>JARHVA010005047.1:632500-1340420 GCA_037957365.1 Torreya grandis | reverse complement strand
CTTGATACAAAAAAAATAAGAGGGTTTTTAGGGTTTGTTGGAGTAGTAGTAAATTTTTCTTGTTTATCCATTATTATTATCTTGGCTTTCTTTACTCATAACTACATTAATTATTTATTTTATTATGTATGCCTTATATCATGTACAATCAAATATCCCCCCAAAAAAATACCATGCCACTTATTCGTGAGTGGAGAACAAGATATGTGAAACATGTGGACAAAAAGGTAAGTCATGGTAGAGGAGTTTTGATAGAAATGTATCGATTATGATGGGACAAGTTGCCAAAAGGGAATTGAATTTACATGTGATAAGACTATAGTAATTAAATAGCACTCATAATTGTATGATTACATGGTCATAAATATCCACATGAAATAAAATATGATTATTTTAGAATAAGAATACATTATTACCTTTACCAAGTTGGTTACCAATTATGTGGATCTATAAAATCAACTCAAGTTAGTTCTATTAGCATTAGGACATGTAGGAAATTGATAGATTAATGATGAGGTGGAAAGTGTATTGAATCTTGATGATGCTCATTCTAGAGTGTCTAGCAGTGTTGTAGGCATGTTGATTAAAGTGTTGATGTGATGATATCCATGGATTTTTATTGTTGGTAGGAGTGTTAGTTAGTTAGATAGGTAAGTACTTATAGGAAGAGGATGTCAATGAATTATTAAAATGTTGAGAAGTGCCTTATATTATTTTCAAACACCTAGGGGAAAAAATAGTACATATAAGTATTCATATCAACTAGAATCAAATATTTGATGCTTCTTATGGTAATCCCATCATCCTATAGCAATTCATTCTATCTCTATATCAAAGGTGCCCAATCATGATAGATCCTAGATCAATTGCATCACATATTTATGTCATTGGTATCCATATTATACAATATTATACTCTTTGTATCTTGTATACTTTCCATATTGTATCATATATCAGTCATGATGTGTAAAGTTCCATATTTTTGCATTATTTCCTAGATTCATGTAACATCTACTACTCATTCTATAGAATTCATTACTCAACTTGTAGTATCTAAATTTGTAAACTATAGAAAGTAAGATCCATGTTATAGTTTTCTATGGGGATCTATAACAGTTGATCATGTCTTAAGAAGAGGTTGCGATAAAAGAGGATAATGGAAAGTACATTTTTATTACTTATTTTTATCCTCTTTTATCTTGACTAATCAGTAGAGTACTTTACAAGGTAGAATGTTTATTCATTTTTTAGCCATCCAAATAGATGTGTGATTGGATCAAATTATGATAGAATATTCAAACTTTGTCCATGTATAGGAAGATTAGGTTAAAATATCCTTGTGATGTTTTAACAAGGTCCCATATGGACTAAGTGGAAGGAAGGGTATGCTCATATAGAAGCTATCATTTGAAGCTTTCTTTGGAAAGTGGATTTTTGTATAATTTCAATCGATCACCAATGAGTAATAAGAAAAATTGTATTGGTTAAATTGTGTGTAAATTGATTGATCCATTTTCAAACACTACCTATATCTCATAAGGACCAATCCATCTAGTTATCATCTTCCCTTTATGGTCCTTATACTTAGAACTAAAAATTAAGGCCCAATCTCCTAGCTAGAATTATCTCACCTTAATATACTTATCATGACATCTAATATGATACTATTATATCTATTATTTTTTATTTAATTATTCTCTTCTAAGTTCATCCAAATCATTTATTTTAATTATTATTTCCTTATGGGCTTATGAAAATTCCAATCCAAGTTCTAAATCTATCGGCAAGGTTTTATGCTCAAATTCTATGGAGAGGACAAGTCTCTTCCCATACACTAGTTTATATGGGGTAAATATAGTTTTAGCCTTCCATGTGATCTGGTATGCCCATAATACTTCAATAATATGTTATTCTCAATCCTTATAGTGCGCATTTACTATTTTTGTGAGAATGCTCTCCAATTCTTTGATTATAACCTCTACCTAACTAATTGACTAAGGATGATATACGATGCACTTCTTGTTCCTAATTTTGTATTCATGGACAAAGGTAGACATTATATCAAACACAAATTGAGACCCTTGATATATAAAAAATATCATGGAACTCCATATCTATTAAATATTTCTTCATATATAAATTTTTTAATTTTTTCATCTCAAGCATGTGTTAAGGAATTCACCACTACCCATTTGGTCACATAATCCATGCAAATTAATATGTATTATTATTATTATTATGGGATTTAAGATATATTAATCTAAAAAATCTAATTCCCTGTTTGAAAAATGGTTCTAAAACCTTTTGAGGCTGAATTGGCATCTCATTATAATGTATAGGTTTCCCTGTACATTGGCATTAATCACACTGGTAGATATATACAACTAGATATTTATGTAAGGTAGGCTAGTAGTAACCTACAATTAGGATCTTTATGGTAGTCCTCTTTGAATAAAAATCACCCCTTTAGGGTTCATCATGACATTATCTAAGTATGTCAACAATCTTATCCTCTCTAATACATTGGCACATAACTGAATCAAACTTGGAGAAAAAGATATACCTAGAGATTCATGAATGTGGACCACTTCTCTCCAAAAAATTATGCTTCTCATTTGGAGATAAATTTTATGAAATTAATATTTTATCCAATTAATTATCAATGCTTTCATACCAAGGAGTATTAGTAGATAATTCAAAAATATGTTCATCGAGAAGGGAATCATCTACTATGAGAATTTACTTATCAGATGTTAAACATGATAAAAAGTCCACAACTATATTTATCCTTACATGTCTTATATACAATATTAATATAAAAATATTACATTATAATCAACCATCTAATTATCCTTCTAGTGACTACTAGTTAATTTATTAAATAAATTATTATTACATGATTAGTATGGATGAAAACTGGATAACTTATAATGCAATGTCAAAATTTATTGATGGCATAAACTACAGAAAGAAACTATTTCTATAAAACTATGTAATTGAGATCAGCCCATTGGAGGTTTTTACTAATAAAATATATGTTATATCTCTAATACTTATCCTTTTGACCAAGGATGGCTCCCAATATATTATGAAAGGTATATGTGTGGATGTGAAAGGGTAATGTCCATTCAAGGCCTCTGAATACTATATTTTTTACTAATAGATCTTTAAGTTCTTGGAACATGATTTGACTTTAATCCATCCAAATAAAATCAATATATTTATAAATTAAAAAAACTATAGGTGTTGATGTATGCACCTAAATCTTCTCACCCTAACCATTTTATTAATCTCATTATTTATCCTAATTAATCTCATAACCATAGTCCTAATTAAATAATTAAATCCCATTTATGTCCATTATTCTTCATCCACTAAAATTATCATACCCCAAAAATATATTAATCCTTTTAATCATTCCTTTATCCACTAACTAATCCCACTTATCCATTATTTGGGAATTTAAAATTCCCATGACCCACCTACCCTATCCTATTCCTAGGATCTCATACACCCCTACTCCTTAATCACCTATCAAATCACCTATCCTAAACCCCTAATAATCTTAATTATCCTCTAAATGAATTCTATAATTCTTCAATTCTAGAATCCTCTCTAACTTAGCCCATTTATCTCTAGAAGCCTATATTCTAGAGGTTTCCAAGGAATTTTTAATTCCTTGGATAATCCTCCACCATAGTTCCTCCCAACCCAACTTTGAATATTGGCCATTGATCTTCCCTCTATGGAATATTTAAACACACTATCTCCCTCCATTAAAACTAACCAAGGAGTGTGTAATAATTTCATGATATTATCAAAGTCATTGATTAAGGTATCATTATGTCGAAATTCTAAGTCTATCCATAAAAATCCACGAGCAAAGTCAATAATCCTTGAAAATCCACTTGAAGATATTGGAGAGAATATTTGAGGAGCAAGGAAATGGTAATAATTTCCTTATTATTTCTTATTTGCTTCCATAATATCTCCCTTTGATGTTATTGTGTTGCTGGGTTAAATTTTCTATATAGTAGTAATTTTAATTCATAACTCAAAAATATGATAATAAATTAGCGACCATAGTAGGGGAACCCTTTAAATTTAATAGTTTTTCATGTTATGAGTGTTTTGACAGAATGTAGGATTTATTGGACAAGGAAAAAGCTTTGTATTTTATCAAAATTGTCACACCTAGACAATTAGTGGTTTTGTTATGCAAGTCATAATATTGCATCAACAATTTTTCCATTAAATTAGAAGTTTTGCATTAACTGCCACACCTTAACCACTAGCAGTAAACCTTTATGATAGGTCCTCATCCTTATGCAAAACCACAACTCAAAAAAGTGATATTACATTTAAAACTATAGTTTTATCTTCAAAGTTACAGTTTTGTATAAAATAGTCCTTAGGGCATGAAGTCAATTTTGCATAAATTTAGGTCTCTTTTGTGTTATATTAACCCTTTCTTATCTTTTAAGGTTAATACTAAGGCCTATTAAGCTTAACGTTAGTGGTCTTTTTTATTCTAAGCAAAATCATAGGTTTGCAATCATAGTTTTATCATAAAAGTCATGATATTGCTCTCACAAGTTGTGTTTTTTGCCTTTAGGATTAAAACCATTAGTTGATATTACTAACTTTGGCCTTTAACATGTTTTACACTTTTATCTGATTGTCTTTTATTTGTAGGAAAGATGAGGCATTGACCATATCACCATCAAACATCTAAACAAAAACCCCTTTTACACATATATTTTCAAGTGCAAAATCTAGTGTCATATCATTTCTATCATACTTTAATCTATTATAAATATTTTGTACTTTTAGTCTAGCTATTAGATTTTAATCATTTTTTTCTTACTAGTAAAATCGTAGATTTTAAATCATTATTTTGCAGTCAAACTTCTAGTTTGTCTAACCAGTTGTAATTTTATAGAACCTATACGGGAACTAACATGGTTAGTCCACTTTTTAAAAAAAATTAACTTACCAGACATGATATTACCAAAAACATATGATTTTTTAATACACTGACTATGTGTTTGCATTTTTATATGCAAATTTACAATCTTGCCTATTTTAAACTACTAATTTATTTTTTGCAGGATCATCTTAGTAGGAGGCATTCTATATTAGGTCTAACATATTGTCTTGTAGGTTTCCCCTATAAAATTTCCACTTGATCGTACTAATAACTTGTCTTATAGGTCATCAATTAAATATATTTTGGTACTTTAAAATTTTCTTGTAAATATATCATATTACATTTAAATTAATTAGTTAAATTAATCTTTTTGTCTGCTTGTGTGTCACCTGAGGCATACAGTGGTGTATGCTCTCTTCCTTTCATCCTTAAGACAATTATTAGAGGATAAAAAACCATTAATAAACCCTACTTTTTTCATTTAACAATGACATATAATTCACACCCACACACTTGTCATAGTCTTAGGGGGATAGTGACCATGGATTTAACCACCACGCACTAATTGACACTCCATGTTCTGATAGAGTATAAATATTAGGGACCATTATCATTAGGATAAGAGGTTGACCCCATATAATTCATCCATGAAGGGTAAGAGTTAATTATTTAAACTAATAATTATACATCACCATATATGAACTTGGGCCCCACCATACCTAGCATATATCAAGGATACCTCTAGAGATCCCATTCAGCCAAGCATATGACCTATCAACCATAATAGGCGACTTGATACTAGAGTCAGTATCATCTCCCAAGTGATCATCATGTGAATATGGAGTTGATATGGTTTTTTATATTTCATAATGGGTCACTAGGCTACAACCTCACCCACAAATAAGTTATATAGTGTAGTCATCAAGTTACACACCCAAATTAGTTTACTAGTGATAGGTTTCTAGTTTTTTTATTTGGTGAGTATTGTGATAGACCCATTTTATTTATGATATAAGTAATCCTTTTACACAAACCTATACACACCCATATAGGTCCTAACATATCATCATATTGCATATCCTTGTCTCATTATTATATCATTCTATACATCTTTAGCAATATCCTCCTGTATATTTTTTTTTGCACATCTGTGTTCATCCTTTTAAACTTGTCTCATCTTAAATCTTATTCACATATTGTCCTATACTCATCCATATAATTATTTTCATCCATAGACCACATATTATCATTATTTAAATTCATAATAATCACTAATAATTGGCATCAACCATCCCTAGTGTCATCAAACTTATTCCACCTTATGCCTAACAAATCACACATCACCTTGACTTGTTCAATCCCCTAGTCTAAACTAGTCTTGACAACCTTATCAACCTAATATTAATACTATTCCAACCTAACTCATCCCCTTATCTATACTAATCCTCTTATTATGTCTATATTCATACATTGGTCTTCATCCACATTGGCAAACAACTATACCACGTCAGGGTTTTAATCCTAAGCTTCCTTATGTCTAATAAAGTTTGAGTCATAATCACATATCCTATCAATATATTAATCCAATCATCTCATCCTATTTGAGTTGATCATCTTAGTCTTGAGCTAGTCTAATCCAATCAATCCCCAATCAAAATTGGTCTCTTGGGCCAGTTTATCCCCTCGTCAAATCTTATATCTTGTCATAGCTCACCTAGTCTAACCCAATCTAAATCATCATAGTATAGTTCACATCCTAATTTGGTAAACTTGATCTATTCCTACTTCTTTAAACATCACATCACATCAAACATCTAGTCAAACTTGAGATCAATCTAAATCAATCCTTTGTCCAAATTTATTCCACACATTCCATCATCATCCTTTAGTCTTTACATTCAATCCCTTGATTGGGGTTGGAAAACCATATCATCTATATTTTCTCCCATCTTTATCCATGACATCTAAAATAGATTTGGTAAATATCCTAATTGATAAAATCCTCATAGCCAATAAGTATATGCTCCTTTATTTCCTCTTTGAGATGAGCTCTCCATTTCCTATAGACTTCAATCCCATCCACCTAACATTACCTCCAGTCTGTACCCATTCATGTCAAACAAATCCTAGTCTCCACACCACCCTCTCCCATTCAAATCATTGATACACTCATCATAGTTATTTGTCTACCCATTCATATACTATCAAAGGAAATCTAATCCTTGAAAAACCTTCTAATACTAGTCTACTCACCTAATGACATCAAAAACCATCTTATCCAAATTCTAATGTTTCTACATATAAGTCACAAGGTGAAGAGACCCCCTATACTCCTCTTCATATATCCCTAAAATACCTCTTCCATCAGCTCATTTCTTATGACATGATGGTCTATCCACCCATATGACTTCTTAACCCCTCCAATCCTAAGCCCTCTTGGTATAAATTTAACCAATACTATGTATATCATTGAACCTAGGGGCATACCATTAATCAATGTCATAATTTACAAAACTACATCCAATACCTCATTGATTTTGGTAACATAGAAATCAAGTATGAATCATATGATTCTACATCCTTAGGTGAAAAAGTAGAGGAATGTCAAGATCTCATTCTTGATCATGATCAATCCCTTCCCTCTCCATGCCAAGGTCAAGACACCACATCCCTCTTCTATGGTCCCCCCATATTTGATAAATTCTCCATCAAAGATGAATATATTTCCCATGTAATGAGTCATCCCTTCTCTCATAAGTCCTTCCATGTGCCTATCTTTGTCAAATCCATTGTCCCTCCATCATCTCAAAAACCCCAATTTGAGAGGTCACTTGTAGACAATCAATCTTCTACTAAAAGCATTGCATTTTTTACATCATAGTCATCATCAAAGTTAATACAAGTGTTATTTATGATAGGATCATGTTCAACTTTGGTATCTAAATTAGAATCCTCATCATAAACATTATCCCTCATAGATATTGTAGTAGATGATGACTATTCCTCCTTTTGAAAATAACTCCAATTCAGATAAAAATTAGTCACCAAGCATATATTTTCATCCCAATCAAGATTATGAAGTCATAATAGAGTTTTTACAAGCTTTATCTATCAAATTTAGCTAGAGTGGATCTAGTCTTGCATCAGACATGTATCTTACATCTAGTCTTTATGATCCTTTTATTGATCCTTAGGAGATTTTATCTGATATCAAAATTGAGTCTCAAAGGAAACCCTTAAAGGACTATGATTCCCCATCACTACTCATTGACTTCATCATATCATCTCCATATCCTTCATCCAACATATATAATTTTCTTCCCACCAATGATCATTTAATCACCTCCCTTTATAAATATGAACAAGAACATACATCATTAGGATCTTCCCTAAGTAATATAACATGTGCAACAAATACAAAGGCCAAAACCATATTCCAAAAGTCATAAATCATGATCAAATCACCTTTGATCTAGACATTCAAAATAAATAAAATTCAAATCATTACCCCAAACAAAATGTGTCTTCCCCTAGTGAAAACCTCTATGAGGCACTAAGGGACCATCGAATTCAAAATCATCATCATGTTTTAAGTTAAAGATCATTCCCCTCTGATGAAGCCCAAAGTTAGGCACCAAGGGGTACAAAAAACATAATCAAGTTTGGAAATCAAAATAATATCAAAAATGCTATCAATATGGCTGATAATCCATCAAATAATTATATCAAAAATGAATTACAAAGTCAAAGTGTCTTGTATCTCTTATAATATTTTTACATATGGAACCAATCAAATACAAAACATCCAACTTGTCCAAAAATATTTATGACTACTAGTCCGACATCACCCATCACACCTCCCTATCATGATCCTATCATCCATTCAAGTCTAATATACCCTAATCAACACCAAGATATAATGCAGTCCATACCTCACATCACCTTCCTAGGAGACATTACCTCTTATAGGGGTGGAAAAGACACCTGGTCTAGATGTTTAGAGGGTTCCTAATCAAGAGACAACAAATAGCATAGAGACATCAATACATCTAGTAGCAACAAAATGATCTTATCATCACATCTCTCTAGAATATGTGTTAGTTAAATTCACAAAAATGTCCACAATACTACATCTTTCTTGCCTCTAATAAATTGAGATGATAAAAATAAAAATAAGACAATCAAAAAAATAAAATGTTATTTATTTAATGGTAAAAACTAATCTTCTAGCACCTTGGGAAAGTACCATGATGACAAATGATTTCTAGCATCATGGTTGAAAAATATCTTATTTGCAATATGCCTCCACACTTGGGAGCAAGCCCTTCTCATCTACATGATATCAACCCTATTTTCACCACACCCATATCATCCTTATTCCATCACTTCTACCCATTATCTTCTATCATATCATGCATCCTATTATATCCATCATTTATTCTAGCCTTGACCTTCATAAGGGATAGGAATATGTCTTGGCAAATATTCTAGAATCATCTTAGCATATCATATAATGAGCACTCATGTAATTAGATATTGGGTTCCTTCACGATGTGGTTATTAGAGATCTCTAGTCCACTATACCTTGGTCCTCATCCCCTTTTCAGCACTATCATCATCCTTTTGTCATCCCATCCATTATTCCATTTGTCTTTATCTTGCTTTCTAGGCTTGGTATTCCCTTTTCTAGTAACCCCCTTTGTATAGTGTACATACATATTCTAGAAAACCATAAAAATTATAAAACCCAAAAAATCCCAAAAATATCTAAATTATCTTGGCTTATGTCATCTTATCATATGTCCCAACATCCTATTCATATTTCCCTATGTCTTCAGTAGACTTATCCTAATCCCAATCCCTAGTCTAATCCTTATCCCAATCCAAGTCCCTAGTCTAATCTAAATCCATATCTTTATCCAAATATTTATCCTATTTCAAGTCCTTAATCTATTTCAAGTCCATACCTTATCCAATTTCTATCCTTAATCCATAATCACATCATGATCATCATGACCAAACCTAGTCTAACCCATCACTTGATCACTCCTTTTGTTGACTCTCATCAAGACACTTAGATAAGAAATGATGACACTAAATGTAAATACTTGTGTGTGTTACTTGTTTTATTTATGTTTTTCTATCATGTATGATTTTATAATGTTTCATTTTATTGTATATGTTTTTTTTGTTTAGTTGTGCATCATATATCATTTTGTCTATTGAGAAATGAACAAAGATGTTATGATGACACCAAAATTTACAATGATACTTTTAAGTGTCTTATATGATGTAGAGTTCACTATTTACCCCACCATGAACTTTAGCACGATGTCCTCTTGGTCATATTTATATCATGGGGAATCCTTCCAAGTGTCATATCTATTAGATTACTTAGACTATGATGAGTATTATTACAACAATGATGGCTTGATCCTTTCTCCTAATCTATCTAATCATCTTACTCCCATCATCAAGTTGATCATTCCATTTCACTCATCTAATATCCAATAATTCTTATAATTCATTTATCATCACATATATATCCTCTAGTCAATCATTTATCATCTCTCTATTCATCCACATCTAAAATCTCATCTCCCATGTAGTCTTCTATCTTCATTTATAACATCTAAGTCACATCATCCATCTAAAAACTAAAATTTCTAACAATCATTATCATATTCCTTCTCTTGCCTATCTTGTAATCTATCATCTATGATAAACTACATTATCCTAAGGTCTTTTTAGACTATGTAGGCAGCACTCAGTCACATGGTGTGCCTGATGATAGCTCAACCACTCTCTTCTCTTTCCCCATCATTCTCCATCACATCTCCCTTGTCATTTATCATTCTCACATCTTACACCAATCCAATCGTTGAGCTATAATATCAATAATTAATCAATCAATCTATTGATCAATCACCATCCTTGCAATCATCTTCTTAATCTTCTCATCAATCATCCACACCTATCGATTGGTCCCAAAAAATCACAACATCCATATTTTATTTGATCAATCCTTTATTATCATTTATTGATCCATTCACCATTTCAAGATTAAAGATTCCTCCCTCAAATGGAGTATGACCAAGACTATAATTTACTCCCCTACATGTGTCCTTGTTAGGGGAATTATCACTATCAATCACATTATCGCTCATTGATTTGATGCATTTTTGTCCATTTCTTTATCTTTTGGTCACTCAATCATATCATCTCCTATATATCATATCCTTTATCATATTACCTAAATTTATATTTGAGATACACTCATAACTAATCTTATCAACTCATTATCTTGTCCTAACCTATATCTCTCCCTTTCATGCATCTTTACTTGGGATACATCAAAATATTGTATCCTTTTATCTTATCATCATCATGTTATGGTTGATTCCCCCTTGGGATGTGTCAACAATAATAACTTAGTTGTTTTCCCTCCATATGAATAAGTCTTTTCTAGGGGTATCATCAATCTATAGCTCACCACTAATGTCAATATCTTCTTATTCATTATTGATACCACATCTTGTATCCATCCCCTTATCTATTAACCATATCCGACCCCTTATTTCTTCTTTCAAGTGGTCATCTAGATCCTTCCTCCCTACATGTCCCATTGAGAGGGAGTCATACCCACTAACATTCATTCATGAAATGGTTTTTTATTTGAAATACCATTACTCCTTCCACTTCATTTACTCATAATTCCCTTTCAAATAAGGGGAAAATGTTTACACCGATATTTGCTCACACTAACCATTTTAATAATCTCATTATTTATCCTAATTAATCCCATAATAATAATCCTAATTAAATAAATAAATTCCATCCACCTTCATTATTATTCATTCACTAACCTTCTAATATCCCATGAATCTACTGATACTTTTAATCATTCCTTTATCCACTAACTAATCCCACTTATCCATTATTTTAGAATTTAAAATACCCATGACCCACCTACCCACCTACCCTAGCCTATACCTAGGCTCTCCTACATCCCTAGTCCTTAATCACCTATCCTAATCCCCTAATAATGTTACTTAGCCTCTAAATGGATTCTAGAATTATCTAATTCTATAATCCTCTCTAACTTATCCCTTTTCTCTCTATAAGCCTATATTCTAGAGGCTTCCAAGGAATTTTTAATTCCTTGGATAATCCTCCTCCATGGATCTTCCTAACCCAACTTTGAATATTGGCCATTGAAGTTCCCTTCGTGTCCTATTTAAAAAAAACATCTCCCTCCATTCCAACTATACAAGGAGTGTGTAAGAAATTCATTCTATTATAAGAGTCATTGATCAAACTATCATTATATCAAAATTTTGAATTTGTCCATAGCAATCCACAAGCAAAGTCAATAATCCTTGAAAATATACTTGAAGATATTATAGATAGGATAAGAGGAGCAAGGCAATGGTAAGAATTTCCTTATTATTTCTGATTTACTTCCATAATCTCTCCCTTTCATGTTATTGTGTTATTGGGTTAAATTTGCTATATATGGTAGTTTTAATTCATAACTCAAAAATAAAATAATATAGTTACAATTTTATTTAAATATTTGATAAATATATGATAGTATCTAAAATTTATTAATAAACTTCAAATGCCTTTTAATTTTTTGGAATTGGTAAGTTCTAGATTACACTTATTTTAGTAGGATCTACTTTACTACCTATAGGTGAGATGTGATGTCCCAAAATAAGGCCTTCAATCATCAATAGGCAACACTTTTCATGAATTAGGGACAAGTAGTTGTATTTAAAACATTGGAGGACTTTATCTAATTTTTTAATGGATTTGTCATAAGTTTCTCCATATATTGTCAATTCATCCATGTAGATCTCAACACAATCATGGGATCAAAAAATATGCTCAAAATAGACCTTTGAAAAGTGGCATGAACATTGTATAAAATAAATGGTAGTAAGATGTACTCATAGTTACCCAAGGACATGTGAAATTATTATTATCCTAGTCCTCAATCTATATTCACTAATTATAGCTTTTAAACCTGTCAAGAAATGAAAAATATTTATTTCATGCCAATGTGCCAATTACTTGGTTAATGAAAGGAAGAGAAAAGTGATCTTTCCATGTAGTTTTGTTTAACTCCCTATAGTTGACATATATACACCACTTTCCCCCCTTTTAGGTACAATAACAAGATGTGAAACCCATTGACCATCATAAATATGATATATAAACCCTAGATCCAAGAGTTTTTATAACATAATTTTGACTATCTTTAACAATGGGATTCATACTACATTGTGGTTGGTGAATAGGTTTTCACTCATCCTTGATCTAAATGTGGTGGGTACATATATCTGGGTGAATACATCTCATGTCATGATATTCTCAAAAAAAAAATTGTGGTTTTGGATCAAGGTGACTAGTTTAGTTTCTTGTTGAGGTTCTAATTTATTATTGATATTAAGGGGTTGTCTTGGAAATATTTTTACTTATTTGGATAGGGAAAACATGGATTATACATAACCCAAAATGGGGTATGGATGAAATAGTGTGGTGTTAATTGATTTAAGGTTCTAATATCTCTTATGGTATCAGATGAGCTTTCTTCAAGAATAATGATTATGAGAGGACATGGTATACATTGAAATAGATTGTTTATTTCTAAGTCAACTTAATTGGTATTTTGTAGGACATTAGTAATGATTATGTCTTCTTCCTGATCTTTCAAGGATATGATGTGGTCAATGGTGAAAAAAGTATGCAAATAAAATTGTTCTTCATCTTCTACTTAAGAAGGTTTTTTTTTGTTTCATAAGAAGGCTTGGCTAGTGGGTACATCATTAATTTATTAGTGTTATTTCCATTTTAAATCAGCATTTGCATAGATCTATATCTAATTTAAGAATCATTTGTATCTATACATGGTGTTCCTAAGATAAGGGGGTATCCTCCCAAGTTTAATTTAGGTTAAAAGATGATAAAATTAGTTGGGTATTCCCATGAATCCACAACTATAACTAAGTCTTCTATAATCCCATCTAGATTTACTATGGATCTATCTGTCATTTATAGAATTATAGGTGTTGGGTAAAGACATTTAAGACCAAGTTTATACATTACTTACATAGTTATGACATTGATGGTTGGTCCTAAGTCAATTAAGGCATTTTTTATAATCTTTTCATAAATATTGGAATTAACTATAGGGTTGCTTGAACTGAAATACTTAGGTCAAACTACATTTCCTAGCCATTTCCTAGCCTCATGTCTATAAATTTTCCAACTGCTTGGATGATCTGGGATACTTTTTATTTCAACCAGTATTCTTTAAGCATACTTCACTAATAGCTTTAGTAAGATGGGAACATATTTTATAGCCTAAAATAGTGGCATTTTCACATAAACATTTTCTAATTATCCTATAAAATCAAATTTGGATACTTAATATGAATGTTGAAGGTTTAATATCTCAATAAAAGGAGGGTTGGTAGGCCCTTATTGTGTTGTGTTTGTGCTTGGCTTAGTATTAGTTTTTTTTTCAACTATTTTTGGGTTATTATGGGGATTTGTAACCTCTTCAAGGGGTCTCATTATTATGGATGAGGTATGTTGTGGAATAACACGTCTAGAATGAAGATGGACTTAATTGATGTCCATTCTGTAAGTTAGAAATTACATTATTCTAGTGGTTTATGATAGTTGATTTAATTATTTGTGGGGTTCAGTATAGGTTCGATAGTCAATTATGGTTTCCTAAGATATGGTTGAGTGTTAGGCATCAAGGCTAGTTTTTTATTATTGTAATTTTGAATACTATGTAAATCTAGTATTTTGGTTAAACCAGGTTTGGATACTTCTCCATGGCTATTTTAATTGGTTGGAGGAAGAGAACCATTGATTATTATGGTTCTTAGGTTGTTAAGACTAATTTTTAGATGGATGACAATTTTTTGGTGTCTATATATTATTTTGTTTCCAATTTTGAGGCTTTCAAAGTTGATTTTAGGGTGGCTTCTAATTATATAAAGGTTAGGCATTCTATTATGTCCAATTATTGTTTTGGGGTGGCATAGGTGTCTAATAATTAGATCCATACCAATTAGTAATAACTATAAATTAAGATTTAAAAACGAAATATTTGGTGGCACACCTTGATAGGGTGGCCTTTATGTCCATTACCTTTACTGAGATATGTAGAAAATATAATCTCCATCTCCACCAATTGCATACAATTCCGTTATTTCAAGATCTTCCCCCATTATGTTGAACACTTTTACTCAAATGACATGGAATATATAGTATACTTTATCATTATGATAATATAGATAGTAAATTATCAAGGCCTACTCTATTTATTCTTTTTTCTTCCTTTTGTGAAATATATCCATTTGTGTATCCATGTGCATGATAATATCTATTTTCATATCCTGTATCAATTACTTACCTCTAGTTGTGAGAGTTATAGATAATGAAGGAAGTATCTTGTTGTTGTGTGTTTTGTTCATTTTTGACCTTGAATGATTCTTGCATAGAAGGGTGATCTCATTTAATGGTATTTTTGAGGCATCTCTACCATTCACTAAGTCCAATGCTTCCAAGATGTATTTTTTCATTCTATAAAAAATACAATTGTGCTAATCCCTATCATGATTACCTAGGTCACATTACACCTTATCCCCTTTTTTAATTAATTCCCTAACCTATGTATTTACCCTTTAATCACATCTAATTGATTTAAGTGTTTAATTAAATTGGTTAAATCTCCTTTGGCCACCTCACCTAGCCACCTCACCCTATGACTAGTTCTCACACTCTAACTCACCCTAAGGCCTAATCATTCTCTCCTAACCACCTAGGATATATTCTTCCCCCCCACCTCATAACTCTTTAGCTACCTAACTACCTCGTGCTATGACCATTTTCTAATGGGAAAACCCATTTGTCAAAGTAAGAAGTGGGATAAAAGGCTAAATTTAGCCTATTTTACCTAGTCTTGGGAATCAATGTTGGCTATCCCTTGATCGATGCCAGTGGGCCTATCAACATTAGTTACTTAGGTCTAATTATAAATTGGCCATAGGGTCAAAAATTCATTCATTTTTGGAACATTGTTTTTTTTATGAGAACATTCTAGCATCATTATAGACATCCAAGCTTACCATCACTCTACATGAATAGTTTCAGATTAGGAATTGATAAATTACATAGTGTTTTGAGCACCATGCATTAAAAACATATGCTTTGCCTCATCTATTCATGTATCAGTTCATCAAGCCTCATCGAAGCCATCTATCTAGCATAGTTGCTCACCTATCCAACCTAGATAAGTACATTTTAGTGTTTTTGCATGTTTTAAAATAGCTATTTTATATTGGTTCTACAAATATAATGTTTAATTACTCACAAAACCTAAGATTCCTCTATGGATAATTTTTGACACTCCCCTACCTCCATCTCCCTACCTAAATTTATCAACTTCTACTTTTACCTTCCTATGTCTTATTCACCCCCTCATGACTCCTCATGACCCCTTTACAAGGCTACAACTCTATTTACCTTCCTATAAAATCATTCCATAATGCCACAAATATCATTGACCCAACTAATATCAGTTATCTAGATTGATATCGGTGACCTAAAATGACATCAATCACTTAACCGATATTGGTCACTATGTTTTTTACACTAGTAACTCAAAAAAGCCTCCCTAACAACCTCACCAAAACAAAATTCCCCTACCTAGCCTACACTGCATTGTTCACTAACACATTTAGACCTATAGCATGGTAAGCATTATTCTAACTCTCACTCTCTTTTCATTTATGTTTTTTTTTAAATCTATTTCTAAATAGTGGACTATCATCCCAGGGAAGTGTTATGCCTCCTATAACAAGTGCATAGCTTGACAACCTACACATATCTTTGCTATAAAAAAATTGTTTAGTGTTTTATTATACATATATGTCTTCCTCCATAACCAAAGAGGATTTATCATAACATTTGGAATAGTGTGCATCATTCTAGATACTTAATCAATTATCCCTAGCATTCATACTTTTGTCTCTTCCTTTTAGAATAAATAGCAAAAAATTGATAGAAACATTTTGGCATGCCTGATGGGACCCTAGAGTTTATCTTGGGTTCATTATTTGATTTAAAAATGACATTCATATAGGTGCATCAATAGTGAAGTTTTCATTATTGCATTCTCTCCTTTTTTTGACATAAAATCAATATACCACACATTTCATTTTTAGCTTAAGGGAATGAACTAAACTTTTTCTTCTCTCTTACCTATTCTTATATTGCCTCTAAATGAGATCATACTCTTTTTACAAAGTTAAAAATATCATTACTTTTACTTACCTCATTACATGTGCATAAAATTAATGAAATTCATATTCTTTTCCTTTCCTCATTGCTTTACATCCAAAGAAAACACTTCAACTTTTGGGTTTAAAACTTACTGCATCATTGGTTAGCTTATTGCATATTAGTCACACATAGAACTAATTATATGGTTAATGAACCATAACACACTTTCTCACACACCTCCAAACCACATATCAACTTACATGTTTCAAACTTTCCCCAAATCCTCAGGTGGGATTTACCTAGATTTCATCACTGGATAAACAAAGCTAGTTCAATGTTTTGGCTGAACTAAATCACAAGTCATAGATTTGGGCCTCCTTTACCTAACAGTGTATAGAGGACTCCCTATCCAAAACTCTTAAAACTATATCTAGACAGATTCTAGGACCTTAATTATCCAACTTCCTCTTCGCATAATCTAGTTAAGGCATAAGCCACTAAGAGATTAAAACTAATTCTTAAGAATTAACGCTAGTTGGTTGTATGATATTTTTTGCCTTTTTGTTGCTTGCTATAATTTGGAGTTGGTAAGAATGTTTTGTATCAAAACTAAGTCTTATCAACATTTTAGATTTGTTAACCTCTAGCTTTAGTCCCCTTGAGTGTTCTCTATTGACACACAGGCATTTTGCATTCACTTTTATATTTGGATCTCATGTTTGGGTTGGTTAAATAGTGATTTTTTTGCCTTTTTAGGTTACACAGTAACTAACCTCAATCAAGATACCAGCATCGATAGCCTGAGTGTCCCAGTAACCCTAGTCATAGTACCAATGTTGGAATCCTTCCTACATATCGACCTTGGTTAGGTAACTGGTATCAATCTCTATGAATTTTTTTTATTTTTAGTTTTCCTCAAATAACAAGCTAAAATTGCCTGCCTATTTTATTAAACTTGGATTTTTTGATTTCCTATCATAGATATAAGGTCTATTAAACTTTTTTACCCTTTTGCATGGTCTTGATGAAAAAATAAGTGAATCTTCTTGATGATCATGAAAGTTAGCCACCTCTTCCACCTTCACTTCCTCTTTTTAATCTTTTCATGGAGCACGATCCTAACATGGAAGGTTCCCCTGGCTATGTCAGTCCTAGTCAACCACCCATCATGCCTAAGGGTGCTCAAGATTTTGCTCAATTCCTTGATTATAAGACTAAATCCCTCCAGCATTAACTTGTCATGAGCTAGGCATGTAACTCTTTTGGTGATCTAGTTTATGGTATGCCCACCTCCTTGATGGAGATAGTGTCAATTATTTCCACCATTCCCCCTATGGTTACTCAAACCATCACTTTGATGACTAACCCAGTTGTATCTAACCCTTATATTTTAGTTTCTCCAATCATGCAATCAAAACCAACTTTCATTATGGTTTCATTAATGTTGCAACCACAAACCACTCAACCAAGTTAAACCCCATTTTAAAAATTGGTTGTGTCAATCTCAACTACTCTTACACTAATTAATACAAGAGTAATCACCTATCTGTTAGCCAATGTCATCATAACATAACCCATGGTGGTAGCACCTAGTCAAGGTTTTGTTTCAAATCTTATAGGACAAGCCCCTTTCTCCTCAGCCCCTCAGCCTATGATTCATTACCTATATGTTATGTCTACCTAGCCACCATAGCCTATGCCATACGCTACTTCAATTTCTCTATAGTCACCTTATAACTTGGGGAGTGCCTCTCAAACCAATCCCCTCTAGATCTAATCAATATGATGATGAATAAGATGTTGAGCTTAGAGACATCTATTTTGGGTTCAAAGAATGTTCTTTCATATGATCAAATATGTAATGAACCCATCCATCCTTCAGTACCTATCCATCTTTATCCCAATTAGTGAGAGCTTCCTAAGTTAACTCATTTTCAAAGCAAAGAAGACCCATATTAATACTTAAAAGCATTCAAACATGCTTATTACCTCATAGGATATGATTTTGCATTGTTGCTTCATACTTTTCCCATGTCCCTTATGGGTGAAGCTCTAGATTGGTATAGCTCTATTACCTGGCACTCCTTATTTTCCTTTACCCAGCTTGTTTAGTGGTTTTTAAATCATTTCTTGATCAATATCTCTAAAAATTTTGTAATCATGGACCTTTATTCTATTTGATATTTTAAGGATGAGTCTATAGATAATTTCATTGCTCATTGGAGATTTCTCATTAATCAACTCTCCTTCTCATTACCCCAGCTCAAGCTCATTGAACTCTTTTCAAGAGCATGCACTAAGAACATATCCTCAAACCTTCGAGTTCAAACCTTTTTCACATTCGATGAAGCCTTCATAATGGTGAAAAATCTTGAAATTTGGGCACTAGATGAACACTGAGTAAAGTTGTGCAATAAGAATGCAAATTCTAATCCCAGTGACTCCTTTTCCTCTAAATATTCCTCTTCTAACAAAAAGTCTAAAGGTTCATCCAATGTGGTAGTCATTAAGTTAGCATCTTTTGCAAAGTTAAATCAATTCAAGCCTTCAACTTCTCACAACCCAATGAAGCAATTCCAATAATGGTATGAATGTAGAGGTTACACTCAAATTAGGGAGTCACATACCTATGTGTTATATAAACCACTGAGGGAAGGAACTATTACCCTTCCTCAAGTCAAGTCCCCCATAAAATTTGATACGTCTCATCCTATACCCACATGGTATAAAGAGGACCAATTTTGTGGCTATAATTGAGAGAAAGGCCATGATGCTAATAACTATAAGACCTTCAAGAACATTATTTAGGATATGCTCAATAAAGGTGATCTAGTTTTGGATAACCCAAAGATGACAACTAACTAAAATTTGGATGTCTTCAAGAAGCCATTTCTTGAGCACTCTTCTTCTCAAAATAATGTTTAGACAATGACCGAGCATACACATGACTATAACATTCACACTATTGATGTGGTCTTAGCCTCGATGTCGATCTATCCCACTCTACCTTCTCCTCTTCTCCAAGTAGAGGAGCTAGCCATGCCTATCCTACTCCCTCAAGTAGAGGAACCTAATTTGCCTCTTCTACATCCATGAGAAGAGGGCCCTTAGCTACCTATCCTTATTTTTCATGAAGATCCCATTATGCTATTTCCACTCATACACATTTTTCTTATTCTTCTATCACCTAAATAACATGCATTACCCAATCCTCAACCACATGTTGAGGGGGGTATCATACCTTTTCTCTTCCCCCTCGAGGATCCATCTTTGCCTACTTCTCTATCAATGGAAGGTATTTCCCCATCAAATCCTCTTTCACATGTAAAGGAGCCTATTTAGTCTAATCCCACATTAATTAAAGGACCAATTGTACCTACTCATATTGAGCCCATTTTTCCACTTCTCTTACCCATGGAAGAATATACTTTGTTGGTCCCTTGTTTTTACATTAAAGGTTAAATTATCTTAGTGATCTATCCACTTGAGGAGCTAGCTTTACTAGTCCCTCCCCCACCATTAGAGGATCATGTATGTTCTCCTACCTTAGTTGAGGAGGATCCCATTGTGGTTCTCTCCCATCTTTGGCTTGAGATGGTTTCCACCAATAATCTCCCTCTTTCACAATCACTTGAGTCTTCTATATAAGTGATAGTAAGGCACATGCTAATGTTATCCAAACCCTTCTCATGGTTGATAAGAACTCTAAATTTTCTTAACTCCAAGAAACTATATCATGTAGTATTTTGGGATCAGCTCAAAGCTCCTTTCCATAAATAAAAAAAGTCATCCTCAATCACTAACCCTTTCAAAATCATTTACCCCAAGGTGTTTGATAAATTTTGATCTCTTTCTCCTCCACCAAAGGAGGCTCAAACCCCAACATCAGAACCTTTACCATCTCAAGAATTTACCAAACTAAAGAAAATTAGATCTTTAGGTGTTTACCTAGTGTCCCATCTAAATCATCTACAATTAAAGTTTTATTTAAACACTCTTATGCCTAGGAATAATGCAAATCTTACTAAGCCTCAACTACCTGATGTGCCTTTGACTTTGCCTTCAATCTTGGGGATACACCCCTTGACTTTGATTAGATCACTCCACATCTTTGGGAACCAAAAGGCAAAGTTATTGGCACTCTTTCCTCTACATAATGGTAGTCCCTTAGCCTCCAGCATCTTGACACCTATCACTAAAAATGTGTCAACAAAACCTGTGGTCACACCTTCACCTAAAAGGGTGCCATGCAAAACCCTTCCTACACCTAAATAAAAAAAGGTTTCGACCCTAGTTATAAAAATAAATGTAAGCCCATTTAAAGGTTCTCATGCATATATTTTATGCCAATTATTGTAATCATCTCACATAACTCTTCCCCTGATTAACCCTTATCAGCCTCTCAAACTAAAACCTTCTTAGTTTGATGACACATAAGTTTGTTTATATCACCGATCACTTATACATGACATAGAAAGTTACAAAGCTCTCATAGCATCCTCTAGCAACACTTTAGTATAGACACTCTTTTTAAGGAGACCTTCATAGGACTCCCTATCACTCTAAAATTTATACCCATGACTTCTCATGATTTCTCACCTAAACCTAAGGATGCACGCAAGAGTCCTTCACCACCTTCACCTCTTGTATTCTAGATTAACTTGATTTATGTAGCCACTCAGTCACAGACTCAAAAGGATAAAAGTAAGGATAAGGTTACAACACCTTGGGCTCATTTATTTTCAAAATATGCTCGTCCTCAAAAACTAAATATTTCTATCTTGGGTGCCATGTAACCAACATCTCTAGATATGGTTCAAGACCACATGATCAAGAAACTACATAAAACACCTATGAATATGTCCCTATATGAGCTAATATAAATCTCATCTCAACATCATTAGGACTTTATTAAGGGCCTTTAAGTAGTTGAGGTTTATCCCAATGATCCTCAACCTCTCTCAACTTTAGTAGGCTCTCTCAATATTATAGCCTTGGTTTCATTCAATGATTCTAAAATTCTTTCTCATCACCCTAATGACTAGGACCTCACTCTTTTTATCACAACATATATCAACTAGACTCATTACAAAAGAGTCACAGTTAATGGGGGCTATAGTATTAACATCATGTCCATGCATGCCTATAAGTAATTAAAGCTACTTGATCACTATATATCACAACTAGATATGGTTATTTGATCTTTAAATTATACCACAAATACCCTAGTAGGCATGATCATGATTCATATTCATGTTGGCCTTTCCATTATTATATAGGTCTTCTATGTTGTTGAGGGAGAGTTCTAAAATAACATCCTAATTAGATGTTCATAGATATGAGCCATGACTTGTGTGCCCTTGACTTTGCATCATTGTGTTAAATTTGAGTATGAGGGTTAGGTGCACATCATACCAATTGATCCTCCTCCATTTAATATGTGCAACATGACTTATAGGCCTAATGACATCCTTATACCATTAAAATGTCTCCTCTTCCTCTTTCTTGTGAGGCTTCAACAAGCTCAAATCTCCCCACAACTTAGATTCATAAGAAAGATCCTATGGAGGATGCCTTCAATCACCTCACTTTCGATGAATATCATCTCCTCATGCTAGATATGGTCCATACTCCACAAGAGTATGTAATATTACATATGCATCCCTAGTATGATCACCACATCTAAATGGTCATACCACATGGTCCTCCCAATCTTTACACAAATCTAACATATGAGGGAATTGATAGTGTTACTACCATATGAAATCCTTTCCCTTAAGCCCAACTCTTCACATTTGACTTCTCCTTCCTAGGCAAACCTAGCTTTGATAACACTTATCTATATAGGTGTGCCTAAAAAGGGTTTGGTCTAGGTCAATATAAGCAAGGATCTCATACACCCATCAAGTACCCCACCAACAAAACCATTAATAATTCTAAGAAGTGGTATGGTGTGGGTTTTGAAGAGCCATCCAAGCTCGCTAAGGTTCCCTGTATTCTAATCATTAAGGAGCCTTTGCCTCCTCTACCTTCACATATCCTCTCACCTTCTCCCATAATTTTTGAGGTATCTATTCCTCATTTTTTATAAACATTATTCACATGGGACCCTTAACATATCACCATGATGGGGAAATAAGGTCCCTTCCCCTCCTTCATCCTAACATGATTGACGATGACTCTTCGATAATAAACATAGTCTAATGTTAAGATGATGACTCCATTCTTACCTACATGGGAGATAAAGGATCCTATATTTAGAATTCATTCCCCTCTAAGCTGTAAAATATGATAAATGAATCAACTATTGATATCAATTTGTAGTCTCTAGGTAACCCTCACATTCTTAAATTTGGTTGATCTTTAGATTTTGTTGAGCAAAAGGATTATGACACTTTCCTCGATAATCATAGTAAAGATTTTAATTGGTCACATAATTATATGCCTAGCATAGACTCTATGATCATAACCCACAACATTGTCACAAATCATGAAGATAAGCTTGTTCATTAAAAGATTCACAAGATGCATCCTTGCATTTCCCTTCTTGTTAAAGAGGAGCTTTAGTGCCTCTTGTCCATTAACTTCATTCAACCCATTTATTACCCATAATGGGTCTCTAACATCATCCCTATCACCAAACCCATAAGGGGACTTCATCTTTGTACTGATTTTCATGATCTAAACCATACATGCCCAAAATATGATTTCCTTTTGCCTAACATCAACCAGTTGGTGGATCTTATAGCCAACCATGAGATGATTTTTCTCATGGATGGATTCTCTAGTTATAATCAAGTCTTGATTACTCTTTAATACTAGCATAAAACCACTTTCATTACCCTATGGGGGACCTTTTCTCATATGTTATACCCTTTAGATAGGCAAATGTTGGGGCTACTTACCAATGCGTGATGACGTACATTTTCCATGACCTCATTCACATCATCATGGAAGACTACGTGGATTATTTGAGTATAAAATCTAAGTGTCACCAAGACCATTTGATGATCCTCAAGATAATCTTTGAACATCTTATACAATATAAAATTCATCTTAACCCAAAGAAGTGTATCTTTAGGGTCCTCTCTGATAAGCTACTAGGCTTTATCATTTCTCTCCATGGTATTGAGGTTGATCGTGTTAAGGTTTGAGCCATTCTATAAATGCCTCCACCCAAAAACCTCAATAAACTTCACAATTTTCAAGGAAAATTGTAGTCCATATAACATTTTATCTCCCAATTATCAGATAGATGTCAACCATTTCATCACCTTCTTAAAAATAGTGTTTTCTTTGAGTGGAGTGAGGAGTGTTAAAAATAATTTGATTCCCTCAAAGTTTATCTTATTTCCCCACCTATTCTCATTCCACCTAAGGAGGATCAACCATTCTATCTCTATATTTTAGCAACAAATCACTCCATCAGTGCTATGATTACACATAGGGATGACAACCACAAGGAACAAGTTGTCTACTATATAAGCCAAACACTTATAGACTCTAAAACCTAGTACACTCAAATCAAGACCTACCTCCTTATTCTTTGTATTTTATAACCTTCGACACTATCTCCTTAATCATAAGACCTATGTCATCACCAAAATTTATCCCCTTAAATATATGCACTCCTAGACCTATCAAAAGTAGCACATAGCTCATTCACTTATGCTTCTCATTGAGTTTGATTTGGAGTTCATTCATCAAAAATCAATCAAAGGGAAAATGATTGTATACCAATTGGCTAATGATCCTCTTGTTGACACATAGCCTTCTAATATCAAATTTCTTGATAAATATATTACCATACTCTTCACTAATGACACCACATATCAAATGATGTTATTTCTTGATGGGTCCAAATGTCAAACCAAAAGGGGTGAGAGGGTTATCCTTGTTCCTCTTGATGGTGAACCTATGTCTTTTTCATTTAAACTATATTTTGAGTGCACCAATAACATGGTAGAATATGAGGCCTTGGTTCTCAGGCTTTAAATAGCCCTTTTCTTGGGGGTCAAGTCAATCTAGACCTATGGACACTCCCAACTTATGGTGAATCAAATCAATGGATCTTATCAGTGTAAGAGTGACATCCTAAAATGGTAAAAACATCATGTAGACATACTATTGGCCTCTTTTGACCATTATCTCTTGAAAATTATTCCTCATTCAAAAAACAAGTTTGTTGATAACATGGCCTCTCTTGCCTCACACATTCCCTCTTCATCATCTTCTTCAAATATTTATGTTGTCATCCATCATCTGACATTTCCCTCTTATGTTTTATAAAACACCCTCTTTGTTGGTAATATAGACACCAATCCTCATTATGTCTAGTACAAATAGTTAGTGGACTATCTCACTTATGGTGTTATCCCCTCTAATCTTTCTAGCAATGGGTGGCATGATTTTGTCAAAAGCACTATTTTTTACACCATGATGGGGGTCTTCTCTATAAGAGAGGCTTCAATGGCCTCTTTCTTTACTATATAATTATAATTGAAGTCCCTTATGCCATTAATGAAGTCCATGATGGAATTTGCAGTGGACACTTCAGTATGAATGTGATTGCTAAATACATTCTTTGAATTCACTATTATTGGCCAACCCTTAACCAAGATTATTGTGATTACATTTTCCATTATGTCAAATTCTAACAACACATGAATATTCTTCATGTACTAAGTCACACTTTACAATTAGGTCAAGATTTTTGGCCCTTCTTTCAATGGGGTTTAGATCTTATCGGTGAGATTAACCCACATTCATCTCTCTGTCATCAGTCTATCATCACTATGACAAAATATTTCACTAAGTGGGTGGAATAAATTCCCCTTATCTCCACAAAAGTTTATAAAATTATTGATATTATTATTCATCACATTATTTTTCATTATGATATTCTGCATAATATCATTATAGATAATGGTAAATCCTTCAAGAAAAAATCTATCCAGAGGCTCTATGATGCCTTTGGAATCAATCTAAGCTTCTCATCTCCCTATCATCCACAAGAAAATTGATGGGTAGAGGATTCTAATAAATCAATGACCAAAATTCTCATGAAAGTGGTTAGTGACTCTAGTAGTGATTGACACACATATATTCCCTTTATTATATGGATATATCTCACTAGTATTCGAACCCCTATGGGTGTTATGCCTTTCTCTTTGGTTTATGGAACTGAGGTAGTCTTGCCTCTTGAGGTACATATTTCTTATCTTCACATATCCTTATAGGATATCCTCTCTAATGATGATTTTTTCCAAGAATGCTTGACCCAACTTGAGTTACTTGATGAGCATTGACTTGTGGCTCTCAACCACCTTCAGATCTATCAATAGCACATCAGGCATAGCTATAAAAAGCATCTAAAAGGGTGAGATTTCAATATCAAAGATCTCATCTTAAAGAAGAATCAACATGTGACTAACGTGGAGAAAAGAAAAAAAGGCAAGTTCACTCCTAATTAGCTTGGACTATTTTTCATAACTCACAAATATGGATCAGAGGCATATTTTTTATCCTCTCTCAAATGAAATCTAGAGCCTAAGCCTTTAAATGTGTTATATTTATGACGATTCTTTTTGTAATCAAGTATCACATGACTTTGTTTCTAGATTGAGCTCATCCCTTAAGCAAAACTTCTTATATTTTACACACCTTCCTTTCACTCTTTTCCCTTTCACACTTTTGTCAATCTTTGAAGTATGCCAGTTTTATCCTCATAAAGGGACACCCCTAAGCCTTTATATCCATGTCCATGACTAAAGTCCATATATAAAAAATAAAAAAATAAATTGGGATATAAAGTAAATTCATTATTTCTTGGGTCACTATGAATATAGACTACTCCCTTGAAGGACAACTACGTAGCATATTACTATTGCTATAAATAGACTAATCCTTTGAAGGATAGCTATGAAAACACAAATAGTATAAAGCATAGATAACTCCCTTAAAGGATGGATATGTTAACTTTGTTATATATATCATGTACTCAGAAGCTTCTCATAATGATTAGCTTCACATGACCTCAAGAAATAGTAAACATCCTGTACATAGACTTCTTGTATTAATCAGTCTACAAAAAAGACTTATGTCATGGACTAGCCTATAAAAGATCTTAGGTTACCTATAGAAAGGGAATATCATCCCACTACAATGTTTTCATTACCCATGTACCCCTTTTCTCATAATACTCTATTCCCCTATCTCTATTACCTATTAAATGCGAACAACAGACTTAGATCTCACTTGCCATGAAGTGAACCAATCGCTTATCCAATGCAACTATGGCTGATAGTGTAGCACATGAAAAGGGCTTATGTTTGTATGCCTCCCCATCTTGCCTTATGGTCCTTGTCAATGAAATATCATAGTGCCTTTCATCTTAACCATCTTGTTCACATGTCAATTTCTCCTTTTAGATGTTATGTCTTGAGGTGAAAACTTGCTTGTTTTCAATTCTTTGGTATAAGTTTTGATCAATAAAATTAAAATTATATGCCTGGTACCAACCACATTTATTATCATAAGCAATTATCATAGTAATTATTTCTGATAATCATACTAATAATCCATATTTCAATAGTTCATTTAATACAAATGCCAATTTGTGTTATGAGAATTATAATTAACATTTTCATTAATAGTTTCTATGAATACCAATACACATGGAAGCTATATCAACATCATTTAAGCATACACCATCACATATATGGAAAATTTTGAAATGGAAACCCAACATAGTACATTTTATGTATACACCATCACATATATGGAAAAATGCGAAGATGTGTCTAAACATTCAATTGTGCATGTACCATCACAAATATGGGAAATGCTCTAATAACCTACTAACATGTAAACATCATCATAACCACAACCATAAAATATAACATCTCACATCATAATAACATGGCATCAATAAAAAACATCTATAATATCATCATCATCATCATATAAATAAAAGTCATGTCATAACAATGGTACCATCTTGTAGATACTGAATATCAAAGTACACATCAATGCTACATCAGTATATATATCTCTCTCTCAGAAATATACATCTCACATCTTTAACACATAGGCCAATATATGTGTGCACATCATATCAAAATAAAAATAATACAAAACTAGCCAACTGATCTTGCCATGGAGGTGGTCATGACCTTCCAGTGTCACCCATGTCCTCAACCTATTTATGGCACTAAAAGCTTGAAGCTATGTTGTAAGAAATAGTTTGCTATTATACTACATAATCAACATACCTGGGGATCTCTATTTCCACCCTAAGGGCTTGTGTATAATAATCAATATTTTCCAAAGTAATGTTGTATCTCTCAACTAACACTATCTATGGAGGCCCCATACTCCCTAATATAGGTACCTAAGATGTCTATGGTGGTCACATCATGCCAATATTAAATGCCTTTGGTGGTGCCTAAGGTGTTTATGGTAGTGGAAGAGGTGTAGTTGCCTATCTATCCCTTAGGGCATCTATCTCTATTATCATGGCATCCAGGTGTACCTATAGCCATGTCACCTAACCACCTAGATTCATAACCTATGACTTTGCTACCAATAGCTATGTCTGTATGGTTAAAGCTTTCCATATGACTATTATCAAATACCCCTATAGTGTTATCACCTATCCCTATAGAACATATACCTATGTCTATGTTATGTCCCTAGCCTAGGTCATAACATCTCTCTCTAGTAATGGCCTTCATATCAACGGGTGGTCTCCAGGGGATCATGGCATACTATCCTACCCACCATGCTCTATATGATCTCATACAACTTACATCATCTAGTCCTCTATCCAAGAGCTCCTCAAAGTTAGGCCCCTTTGTATTTTATGGAATTATTAAGGGTATCTCTATATCATCCCTCCTGTACCATGGTATGTCAAGAGGTACTCCTTATAAAATCCCATACTAGCATCTAACATTCTCTACTAGTATCCTCTCCCCCTCCCTAGCTCTCCTACCATGTACCCATCTCAAGCTCTAGGTGCCTCTCAGTTGTATCCTTTACCATGGAAATGGAGAAAGTGTCAGATATGGTCTCCATATGATATTTGTTGGAATCAGGGCATCCAACATCCTATTGTATTACTCAATATCTTTGACCACAACATCTATCCATGTGTGGGCCATGAACTCTCTCCAAAATATGAAGTCAACTCTATAACCTACAATAATGGTGATAGGGAGGCATAATGGTTGGGTCACTATGATATGTTCGTAGGCATAGTAGTGTAAAAGGTAACCCATCTAGAGGCTATACTGATGTTTCAATAAAATACCCTAGAGTTCTCTATACAAATGTGTGAGGAATGTAGTCACCCAAGCAAACACCATCCTCAACTCCAACATGTCAACTAGTACACCTATCAAAGCCACTAAAAATCTACCTCCATCCACATCTAGTATTGCATAAATAGTCACTCTAATCAGGAGCTCTATCTCCTTAGCATGATCTCTAAATAATGTGCCCATGAGCACACCATGCTCATCTTGACGGCATATGTATAAGTTAGTACCATGTATCAGTAGCCTCGGTATTTGATATGCATCCTCTAGCAAGATTGTCATCTCATCTATGGGAAGATGGAAGGTGTTAATGGCTAGATCCCACTACTCTATCAATACCACCATATGGCTCAAATCCATCACAACTTGATCATATCTCCAAAATCCTCCTAGGCCAACTACAATGATATGCTCCCACTCATTAAGAGTCACATTAACTCATATCCTTAATAGTAGATTTAGGACTTGATCCTAAAGTGTGAGCTCCTATCTCACCTATAACCATAAACATGCACATCATTAAAACCAAGAACTATTCATCTTAACCAACCCTTCCTCTAACCTAGTTTCCTCTTTAGGAGAACTACATTAGCTTGAGACCCTTTATAGGGTTATGTAGGTAGCACTCAGTTGACATGGGGTCTCTTGAGGTTATCTCAACTATTTTTAATAAGTGACTAACACCTAACTAGTTTCTTTGTGAACCTAACCTTTTCTTGTACTGTGAATGATCATTAACCCACTAGTGCACAACTTATGGTGTTTTAGATCCAACATTTACTCCTTGTGTTCCTAATTTCACTCTTAACAACCCTCTTTCACCCTTCCCTACTTATGTCATGACTAATATCAGTCTTTAATTGATCGACATCATTCTCCTAGACCACACTTAGTCCTTTATGGGTTGAATTATGTCAACCAAAACTGCTAACATTGATGACTAGTTTGGCCCTAGGGCTAAATCATCGAAACCCCTAAATCATCGAAACCCCCCATACCCCTTTTCTACCCTAAAACTACCCTCAACCCTCTTCAACTTACCTAAATCAACCCAATTTCACTTTCTAACCTATAGCTATTCTTTTCCCCCCTCTTCCCTACCCTTTTTAACCCCTATTTTGGAAAAAAAAACAAAATCCAAATTCAATTACAAATTGGGTGTATAGTGGTCCTACCTCATCCACTCAATGATGATGGGCTAGGATGGTAGTTGCTAAGGTAACCACTCTAGCTACAGGATCTCCAATCATAGGTGTATCCATCTTGATAGCAAATCCACAAATTTGGTCCAGTGGTGTCCTATAAGTGCCCACCTCACTCTGCCTACTCTCAAGTTCTCTACAACTCCTCTCCACCACTCAAACCTTGCTACCTAGCTCACGCATGACACAAAAGAAATGTTTTCACACATGAAACTCCAAATCTCAATGTTAGAAATCATCAAATGATAAATTAGATTTGATGGGGCTATCAAACCCTTTTTATTGGGTTTGGTTGGCTACCAATGTTAGTATTTCTATGTTTTAGGTAGCTGACATCAATCGATACCCATCGACATTGGTCTAGTAGCTAATGATGACTATGCCATTGACATCAGTAACCTCATCGATGTTGGTCTTCTTGTTATAGGGAAATAATTTGCAACCCTCCATACCTCAAAATTTTATCTTAACTAAGAGTATGTGACCCTTTCATAGTTTGAAATGGACTACAATAGGGGCAATTAGAGATCATGTATATCTCCCAATCATAATAGCTAATCATGGGGTTCACTAACATCTCTACCAACCACAATGAATTATTTGGAGATCATTTATATCTTCCCAACTAGACACACCCTTTGTCACAACATTATTATTATCACTAAGAAAGCTATCACTATGATTTCTTTGAAGTTAACTTTTTCATAGGCATTACAGGTCGTGATCCTAATTGGGCCCTATTGCTTGTAACCATTTTGTGTCTTCCAAGAGCACTTTTATTTTTATATACTTAAGACACTTCAACCATTAGAGATGCACATTTGATGGTTTTAACCTAATAAACTATCACTTATATATGATGTGGATTAGTTATTTTTGTTTACATCTTCTTGACCTATTGATGATTTGACTTTGGCATGAAGTAGTGTGTACACGTGTCACATTATCACTAAATTTCCACTTCTCACCTAACCTTACCCACCTATCTTCTTTCAAAATGATCACCAATTATGGTTTTACCACCATCAAACGCCATTTTAAAAGGGGATACATCATCCCATCCTTAGGGCATCAAAGATTTATTTTTGTCTCATAGCTTATGCATACAAGTTATAAGATAAAAAGGGGAAAATGTAGACACTAGAATTGTGATAATCCCTTCCATGATTACCTAGGTCACATTACCCCTCAGCCCCTTTCTTACTTAATTCCCTAACCTATGTCTTTACCCTTTAGGTACATTTAATTAATTTAATTATTTAATTAAATTGGTTAAATCTCCTTTGGCCACCTCACCTGACCACCTCACCCTGTGATCGGTTCTCACCCTCTGACTCACCTTAGGACCTGGTCATTTTATCCTAACCACCTAAAACCTATTCTTCCCCCCTCATAAATTCTTAATTACCTAACCAACTCTCAACCTCATTTTATGACCATTTTCCAATGGGAAAACCCATTTGTTCAAGTAAGAAGTGGGGTAAAAGGCTAAATTTAGAGCATTTTACCTAGTCTTGGGAATTGAAGTCAGTTATCCCCTGGATGATGCCAATGGGCCTATCAACATTAGTTACTTAGGCCTACTTCCAAATTTTCCATAGGGTCAAAAAATCATTCATTTTGGGAACAATGCTTTTGTGATGATAGCATTATAACACCATTATCAACATCTAGGCTTATTGTCACTACATGAATTGTTTCAAATTAGGAATTAATAAAGTGCATAGTGTTTTAAGCACCATGGATCAGAAACATATGCTTTACCTCATCTATTCATTACCCATTTCATCAAGCCTCATCGAATCCATCTATCTAGCATAGTTGCTCACCTATCCAACCCAGGGAAGTACATTTTAGTATTTTTGCATGTTTTAAAATAGCTATTTTATATTGGTTCTACAAATATACTATTTAACTACTCATAAAACCTAAGCTTCCTCTGTGGAGGAGTTACAAGACTCCCCCATCTCCATCTCCCTACCTCAATGTATCAACCTCTGCCTTGACCTTCTTGAGTCTTATTCAACCGCTCACGACTCCTCATAACCCCTTTAAAAGATTATAACTATATTTCCCTTCCTATAAAATCCTTCCATAGCCCCACCAATATTATTTCCCTAATTGATATCAATTATCCAGACTAACATCAATGACCTAAACTAATATCAGTCACTTAACCGATGTTGGTCACTATGCTTTTTACACTAGCAACCCCAAAAAGCCTCCTAAACAACCTCACCAAAACAAAATTCCCCTACCCATCCTACACTGTATTTTTCATTAACACATTCAGACTTATAGCATGGTAAATATGATTCTAACTCTCTCTCTCTCTTCATTTATATTTTTTTTTAAACTTTGTTTCTAAATAGTGGACTATCATCCTAACGAAGTGTTACACTTCCTAAAACAAGAATGTACCTTGGTAGCCCACACATATCTTTGTTAACATCAATTTTGTTTAGTGTTTTCTTATACATAGGTGTCTTCCTACATAGCCAAAGAGGAGTTCACACAACATCTGTAATGGTGCACATCATTTCATGTACTTAATCACTTATCCCTAGCTTTCATACTTTTGTTTCTTCTTTTTAGAATAAATAGCAAAAAATTGATAGAAATGCATTCCATTAAAGAAAATCAATTTGAGATAATATAAATTTAATGTGGTCTACCTAGGTTTTTATATTTTAAACATAATCTATTCCATGCAATCATTTAGTGATTCATCCTCTTCTTGTGACATTCATAAAATATCATCTCTCATATAGTTCCTTCCTCAGTAGTAGTATTGATATTTACAAATAAATTTTCCTTAATATCCCTTTAAGAATATATCATTCCCTAGATACATAAACCACCTAAGGGTTTCATATTTGAGTGTTATTATGAATAACTTCAAATTTTGAGCATATTGGTTGTATTCATAGTTGTGGCATAAGACATCAAACTCAAAGAGGAATGTATATGGATCCACATTTTATTTTCACTTAAAATTAGGTAGGGTATAATGAGTGATATTTTGCATAGGCAAATTTACCATATGGGTATTTATGGGAAAATTAAAGGTTGAAGACTCATTGATAGTGTTTTATTTTATATGGTCCTTTGTGAGTTTTTTAACTTTATGTAGACCAGAGTTTTTGACACCCACTCTTCAAATTATCCATCAATATCTATAATCCTTGATGAATAATAAATGGAAATTTTGGGATTATATAAATGGAAAGAGTGTCTCCTAGATGGAGGTGAGGGAGTTGATTTGAAAATTGAAAATGCAAGTATCACAAAATCAAATAATACTTGTCACTTTTATAAGATCTACTATTTTATTGACTTTTCTATTTAATTTTTAATAATGAAATAAAAACCAAAATTATAATGAAGATCAGAATTAAAATAAATAACAGAGAAAATTAGAATAATTCACCAACAAATTGATAACAGAGTTTGGCTTCAATAGCCTATGTCTCTGGGTCTGTTCGAAGTGAGGACCATTTCCATTAATTGTGTGCAAAAAATGGCTTACATAATCAATACAAGTATTCAATTCACCTTTTATGATCTCTGCTTGCCTATAAAACTATCTCTTAGACCTAAAAATATTATCCCAAGGCCATATAAGGCTTAATTAATTCTATAACCTTCTTAAAACTTTTACACAATCGGCTACCTATCTCCCTTCAAATGGAATTTTGTTCCTTATATAATACTTTGAAGCCCATGGCTCAAGCGGTCAAAGCTTATCAATTTTGCACAAAAGGTGCATGGTTCAAACTTTTAGCATTCCCTTTTGGCACTTTGGGCTTATCTTTTTATCCCACATTGGGAGTTTGAAAACTGTTTGTATGCTTTTAAAAGTAGTCAACCTCCTTAACAAATATTGGCATCTATTTTGGGGGAGACTTAGGTGCATGTCTTAGCAAAATGTCTTAAATTAGGTTGCCATTGGATATTTCCTTAGGTAGGACATGGTCTTTGTATGGCAAGGTGGTTGATGGTTTGCGGCTCTACCATGTGGTGGTTTGAAAAGTCTTATTACAAAGTGTAAAATCATTATCCCACATTGGTGGGGTTTGAGCAGGCTTTGTAACTTAAATACAATGTTTAATACAATAACAAATGAAGAATAGGAGGCCAAGGCACCCCTTTACAAGAGTGTACCAACCCTCACTGAGGGCCCCCAACAAACAAATATTAGTGCCCATGGATCCTCATATGACTACCTATCAAAGACTGGAGGCTAAAAATAAACACCAAACCAAATTTTTTGATCAAATTCATATTGCCACGTGTCAAATGGTTATTGGACCACTTGCCATATTTGAACAATGTCACATCAATTTTTCATGCCCATTATTTACCTATCATAAGAATACTTCAACAAGATATATCTCAAGCATCTAGACTTCATTTTGCATTCTGGAAGAGGCGTTGGAAATCTCTCAATGAATTCTTTGATGTGCAAATGGTTTGACTAGAATTTGAAGACTTTTAAAATGGAATGGTACATGGATCCACCTAGATTACTCCTCCCCATTGGGAACTTTTGGACCTCTAAAAGTTGAAATTAATTCATAATGAGGTGAGGGTATTTCTCCCTCACCCTTCCATCTTCCATCCATTTGGCCTTATTTGGGTGTATCCCTTTTAGACCAACACAAAGATATTCAACATTATCTCTTCACAAAGTCCACACATTCCTATCAAGAAGAGTATCTTCCTACAATTTTATTATATATTCAAGAGAAAAATCATCAATAGAAGGAATGGATACACTTTCATCATGATCAATAATCATTGGAGGCTCATACAATTTCAGATTTTCCACATTTACAACTAAATAAATCTACATGTAAGATGGTAAATCTAAATGGAAAACATTTGTACCAATTTTTTTTGTAATCCAAAAAAGACCATACCAGATTGGTTTCAACTTTTTACCTTTGCCTGTCAATGTTTCCTTACTAATGTGAAGCCATACCATATCACCTACAACAAATTGGTGACCAATACGATGTTTGTCATGTCTGGCTTTATACTTGGCTTGACTTTTCTCCAATTGAGTACATACAATCTGATGTATGAGTTGTATTTTTTAAATGAACTTCTTATCTTGAATGGCTTCTTTTGGTTCACCAACATCTGTATCCTATCCGTAGTAAACATCTAGAGGAGATTTAGGTAAGTATCCATAATAAACTTCAAATGGATATTTCATAGTAGAAGAATGAAGTGCCTAGTTATATGCATGTTGTATGTAACACAATTGTTCATCCCATAAATTTGGATGTTTATTGTTATAACCCCTAAGCAAATGTATGATAGTGCAGTTCACAACCTCTATTTGCCCAATGGTTTGTGGATGAAATATAATGCTATTTTTTAATTTAGTGTCCATTAGTCCCCACAAAGTTGACCAAAACTCCCCAATAAATTGAGAATCCTGATCAGAAATAATTAAAGTAGGAAAACCAAAATGAACCCATACATGTTTAAATAATAAGTGTGTAGTGCCTTCCCCAGAATTTACTTAGTGCAAGGAATCAAAATACACATCTTGCTAAATCTATCCACAAACACATATAAATAGTCATGTTTTCTTTGTGTCATAGGCAAACCCCCCACAAAATCTATGGAGATAATTTCCCATGGGTGAGTAGGAACAGGTAGAGGAGTGTAAAGTCCCAGTTTCCTATTACTAGGTTTGCATTTGGCACAAAGAATACATCCCTTAATATATTTGGCAACAGTTTCCTACATACGGGGCTAGTAACAATACATTTTCAAATGTGCAACCATTTTAGCAACTCCAAAATGACCAGAAATAAGAGAAGTATGTGCTTCTCTAATCATGTGCACCCTCTCATTTTGAGGAATATAAATTTTACCCAAATGATACAAAAGATCATTTTGTACATGATAGTCCAATTCTTCTACGTGTCTACTACTCATCAAGTCTTTATAGACATCTTGAAAATCAAGATCATTAACATATTTTTCTTTATAACTTTCATGAGACAAACAACCATGTTGTAAAATAATAGATGCAACAACCATAGGAGGCCTAGAGAGCATATCTGCAACCTTATTCTAAATACCCTTTTTATACTTAATCACAAGATGAAATTGTTATAAGAAACCCATCCAACAAAAATGTCTAGACTGTTGTAGTTTGGTTTGTGAATGGATATACTGTAAGGGCTGATGATCTATATGTATTATTATTTCTTTACCCATTAAATAATGTTTCCATTTTTTAACACTTTGAACCAATGCATACAATTCCTTATCTTAAGTTGGATTTTTTCTTACTGCACTTGTGAAGGTTTTATAATGATAACAAATTGGTTTCTTACCTTGTATTAAAATATCTCCCATAACATACTCACTTGCATCTGTATCGATCTCAAATGGTTATTGTATATCAGGAAGTGCCAAGACTAGAGCAGTACTTATCTTTTCTTTAAAAGTGTTGAAGGCTTTTTGATGTTTGCTTCCCCACTAAAAGACCTATTTCACACTTGTCAAAGAATGCAAAGGTGATGCAATATATGAAAATTGAGCAATAAAATTTCACAAAAATTATACTGCACCAAAAAAACTTCTAACCTCAGTTGTATTAGTGGGTGTAGGCCAGTTAACAATGGATGTTACTTTTGCAGGATCAATTTTCAATTCACCATGTCCTACAATGTAACCCAATTATATCAAATAGGTCTTGACAAATTCACATTTTGACATTTTTAAATAAAGTTTTTCCCTTCATAATGCATCCATGACTTTCTTAATGTGGATCACATGCTCTTCCCAAGACTTGTTGAAAATCAAAATATCATCATAGTAAATGATGACAAAATCATCAAGGAACTATCTAAAAACATCATTCATCAATCTCATGAATGTAGCTAGGGCATTGCACAACTTGAAAGGCATAACAAGCCATTCAAACAATCCCTATTTTATTTTGAAGTCAATTTTCCACACATCACCTTCATTAATTCTTACTTGATGATATCCACTTCTCTAATCTAGCTTAGTGAAATAAATAGCACGTTTTAATTGATCCAACAAATCATCAATACAAGGAAGAGGGTAACAATTCTTAATAGTAATTTTGTTTAAATCACAAAAATCAACATAGATTCACTAAGTGCCATCTTTCTTTGGCACCAAAATAATGGGTGAACCAATAGGAGATGAACTTGGATGAATAATACCTCTATCTAATAGATACATTACCTATTTTTTGATTTCCTTATTTTCCACCACTGATAACCTATACATGCCAATGTTAGGGAGAGGAGAATCCTGCAATAGCTAAATTTCATGTTGAACTCCCTTTTTAGGGGGCAAACCCTTAGGATCCTAAAATACATCATCGTAAGTAGAAATGATTTCAACCAATTCATTCTTGTGTTTAGAATCACAATTTTCCAAAGCCTGAGAGTATTATTTTTCCTTAGACTTAATCAAAATGAGACAAAAAGTCTTGCTTAAATTAACTAATCTTTTCATTTTCCCTATTGTAACCAAGGAAAGACTTGTTTTAATGTGATGTGCTTTGACTATATATTCAATGCCATCCTTAACAAGCAAGTATTTATTCTCCTCTCTATAAAAGATTACTTTTCTATCATAAAGATATGGGCTTCCCAAAACAATCCCACATATGTCCAATGGGACAAAATCCAACTCAACCTCATCTACGAACTTGGATGTGATGGAAAACCTTAGTCTACAAGTTTGTGAGACTTGTAGCTTCGCATTGTCACACACCCAAACTAGTGGATAAGGCTTTAGATGGGGATTGGTTTGTAAGCCTAACTTCTTAACAACCTCTTTAGAAATTAAATTTGCTTGTGAACACTATCAAATAGAGTGTCAATATTAGTATTTTTTGAAACAACTCTAATGTAGAACAATTCATTTCTTTCCTTATCAACATGCACAAAATTTTGTTTAGAAGAAGATGCATCATTTGATGACTTAGTGATACAAACTAAAAGAGAAGAATCATTATGTAATTCCATAGCTGTGATCTTAGTTTCATCACCTAAATCTGAACCTAAGTCCTGAACCATAGCATTAGTATTCTTTTCTTTCTTTTGAAACCTCTTAGTCCTTAACTCATGGTGTAGTTTCCAACACTTAGACTCATCATGGTTTTTCTTACAATGATTACAAAATGGTTTTCCTTCTTTTTTAATAGTAAAAGTGGATTTCTATTTACCCTTTCCTGGTGAACTTTCCCCTTTGGATTGCTTAAAATTAGATTGCATACTTTTAACTTTAGGAAGAGATTCTTTTGATTGTTTTTCTCTAACCTCTAAATGAGTGGATTGTACACATATTGCATCTAAATTAGTGGGATTGATCATAAGAATCATATGTCTTAAGTAATTATGTATCCCACCTATATATTTTAGTAGTGTTTCTTGTGTGTGAAGAGGAACTTTCAAGAGTAAAGATTTTTTCCTAAATTCTTATGTATAATCTTGAACATTTTGGCCTTTTCCTTGTCTAAAAATTTGCCAATCCAGCATGGCTTATTGCATATAGCCTAAAGGATAAAATTGTTTTTTGAGTTCTTCAACAAATTCATTCCAAGTAGAAATTGAGTTACCTTTTTGAAGCTTGGCTTCCTTCAACTTACTCTCCCATAAGATGAGATTTGTGCCTCCCATACGAAGAGAAGACAAATGAATTTTTGATTCATCCCCTATAATATTTTGGACCCTGCAATAAATTTCTATCTACTTGACCTAATTATCCAACTTTTTGGCATTAACTTCACCATTAAACATTGGTAATTCAAACTTAATATCCAATTTGAGTGAAGGGAGAGATTCCATAATTTTTTTACCATCATCCGATGAAGAAGGTTTTTTGGTTTCTTTACCTCTTGATTCTTGTGAATCACCTTTCTCATTCTCAGATTTCCTTTATTTTTCATGGTATAGTTCCTCAACCATGCTTCTCATCTCCATGAAGGCTCAACAAAAAGCTTATTTAGATTCCATTGGCCATCCCTAAAGCACACCTTGAGCCAATATCTAGATTATACTCAATGAGTTTTCCTTCACCCTTTTGGGATTTATACCTTGTCAACATACACTAACAACCATTGTTAAATAACAACTGCTCTGATACCAAAAAAATTGATCTAAAAACTGAAAATGCAAGTGTCACAAAATCAAATAACACTTGTCGCTTTTCTAATATCTACTAATTTCTCAACTTTTTAATTTAATTTTTAATAATGAAATAAAAACTAGAATTATAATGAAGATCAGAATTAAAATAAATAACAGAGAAAATTAGAAGAATTCACTAGCTAATTGATAATGGAATTTAGCTTTAATAGCCTACGTCTCTAGGTCCATTCTAAGTGAGGACCGTTTCCATTAATTTTGTGCAACAAATGGCTTACAAAAACAATACAAGTCTTTAATTCACTTTCTCAGATCTCTACTTGCCTATAAAAATATCTCTTAGACCTAAAAATATTGGCCCAAGGCCATACAAGACTTAATTAATTTTATAACCTTCTTAAAACTTTTACATAGTCGGCTGCCTATCTCCCTTCAAATGGAATTTCATTTATTATATAATACTTCGAAGCTCGTGGCTCAAGTGGTCAAAGCTTATAAATTTTTCACAATAGGTACATGGTTCAAACCATTGGCCTTCTCTTTTGGCACTTTGGGCTTATCTTTTTATCCCACATTGGGAGTTTGAAAATTGTTTGTATGTTTTTAAAAGTGGTTAGCCTTCTTAACAAATGTTGAAGTCTCTTTTGGGGAAGACTTAGGTGCATGTCTTAGAAAAATGTCTTAAATTAGGCTGCCATTAGATATTTCCTTGGGTAGGACATGGTCTTTATGTGGCAAGGTGGTTAATGGTTTGTAGCTCTACTACGTGGTGGTTTGAAAAGTCTTATTACAAAGTGTAAAATCATTATCCCACATTGGTGGGGTTTGAGAAGGATTTGTAAATAAAATAAAATGTTCAATACAATAACAAATGAAGAATAGGAGGCCAAGGCACCCCTCCACAACAGTGTGTTGACCCTCACTGAGGGCCCCCAGTGAGCAAATAGTGGGCCCACAAATCCTCATATGACTGCCTATCAAAGACTGGAGGCTAAAAACAAACACCAAACCAAATTATTTGTACAAATTCATATTTCCATGTGTTAAATGGTTATTGGATCACTTGGCATATTTGAAAAATGCCACGTCACTTTTTGACACCTGTTATTCACCTATCTCAAGAATACTTCAGCAGGCTATATCTTGAGCATCTAGACTCCATTTTGTGTTCCAAAAGAAGCACCAGAAAGCTCTTGATGAATTCTTTGATGTGTAAATGGTTTGACCAAAGTTTGAAGACTTTTAAAATTTAATGGTACATGGATCCACCTGGATCAAGAGTGGAGTTTCTCGAGAATCATTTTGGAGGTTTAACAAAGAAGTTATCTTGTTCAGAAAATTCAACATGTTTTGTAAGTTTGATATCTCTTTTGAGGGCTAAGAGGGCTTTAAATTATATTTTAGAAAGGATTTTGTGTGAGGGTTGAGGGAGTTTAATTATATACTCTTTAGATAGGTGTGTAAAAATAATAACCCTCCAAAATGGTGGAAAGGTGTTCTTCTTAGGACTATGGAAATTATTTTCTTCTTGATTCTTTATTTGTTATACTATTTCATCCAAGAAATCTTTTATTTATATCTCATTTAACTCTTTTTATTATAGTTTTGGATTGTCTATAGGAATTTCCTTGTGACTTATAGTTGATATAGGTTGTGAATCTATTCATGTAACAATATTCAACCATTTAGGAAAGAATCTACCCAAATGGTCCCATTCCTGCTACATGTAAATCAACCACTCTCCTTCTCTTGTGTTTTTCCTACTTTTTCCTAGCATAAGGTTAGTATAACATGTGTTTTTAAGTTTTTCATTAATATAATTTTACATAAATTGAATATTATGCTTGTAAATAAATAATTTTTTCTAAGAAAATAGTAATTACAAGTTAAAAACATGAAAATTTAGACTAAGAAAGTAAAATAATTTATCAACTTGAAGATACAAATGTTTTGACACCATCCTTGATAATGATTCCAAATATGAGTAGAATTCAACCACTAATTAAATTTATGTAGACCAATATTTTTACATACACATTATTAATCAATAAGAAAACCACTTGGTTTATGAACATTTCTTCCTTTATTAATTATAACTCGATGTGTGTTAATCTTGACAATATTTTAGTACTATATGTGCAACACTTATTCATTCATTGAGATTTATCAATTGGATATAGGTAACACACTCTTGCATAAATTAAATAACATAGATTGAAATTATAAGAAATTAAATCACTCTTTTTAAGAATTTAATTATTGAAATGAATTGAAATAATTACTTGGAATGTTTCCTTAAAAAATTAAATAAAATTCACACTAATCACTATTATGCATAAATCAACCCCTTAATCTTAATTCACACATTAAGAATTTAGAAGTAAACAAATGAATGTTTACACATAAATCAATAACTAATCTAGTGGATTGAGATATTAACTATAACTCCTTATGAGGGGCAATCCTTATTTGAATTTGAGTTTTAATGCTTCCCTTTTAGTAAATTCTTTTAATTCAAACCACTTTCTTGTATTAATAATCTTGTAGAAATTAAACATTACTATAACAAATATTATGGAAGATAACTAGATATACTTTAATTGTTATTCATGCCCTGATTTCCTATCACCATTGATATATTCCCCATTTTCTTAAATACAAGGGCAAGAATCATATTATTTTAACCATCAGATATCTAAAGTAGGAATACAAACATATTTTAGGAAAGTAGTTAGTTCATCCTAACTATGAGAATACTACCAATAATGATTGTGAGAATAAACTACAATGAATTATGTTATGTTGAATGTTTATGATGACAGATATGTATAATCCATTAAGGAGGAATCATTATCAACACCTTCAACCACATGTTTTTCATGGTCTTAGATTTTTATATCCATTCCTTAACTACTTCAACCACTTAATAGCCACCAAAGATGTCGTTATAACTAATATAGGCTAGAACACTTATCCAATAAATTTTTTTATAGACTAGTCATGAAAACCTGTATGTTTTTATATGTTAGTTGATATAGGTTATATTACTTCATTATCTATGAATTATATTTACCTAGTATTTATGAGTGGACACTGCCCAGTTTCTACAAGCTAGAAATGCCTAGTTGTTATGGGATAGTATTTATTCATGTTTGCTCAAGATATTAAACACATGATATTGATAATTAAACAAATATATAAAATATATTCCATAATTAATCTTAATCACAAAATAAAAATATTATGAAAAAAAAAATTAAATATTACATCTCTTTCCCTTGGCTAACCTTTAGTATTGGCTCACTTGCATCGTACTATTTATGTGGGGTTAGCATTGGGGAGAGAATACCTTACTTGCCTACATATAGTCTTTAGTGATGAGCCCATATCTCTTCCTAGTCACATGATACTAAGTGTGGGGTCACAAATAAAGATTAAAATAAAAATCAATGTCAAATTATAAACTTTCCAACAATAAGAGTTCTTAAAAAATATTTCCAAGTGTTTATGCCTAAAAGGGTAACTTTGTCCCATTTATTGATTATTCCTAGGCTAGTTACCTTTAGTGAAACAAATAAATTTAATGTTTTGTAAGTTTACAAATAATTTCATTTTACACCCCCCCCCACTTGAACATAAGGATTAGGTCATCCTACTTTTTTGTGCAAATTTTTTATGTATAGTTTTCATTTTACCATATCATGCTTCCCCTTATATTCCTTTGCTATAAGTTGAAATTAATATGTTATGTAAATGAAATAACCTTGTGATCACCTAAAAAATAGTTGTTAGTGCATTTTTAATTCTACATATATCCATCACCTTACATCATTTGCATACATTTTGTATCCATTAATCTCACATACATAATGATTTTCCATAGCATTACCAAAAACATAAGAGATACATGGTATATCATCACATGCCTAGTCAAATAAAATGCATAAATTAAAATAGCATACATAAAATTAAACACATAATACTTAATTGAAAGTCATTGAAATAAACTAAAATATCTCCGTGTGTGTGTGTGTGTGTGTGTGTGTGTGTGTGTGTGTGTGTGTGTGTGTGTGTGTGTGTGTGTGTGTGTGTGTGTGTGTGTGTGTGTGTGTGTGTGTGTGTGTGTGTGTGTGTGTGTGTGTGTGTTTGTGTGTGTGTGTGTGTGTGTGTGTGTGTGTGTGTGTGTGTGTGTGTGTGTGTGTGTGTGTGTGTGTGTGTGTGTGTGTGTGTGTGTGCACGCGTGTGCACGCATACATTCATGCGTGTGTGTGTGTGTGATGATAAATGTTGAGTATTTATAATCATGTCTCTACTACATCCACCTTCGTAGAGGGCAAGTGTGTCTCAAAATCTCAAGAAATAAAAATATAATCTTTGTAATATAAATGTACAATATTATATGTAGATCTTGTGTTCATCCTATAGGAAGGCCCCAATGCTAAAGAGTGTCATGGGTTGTGGCTCCTGGGATTCCTCCTATCAGTCCTCCTTGAGAGGTTAACTCCCCTCCTATCCATAAACTTGAGAAAGCCAAACCCCCTTTCCTAACTAGTGCATTAGTAATATCCTTAAATTGAGTCTTTGGTATGGTGTGTCTCTCCTCAAAGTTATTTTTCTCATCCCTCATAGTAGAAAAAGACAAAATCATGGTAGGCTAGGGAAACACATCTATATGCTTACCTATCCTAGCAAGTAGTACTGGATCCACCAAAAGATAGTCTTGATTCATGTCCATTCCCATCTAAAATAGTTTAATAAAGGTGATCATAATCATGGTCATCTATCCCATAGATGTATATTCAACCATAAATAAGTAGATATACATAATATCCAGTCATATAAAATAAAAATAGTAAAATTAGCTAAGTAATCATGCTAAAAATAAATATGTAAAGATTTGATTTATATCAAATGAATTATTTTACATGGATCTACATCATGTCAATTAAAGTATGAGTCATCCTCATACTCCTACTACTTTTCACCCTCCTCATCCATATATATGTACTCTATCACCTCCTTGCCTACTACCTATTATTATTGTAGAGGATCATATTGTGGTGGTGACTGTGAAATCTGATATTGATGTCTTTGTGTTGGAAGTACCATTAGAATATCCATGGGTATCCATCCTCCCCCTCCTTATATGGGATACTTTTTTTTTCATCCTTGATCCCCTCTCATCATATCTACCCTCATGATAAGAGATCCTAATGTCAATAGGTGACATGCCAATATTTAAATTCTCCTAGCCCTAGCCTCTTTGATGCATGTATACACTACTATAGGCATAAGGAAGTTTCCTATGAAAGGAAGCCAAAAATATTGAGGAACATTATCAAGGAGGTGAACCTTGATTTGGAGTCATCTTTATCTAACTTTTTTCTCCTGAATTTATTGTAAGGTAGACTCCCTCATTAGCCCATTGACCAACCGTCCCTTAGTACAAAATTTCCACTAGATCATCCACTCCCAATGTCCTAATAGCTTGGGTAAATACTCTAAATGGTTCTACATATGTCTAAAAATAGGATATGATAACCCCATCATCCCTGATAGAGATATCCCTCTTAAATTTTATCATCCTCTCATATACCCAACTCATGATGAGTGTGGGATAATTGATGGGTAATGCCCTAATTCATGTGATATTTCACATGTACCTTTACTTATGTTAAAATACCTTATAATACCATGAGGAGTGATAACCCCTTTATTCAATCTAATATATGATGGGAGACTAGCTCTACAAAAACCTATATTTGCCCTTGTCTCTCACTAGCTAGGAGTTAAAGACCCTAATAATTTCATTTTTAAGGTTGGGGATAAAATACACCTTAACCCTAAAAATTTTGACTCTAGATTTAATACCCACATCAGGTGTGTTATTTTCCCAAAAATTATCCCCCCATCTAGAATCCTCTACCTTATTAATAGTCTATCAGAGGGCCATCAACTAGCCTATCGTTAGTAAGACTATGATCTGATACAAGTCTAAGATAGTGATATTCCACTCTCCAATAGCTTATGGAAATTATAAGGTCTTCTAGTCTACATATAAATATTTTAATATTGAAGAGTTTAAGGAGTTCAACTCATCTTTGATTCACTTTAAAATTGAATCTATGTATCAACCAATCTATCACAGAATTACTAATTGTTAAAGTAGTTGTGTTGTAAGTGAGATTATTGACCAAAAACTATACTAAATAACTTCAAACTTGAAAAAATATGCTTTATATTCTAAATTAATATATATATAAAATAAAATAAAATAAAATCTTAAACATGAAAAAAGGATTCCAATTTTGAATTAATGCACCACACTACCTTTGTGTGCAATTTTTATTAATAAAGAAAGATAAAATAAGCTTATTACAAGGTAACTTGTGAAAGGAATATAAGATCATGAAAATAAATACTTACACTAACATTGAGAGGAGAATATTTTTAAAAAAATTAACTTGCTAAAAATTAATAATAAAAAATATAAAACTAAAATCAATAGTATACCATAACACAGTGATTACATGGCAAAAACCCTTTTGGGAGAAAAAATACACAGTCAAAAGAATCTTAATATACTACTTAAAATCAATAATAATTAAAATATACTTACAAATAAAGCCTTCATAAGAGCATCACCAACATACAATGGGTATAAAACTAGTTTCACTTAATAGAGCTTCATTACCTAGAACGAACTCATATACATCTCTCTTCCAGTATTTAATTTAAAGAGTTTTAGAAACTTGTAAACCATTTGTGGTTTTCAAAACCATGTGTAAAATTTCCCATGTGAAACCATGTACACCCATGTGTTTAACCTCTATAAGGTGTGGTGCCCATATGCTCCCATGTGCTTAATCTCACATGAGATGCGGTGCCCATGTGTTCCTATGTGCAGCCATGTGATACCATGTGCACAACCTCTCATGAGGGTGTGGTGCACATGTGCTTTCCTATCCAAAATAAATTCCCCTATTTTTGACTCTTATAATTGTCATAATAATGGCCATACCATCATTAAAAAAGAGATTTTCATGATATGTTACTAAGTGGGAATATTTTAATAACTAATACATGACTTTTTAAGGCACCAACATGTGGCAAAAGTACCAAATAAAAAACCTACACCCCATTTTGATGGAGCACAAATAAATGCCATATTTAGTATGGGAAAATAAACTTAGGAATTATTAAGGTTGAGATACCTTAATTCCTCATATTCTCTCACTTTTTAAATACCATGTAAGATCCATGGGAACCATACCATCATGAATCAATTACTAGGGGTTGAGAGGCCCATAGACTCTAAACACCATTTGAACTTATTTATTCTCATTAGATTAGTTAATGAATCTATACCATTCATTGAATTCTCTACCTTAATTAGTTTCACCATTCCATCCTTGACCATGTCTCTCAAAAAAATGATATTTTACATCAATGTGTTTGGTCTTATCATGAAATGTTAGGTTCTTTGCTAGGCAAATAACATTCTTATTATCATAATGAACTATCATTGTACCTTATTTTAATATAATGTCTGAACACAATATCTTAATTCAAATGAATTATTTACATGCATGATTTGATGCCATATAATCTACCTCTATAGTGGAAAAAGTTGCCACAATCTATCATTTACTCATCCAACTTATTGCACCATAAAATAAAGTAAACACATAAGCACCAATGGATCTTTTGTTATCAATATCACTTAGCCAATCTAAATACACATCACCATGAATGTTAAGAGAATGTATATCTCCAATAAAGTTACCATAATAACATAAGGAAAAATCTAAGGTACCCTAAAAATATCTAAAGACTCTTTTAACTACATCCTAATGAACTCTACCAGGATTAGATATATATCGGGAAAGAACTCCCACTACTTGGTAAATGTCTAGTCGATTACAGACCATAACATACATTAAACTTACAACTACACTATGGTAAGGCACTTTGATCATGTCTTCCCTCTCTAATGTGGATTTAGGAACTTATGAAATAGATAACTTCATTCTAACTAAAAAAGGAACACACAATGGTCTAGAATCTTTCATGTTAAACCTTTTTAATATTAACTTCACATACTTACTCTAACCAAGACATAGTTTTTTTTTTCTATATATATCTTCTAATATCCATCCAAATAATGTGTCCTAATACACCAAGATCTTTTATTTCAAAAAAAATTGAGAGTTGAGATTTAATTTTTATAATCAAAACTTTTCCATTTCCAACAAATAGCATATCATCAATATATAAGGAAATAACTAGGAAATGATCATCATTAGTTTTATAATAAACAAAATGATTAGATTTAGATTTCTCAAACCCCAAACTCAACAAATGTGTATCAAATTTATAGTACCACATCCTAGGACTATTTTTGACACCATACAGTCATTTCTTTAACTTTTAAACCAAATTCTTTTACCTTTCACCACATATTATTCTATCTATGACATATAAATCTCCTCCAAATCACCATGAAGGAAAGTAGTTTTTACATCCATTTTCTCAATCTCTAAATCATAAGTTGTAAGAGAAATAAAGAATTTAATGTATGACATTTTAGTAATAGGATAAAATATCTCACCATAGTCAACACCCTCAACATGAGAGTAACCTTTTACAACCAATTGTGTTTTGCAATTTGCAACACTGCCATCTAAACCAATATTTTTCTTAAACACCCATTTGTATCCAACATGTTTACATATTTCAAGCAATGGTACAAGGTCCCATGCATCATATTTTTCAAATATACCATTTTTTATTCCATAACAATCTTCTAGGACTCTGCATCATTCATACCCAAAGTTTCTTCTAAAAATATCAATCCATTAATGTTAGTATTCACATCAAATATGTATATCTAATCATCAAGAAAATACCCATACCTTTTTGGTTTTTTTATTTGCCTTATAGACCTTTGAAAAAGTTGAGGTAGAGGTTCTTCTTCATATTCCTCCACTTCTAAATATTTATAGTTTGATGATATTTCCCAAACTTCTTGTCTTTCTTGGGGCCTTGACTCAACTTTCTCAAGCATAAAAATAAGCTAAATCACTTATTTATTTTTTGTTTATTATAACTATTGTACAATAGAAGAAGGCTTAGTTTCTCTAAAAATAAAACTTTTAGAATATAATACCTTTTTTTCTACAAGATCCCAAAGCTCATTTCCTTTCACACCATAAATATAATTGATGAAAATATGTTTAACAGCCTTATTCTCTAATTGTGTCTGCTTCTACTTTGGCACATATGCATATGCCTTGCAACCCAAAATTTTAAGATGTATTAATGAATTATTATGGCTTGACTATATCTCCATAGGCATTTTATTAAAAATGGATGATGTAGGATATTTATTGATTAATTATTAAGTAGTGGCTACAACTTTGGCCCAAAACCTTTGTTTTAGTCCATCACCACTAAGCATACTCCTAGACTTCTCCATCAATGTCATGTTCATTATTTATGCAACTCCATTTTTCTAAGATGAATATAGAGTTGTCTTTTGTCATTTAATACCACAATATTTATATAATCTATCAAAATCATTAGAGTAAAATTCATCACCATTGTCAGTCCTCAAACATTTAATTTTCTTTCCAGTTTATAGCTCTACCATTAATTTATACAACTTAAAATAATTAAAAACCTTAGAATTATTCTTAAGAAAATATACCCATGTCTTTATAATATGATCAATAGTAAATGAAAAATAATATGTGGATTTTAAAATTGAAGGAACATTAATAGGACCAAATACATTAGAATAAATAAGATCCAATACACCAAAATATATATGAAAACTTGAGTAAAATTGAACATGGTTTTATTTTCCATAAATATAATGCTTGTAAAAATAAAATTCAAGACTACAATCTATTAAATCTTTAACAAGGTTTTTATTCTTCAAGGTCCTAAGACCTTTTTTGCTAATGTGTCGAAGTCTTTGGGGCCATAATATAGTCTTCTTTACAGCCAATTTTAACTCTATAAAATGAGCACCTTTAGGTATCTGGAAACCATAACCATATATAGAATTAGTAATTACGTCTTTATCCAATGAAGTAGTCTTAGATTTAGTCTTCATATAATTGCTATTGCACTCAATTTTGCATGCATCAAGTTTATACAAATTTCCAACCCTGACACCTTTATCTATCACCATAGAAACTCTTACCATCTTACAATTTTCTTTAGAAAAGACAACTTATACACCTGTATCTATTAGTTTTCTCATAGATAATAAGTTACAGTATATCCTGGGGATATGCAACACACCATTAAACCATTTAATTCTTCCATTTAGAAATCTAATTTTTGTGATCATAGGAATCCAAGAAGGGAGGTTAGTATAATGTTATTTTAAGTAAATGAAAACTCAAATAAACACACTAACACTTACACTCCTAGCCTAGAACTTAGGGAGAGCTTAGTAACAAAATCTAGATGAAATCACAACTAAAACATTAAAGACACAAACAATTTACCTTCCTTGGGAGATATAAATTCTTTGTTGAGTGGTTTGCTCAGCTTATGCATTAAGAAGTCTTTGGAACATGAAGTTTTTTGGCTCCTTCTCTCCTTGGCACCATATGGCTTTGATGTGGTTTGATGTTGCTTTGGCTCAAGATTTTGGCATTACAACACTATGTGCAAAAAAATAGCTTATGTCTCTCTCCAAATTTACATTATAAATTTGGATTATGAGATCTTAGAATTCAATTAACATGGCCTTGTATTTATATTTTTTAGAATTAACTCTCACCCAAGGTGAGTTAGGGTTGAGTTAAGTCTTGAAATGGGTTTTATTTTAACCTAGGTGAGTCAAATATAACTCTAGTAGAGTTAATAGTTGTCAAGTAATTATGATTTGTATTTACTAGGCATGAATCTCAAAATTAGATATTTTAGGATATCAAAGAGCTTAAAAACTCATAAAGGTAATGATGAAAGGCTAGGATATTTTAAATTTTTGAATATCCATTTTTAGATATTCATTAATTTCAAATAGATAATTTAACTAGGCATTTAATTTGGTTTAGCTTGTTAATTGATTTTGATTAGCCTTTAGTATTTCCAAGATTTGATTTAAGTGTGTAAGTGCCCCAGTTAATAGATCCATAGGCCAAATTGACTGTTATGATGCTTCAAGGTGATTAGCAATGAATTTACGAGAGTTTATTATTGCATATGGTAGGATGACCTAATTAGGGATGCCTCAATATGATTTTGAGCTTTGATGAATGATGCACAAGAAAATTTGGGATTTTTAGTGATTCTTAGGCTTAATTTTTAATGGTTGATAGGAATTGATCTAAAGTCCAGTCAAAATCCATTTGTGGCTATATTTAGGTGTCTATAGTTTGCCCCTATTTGGGAAGGTGCTATAAGATATAAGTATAGTAATATCTTCTCAAATAATGAAAATGTATTGTATGCTTATGGATTTAATGATAATGGATGAAATATAGATGCCCCCTCGAGGGAGTGATCAACAAAGGGGTCATCACTCAGTCCCTTAAAAGGATGAAATGATGGGACCAAATATATAAAATGGGCAAAAGAGACTAATTTTCCCATAGGTTGTTATAATTAGAAACATATATAAGATAAAAGAATAATGGAATTAACCCATGAGTGAGACTAATCTAATCAATAAAATGGTTGCATGCATTTATTTAAAAAGCATTGATTTTCCCAAAGGTGGTTATAATTAGTAACAAATGTTTAGACACTAATTTTCCCAAAGGTAGTTATAATTAGTGGCACAAACATATGCCCTAGTTAGAGTGGATGAGTCAAAATAATGATCTGCCTACAGGTGGTTATAATTATTAAGATGACCTAGATTAAATAAAGATGTTTGATTATGCCTCAGTAGGGTTTATTGGTGAGCATAACTCAAGGATAAAACATATTACATAGATTAAAGATCAGTGGGTGAAAACATAGATGTAATGGTCTAATGAATAAAGAAGCCACAAATAACTAGGCATACAAGGATGCATAAAGTGATGAAAAAAATGAATATAAGAATGAGAATTAATTAATGTGAATGATTTAGGTATACCTAATAATGTAGATACACTCATTCGTATTAGAATTGATACAATTATAATGGTTAATAGGTTGATATGGTCAAGGTTGGTGGGAGGATTTTCCAAGGTTATCAAGGAAAAACTTTTGTGGCTTCATTACTTGTAAGAATTCTTGAGCTGATTTTTACTATATCACATGATAGTATGCATCATAATATAACACCATGATAACTTAGTCAAAATATGTATAAGAATTGACTCTTGATCCAATAAATAATTGAAAATAATACACTAATGATAAAAACCATGATGATAATGTTGGCATATGAATATGGATAGACTCAAGAATAATGCATAATCAATCACCCAATGAATGCATATAGACTGAGTTGAGGCACAAAAATGAAATAAAATAAACAAATAGACAAATAAACAAAGGAAATAAACACATATAAAAATTGAAAGTAAAAGCAACAAAAAACATCCTATCATCAACCAAATCAACATCTATGCATGATGGCTTAATGTAAGGATAAATAGGTGGTGCCTTAAAGTAAGGATACATGCAAAGGGAAGCTCACACCCCTAATGGTAGTGGATTGGACAATAAAAAATAATGGATTTATGCCTAGTAGGGTAGATTAAAGATTATTGACTAGGCTTAAATTGGACAAATGTTTTTGGATTTTGAAATTTTTGAATGTTTTTAGAATTTTGAGGTATCTTAACTCATTAAAGATTGACAATATACCACTCACAAAATGGTGAGAGAAATGGCTTAGGTTTCTCACAAAATGGTGAGAGTGTATAATAAAGGGGGATTGAGATGACCTCAATGTGAATCGAGTGCCACCTACATAGTCCCATTAGGAACTCAAGTCATAGTAGTTCCACTAACATAAAAGGTGGGGAAATATAACAAGGTAAAAATAAATTTGAAAATTGAGGCAAATGATAAGGCAAATGATAATATTAATGGTAAGGTGATGTAAAAATGCATTATAAAGGTGTTGTTCTTAATTTACCCATATGTAGTTATAATTAGGAAACAACAACATAGGTCAGTTATATTAATTTACCCATAAGAAGTTATAATTAGTAACACAAGGTGGAATACTAATTTACCCATTGGTGGCTATATCAGTGGCACCATTCAAATGAAAATGAAAGATAACTTACCATATCCGTTGTCACACTATTTTCATAGACTATCATTTAAACATAAAATTTTGAAACTATTGAAATTGGGTTAGAATCCCCTCATAAAAGGTGTGGGAAGAACCAAAGTAATCAGGATCAAAAGGGTTAGGTATGGTGGCTAAAAATAGGTTTTGGTCAATAATAAAGGTATGGTAGGATGGTATATCATATGTCATAGACAATATGATGAGAAGGTAATTGGATATAATGGAAAGAGGGTTTCTCCCAAGTGATAAGCCAAATGGTAGGGTATGAAACAATGGAAAGATGAATGGAAAATAAAAATAGTAGAGAAATGGAAAATGGAAAATGGCAAGGTAAAAGGAAAAAAACATTGGCAAGGTAAAAGGCAAATGGAAAAGGCAAGGTTAAATGTCATGGAAAAGGTATGGTTTTTGGAAAATGAAAAAGGTATGATTTCTAACAAATAGCAATGGCAAGGTATATGATTTTGGCTAGGGAAAAGGTAAAGTAAATATTTTTATCTAGGTATAGGTATGTTATATGATTTTGGTTAGGAAAAATATTTTTATTAATCCTGTTGATGTGGATATGCATGTCCTGATTAGAAAATGATACAACTAGAATAATCAATCATGTAAATTTCTAGCCCACTGCTCTTTTGAATAGATGCTCTATCAATAACCTACTGTAGATTTAGACTTAAAAAATTTTGTTTTGATCTTCATTGGTCATTGATTCTATTTCCTTCCAACTTTGAGACAAGGTGTCTTTGTAGCCTCTGCAAAGGAAAGTGTAGTCAAGGATGGTAAATATGGATAAATATTAGATGATAGGTTAGATTTGTAAATGTAAAGGTTGATGATAATGGAATGTATAATGGTTGGGAAACAAATGAAGATGGAGTTTTTAGATACTTACAATGTTTTTGATTCTAAATTTGACATAATTTGGTTATGATGAGGTTGAAGACTTCTAAATATGCTCTCAATAGGACCACCATATTTTTCTATTGTTTAGGTATGAGAGTAGATACCATCTGATTATGTTGTAGATTACAAGTTATATTATTTTTTTCTTTGATAATATCTTCATCAAGTAGTTAATAACTATTGTGCTCAATTATTATCACCTTGATGAAGTTTTCACTAATAAATTTGTATTTATTTTCCCATAGCACCTCTGAGAAGGTTTCACTAAGGAATATTAACTTTTTAATTTTATTGTCTTCTAACACCTCTAAAAAGGTTTTACTAGAATATACTGAGTTTAGAATTTGATTGCCCCTACCACCTTTGAAAAGGTTTCAATAGGCTTCTTCTTATACATGAATGTGGTTTGGGCCCTTAATATTCTACAATTGATATGTCACCATGGATGTAGTTAAATAAGGTATGATTATATCAATCCCAATCAACACTTATGGGAAGTCCAATGTCAATATAATGTCTAGGTTGGTTGGTGGTAATAGCACGTGGAATCATAAAGGAATGGGAAGAGGCACCATAATCCGCATACAATATACTAGGAAAACTTGTGTAGATGTTAAACTAACCATCCTCAAAAATCATGGAAGGATTATAAATGTATTAAAATTAATCTGTAAGGCATGCATATCCAATTTTTTAACAAACACAAATGTATTCTAATTTTGAAGTTGATTCTAACTCAAAGGACTCTAAACTTGATGTTGATTCTACTTTTGATGCTAAATTTGATGTTGGTTCAAGAATATAACCTAACTTCAATATTGATTATTCATCTAGTGTGGATGATACTACAATGATGTCTTGTTAAATGTTTGGTATTGGACAAGTAATGGCCTTTGATGGCACAATGGGATCCATAGAGATTGGTTTGTCAAAGTGAGACTCCTCAACAAGGGGAAAAAATTCAAGAGACAACTCCATAGAGACTAGCTTATCAAAAGTAGTCTCTTGAAAAATAAGACAATGGTTGAGGTAATGATCTACCCAAAGGTAGTTATAATCATTAAGAAGTGACTCACCATAGACTAGCCTGTCAAAATGAGACTAATCAACAATAGACATAGTAACAAAAGGTGATTCATCTAGGTTGATTTATCACAAATAGGTTTTTCAATAAAAACATCATGGATTGGTTGATTTTTTTGGCCTGGGTTTACAAGTAGTTTTAAAACATCGATTTTGAATATATCTTGGTCTTAGAATGATTGGCTCAGTTGAAGAGGTACTAATTGGATTGATTAGGGTTAGATGATCAACATGGGCTTTTTAAAGTGGGGGATGGTTGGCAATAGATAAAGAATGGATGGTGGTTGGATAATGATAGGTTTATCTATGATAGGCTTAACAAAGGATGATTCCTGGCCTAGGATGGTAACTGTGACTCATTTAGTCACACTTGTGCTACCTTATTGAGATAATGAACTAACATACTTGGAAGGGCCTAAAATGGTAATGATAGGGTATTTTGAAGCTTGGTTACTTACATAATCCAAAGGACAAGGTCTTGGTATAAAAATGTTAGGGCATTACAAATCTTGGTTGCTTACACAAGACAAAGGATGAGGTTTTGGAATAGTAATCATGGGGAATTATAAATCTTATGTACTTACACAAACTAAAGGATGAGGTCCAAGTATAAAACTTTGGATGCTACAAAGCTCGGTTGATTATACAATCTGAAGGAGGGTTAATGGTATAGGTGAAGAATCATATAAAATGAGTGATGAGATGGAAAAAATCATGCATTAACTAACCTGAAGAAGGTGTCACTACATATTGATCTTGAGGATATTATCTTTGTTCCCCATATTAGATATTTTAAGGAGGATAAGGATCCATATCACAAACCACTTCTTCACCATAGGGGTCTCGAATAAATTTAATTTATGCATCCATTCTATCATAAATTAGATTGTACATGTCTTCATTATGAGTGTAACAAGACATATCCACATCAATGATGAATGCTTCATAAAAGGCCTAGAGTTCTAAAACCTCAAAAAAATAATGTACAAAGGACACATGGTCCAAACATAGTCTAATTTGGTCTAAGGAATGGAGTTGTATCTCTAAACACTAGTACTAAAACAACAATATATGATTTAAAAAGCTACTAAAAACTACATATAAATAACCAAACATGATCACGTGACCATTAGTAATTTATGTTCAGTCATTTATAATGTTACCAAATTGATGACTAAACCATTTTTAGTAATTTATTATTTTTTTGATTGATCGATTTGGTAGTATATTTAGTCATTGATTGTTGTAATCTAGTCACTTATTTAGTCATTTTTATTCACTAATATATTTAGTCATTTTTATTCACTAATTTCTATCCATTAGTAGTGTATTTAGTCATTAATTTTTAACATTATTTTGATCAATTTGGTAGTATATTTAATAATTCTTATTCATTGATTTCATTGGTCATCATTATGTCATGATCACATTTGTTATGTGTATTTTGAAATAGAAATATAATGAGATCACACTAGGCAATAATGATTTAAAAACTACTAAAAATTACAATATAATAATATATCAAAGACAATCAATGTCACACGTGGAAGCCTCAATATTTTAAGACACATTCTTGTATGTCGAATCTTGGCAAGCTCTTTCACATGTGCAATAATTATAAGATCAACCTACATTTTACTAAAGATTGAGTGTGGGATTCAAAAACTTCTAGATTTTTTGATTCAATTTTTGTTAAATATCCTTGGTGGTGGTTCACTTTAGTTTTCATCCTTTTTTATCCATGCAATAATTTGATGAAGCTTTTAGTCATGGGAGGAGAAAGAGTCAGAACTGAGTCATCATCATGTAATACAACCAAAGTGGATGCTATGCTCTAGAGTATATGTTATGAAGGTGGAATTTCTCAATTTCTTTAATGTATAAATTTATATGATGAGAACATATCCATTCAATTTGGGATGGTGACCATAAATTTTAGGTTGGAGGTATAGAGTTTTTTGTTAGTGAGGATTAGATTGGTAAGGCTACGAGTTTACACTGTGAGGGTAGAATATTGAAAAGACTCACCAAATTTCACGACCTAGAGGGGTTTTAAAAATTATTCATTGAAGGAGAAGTGTTAGTGAAGTTTCAAAGAGGCTTGGAAAGAAAGATATTAAATAACCCTTGGGATAAGGTATGCTTCACCATCATGAAATATTTTACCCTTGAAGGTAATTTTAAGTGCTTTTGTCATTATCATTTCACTCTTTTGAATCACTTTCATCACAAGGTGTTGGTTAACTTCCCCTTCTTCCTCCTTTCATCCCTGGAGACATCTATTAAGTATTTCAAAATTTCTTTAGAAAAAAACACAACTACCTCCACCATTCCACTGCACCAAGGTCTTATCTTTAAGCTTTATCACTTTCACCTTGCATTGTGTCCCTTTAATCCTTTAAAAGCTTAGGTGTTATATATTTCCCATGATAGTGACCCTGATGAATATCACATTCCCCTAAGATTGGGTCCCTGAGGTTCCCTACCCTTTTCTAATAACCTTGTTCCCCCCTCTTAAAACCTATCCCTTAAGATTGAAAGATTTTCCCCTCTCCAGTTGGGCTATGGTTGTCCCTCCCTGATAGCTATGACTTCTAGATCCCTTGGCCCTTCTCACTCTCTAGATATCAAAAGGATATGAGAGCTAAAAATATCATTTCTCTTTCTAGAAATAAAAAGAGGAAATTAATTGTTTAGATCAATTTTGAGAAGATCACTCAGGGAAAGAGTAAGAACAAGAAAGTGGTGGGGGTGGAGCCTCAGAATTTGTCCAATGATAAAGAGCACCTAGAGGCTCAGGTGTAAGGTGAGGATGTTGTGGAGGAAGGTTTTGGTATTAAATTTTAGAGCTGTATAGAAATAAAGATGAATATCAAGAGATTTAGGAGATTAGTAGGGGGAAAATTGTTGGTAAATACTATGGATAATCCCTCTACCTCAGATCTAAGGGAAGAAGTATGTAAATTAAAAGATAAACCCAATCCTAGTTAGCAATTAGAGAAGGAGGGAACTAGTTATTTTGAGGAACTGGATGACTCCACTTATGATTCTAACAAGGAGTATTTCATGGATACCAGTGAAGAGGAGAGCCAGATTGAAAGGGAGTTGGAGGAAGTGAAGAAGGGTTTGTGTTCCTTTTAGAATATAATGAAGGTGATAACCACTATTTTCTTGAAAGTTGTCTACCATGAGGCTTCTTCCCTATTGTTTATGTAAGACATCCCAGAAGAAGATAAAGATATAGAAGGAAAAATTACTAGCATGGAGGACCTTCTCAATTTCATCAAATAAGATTGGAAAGATTTAATCAAAAACTAGTGTTTTTTTATGGTTAATCCTTAGTTTATTTGTTGTTTCCTATTTTTCTTTTGTCTATATATTATTTTTTGGCTATTAGTGGCCTCTAGCCTATTTTTCTACCCCTTGGGATTTTTGTACTTGGGCTCTACACCCTCTTTACAAACATATAATATCAAAAAACATATAATCAATGTAATTGTAAATGCTCACTTATTGAAAGAAGAATTTATAAAACCTTCAATTTGGATTACAAATGATGATTATAGGCACCCATTACACTATTTTACTTGTTACATTCTATAGCTAGGGTTATCTTTTTGACTTCTATTAGATGCATAAGTAGTAGTAGTACATATATTTTAAATATATTTATCTAAAAAATTTAGAGAGATGTCATATTTTAGACTCCTATTTTAGATATGTCACATACCATACTGATTAAGACTCCATTAACTTCTTCATTAATTTATAGCTGACAAGAGTATGAAAAAAATTAAGTCATAATATTAAGTACAAAAAAGGTAATTCCAATTAGGTTGCAAATTGCTTAAGTCACCTCCAATTAAGTAATAAGAGTACCTTAATATTAGGCACAAGAAAATTAGCTCCAATTACATTGGAAACTAATTATATCACCTCCAATTATAGCACTAAAAATAGTCTTGGATTCATGTGGCCATGAGACTTTTAAATGGCTCATGTTATATGGCAATGATCCTTAATTTTATTCATAGACCACATAAAATGCATAAATATTATTTTGATCAATATATAGAGCATGACTATGATGAATCCATGAATATTTTTCATGAATCAAGATTTACAGCATTAGGGAATATAGCTTACTCTAATTTGAAATTTAGGATGAATTAATAAATGTTTAGGTATTAGATATAGGTGCCACTAAACATATGACATAATGATGAGACTTCAAAACATATAACGTAAAACACATAAAAGCATAATCAATCATTCATTTGCACATAATTAAATAGCTATTAAAAAGGAAAAATACTAAAATTTTATTGAGAAAATGTGTTCTTACAGTAGATACAAGAGATAAATATGTGTCTTTACTTTGAAAAATGTGTTAATACAAAGTGTGTTTCTCAGTGTTGTGACTGAGAAAATTGAGTTACAATGCATTTTTTTATTATACAGCTCCAAAATAGACAAAAAACACTAAGAATATTCCTAAACAACACATTCAAACTATTGCATAAAGTAGTGGGCCAAGCTGTCTAATAGCTAGTACATGATAAACATCAACTATGTCATTTTTTTCAAATATTTTAGTGGCCACCATGTGAAGGTTCCTTCTTTCTCTTTTATATGGATAGCTCCATTTATTGTGTCTTCATAAGCAAGGGGTATGTTACTTGTGACCTTTAAAATATTTACATTTTCATCTTTTATTCCTTTCAATTTGACTCCATGTATAATAGATAGTGAGTGAATCTACCCAATGCCCATAGTAGCACCATCAAACAAATCCAACACCTAGACTTTAGCCCCTTCTAGGATATATAAAACACACATTATATTATATAAATGGAGCAGGGTAATGGTCACATATAGAGTTATAGAGGAAATTCAAACTGATTTTGGGTTCTTTGAGAAGAAAATAGTGACTGAGGAAAGGGGATTCATAAGGTGTTAATGGAATTTTAGGATATGGCAAAGTTGAAGTGAGTCAAAAGGAGAATATAGTTATAAATTCTATTTTTAATGTTGGAGTTTGTTATGCATGAAGATAGGATTGAAGAGTGCCCTTCCCAATGATATAATGACTTTGTTTCAATACTTGCCCAATATCAATAGACATTATACTTATCATTGTTTATGGTTGATAAGTCCCAGATTTTTAATCTAGGAACTCTGAAAGGAATGAAATAGAAGATTATTTCAAGACAAGGAAATGAGTCTCAAATCCCTCCAAAATAATATTAAAGCAAGTATTTTGGAAATAGTTAACAATAAATTAAACTCTATTAAGTTAAAAGAACATTTTAAGCATGAATAATGACAAAACATTGGGACATATAACTAATAATAATTATATTACCTTAGCTAATTGAGCAACTATTATATTACCTCAACTATAATGATTATGCAACACATTCTTGTCCAATTCATCATGATCACTATCAATATTGGTAGCTCTATTGACATCATGAAGGTGTTTTTATTTTCCTATTGCTTTGATAAAATTACTCTGCATGTGGTTTAACCATCATGCCAAAAAAATATACAAAGCATTTAATAGTCAAGTAAATAATGAAACCTATAAATTTGTCCAAAAAAACATTTTCTAGATCACTCCAATAATAAAGAAATTGGATTGGATTCTCTTATGCTTAGATTTCAATAATCTACATATTAAGATGCATTTGTATATAGAATTTCCAAACAAGAATAAATGAGATCATTAGAGCCTCTCACTTCAGCTAAATCCATGGATTTATGCTCATTCCATGTAGAAAATATAGGGTTAATGAAGGCAACCAACTATGAAACTTGTTGAGTGAGATATAATATGCAACTCATTACCTATTGGTACCCTTCATTTGAGTTGACATAATCTAGAGAGGCTCCTTCTGGGAATTTAATAGATGGATATGAAATCTTTGTTGATAAACTAGATTTCCACTTCATCCTACTCTTAGATTTACTAGGTCGATCTAGTGCTTCCATATGATTGACAATATCTTTTGCACCTACTTCTTTATTACTATTTTCCACCTAAAATACAATGTCAATTTAAACATATAGTTAGTTCAATAAAAAATTGAAATAAATAACATAATGTAAATTGAACTAAAAATCCATACACTCACTGTAAATTTGTCCATTTTGTCTTGTAAACCACCTCGGCCAAATATATATCCAGCCCTCACATTATCTCTTTCTCTCTTGCCTATGTTACTCTTTGCCAAATATTATTTGGAATGTATACTTTATTGTAATGTCTCCCACTATTTGGGAGATAGAGTGGAGTCTAACCTCTCTTTTCCCTCCATGATTATTTTTATACAATCATATCTAAAAAAAATCATCAAATTTTTCATCTTTTGCTTGTAATATTTTCTAGAGATTTGTCCACTAGTAGTCTCAAAATCATTTTCCATTATTTGTAGAAAATTTTTCATAGTTCATGGATCTTGCTCTACAAAACTTGATTTTCCCTAATGGGCCCTACATCTTACACCCAACTTAGAGGCCCACTTTGTAACATATGGTCTAATGGGCTCACCATCTCTCGATACCTCAACCAAGAATGGAATCTTACCTTCTAATTTTCTTTCTTTTGCATTCCTCTCTATAGATCTATATAAATATTGACTCAATCTTTGTCTTTTGAAAAAATTAGACACATCTTATATTAAACCACTACCATTATTTCTATTTGATCCACTAGTTCTATCAAAACTTCTACATGTAATAGGTGCAATCTAAGGCATAATAGATGCAAGCGATCTCTCTTCATGACTTTCATTAACTATAACTTTATGCTCCTTGGCCACATTAGGTATGGCATGAGTAGTTAGATCAATACCAATATCTATAGATTTCACTTTAAATACATCCTTTAATGTTAAATAAATCATCTACAGACTTGTTATCCCTTTTCTCTATTTTTTGTCAATAACCTCTCTTAGACTTTGTGTTAAGAGATCATCATGATGTTGCACATCACCATGTGCTAGATCAGGATGCACATCACCATGTGTTATATCAGGTTGTATATCACCATATGCTATATCAGGTTACACATCATCACAACTATTATTTTCACCAACTACATTTGTTGAATCATAAATGCATTGGCTTTTATGAGATGGCAGCACTGTATCTTTTCTTTCCTTTTGTTTTTTCTTCACATTTTTTTGCACTCTTTTTATTTTATATAAAACAAAAAAATATATCATATTATTTCTTATATACATAAATATCTTGACTATAAAATTTCATTAAAAACTATTAAATAAATAATATACTACTTAGTGGATTTACAACTTGCCTATTTATCAAACCAAGACATGATAAATATTCATTATTCTTGGCCACTTTTTCTCTACAAAAGCACTCATAATCTATCAATGAAATTATAGCATTATGATCACTATCATTGACTAATTTTCACCTTCCAATCCTTTTCCTAATTTCCTAAAGTCCAAATAAACAATAATGTATAAATCAGCAACTTGAATCAATAAAACTTTATTGAGTTCATAATTTAAAATGGAAACTTAAAATAGAATTTAGTTTACAAATTAAAAATAATTTGTAGTCAAAAACCAATAAGATGTTTACAATTATGTGTATCAGAGTATCAATATGACTATCCCTTGTTTCAATTGGATATTGACACTTATGAATCTTGGTCACTCATGTTTGCATCTACTTTATTTTCTTCCTCATCCTTATTTGTGACATGAAATACATTCTCTATCCTAATCTCTTCATTGGTAATCAAAATATATTCTTCAAACACACCATCATCATATTCATCCATTTCTTCAAATGTTTCTTACAAATAAACATATTGCCCATCGGGAATTTTATCGATAACTTTAATGAATTTTCATTTGGAATGAGACTCTATTTGAATGAAATATGACCATCCTAGGATTATTACATCATAAATTATAAATGATTGGTTACTTTCAAGATGGGGAACATACAGCTCTTCTATCTCTGATAAAAATTGTCCTGTATTTACATGTATAAATCCATACTCATCAAATTGTACTGCAGATGGTTGGATCCACTTACATTTTAATAATATATGACTATTTTCACCAAAATCCACTTGATTAATTTATTAGATGAATCCAACATAAAATTTATTCTCAATTTTGTGAATAAATTCAATACTAACAACACAATCACAATTTGTTTTTCCTTTGTCTTTTTATTACACTCTTAAATGACTACCATAGGCCCACATTCCACTAAACTGCATAGCCCATAAATGTGGATATTGTGAAAGATCAATTTCCTTCATTTTTATATCTTGAACTTCTTCTTTTGTATCATTGACTGCATTAACAATCCATTCTTCAAATTTTAGAAAAGAAACACCTCTAATGAAATCATGATGTCTACACTTTTGAGGTCAATGTTGCATCCAAGCTTGATTCTCTTCTTCATATTTTCTACATAGAATATTAATGTAAAAATAGTAACATTAATAATACAAATGTGTAAATGCAATTTAGTAAATAAATTATTGTGTAAATTTTTTTTACCTTCACCACTTATCGAATAAACATGTTTTTTGAAGAATATAGGCATGTATCATATTTATTTCTTGATGTGATAGCTTGAAGTGACATCCATTACCTTATAATACTTCACCTAAAACTCTCTTATCTTTTTCATCATCCCATACACATTGATTGACATTTTCAAAATCTTTCATATTTTTTATGCAAAATCCCATTGTCTATTGCATTGAATATCCCTCAAACATGTCACCTTCTAATTTTTGCCCTAGTATGAATAATTTTTTTCAAAACCTTCATATGTCATTCTTTAAGATACATCCATCTCATTCTTATTGGGCCATGATGCTCTAGTTCATATTCTAGATATGTCAAAAGATGCATATAAATGTTAAAGATTGTTGGTGGAAATTCCTATTCTAATAGACAAAGGACTTCAACAACCTCTTCCCTCAAACTATCAATGTTTGAAGGATCTACTACATGTAAATTCATTCTCTTTAATATTAGGCCCAACCTTATAATTTCTAATCTTGGCCCCTTTTCCAAACTTGATTTATTTACCACAATAGGTAAAATATTCTTGATTATGACATGATAGTCATGGGTATTGAGGCCTCTTAAGCCATTAATTTCAGTTTGGATTATAATACTGCTACTTACATATCCAATGGGAAAGAAATTATGAGACATGAATTGTAATAATTATGCATGTTGTTCCTTTGTCCAAACATAAGGAGCACTAGACTTTTTATATTTTTCAACCCAAAGATTTTATTGAATCTTTAGTTTTTGAAAGTCTTCATGTGATTAAATAGTATCAAAAGCACCAATAAGAGTTTTTATAATAGCATAGGCTATGTTTTTCTTAGTATGCATAAAGTCAATAGTATGCCTAATGACTATATCCTTAAAGTATGGTAACTTATAGAATATGCACAACCATTTTATGCCACTTTCATTACATGGATCATTTCTACTACTACCAGTCCCATCATTTTCAATAAATGACATTCTTTTTTATCCATTATCAATAATGTAATCACTCATTATTATCAATGGTGCTTCATGATTCTCTTCTTGGCCATTGAAACATGTTTTTTATCGATGATATGGATGATCCATTTTAAGGTAAGCATGATCTCCATAATAAATACACTTACCCAAAATTCTTGAGTGCCTCACAAAATCCTTAAACTTTTAAGTAGGACATCCATGGTATCCATGAACACTAATATTAGACAATGTGCCATATGTAGTAAGATCATGAATCATAAACAATAAGGAAGCTCTTAAAGTGACTTTTATTGAATGACCATCCCTTAAAGATTGAATTGCTTCAATTCCTTTCCATAATTCCATTATCTCATCATATAATGGCTCTAGATAAGCATCAATTATATCTAAAGTCACACTTTTCTTTCCTATTATAATCAATGGTAACATTAAGAAAAATGGTTTAGTTGTTAACCATGGAGGCAAGTTATAATTTATTAAAAACACTAGCCAAGTTGATCATTTAGTAATTTGATCTGAGAATGGGTTCACCCCATCTAGAGCCAAACCTAACCTTATATTATGAGGATCTTGAGAAAAATTAGGCCATATATTATCAAATTCCATCCACATCTTAGAATCAAGCACATGTCATTATATTCCATCAATGCTCTTATTTTGGGCATGTTATTACATAATTTTAGCAATGTCTTTGCACCTATACATTTATAGTAATTGTGGGATTATATAAAAGTGGTGAATAAAATTTTAGGAACCATAATTTATTTCAACTCTTGTCTATACCTTGCTTCATGACATTTTAGACATTCACTCTTAGTTGCAAGATTATTGTGAAATAATACACAACCATTAACACATGTGTGGATGTTTTCATACCCTAATCCTAGATTAGTGATTTTATTTTTACATTAACTTAATTTTATTATAAATGTGGATTCAGGTGGTAATAACAAACTTAATAATGCCAATAACTGATCTACACTCTCATTTATCCAACCAAACACTGCTTGCAAGTTAAGAATTTGAAAGATTGTTGTCAAACTACTTAACTTGCAATTATCATACGCAATCTTTAAATCATCCTCCATAAACTTGTCCCAACCATAATTTAGACCCTCATTCAGCGTTATCTCAACTTCAAACCCTTTGTCTAACATTGTTTCCTCTTCATCTATGTTTGGTGCCACTCCATCTATGTTTGTTGCCTCTTCATCTCTCACACTCTACAATTATATCATATCTTAATAATAATTGTAATAACAAGGGCATATACCACTATTTCCATATCTTATCATATGTCGATAAATCATATTTATTTTTCTCACCTTTCCACAAAGATAGTCATTACATGGACATGGATATTTGTCCATGTCCCTCTCATCGACTACTCTCTCATCAAATGCATGGTATTGATCCATAATCAACCTTTGATGTTAATCCATCTATAATTTTATAAGCATAGCAACAAATATATTTTATAGATAAATTTACAAATTAAAATTTCAATATTTTTTGAAAATATCAAGGAAAAATCATATTTTTAAAAAAATATAAAAAAATTGTAGACTGAGACAAAAACTATTTTTTTTAATTTAAAGGAATTTCCATAGATATAGAGTTATAAAGAGAAAATAAAATAAATATTTTAAATAATGAATTGTAAAAAAATATTTTTTTTATTTTATATTCAAATTATTGATTACATTGCATTGCACATCTTTACAACTCAAAGCATTACTTCACATTGTATAACTAATAACTAGATGCTGATAGATGAGAAAATTTTAATTACAATATAGTTTTTACAAAGTTAACCTAAGTAGTTATTAAATTACTTCAAATTTCATAACTAATAACTAGGAGTAGCTGCCAATTGTATTTTCTTGTCATGGCATTTTATGAGACCACATTTCTTTGAGGCATTTTTTTAAACAGTTCACTACCTTGTCTATACTACCACATTTTTCATACATGTCTACTAAATCATTTTATCAAATAGTTCACTACCTTGTTGCTATGGATAAAATCCTAAAATAATTGCTTTTGAATAAGCTATGGATGCTTGGAAAAAATCTATCAAAACATAATAGTAAGCAATAACATAGACAAGGTAGTGAACTAGTTGAAAATATGCCTCAAAGAAATGTGGTCTCATGGTGATGGAATGCCATGAAAATCCATAAAAATTCTCTTGTCATGGCATGTCTTCACCATGAGACCACATTTATTTGAGGCATTTTTTCCAAAATTCATCCTAAGAGTCCATATTCCTTTTATAATTATTCCAAGAGTCATTCATAAGCATCCCATATCATGTCCATGTAAAAGACATTTGTATTTTGATCATTAATGTGTTTTTTGTCTCTTATCACAGCCCCATAGTACATTAAAATATATTTGGTGGGTGTGCAAGAACTAAAGGAAGTGAAAAGATAGTTACCACTTCCCCACAACATGTAAGAACTTTACTTGTGGTGTTGTGGTATATAGAGACTGGTTATCGTGGCCCTGATGAGCCCTCAAAAGTAATTGGCAGGATGGTGGTAAGAATTTGAGAATCATATAATATAAATTCCTCAAATAAATTTGGTCTCATGGTGATGTAAAGCCATGACAATCCATAACAATTTTCTTGTCATGGCATTCCATCTCCATGAGACCACATTTCTTTGAGGCATTTTTTCCAAAATTCATAAAATTCATCCTAAGAGCCCATATTCTTTTTAAAATTATTCCAAGAGTCATTCATAAGCATCTCATATCATGTACATGTGAAATACATTTTTATTTTGATCATTGATGTGTTTTTTGTCTCTTATCGTAGCCCCACATCACATTCAAATAGCTTTGGCAGGTGTGTAAGAACCAAAAAAGTGAAAAGATACTTATTAATTCCCCATAACATGTAGAAAATTCACGTGTATTGTTGTAGTATATAGAGACCGCTTATCATATCCCTGAGGAGGTCTCAAAATTAATTGGTAGGCTGGTATCAAGAGTTTAAGTAGCATTTAATATTTCACTATGACCCTGTGACAAACAAAATGTTGACCTATAGTGATGCGTTAAGAGAAAATAGTAAAGGTTCATCATAGCCCCATGGTGGACAAGAAGATAAATGGTAGCATGGTGGTAAGGGTATATTTTTATTTTAATAAATGTGATGTATTTATGGTAAGGTGGCTTAATGTTACTATAACTTTATATTAGTCAGATGGATGACCATTGATTGGACTTTTATGAAATGAACTTGGAAACTATATTTAATTAGGGATTGGTGGAATAGGTGGGGCCAATTTAGGGTATTTTAAAATGTTTCCCTAAGCTTTATTTATATTTCTATTTGTATGCTTAATTTTTTAAATTAAATGATATTAGTATTGTGGTTAATTTTTAAATGTGGAGACCACCTTTTTAAAGTTTCATAACAGTTATTATGTTATTTTATGTTTTTGGTATAATAGCATATAATCTCATAACATTTTGTGACCTTTTTTTATGATCATTTTTCATCTATTAAAATTATCAAATTTTAATTCAAAGTCACTTATAAATAGATAAGTATTGTAACTCATTTCACACATAAGCATTATCAATTACACACTTAACTTTAAACATATTCATAATATATGAGACACATATTTTGTTTTTTCAATATTCTCATCAATTTTATTATTCTATCACATAGTGTCTCACTATTATAGGGTTTGTTAATTGACATTAGCCACCAAACCCTAATATACATAGTTAGAGATATTAACTCTCTAGAGTCCGCACTCTAGATTTTTCATATATTTTCCTTGACACTCTAGGTCAAAATTTTAACTATAAAATGTACATATAAATCATAAATAATGAATTATCTACTCAAGAACCCTATTAGGAGTATTTGGTATGATCATTACAACCATCTCCTACCAAATCCAAACGTTAGAGCAAAAATAATCATAATTGTAATTGCACATTTCTAGGGTAGAATTTTTACATAAATTTTATGTGACACTCAATACAATATATGTTATTTATATCTATTTTCATATTTAAAAAAAGGTCTTTCAAGATAGTGGTAAGTGGTAAAATCTATATAAATTATGTCCCATGCTCCCACCATAGTCAAATCCAATGCTTGCAGTGATACTGTAAATAGTGAAGGGATGTCAAAGGATCCCATAGTCCCATGATGGTTAAATAAAAGTTTGGAGGTAACAAAGTATGAGGTATAAGGGGTAACATGTATCTTTCCATCTTGTGATGATGTGTATCAAGGCTTACAAGGTGGTAATAAGAGGTGAAAGATGTAATATAACCATCTAAAAGCTCTAGCAGTCCCATGATATATCTAAATAGGTCTTGTGGTGATGTAGTAAAGTATTAAATATTAAAATAACTATATCACCACCCCAAAATGGTTATCATTGATGCCTATGATTGAATTTCTTTCCTATCCATTGGATTGGACCAAATCAATGGTCTATGTTTGAAATGCTTGAATGTTGAAATTTGTTAATTTCATGGCATGAACCAGAGTAATGGTGAAATGACCAGCTCCATAGTAGAATAAAATTTGGAATTTATTTATATTTTATCATTTAAGAAAATTTTATGGTGATTGTAGATGGTGAATTCAATATCCATGTATGCACTTTAGCTATCTTTGAATCGGGTAAGTCTACCTCATCACTCTCTTCATAAAATTTGTATTTAATTTGTGCTTTATTTTCAACTAGTTTGGTAGAGAAAGTTACTATTAAAACCCTAGTTCATAAAGCATAAAACTATGGCACTTAAGAAATCTAAGTCTACAAGTAAGAGCATTGAACCCCTTGTTCTCAATAAGTGGTCCATTTAACAGTCACTATTAAACATTTTGCCAAATTTAGTTGACAAAGGGTATAAGAAACTATTCAAGAATGTAGCAAAGGGGTGTTAGATGCTAGAGTCCCTATCTCATGATGGAGCCTTTTTTGGTATTTTTATGAAAAGCAAGATAAATAGGGACCGATTTCAAACCCATGGAATTTGAATTTAGATAATATTGTGGTACCAAATATATTCATTGATGTGAGTTTGATTAGTATATTGGCATGACACTATCATCTAGCCTAAATTATCAAGTTGCCAAATGGGTCACCATTAGTGATTGTGGATAGAAATGAAATCATTGATTGCTTCATGCTCAACAAGCAAGCCCTCAAAAAAATTGACTTTAAGAAGAGTGAACAAGAATATACCAATCTAATAAATACACATATGAGTGATGATTTACCATGTACATGAGGAAAGGGGCCAACAATAGAAGGATTTCAATCCCAACCACTACATTTGAGCCTTTTCTAGTTGATGAATTTTTTGTTTATTTCAAAAGGACATATTTTTATTTGTGTCAAGTGTTAGGAATTAATGCCCAAGATATAATTCCAATTGGTATGATGATGATGATGATGATGATGATGATGATGGCCATGAGAGTATAGAACCTAGAGGTTAATGTTGAGTATGATTTTACATCATTTATTGAGAAGAAATTACACGATGGATTTTTGAAAATAAGGGAGAACAAGACACCTATGGTGTTCAAATATCATTCTTTGTTGCATCATTTAATTTTGTATCAGAATAGAAGGAATTAGTCCATTAGGATGGATTTGAGCATGATTGATAAAAAGGGACAAAGATTTCCTAGACAGTGTTAGTGTTCCATGATAATTTTTCAATCATAACAATGAATTCCCTTGGTAGCCTTTTGCCTAGATTAACCAAAGAGGTTAGAGAAATGTTGAAGCATCTTGATCATAGGCTAGAATAGGGTTGCAAACATAACTTTTCTGATTGGTATTTCTTGCCTAACCATACTATAATCAAAGTATATGGGTATACTTAGCCACCCCATGTGTTTCCAAAATTTGTGTCAAACATAATTGCTTTTTTTTAATTTATGTGGTGGATGCTCTAGATGGAGAAAGATGTGATGAAAAAACCAAAGGGCACATTTATTTCAAATTCCACTATGTTTGGTGAATGGTACATTGGTACAAATACCTTGGAGGAGTTGCAAGCCTATTTGAAGGCTAAATATTCTTTGAAATCAAGGATAAAAATGGTTTTTGATCCAGAGGGTCACATGAACTTTGTTAGACAAGTCATCCTTACCATGATGGGGATATCCCATCAAATAAACTTTGATGAGGATGTGCTAAAAAATTATGTCACTTTTGAAGAGGTATATAATAGGAAAATAAAATGGGAAATTTTGAAGAAGATTGAGGATGACAAAAGAAAATAAAACCCTAATTTTTCAAAAAAAATTGTTGAAGATAAGAACCCTTTGAAAAGAATAGATTTGATAATTCATGATTTTGAAAAAATATATGGCAAGTATTAAAAGTAACCTACAAATGATACGAACCTCCCTATCAAAAAGCCAATAGGAATTGTGATTCAAGAACCTAGTCTAGATGCAATGTCAGTTCAAGATTCTTTTATTTTTGATTCACCAACTACCAAAAGGCAAAAGACTGATGATGTTTTTCCACTGGTTTCATATGAAATGACTAAAGGAGTTGGTGACTCTAAGGAAGTGTATAGGCATAATGTGAGCCTAAACTATAAGAAGATTAAAGGGTTGTGGCTTCTATGAGGTTCATCAAGGATGATGATTTCATCAATACCCTAGAATTCAGAGATATTTGGCTCAAAATGAAGATAAAAGAATTTTAAGAAAAGGTGTAAATAAATAAAATGGGTGCTAATGAATCTCAGCATGATCAAACTATGACACAAACTTTTAAGGATATGAAAATTGATGAAATAAATGTCAGCCCTAATGAGGCTAGATAAAAGGTTTTTAAGAGTAATATGTTGATCATCCTTGGCCTTGAATTGAAGAAAATGTTTTTTTTAGACCAAGTGAGAAATCAAGATGACCCCATGATGGTTGTTGAGTTTGATTATGAGGATGGTGTTAGTGGTTGTGGGTTTAACCCAAAGATAAATACTAGCAATATGGGCCACACAGAAGAACACTAACAAACCAAGATTGCTTGATGTAGTCCAGGAGTTGAGGAAAATAACTATGGTGAAATTTTTTTTAGGATACATTAGTACTTGAAGATACCACCCTTACTGTACACTCTGCAATGTTCACATAAGTTGTCAATAAAATTGAGCAAAGATTGCTCAACTATGAAAAAACTCAAATTGAGATGAATGATGAAGTGAATAGGCTGTATTTGGAAAATATCAAACTAAAGCAACATTTTAAGGGTGTTGATTCTAAAAGCTAAGAAATTATGCTATACCAAGCCCCTATTCCACAAATAACCAATGATAATACAATCCTAATTGATTATTCGAATGCATTGAAGTTAAAGTTGGAGAAATAAATTAAAGATTTGAAAAATCAAATTGAGACGACAAAGGATGAGGCCAAATTGAAAATCCTTAAGGTGTTTGAGAAGATTTTGGAATACAAATTAAAAAATTTTGTTGACAAGTTAGAATATGTGCATGAATTTTATTCTTCCTTGTCTTAGGACATTGATCAATTAAATCTCAATCTTTCTATTTTGGAACCAATATACAATAAATGGCAACTTACACACCATACATTACTAACCTTGTGCAAATTTCTACAAAGAGATAAAGGTGATCCATTCTCACTCAATCCAATAAATAATATTAAGAAAATGATCTTGGATGAATTTCAATATGTGAATGGTGAGAGCCAAAAAATGTAGGCAAAGATTGATTCTTTTGATACTTTCAAACACCAGTTTATTCCTTCCATTTCGATATAGGATAAAAATATCAAAGGTTTTGATGCATGAAAAAGTGAATATGGTCAAACAATTTCTCAAGTCATTGATTTCTTGAAAAAATATCAAAACATAAATATTCCCACTTTCAATGTCATTTTGGATAGATTAATTTCTCTAGATGTTGGATATACCAAGTTCATCATTGATGTCAAAGTGATATTGGACATAATATGGAAAGATCACCAAGCCAACCTGCTCTATGTCCAAGAATATAAGTGGCCTAATGATTTCATAGTGTACCAATGGGAGAACCAATATTTGAAAACTAAAAAATAAGTAGGCCAAGTATGCAGAGGAGAAATGAGCATTAAGTTGGCATTAACATGGAAATAAAAAATCTTGGATGTCCTCTTATTTTGTCTTTTTATTATTTTTATGCTTTCCAATATGTATTCAAAATATATTTGGCATTAAGACTTGTCAAAAAGTATATGTTGTAATAGGTCATATTAAGGGGTGGGTATATGAAAAGTCATTTTTTGGAATGTGAAAGGTTTAAAGCTTGTAGCTTTCTTCGCCCCTATAATAAGGAAACCAAGACCTTGGGAAAGCTCTCTGGGAATTTGATTTTGGAAAAAGACATTGTAAGACCTGATCTTCAAATATATATCAATAAAAGCAAACCACATTTCTTTGGTGCCATATATCTAGTTCTCAATTACCTATTGAATATTCATGTTATACTTTATCTGGTTGTCTCCATTTTTGTTTCTCCTTGTTATTTGAATTAATATTTCAAGTATATGGTTAGTTCTTCAAATCACATTTTTTGTTTTTAGGTGGTTTATCTAATTGGGTTTCCTCAAGTAGGGATTAAATTCCATTGAATAGATCATTGTAACTTGGAGGATTCAATTTGGATAATTAATAAGACCTAGGTAATAATAATATTGGATGTCTATTCCAGTCATAGACAATCCCATTCTAATAAATTTGAGTTGTAACTAGATAGAAAACACAAATTTTTTTGTGAATAGACTCCATTACCCAATTATTGAGAAAAACATTGATCAATTCTTTTCTAGAATCATTTCCTTGTATCATATTCAAAAATTACAATTTTAATTTTTTTTGTGTAGGATTAGGAGTAATTATGGAATAAAAATTTTTAAAAAAAATAATTCAAATCATATGCTAGTTTGGATTAGGGTGAATTAGATGATTCAATTGACAAAATTACATAAATCCCTTAACCTAATTTGAAATCACCAACAAATTTAAGGATTAATTAATCATTGGTGAATATAAGGTAATACCCACTTGGGCAAAGTAGATCCTAAATAATATAGAATCTTAACCACTTAGGTTGTTTCTATCAATTGGCCAAATTGGTTACATAACCTAATCATAAAGTTTGCCATCCTTTTAAGGTTTTACATACTACAAATTTGAAAACCAACAAAAGGCTTTGGAAATTTTAAGAAAGGAAACTCACATAGATCCACATGATGCCCATGCATTTATCAAAATGTGTGATTTATTAATATTTTTAGACCATAGTGTAGCCTTAGATTCTATTAAGACAACAAAGTCTCTTCTAAAGAAGAGCAGAGAAGAAGTACCCTTTGAATTGTTAAACAACATTGGGGTTCTTCATGTTGAGCGTGATGAACTAGAGTTGGCTCAACAAACTTTTATGGAGGCATTATGAAATGGCATTTTGGTTGAATTCATAAATAAAATCCCTTGTGCCAATTCTACATTTTTTAACTCACTTTAAGGATATGGAATTATTCCAATGACTAGAAAAAGGTGGTGTTTCACTTAAGTTACAAGTTCAATTCCCATATGCTCCAAAATTTGTAGAGAAAAGTATTGAAAAAATATTCCCCTAAACCCTAAGCTATCGATATGGTTTTGGTACTCAGTTGCCTATGTAACTACTGTAAGTTGTCAATTAAAAAGATATAGATTTTATGTTTAATGTAATGAGGGTTTCAAATTACCTTTGAATTCATTGTAGAGGGTGTCCCCAAATTTGAATTCACTACAAAGGGCCTTACCAACTTCAAATTCTTTGTAGCAAACTCTGAATTCCTTGCCTGCTTTTTTAGAAGTCTCTAGGTCCTCTGTAAACAAGCTTTATCACCCATGCAAGTATCTACTATAACCCAAAATTCCTCAGTACCAGGCTAATTACCAACTAAAAAATGATGAAATATTCAATGATTAATGAATCACACACAATACACTCCCACCAAAAATATTTTATTTAAATTTTGTCTAATTTGTATTTACATGAGTAGTTATTTAGTCATTTTTATTTGTATGACTAAATAATTTTTTGTTTGATGACTAAATTAATCATTTTTTTACTCATTTATAGTTGAGTTACAAAAAATTAGTAAAATTTAGACATTTTTAGTTGTTGTGACAAAATGTTTTAGTCATGTAGTTATTTATTTTCCAAATTCTACTAGTGAAAAATGGTTCGTGATAAATCTTGGTAAAAATAATATAACATCAAATGTCTTAAAAAAAGGTCAAGTGGATGAATAAAAACTTGTATGGCAAACTTACGTCTAAAATGTTTCAAATAAGTCTACTCTAAGAAAATAAAAGTTGTTAGGTCTTATGGAAAAATAAGGCATAAAATCTAGGCTCAAAATAGGCCTTTGCTAGGTCTTTTGGAAAAGGCACAAAATCTAGATTTTAAAACAAAACAATGCATGAGATTTAATCTAAAAAATCTAAAACACTTTGGCATAAACTTGGTATTTGGATTTAAACATGAAATTGGTAAATTAGCATAAGGCAAACAAAAGGCATATGGAAGATAGGTTGTTTCTCCCAAATAAAGGCATAAATAATAGTTTTTTAATTAGGTAAAGAATTAAACTAAGTTGCACAAACCAAATGAGAAATATCAATGTCTAAGCCAAAATTACATAATTAATAGTCATAAATCAATCAATGTTTGGATTTGAACTTGTCAAGGTTAATTATAAACTCAACTTAGAGAACTAGGCTTATTTAAACAAAAAATAAGCTAGAAAAAAATTGAATGGCATAACACTGGGCATAGATCCCAAAAGGCACACATGGATTTGGTTTTAAAAATTGAATTTGGCATAACACAAACAAGTCTTTGAAATTAATCAAGTAGTGTAATGATACCCCTTTCAATAAAATGACACACATAAACAAGATTTGTCAAAAGACTAAAGCATAAGCATGGTCTCAAATGGGTGGTGTCACACCTCCTTAAACAACTGAGTGATGTATAAACAAAACTTGTTTTGACATGGAAAGATAAACAAAATACATATTTTAAACTCAAAGCCATGAAATAAAAGGATTAAAATGACATAAATGGCAAAGTGTAATGTCCTAAGTCCTAAAACTGATAAGGTTGCATAATACTATCAAATTTCATCAATATACTCACTTGTAGGAGGATATTAAGTGCTAATAAAAAATAAAAGCACATGAAAAGTAGGGTTTTAAGTAACCCTCTTCTCCCAATATTTTTTCCTATGACATGGAACTTTGGGTTACTTACCATGCATCAATAGTATGTATGTGGTAAGTGGGGTTGTTCTAAACAATCAATTTTTGCACATTTCTAGATGGTCCCAAGTGTGGCTAACACAATAATCACTCACATAATTTGGATCCATGTCAACTAACTTATTGTGAAAATGTCTTGTCCTTTTCAAAACCACTACATTTATTTCTTGCCTAGTGTAGTGTGATGTTTGATTTGCCTTACAATCTGAGGTAGTCTCTTACTAGTGGATCGTGTTTAACCGCTCAAATAAGTATCCTAGTAAGTCAACCTCAATTTATATAACACACTATGGATTGGGGTTAAAATTATTTTGGGAGATCAATTCGTAAGTCAACACTTTCCTAAATAACTCATGAGGAGGTGATGAACTTCTACTCATAAGCCAAAATGCATGAAAATAAAAGACAAGTGAAAATAAATTAGGGTCACGTTTGGATCACCCAAACTATATGGATTTAAGGAGGACCTAAGTGAAATTATTTTCATGATTTTGGATTAAAGTGCCTAAGGCAATGAGTGATCACTTTTATCACCCAAGTTCCCTAAAGGGGATGGGGGAGATCATCCATGCATCAATAATTTTGCTAAAATAAACAACTCTATCAAACAAGCAATAAAAATAAATAACTCTTAAGATCATTTATCTAGTGTGAGAGTTAATTTTAATCACCAAAAAAATATGTGTAGTGAAGTTTTTTATCCCCTTGGCATTAGTTGAAAAACTTTCATAAATTTGAAAATATCTAAGGCATGAAAATGAACTAGGTTCATTTTAAACACCAAAGTTAAGTGTGGAAGATTTAAACATGCTCAAATTTGACTTTTCCAACTTTAAGACCTATAGTTATTAAATTTTTTTTGCTTGCTTAGAAGCCCAAAATTTAATGATAAAACAAGATTTCAAATTTTGCTCTTGGGTTTCTCTATTTTTATATTTAAGAGATCATCATCAATCCATGTAAGGATTGATGTCAATCTACTAAAATTAGCATCGATCAATTCAAATCGATTGACATTGATAAACTCATATCGATGTCAATTTCTTTCAAAACATAAAAAAACAACAATATGATTTGACAAAAAGATTGTTTATCTAAATGAACTTTAAAACCAACAAATAATACTATATCCTGCAGGTAAATAGTTAATCAAATAATATTCACCCCCTTAGACATAAAATAAAAAAGCAAAAAATTCAATAAAAACTCATTCATCATATTTTCACCAAGCTCTATTATTCATATAGGGTTCAATGTCAAATCTTGCAAGATCAACATCAGTCTTAACAGAATTGATGATATCTATGTAAACTGTGTGTCACTAGAAAAATAGAATACATGAAAGATAAAGTTAAAACTTAAATTTTAAATATTTTTATGCATTTATTAGAAAAAATTAAATATGTATATCAATATCCTTGATTTTATGCTATGTTTGAGGTCCTACCATGCATTCCATTTGTGATCATAGGAATCTAAGAAGAGAGGTTAGTATAGTGTTAATTCAAGCAAATGAAAACTCAAATAAACACACTAACACTTACACTCCTAGCCTAAATCTTAGAGAGAGCTTAGTAATAAAATATATATAAAATCAAAACTAAAACATAAAAGAAACAAATCCTTTAACTTCCATGGGATCTCCAAATTTTTTGTTGAGTGGCTTGCTCAGCGTGTGCATCAAGAAGTCTTTGGCAAATGAAGCTTGTTGGATCCTTCTCTCCTTGTCACCATATGGATTTGATGTGGTTTGATGTTGATTTGGGTCAATATTTTTGCATTATAACACTACTTGAAACAAAATATCTTATGTCTCTCTCCAAATTTTCATTATAACTCTGGCTTATTAGAGATTAGAATTCAATTGGTAGGGTCTCTATATTTTAGAATTAACTCTCACCCAATGTGAGTTAAGTTTGAGTTAAGGATTGGAATGGGTTAAAAATTAACCTATGTGAGTCAAATCTAACTCCAATATATTTAATATTTGTCAAGTAATTATTATTTACAAATACTATTTATGAGTCTCAAAATTAGATATTTTAGGATATTTTCAAAGAGCTTTACAACTCATAAAGGCAATGATGAAAGGCTAAGATATTTTGAATTTTTTAATTTCCTTTTTTAGATATTCATTAATATAAAATGGATAATTAAAATATCCATTTATTTTATTTTATCTTGTTAATTTATGTTTATTATCTTTTTAGCATTTACAATATTTGATTTAAGTGTGCAAGTGCCCCACTTAATAGGTCCATAGGCCAAATTGATTGTTGTGATCCAAAAGGTGATTAGGGATGAATCTATGAGAGGTTATTATTGAATATGATAAGATAACCCAATTAGGCATGCCTCAACATAATTATGAGCTTTGATAAATGATGTGAAATAAATTATAGGACATTAAGTTATTCTTAGGTTTAATTTGTAATGGTTGGTAGGAATCAGTCTAAAGTCTAGTCAAAAGCCAGTTGTGGCTAGTTTTAGGTGTCTACAATTTTTACTCTCCCATGACCAAAAATGGTTAGATAATAATAATCATCTAGGTACACATTACCTCAATCAAAAACTTCATAGTTAGAAATCCAATTTTTATTAGAGATCATATGGAAAGATGCACTTAAATCAATTAACCTTGCTTCATTACCTATTAAGGTTACAATTAATGCATCACCATTATCCTTCTAAAATTTAGAATCAAAATCATGATTCTTATTTTTCTTATTTTCTTATTTACAATCCTTTTGAAAGTGACCAAGTTTTCCATGGTTCCATCATCTCACCTTTCACTTTCTAGGAGATTTGGATCTCCCCTTGGACTTAGATCTAGACTTGTCATGCTTCTCATTCTTCTTACCTTTTTATTTAGATCTTCCTCAAAAATTCAGGGCCTCTTTGGCACTGATGGAAATTTTCCATCTCGTTTCATCATAAATAAAATAACCTACAACATCCTCAACTTTCAAGTTCATAGAAAGTATATAGCCATAACAAGAGAATCCCATGAGTTATGCAAAAAAATAAGTAAAATTTGACATCTCTCTTCCTCATTCATTTTCACACCAATTGATACTAATTGAGCCACCAACATATTAAATGCTTCCAGGTGGTTTGAAATTTTTCCACTTTCTTCCATTATTAAAGAATAAAACTTATTTCTCAATAAAATTTTATTAACTAAAGATTTATCTTGGTGAATCTCACCTAGTTTCTTCCATAACTTCTTTGTTATGGTCTCTTCATGGACACTAATCAGAATAGATTAATCTAGGCATAATATGATGAGACATTTAGATTTTTATTCCATCACATCATACTTATATGCTTCAACTAGATTTAGTGGTTTTAAAACACTTTCATCAATGACATCCCACATATATTGATCAATCTATAGATCTTCCATATTTAGCTTCCACACCTCAAAATTACTCCCAAAAAACTTTTCAACCTCTATTATCCCAAATGTGCTTGACATATTCAAAATTAATTCAACAAAAATTATAATTATCTTTTGCTTAGGCTCCCACTCTAAATTGGATTAGCTCAAAAAATCAAACAACCCATAACTAGAACCAAACCTGGCTAGGATCTGATACTAATTAAAATGAATATAAGATCACAAAAATGATTCCTTACACTAACATTGAGAGATAATATGTAAAACAAATTTAACTTTATATAGAAATAATATGAAAATTCATATAACTATAATCAAAAATATACCATAACATAGTGATCACATGGAGAAAACCATTTTGGGAGAAAAACCCCACACTCCAAATCAGCTCAATATATTACTAAAAATTAATAATGATTATAATATACTTGTAGATCAAGCATTCATAGGAGCATCACCATCATAAAATGATAGGAAAACTAGTTGCACTTCACATAGCTTTAATACCTACAAAAAAATCATATTAACCTCTCTTCAAGTCTTCAATTTATAGAAATTTCAAACCTTGTAAACCATTTATAGTTTTCAAAACCATGTACTCCCATGTACACCTGTATGCTAAACCTATATGAAGTTTGGTTCCCATGTGCACCCATGTGTTTAACATCTCATTAGGTGTGGTGCCCATGTTCTCCCATGTGCACAACTTCTCATAAGATGTGGTGAACATGTGCTTTCCCATCCAAATAGATTCCCTTACATTCAAACTTTACAATTGTCATAAAACTGGTCATATCATCCTTAAAAAAGATCCTTTCATGATATACCACTAAGTGGGTATCTTTTAACAACTTATACATGAATTTTTAGGGCACCAGCATGTGGTAAAAGGGCCAACTAAAAAACCCACATCTGATTTTAATGGAGCATAAATAAATGCCATATTTATTATGGGAAAATAAAATTAAGAATTATCAAGGTTGAGACACTTTAATTCCCAACAACTTGTATTACACATTAATTCTAAAAGTAAAAAATAAATATATAACTTTACTTATGCACTAATTAAACTAAAAAATACTACATATGGTAAGTTTAACTCACTAATAAGATATGGACATTGTGCAAGAAGCCTCTTCATCAGATAAGCAAACATGCACACTAGATAAGTGAAAGTCTAAAAATAGAATTCTAAAAAAATAAAGATAAAAATATAACTTTAAACATATGAGTTTTACTAAAATATCTTAAGAGTTCAGTTAAATAAACATTTAGTAAACTAAAGTGAATTGGACTCTAACTGACACTTCTATCTATTTTTTAGGAAATTCTCAAAAAAATAACAAAAATTTACCAAAAAACTAACTTAGGACATAAGTGAATTAAATAACCTTAATAAACACCTAAAATAACAAGTAAACTAAATCTAATATCAATAATAAAGTGTTAAAATTGGCATCATACTCATCATTCCCCCCTTTGATGCAAAGATAAGATCTACCTCTCATCTCCTTAAGTTTTTCATGAATTTGCTTGTGCAATCCCTTGGTGAGAATATCAGAAAATTTATATTCACTTCTCACATACTCCATGAAAAAGTGTTTATCATTGACCAAGTCTCTGATGATAAAATAATGTTTGATCTCAATGTATTTGAAAATAGAATTTTTGGAAAATTTTATTCACCATTGATATCACAAAAAATATATATTGGCTCAAGTTAAGCCTCTCTAAAAATATCCAATAGCATTCTTAGACATAATCATTATGTTCAAGCTTATGTAATGACTGATAACCAATATTGACCCCCAGGTTAAATTAATTCAACCCCTATATTTAGAAACTTTTCAAAGGTCTCTCCAAGATTGTAGATGGTCACCTAGGTCTTGTAGTGGTCTTTTATAGGTTATTTAAGTCCTCAATTAACATTATTTAAGGTTTTATCTCCTTATGTACTTGTATAGTCTTCAAGGTCATTCATGAGCTAATGTTGATTATTCATGTATGTCAAGATCAAATCATTATGATGAGTAATTTCATAAGGTTTAGTGATGTCTTCGTGGTCATCTAGTCATGTATTAATATTTTATTATGTTTTTCATACACCCCCAAGGTATTTAATTCACCTTATAATCCAAAATTGAATAATGGTATGTACTATTCTCAAAAACAAGCATTTCAAGAAAGCTTATAACATACATGGTGTCAAGATATGGTCAAAGAATAGTTAGATTTGTACAAATTAGTAGATCAACATCCAAAGATGGAGAATCATGAAAAATAAGAAATTTTAAGTCATTTTTATGGCCAAGAGGATCCTCCTTAAAATTAAAATGTGTGTAGTAGTGTCTCTCAAACTTCTTCACATGTAAAATGAGCTTACATAGGTGTTTAGAGGTTAACTAATGTAGAGAACTAGTTAGAAGTTTAGTTGAGTTCTTTATAAGCTCGTGAAGGACAAAATTTTATACTTATTTCATGAACATACAAAATATTTGGATAAAATTCTCCTAGGAATAGGAGGTACCCCTCATGGGATTAATATTCATAAAAAAAATTAGGTTTTAAGGGGTTGAGCTATATGATCCATCATTAACAAGATAGACAATCAAAAATATCTAGTAAACCCCATAGATTCATGTTTTTAATCATTACCATTTCTCTTTGGATCTCACTAAAATATGATGGGTGTTTTAAGAGGTATTTATAGGTATTAATAACCATTTCATTCTTGTTTTCATCATACTCACACGTGTGAGCTTCCATAGTATCAAGAAGAGCTTTTATGTGAGATATGTCATAGTTTGCACTTAAAGTTTTGGAAAATTTGATAGTGATAAATGTATACAATGGTTTATTAATTATTCTCACCATTATTCCATACCATTAAATTTTTTCTAACTTTATTGTTTATTATGTGCCAGTCTTTCAAGTGTTACTCATGTTTTTATGCTTGATGATTGTATTATGAAACTGTCTATAAAAATGGTTCAAAATGTTTTGTTTTGAATTTTAAAATTCATATATAGATATTAACCTCATGATGTATTTAATTAAATAATTTAAATATGATCTCAGGCTCACAAAAGATCAAACTTGCATCATATAAGGCTTAAAATATAAAAATGTGGACGTATAGGTCCACATTTTATGACATTTTAGTTGAAATTTACATCAAAGATTGGATTTTAAGGTCTAAAGTGAAGGAAATTTTGTGTCTCTATGGTTTTTTATATTCCAAGACTAGTGGAGTTATTTTTTCAAGACTATATGTATAAGACACCCCAATCACCACCTACAGGCAAAATAGCAAGTTTGAGTATTTTGAGGCCTTGATTTGGCATGAGAGTGTTTAAAGATGCACTTGTGTGATGGGGGAGGAAAATTATATCTATTGATATATATTAAAAACTCCCATAATTATCTCATCAAATGACCAATGCGTTGAGGGAGTAAAGAGCCCAAACAGACCTACAAGTAGGACAAAGGAGCATTTATGTATAGTCAACAAAAGAAAGTGATAATAGGTCTAAAATAGGATATGTTAAATGTGAATGATCCTCATGAGGTTAAATTAATATTAAATTTTAATATACTAGTTTATAATTCTAAGTTTCTAGGCTTAATATTTAAAATTCTCACCCAATCACCACCTATAGCCATGCTTTGAAAGATATAAGAAAAAAGGTGTATGCAAGTGAAGATGTAGGGTTTTCGAAAAGTTTTAAAGTTTCAAAGGAAAACACTAAATCTTAAATATTTGATGAAAATAATTTAATTACTCAGTGAGTTTTATATGGAACTCCTAAACCCAAGACACACATCCAAAACCTCGAAGATCACCTATAGGATTGCCTGAGTAAATCAAGTTGGCTTTCAAACTTGAGAAGAAGAGACTACACACACAGTGGAATTAGAATTTATGTAAGTGAATAAAAAAGATGAAAAGATTAATTTTAGGTCATATAAAACTAAATATATGATAAAAAAGGATGATCAAAATAAATTTCACTTGAACGCTATAGACACACAACCAGGTATCTTATAGGCCTGCCTGCCTAGAGTGAAAGATGCTTGTTTGTTTTGAAAGAAAGGAAGTATAATGGAAAATTATTCACATGTAGATTTTTATATTATGATATCATAACATTCGTATATTATTAATATTTAATTAAAAATATGGCAAGGCTTATAGGTTTATTTAGGACTGTTAAGCCTAAAACCAAACACATAGGCTTTTATGCACAATCATGAGAAAAATGATTTGTTGAGGGTAAAGTGAGAATATGAGTGAATTTGGAGTTGAAAAATATGGATAATATAATATAATATCATCCATAATCATATAAATATAATAAAATTATCATTTTTTCCAATGAGATCTCCTTGAGCTCAACAAGTGCATGACTATAGTTCAAACCAAACTTTCTCTTGCTTGGTGTGACCCTAACCTTGTGCATGGGTTATAGTAGTTTTCATGGATGGTTAAGGGGTCCCTAAAATTAAATATCCTAGCATTATTTTTTTTTTAGGTCTCTAACATTTATAAACAAAGGTAAATGTTGACCAAATTTAACTTTTAAGTAAAACTAGGCATCTATAAGTAAAAACATGACTTCCTAGGTCTATAAGGGGTATAGTATGGGTGTCAAAAGGTGTTTTATAGGTCAATTAAGGTCATATGATTTTATAATATCCTTGGTAATTAGTTATTTTATTCCTTATATAATATTTGGGTCATTTTAGGGGTAAAAATTGAGGATTTAATGCCTTGTATGGGTTTATTTGGAAATGTGAAGGTGCAAATGGGTGATGTCACAAGACATATGTCCTAATAAGTCTTAATACATTGTTGGTAATTGAAAGTTCCAAGTTCATCAAAAGAAAATTTAGTTTTATTAAATAAAAGGAAGAGTTTAGAACCTGTACGACCTCTTTGGGAAGTATGCCACATAGGAAAGGTTAGGCAATGCCTCTTTAACTTCCCCATGCTCAATTCCACACTTGGTTTTATTTTTAAGTGCCATTTATAAACCAAAACTATTCTAATCCTTTTTCACTCTTCTTGGCAAGAAAAAATGACCTACAGACTTGTACTTGGTATGAAAATCTTAGGATGTTGTAGTACACTAAAATACCTTAATTTTCTCATAAGGAGTTTGAATATTGATCACCTATTCTTCATGAAATATTGACCAAATTTCACCTCAGTATAATTTGTTTAACCATTTTAAAGGAGAGCCAAATAATAATTATAATAATATGTCATTTTATAGGTCCAAGTTTTCAATTCAAGGAGGCTAAAGTGTTTTAGCTCTATTGTAGTGTAAGTCAGGTTCTCCACAAGTCAAGTCTTGGCCCCTCATAAACTTGAGTTACTCCTCAAGACCAATTTAGGTTCTCTAAATGACTCGACTTATAAAAATTTCATGAGTAGAAGTAATCTGGGTTTACAAACCTAAATTAATCTTCTAATGCTTTAAAAAATTTCAATGATACATGACTTCAAGTTTTCCAAGGAACAAGTCTTAAATTTATTTATAAGTAGTGACCAATGAGAGGTCAGAAGTAAGTTATAGGGCTTAGAAAACCTGAAATGGTCTTGATAATGCCTCTCAAATTTCCTAGGGTAAAAGTTTTAAACATTTTTGAAGGGCACATTCCCTTCAGAAAGCCCCATTTCATTCTTCTGAAGGGTAGTTCAATTCTTTCAAAGGAAAGTTCAACTCTTTTAAAGGGCAGTTTAACTTTTTTAAAGGGCACTCCATTCTTCTAAAGGGTAATTTAATTCTGTTGAAAGATAATTCGACTCTTCTGAAGGGTAATTCAAATTTTATGAAGGTCACTCCATTCTTCTAAAGGGTAGTTCAATTCTTTTGAAGGGCAGTTTAACTTTTCCAAAACGTAACTCCATCCTTTTGAAGCTTATATTTCCAAAGTTACAAAGGTCTCTTACCCTTCAAAAGGAGCATTTTCACAAATCCAAAAGGTATTTCATGGAAAAAATTTCCTTTGAAAAGATTTTGAATGGACACTTAGTGAAAACAAAAAATAATTATTTTAGACATTTATCTGAAACAATATTTCCAAAAGATAAAGACAATGAAAAGCTTCCACATGGCATGAGCTAGAGCAGATTTGGCTTGTCAAAGATAGATGGAGGATGATCCATAGGCATCCGTGTCCATTAGATCAATTACTCAAAATCATAAATCTAATTCATTCCTTGAGGACCAATCAAAAAATAAAGACAAAGCCAAACAAAATAAAAACTTCTCTCCATGCCATTGTACATCATGACAAGCCAAGGAGAAGCAGTTGGGCACTGAAACAAATCTCCAATAGGTGGCTCCATTATAAATAACCATTTTTTGTACCATCTCCACATATCTCTAATATGTTAATCAACCATTGAAAAGCATCTCTAAGAGGGCAAGCCAAGGGTATTCAGGAGGGTGACATGGATCAATCAAAATGCCCTAATGAGTATCATTGGCAAAGTCAATTATAGCTAAATATGGATACTTACAATATAAATGATTCCTCTTGCTAGTTCTAAAGACCTCCTCTTCTCTCTCTTATCTTTGTTATAAATGTATCCCTTGGGCTAGTGTAAAATCCATCCACAAAAGTATAGTGAAGCCCTACTAAACTATTTTGTCATTTCCTACCTTTAAGTAATCAAGCATAGGTCTGTTCATTTCAAGTTTTGAATAATTTATTAAGAGTGTAAGAGACACATAGTAACAAAAAGTGATGGTTTCATCCTTGTGTCTTTTTTCCTCCACATTTTGAGTAGGAGTTTTAGTCTAATAGGTCATGTAGCATGCATCTAAATGTATGAGATTTTACATGTGTATAACCTTTTATAAACTATACATGTTGTATTTCAGTTTCTTTACTTTGTGTGATTTCATATGTTTCACCTCTACATTGAAATAGTTATGTTATAAATTTTCATATCTTGGCAATAGGATTTCATTATATTGTATCATGCATTCACATATGACATTCATGTGGAGGATAATTTTGGTGCATCACCATTTTTTAGATCAGATTTCCCTTATACATTTCCAACCCTTTTCCCTTCATCAATCTAGTTTAAATAGAGGTCATATTATAGAGACATATACAATGATCTAGCCCTTCAACCTATAGGTCCATTTCCTCCATAGGCATACCCACAAGCCTAAAAATGTTTCAACATTACCCAAATCTGGGAGAGGATTGAGCACTCTCTTCTAGGGTGAAATATTTGGAGATAATAGTTATAGCACACCTAATGGGACCAGGTCCAAATAGTGGGAATATTATTGGTGTGTCTTCTATCTCGTCAACTTTTGGAAGCATCCAAGCAAACACCAATGGAAAATCCAAATGAATTTTTAATTGTAAGCAACCCAGGTATCTATTGATGAAGATTTTGATTAGTCTTTATTTTTTCATGTGACTTATGAAGTTGATAAGGATGTCTATGAGGAAAATCCTTACCATATACCTCCTTGTCATGGCCCTTTCTACCCTTCTCAATAGTCCTATCAAGATTACCATACTCCCTATGAGTCATGATAGTCCTATGGTCAACCTAGTCCCTTTCTAAGTGAGTATGTTATTATTGACTAGCCATGTGATCCATATTCACCTCAGCCTTGTCATGATGAGCTAGGAAACACCATTAGTTAGGAGGCAAATTATGGAGCTTTCAAAACCTTTCTTGAAGAAGCTAAATAACCCAATCACTTTATCCAAGCTTACTACCCCTCTAATTCTCAAAATGTGTGGGCAGTTATGCCAAGGTTTCTAGAATTGAAAGAGCATATGATTGTGCTAGATAAGTGTAATGATGGAACTCTTGGTGGTTTTATGTATCGGTTAAGTGTTTTAGTTGGGTTATTAATGAACATGTGGGTGTATGTTGAAGAAGAGAACTAATATGTCATTGGTGAAGGATTATCTAGGACTAGAAGAGTTTTTCAATGGTGGACTGATCAGTTAGAGAGATGGGAAACCCAAGAGGGTATGGAACAAGTTTTAGATATAAAATAATATCCAAAAAGATATGAATATCCTCAACAATATGAATATGATGATGATAGCTTGTATGAAGAAGATATGCTTCCTATTTCTCCTCCTATCCAAGAACCCATTCAAGAAAATTTCACCATAGAGACTCATCTTGATGAAGAAAAGGATATCCCTATCTCCTTGAGTGAATAAAATCATGTCAAAGACTCTTTTGCATCTATCCATAAGGAATGCAACTTGGAATTGTAAAGAGAGGTATTTAGAGAAGACCCCATGTCTAATACTAAGGTTGTAGAAGACCATCTCAAAAATGAAGTGAAGTACATCATCAAGGAAGACTGTCAAGGTATTCCTCAAGAGGTTGTAGTTTTGGAAGAATCTCATGAGATCAAACTTGAATACATAGTGCTTAAATATGACTCAATACCTCTTTTTGATTTTGAATCACCCTCAAATGCATCAAAACATTAAGAACATCAGCTTGATGATCTCATATGTCAAGAAGAAAAGATATAAGAGGTAATGATCCAAGATGACAAAGAGGACAAAGATGATTGGTAGTATCAAATAGATCTCTTTTAGGAGCTTGAAAACATTTTCCAAGTTGATATACAAGTACATGATAAGGTAGAGAAAAGTTTTTTGATGGAATACAATGACCAAGATTGGGTATACTATGTAAATCTCCTTACTAAACTTGAAGAACTTTTAACTAAAGAGAAGCCCAATATCATTGAGAATACCATGGAAACTAAGAATACAAGCCTTGTTACATCACCATTAGAGGTTAAAGTTGAATAATCTTATGATAAAATTGAATTTGTTAAGCTACAAGAGAAGTTCATCTCTTTGGCTAACCTATTTAAAGCTATTTGGTTCTTGTTAAACATCATGAAGAAGATGGAGGCATTGATGGGAAAGATCAAAAGGTTTCATGCCTCATCCATTCCTCTATGTCATGAATCCAAGAAGGTTTCAAGCTACCCCTTTGATCCAAGAGGAAGTGTTATCCCTTGCTCATCTTCTTGTAAATACTAGTTTAGTTGTGTGTATTTCCTCTTGATCATTGTTGTGTTCCCTAAGTGCTTTGTAGCATAGGTGTGTTTTCCTTCCCTTTATTTGGTGTGTGTCTTTGCCTTGTGTGTGATTAACCCAGTTAGTGTGTTTTTAAACCAAAGCTTGTTTAGTTCTCTTTGAAGTGTCTATATGCATGACTCCATGCCTAATGGAAGGATTTAGGTGACTAATCGTTGACATAGCAGGAATGATTCCCCTTGAAATCACCAAGAATGTTGACCAAATTTCACCTTAGTATAATTTGTCTAACCATTTTCAAGGAGATCAAAACAATATTTGTAAGAATAGGTCATTTTAGAGGTCCACAGTTGCAAGTCAAGGAGTCTAAAGTGTTTTGGCTCCATTGTAGTGTAAGTTAGGTTCTCTACAAGTCAAGTATTGACCCCTCATAAACTTGAGTTATTCCTTAAGACCAAGTTGGGTTCTATGAATGAATTAACTTATAAAAATTTCAAGATTAGAACTAATCTATGTTTACAAACCCATATTACTCCTTCCAATGCTTTGCATGTTTTCAATGATGCATGACTTTAGGTTTTCTAAGGAGCAAGTCTTACATTACTTTAAGAGTAGTGACCAATGAGAGGTATGAAGTGAGTAAGTAACATGGCTTATAAAACATAAAATGGTCTTGATAATGCCTCTTATATTTCCCATGGTAAAAGTCTTAAACATTTTTGAAGGGCATGTTCCCTTTAGAAAGGCTCATTAAATTCTATTGAAGGGTAGTTCAATTCTTTTAAAGGATATTTCAACTCTTCTAAAGGATAGTTTAACTATTTTGAAGGGCACTCCATTCTTCTGAAGGGTAGTTTAATTCTTTTGAAGGATAGTTCAACTCTTTCGAATGGTAGTTTAACTTTTCTAAAGGGCACTCCATTCTTTTGAAGGGTAGTTTAATTCTTTTGAAGGGCAGTTCAACTTTTTTGAAGGGAAACTCCATCCTTCTAAAGGGTAGATTTATAAATTTCCAAAGGTATCTTACCCTTCAAAAGGGGCATTTTCACAAATCCAAAGGGTATTTCTCAAAAAAAGTGTCCTTAAAAAAGTTTTTGAATGGATCCTTAGTGAAAACTTGAAAGAATTATTTCAAACATTATCTTCGAAACAATCTTTTTGAAAAGACAAAGATAATGAGAAGCTACCACATGGTGTGAGCTAGATTAGAGTTAATTGGTTAAATAAAAATGGAGGATGATCCATAAGCATCCATGCCTATTAGATCAATGACTCATAATCACCAATATGATTCATTCCTTGAGGACCAATCAAAAAGGAAAGACAAATCCAAACAGGAATAAAAACAACTTCTCTCCATGCCATTGTACATCATGACAAGCCAAGGAGAAGTAGTTGGTGCTAAAAAAAATCTCCAATAGATGGCTCCATTAGTAGCAAACATTTTTGGCACCATCTCCACATAGATATATTATATTAATCAACTATTTAAAAGCATCTCCAAGAGGGTAAGACAAGGGCATTCAGGAGGGTGACATGGATCAATCAAAATGCCCTATTGAGCATCATTAGCAAAGTTAGTTACAGTTGAAGATGGAGACTTCCAATAGAAATGATTCCTCTTATTAGTTCCAAAGACCTCCTCTTCTCTCTCTTCTCTTTGATATAAATGCATCCCTTGGGCTATTGTAAAATCCATACACAAAAGTATGGTAAAGCCCTACTAAATTGTTCTGTCATTTCTTACCTTTAAGCAATCAAGAATAAGTCTATTCATTTCAAGTTTTGAACAATTTCCTAAGTGTGTAAGAGACACATAGTGACAACAAGTGATGGTTTCATCTTTGTGTCTTTTTTCCTTCGCATTTTGAATAGGAGTTTTAGTCTAATACTTCATATAGAGTGCATCCAAATGTATGTGATTTTTCATGTGTATAACCTTTTATGAATTATACAAGTTTTATTTCAATTTCTTTAACTTGTGTGATTTCATATGTCTCACATCTACATTGAAACATTTATGTTAGAACTTTTCATATCTTGGAAATAGGCTTGTATTTTTTTTATCATGAAATCATATATGACATTCATGTGGAGGAAAATTTTGGTGCATCACCATTTTTTAGATCATATTTTCCTTATGCATTTCTAACCCTTTTCCCTTCATCAATATATTTTAAATAGTGGTCATATTGTAGACACATATATTGGAAGCTAGCCCTTCAACCTAGAGGTCCATTTCCTCTATAGGCATACCAATAGGCCTAGAAATGTTCCAATGTTACCCAAATCTAGGAGAGGAATGAACACTCTCTTCTAGGGTGGAACATTTTGATACAACATGAAGCATTGCTAGCAAGTTGATTGTGCAAATATACTTGCTAATCTATAAACCCTTCAGGTTTTCCTCTTATTTGGATAATTATGTATAGTCTAATAATTAAAATTAGTTTTATATGGTGTTCACTCCTTCTTCCAATGGTACGCATGCTTGGTTTCATGTTATATGGTGTTTATATGAGCAAATTAACTCATGTTGTAAGAAGGTGTCATTATGTGAGGTCTCAGTCTAGTTTATGACTTACAACAGGTTAAATTCCCTACAGGAGATTTCATGTGATCAGGGTATGGTTTTTTCGTGTGTCCATGTCATTTTTACCTTTTCCATTCACTTTTCATTCTATTTCTACAAGTAATATTCATGGTTTATATTCATCTAACTATTTTTCCATGTGATTGTCATTTACAATCCGATAGGTGCTCTCATGGAAGATTTTGCATTGAAAAGGGAGTGTGAAAGTATGTTTTGAATCTTGAATCATCGTGATGCCTCATTTTAACACCATGAAGAGAAATCAATTGGAATTATGGGAAAACATATTGAAGATATGAATCATTTCATTTGTGTTTTCCATATGAAATTTAGTGTTCACCTACAGGTGTTTAAAGGAGAAAATCAAGTTGGAATATAGGTGTTGAAATGATTTTCAAAGTCTTAATGATGGTAATCACTCATGTGGAGAATTGGAGAAAATATTGGGTCTATTCATGAGTCAAATGAAACATTCATTGCCCATAATTCCATGCTTACTGCCTATATAATGAATAATCACCTATAAGTGACCCTAGCAGAGATATATGAGACTTTATTTAAGGGATTAAAACATGATAAAGCCTCTCCTTAAGATCTTTATAGATAAAATTAACTCAAGGAAGACCTATTTGAAGTGGTAAATGATAAAATGAGATCATGGATCACCTTATAAATCCAAATAGCTATGTTTAATCCCTTTGTCCCCAAAAAGTGAAAATCAAGGTCTAAAAGGTTTTTTTAGGTACCTTATAAGATGCTTTCAAACAGCCTTAAAGCTTCAAAATAGGTGATTTTTATAAATTATATAATTGAGATGACCTATGCCAAGAATGAAGGTTAGAAGGCGAGTGGAAGGTGGAATTTGAAGACCTTAAAATTACCTCAAAAGGCACTGAAATCTTGTAATGACATCTATAGTTGGAACTCCAAAAGAGACCTTTGTCACTTAAGGTTTTAAACTAGACCTTACACCATGATGTAACATTTCCAAATGTTTCAAGGTGACATTTATGACCTAATTATCATTAATAAAATCTCATAAGTTATGTTTAGACCCTATAACCACTCTTAATCTGTAGAGGTTCCTAAAAAGTCCACCTACATGTAGATAGTGAGCTAGCATGATGTTTGATAGTGTTTTAGCCCTTATAAGTGGATGAAAATATAAAATGTATGTTTGGTTACCTAAAATTGAGTTAAAGGAAAAGTTATCAAACATCATACCCAAGTTTCAAAGGGAAAATAACACCTACATCAGGGGTGAAGAGTAGGATGTCTCAGTTAGAGGATAATGAAGTATTTGATTTTGACAAAAGGTAAATGAAAAGGGATAAAAGAGGATATAATTATGAATATAGTTTTTTAATACCTTAATTGTGACTATAATGACCTCCACAAGATTTAGACATGATAAAAAAACCTACAAAACCCTAAAATAGCTCTCGCACAGTTAGTTGAAGGTGATAAGGGTAGACAGTGGATTGAGGAGTGAGTTTTAGTGCTACCAATGCATTAGGGTGATACAAATAAGATCCAAAAAAGTTTATATGATCCTAAAATTATATATGGTTATCAAAAAACATTTTCCCAAGCTTAACTCATGCAAGATAACTACAGGTATCTTCCTTAGAAATAACACACAGACATGAGGACACTTTGTCTAAAAACTCAAAGTGTGAATAGGGGTATAATGAAATTTTAGCAAGATGAATTGATTTGAAACACATACATAAAGCTTTGATAAGTGTTAAAAAACCCTATCATGTGAAAATTATGCATAAAGGAGGGTCTCCAACTAGGATATGCAGTCAACTCTTGAAACATCCTACACAGTCTATCATGAAGAAGTTTGTTTTGGGTCTTGGAGCATTTGAAAGGCCAAAACACCAAACCAAGGGTTGAAACATTTTTAATATCACATTTTACACTTTAATAATCCCATGATTTTTTTTCATTTTTTTTAGAGAATAGGGAAAATAACCCCAATTTTGTCTCAAATAAGGGGTACTCCCCTCAATGCAAACTTTGATAGGGTTTGAGGTATATAGCTCAAAAGATGTACCAAAATTTGATATATCCTTGAAAGTGGGATCTAAATTTTTTTAAAAATATAATAAAAAATTAAAATCCTTTCAAGGATGGGAGAAACTAGATATAATTCTCAAAACCTCCAGGGTTACAGTCAGGTATACTAGGAAAGTTGTGGCCTACAATCCAAACAAGAGCCCACCTTCAATTTTGGACATAAGTGAGATTTATATTGGATTTTAACATGTCTATGGGTGAATAATATATGTGTATGAGTTATTTAAATTCAATTAATCCATCAAGGAACATTATTTTGAGTAAAGGTTTCAAGTAGGCCTATTATACATGGCTAGACGTAGTGTCCAAATGGGGGTCTATCACACTTATAGCATGAGTTAAGATTTCAAACCTATTGAAAAATGTTAATGGGGTTATTAAATATGTTTTAAATCTCTTATATTTCAAATAAAACCAATGGAAACTATTTTAGTACCTTGAATCAACTTAGACTTGTAGGAAAGAGGAAAACGAGCTTGATAGGTCAAGTTTTAACACTCATATCTTTCATGATACCTTACATGGTAATATGAGAAGTTTAGGTATTTTTATGTATGTATTTAAAAATAATTTTATATAATTTATTTTAATATTGGATGTCCCATCTTTATGAATAAATCTTAAGGGCTTAAACTACTCTAAAACCCTTAAAAACCCTTATAAAGACTAGTTTGTGAAAATGGAGTTGGAAAGCTAATAAGATGGAATATTTGGATCATGAAACCTATTATACCTTTTAAAATACTCCCTAAATATACTCCACACCCTTTTTGGATGTACAAACCTATATAGACATAAAAAATAGGCTTTTCTTAACTATTTTTTATGTTTTGAAGGTTGTAAGATGTTTCAAGAGATGAAAATCACATGGATGGAAACATTAAGACTTAATATAGATCAATATATCACTCTCATGCTTTAACCAACTCCTAAGTGTCCAAATTAGGTGCTTCAACTTAGCCAATCAAAATTGGCCTAGTAGACAAGCTAGGGAGAAGTGTGAAAACTTTAAGTGAATGGCCTTTTAAGGTGTCCTCAGTGATTATAAGGACATGGATGGTATTTATAGATTTAATTAAATTCCTTAAATTTATTATCATGAGAAAATTATTCTAATTTTGAGGCCAAACATGTAGGGTACATGGAAGAGTAGTTTTCTAGATAGCAGATGATAATTGCTCCTTTCCAAGTGATTCTAGATGACCAATCCTTTAACCAATGAATTTATATGATTTTTTTCTGTCCTTACAGCTCATTATAATCATTATACCTGATCCTAATCAGTTATATGGAATTAAAATAGGGTTACTTATGCAGGCAATTTTTTGAGCTATAATGAAGAGTTTTTTGCCACTTTTCATGAGGTTTATGACTTGGATTGACATTTTTACCTTTATACCTTACATTTTTCATCGCATAATATATTAACATGAACAATTAACTCCTTTTATAAACTTACAATTGTCCTTGTGACCCTTGGACTTCTCTCTTCTCCTCTCTCTCTCTCTCAAGTTCTATAAGAACTAGCCATTTTGGCAATTGTTTGGATGCTCCACCTAAATATGGTGAAGCCCTACTCAAATGTATACCTTTTTATCAATAATAATATTTATCATTACCTCCTTCATGACTATTCATAGTTTTTTCATTTTTAATGTTTGATTTTTCATAACTGAAGACTATGAATTTCTTTGCATGTTATTTCATTCTATCATCTATTTGCAGTTGGAAAGCTTCTTCTTATAGGGAATGTGAAGTGTTTCAAGAAATGTCTATTTTTAGTGAGTTATCATATTAATTATTTCCCTCATATTCCTCTTATATATTCCTCTAAGCTTTTCACATTCATCCATAACCTCACAATGTAACATTAATGTGAGAAGATGAAGATTGGAGAAGTGTATGTTTAGTTGGTCCTTTGATTTCAAGTGTAATATGCATATGGTTAGATGTCATCATGTTATATCATGTATTACCTCCCTTATATTAGTTTTATTTTCTTTATCCTTCTCCCTTTTCACCCCCCCAGTTAAGTGTAGTTGTAATCCAAAGTGGTACATCAATGAAGCTAGCCTTATCTAGAGATTCACCTCATCCTTACGCTACCCACAAGCCTAGAGGTGTTTCCATTGTGCCACTTAGATGAGGAGAGTTTTTTATCTTGTAAAATGGTTAAAATTAAAGTGACAATAGTTTTTTGCATGCCTTATGGGACTCTTGTTCTAAGAAGTTGAAGGATTTTTGGTTTTGTCTCTCAATAATCAACCTTTGGAGGCATCTATCAAAGCATCAATGGTGACTCCAAAGATACATCAGCTAGTCAAGTAGCCCAAGTTATCCTTTGAATATTTTTAGCAATATATTTATTTGTTTTCTTGATTTTAATGAAGTTTCATGGCTGACTTTAGTGTTGAGTTTTTTTCTCTATAAGTTAGTGAGACATTGCAAGCTTGTGCCATTCCTTATCGATAAAAACAAGTCCTTGGTAGATATTGTCATGATCCTTACCAGCCTCAATATAAATTTAATTATCTCCAATATTATCCTTTTTATTCCATGTAGAATTATATTAGTCCTACAATCATCATTCTCCAAGTCTTTCTCTTAGTCAACCTAGCCACTCCTCAAGCCAACCCATTCCCACATTCAAGAACAAACTCTTGGGATATCAAAAGAATATATTAGATCTTGATATTCAAATGGGATGTGTTATATATTAATATTATTCATATGTTTATATAATCATTATATTTGACCAAAAGAGAGTGGGTACCTATTGAGAGAGCCAATTGGCAAAGGCTCACAAGTGAGATGCTTGATGTGAGTCATCTAGTTTCTTCCTTAGAGGATAGTCTATAATTTCATGAAAGGAAAACTCACCATACCTATTAGCATTCATACCCACCTCCCCAATTTTCTTATCATCCATATATGATCCATACTCATGATCCAAATCAAAAATATCAAATTCATCCTTTTCCCAATCAGTTTGGCGAAGAGAGTTTAAATGAGAAATCTTGTGTTTAAAGCTAATCTTAATAGGAAAATTAAGTTAGCTAATATTATTTTTCAGTATTCCATGTTAGAATATAAATAAGTGGATTTAAATCCCTCATTTCCATCTCATGTTGCATCCCCACCACCTCAAAAAAAGACCTTTAATCCTAACATCTTAAGCTAGAGTAAGATAGTAGAGTCATGGGGAAAGAAAGAGGAAAAAAGTATTGACAAAGATTATGAATTTGAGAAGAATATTGATCCTATAAAAAATCCTCCTAACATTCCTCAAGAAAAGGATTCTAATCTTAACATCCTAAGCTAGAGTAAGATAGTGTAATCATGGGTAAAGAAAGAAGATAGAAGCATTGTCAAGGAGTGTGAAATAGAGAATGGAGTTGATCCTTTACAAGTCCTTCGCACTCTTCCTCATGAAGTTTCTTATGTTCCATGTCAACCCTCATGTATTCTTCATAATCATGACTATTCTTATGAGCTTCAAGAAATATTTTTTCAAGATAACCTAGACAAATAAATTGAAGAGTTGGAATCAAGGATGAAGTTGTTAAGTCAAGATGTGATGGAAGGTTTAGACCAAAATAAATATTATATGCCTAAACACACCCCATCTAACCTCCTTAAAGAGAGTTCCCAATATTATTTTGAGCCCTATGTTCCACCTCCACAAACTATTTCCTCTTATATTCATTCCATCACCCTTTGCCTTGATGAACCTATGGTGTAGGAACCAAAAGAAGAGCAACTAGTTGAGGAAAATGCATAACTCTTGCTTGAAGAAAATGCAACTCCTTGATAGCCTTATTGGGCTAGGTCACCAAATTTAAATATTCCTAGTCTTGACATCACCTTTAAATAATTGTAATATCTTTTATCCCTTGACAAATAACATTAGATTATGATATCTGAGGTACAATTTGAAATCCCTCAAGAGCTCTTAAGTGATGAAGAAGAGGTGATCTCTTGTGTTGAATCTACTTGTTTAGTTGATGATGAAGCATACACTCCTTGTGTTAAAGAAGAAATATTTAAATAAGAGCCTATATTGATATAATAAAGTGAATAAAATCAAACTCAATTCATGGTTGATCAAGAATACCTCGTGAGTGATTATGAGGAACAAATCACCATAGGGACTCCCCTTGGTGAATAAAAGGACAATTCTCAAGTTTTTGCCTCCATATTTTATGGAATGTGTATTCATGAGGAATGTTTACAAGACTTCAATAAATAGATAAATGAATAAAACTCCATGTCTAATCATGAGGTTATGGATGACCATTTCAATATTGAAGAGGTAGAGGTACTAGATGACAAAGCGGACAAGGATGATTGGCAGCTACAAATGGATTTATTTCAAGAACTTGAAGAGCTTTTCCAAATTGAAGACCAAGTGCATAAAAATGTGAATAAATAATATTCCATGGTAGATAATGACCAAGATTGGGAGGAATTTTTAAATCTAATTCATGATCTAGAAGAACTTGTAGCTGAGAGGAATCCTAATCTTATTGAAAATACTATAGAAGACAAGAAGGTATGTCTTGTTGAATCACCATTTGAGATTATAATTAAGGATCCATATGAGAAATTTGAGGATTTTTAGACACAATAATAATTCATTCCCATATAATTTTTTTTTGGAGTTTCTTGGTTCTCATTGAACATCATACCAATGAAGTTGGCAAACATTGTGAAATAGTAGGAGACATCAATGCTAGAGATCAAAAAGCTACATGACTCACTAAATATATCATGTCATGAAGAAATAAGAGTTTAAAACTTCCCATTTCATCTAATAGGGAGGTATTCTTATGTTTTTATTTATACATTATAGTTTGTTTCTACTTCTCCTAAGTGTTTCAAGAACATGTGTTTGTTTGCTTTGTTGGTGTGTCTTTTACTTTGTGTGGTTGAGGTAGTCAATTAGTTCTCTTGTCTTAGTCAAGTTTATGGTTAATGATCATAAGTTTCCTTATTTTTCCTTTACTCCAAATTAATCCCAATCCTAATTGATTGATAAGGCTATTAGTCTAGTTAGTATAGCAATCATACTACCCTTATGAGTCACCAATTTGTTGACCAATTTTGACTTTTAAGTCAAATTGAGGCACCCATAGGTAAAAACATGAATTTATACGTCTATAGGTGGTGTATTATGGATGTAAAAAGGTGTTATATATGTAAATTAAGGTCATATAATGTTGTGCTAACCTTAGTCCTTAGTTATTTTAGTACTTATATCATTTTTAGGTTATTTAAGGGGTCAAATTTGAGGATTTAATGCCTTATACAGGTTTATTTAGAAATTAGAAGGTATAAATGGGTGATATAACATTAAATATGTCCTAATAAGTCTTAATATAGTATTGGTAACTGAAAATTATAGTTTCATTAGAAGAAAAGTTAATTTTCTAAAAGAAAAGGAAGAGTTTGGCACTTGTACAACCTCTTTGGAAAGTATGCCATGTGTTAAAGCTTAGGTAGTGTTTCTCTAGATTCCCCATACTCAATTCCATTACTTTTTTGCTTTTCAAGTGCCATTTATAATCCAAAATCATTTTGATCCTTTTTCACCCTTCTTGACAAGCAAAAGTGACCTACAATTTTGTACTTGGTATAGACAGCTCAAGAGGTTTCAAATCAAACACCTTAGAGAGGTTGTATTAAACTAAGATACCTTAATTTTATTATATGTATTTTTAATATTGATAAACTTTTATTTAAGAACCATTTCTAACAAGTATATTGTGCAAATCTACCTACTAATTTATACACCCTTCAGGTTTTGCTCTTGTTTGGATAATTTTGTACAATCTAGTAGCTAATATTTGTTCTATATGGTGTTTAATTATTAATACAATGGTCCCCATGTTTTATTTCATGTTACATGGTATTTAGATGAGAAAATTACTTCATGTTGTAAGAAGGTGTCAGTATGTGAGGTCTTAGTCCATTTTTTGACTTGTAGTGGGTTAAATTCCCTATAGGATCTTTCATATGATCAAGATATGGTTTTTTCATGTCTCCATGTCAATTTGAGTTTTTACCTTCACTTTTAATTCTATTTCTACAAGAAATTTTCATGGTTTTTAGTCATACAACTAGTCTACATTATGATTATCATATACAATTTGGTAGGTGCTCTCATGGAAGATATAGCATTAAAAATGGAGTGTGAAAGTCTATTTTGAATCTTGAATAATTTTTATGCCTCATTTCAACACCATGAAGAGAAATAAATTTGCATTATGGGTAGACTTCTTGAAGATAGGAAACATCTCATGTTTTGTTACCCATATGAATTTTAGTGTTCACCTATAGGTGTTTACAGGAGAAAATCAAGTTGGAATATAGGTGTTGAAATGATTTTCAAAGTATTCATTATGGTAATCACTCATGGATAATTGGAGAAAATCCTAGGTCTATTCATGAGTCAAATGCAACATTCATTACCCATAATTCCATGCTTACTTCCTATATACTAAGTAATCACTTACACGTGACCCTAGCAGAGATATATGAGACCTTTTTTTAGGGATTATAACATGATAAATCCTCTCATTAATATCGTAATAGACAAAATGAATTCAAGGTAAACCTATTTGAAGTGGATGAGAAAATGAGGTCATGGATCACCTTCTAAAACCAAATAGCTATGTTCAGGCCCTTTGTCCCCAAAAGGTGAAAATAGAGGTCTAAAAGGTTTTTGTAGGTACCTTATACAATGTTTTACAATAGAATCAAAGCTTCAAAATAGGTGATTTTGATAGCTTATATCATGGAGATGACCTATGCCAAGAATGAAGGTTAGAAGATGAGTAGAAGGTGGAATTTGAAGACTTTAAAGTTGCCTCAAAAGTCACTGAAATCTTGTAATGACATCTCTAGTTGGAGCTCCAAAAGAGACCTTTGTCACTTAAGGTTAAAAAATATACCTTACACCATGTTTGAATGTTTCCAAATGTTTCAATGTGACATTTTTGACCTAATGATAACTAATAGAACATCATAAGTTGTGTTTAGACCCTATGACCACTCTCAGTTCGTACAAGTTCCAAAAAAAGTCCACCTATAGGAAGATAGTGAGATAGCATGATGTTTAATTTTGTTTTATCCATTACAAGTAGATGTAAGTATAAAATGTATGCTTGGTGACCTAAAAGGAGGTTAAATTAAAAGTTCTCAAACATCATACCTAAGTTTCAAAAGGCAAATAACACCTAAAACAGAGCTGAAAGAGTAGGGTGTCTCAATTAGAGGATAATGGCATACTTAGTTTTGAAAAAATGTGAATGAATAGGGATAAAATAGGATATAATTATGAATTAGGCTTTTTAATACCTTAATTGTGACTAGGAGGACATCCACAAGCTTTAGACATGATAAAAATAACTATAATACCCTAAATGGCCCACACACAGTCAATTAAAGTTGACTAGGGTAGACAATGGACTGAGGAGTGAGTTTGAGTGATACCAATGCATTAGGGTGATACAAATAAGATCAAAAAAAGTGTCTATGATCCCTAAATTATCTAGGGTGATGAAAAACATTGTCCCAAGATCAACTCATGCAGGATACCTATAGGTATCTTCCTTAGAAATAGGACACAGTCATAAGGTACACTTTGTTTTGAAACTCAAAGTGCGAACAAGGGTATAATGAAATTTTAGAAATATGAATGGATTTTAAACACATACATAATTCTTGGATAAGTGTTAACAAACAATATCAAGTGAAAATTATGCATAAATAATGGTCTCCAACTAGGATATATAGTCCACTCTTGAAACATCCTGCACAGTCTATCATGAAGTCTATTTTGGGTATTGGAGCATTTGAAAGGCAAAAACACCAAAACAAGGGTTGAAAAAAATTTCATAGAACCTTTTACACTTTAATAATCCCATTAATTTTTTTTTAGACAAATAGGGAAAATACCCCCTTGTTTTGTCTCAGATAGGGGGTACTCTCCTCAATGCAAACTTTGATAGGGTTTGAGGTATATAGCTTAAAATATGTACTAGAATTTGATAGAGACTTGAAATGAGGATTTAAAATTTGTAATACATATAATAAAACATGAAAATTATTTTAGGGAGGGGAGAAACTAGATATAATGCTCAAAACCTCTAAGGTTACAATCAGGTATACTAGGCAAGTTTTGACCTACAATCCAAACAAGAGACCACCTTCACTTTTGAAATTAAGTTAGATTTATATTGGATTGTAAGATGTATATTGGGTAATTATATATGTTTAGGAATAATTTATATGCAATTAATCCATCAAAGAAGGTCATTTTGAGTAAAGGTTTCAAGTAGGCCTATTTGACATGGCTAGTGTCTAAATGAGGGTCTATCACACTTATAGCATGAGTTAATATTTAAAACATATTGAAACATGTTAATGGGGTTATTAAATAGGTTTTCAATCTCTCAGAGTGTAAATAAAACCAAAGGAAACCATTTTTTGACCTTAAAGCAACTGAGACTTGTAGGAAAGAGGAAAAAGAGCTCGATAGGTCAAATTTCAACACTCATATCTTTCATGATGCCTTCCATGGTAATATGAGAATTTTATGTATGTTGAGGGATGTATTGAAAAATTATTTTTTAGAATTTTTTTTATATTGGATGTCACATATTTATGAACAAATCTTAAGGGCTTAAACTACTCCAAAACCCTTGTAAAGACCAATTTGTGAAAATGGAGTTAGAAAGCTAATATGATGGCATAGTTGGATCATGAAACCTATTTTACCTTGGAAAAGACTCCTTAAATATACTCCACATGATTTTTGGATATACAAACCTATATGAACATGCAAAAAGTAGGGTTTTCTTATTTGTTTTTTATATTTTTTAGGTTGTAGGAGGTTTCAAGAGATGAAAATAAAATGGATGGAAATATTAAGAATTAATATAACTCCCTATATCACTCTATTTCCTATAAATAACTCCTAAGTGTCCAAATTAGGTGCTTCAACTTAGTCATTCAAAACTAGACTAGTAGACAAGCTAGGGAGAAGTGTGAAAACTTCAAGTGAATGGCATTTTAAGGTATCATTGGTGCTTCTAAGGACATGGAGGGTCTTTACAGGTGTCATTCACTTCCTCCCATGTATTTTCATGATCAATTTATTCCAATTTTGATGCCAAGTGTGAAGGGTACATAGAAGAGCAATTTTCTAGATAGCAAATAATGATTACTCCTTTACATGTGATTCTAAATGACCAGGCCTATAACCAATACATTGAGAGGAATGTATTATATCCTTAAACTTCAATAAAATTATTTTACCTAATACTATTTATTTTTTATGAGCTAGAATGAGGAGTTTCTTGCCACTTTTCATGAGGTTTATGACTTGGATTGACATTTGTACCTCCAGACCTTGCATGGTTCATCCCATAATCTATCCACATGCACAGATAACTCCTTGGATCAACTTTACAAGTGTCCTTGTGACCCTTGTACTTCTCTCTTCTCTTCTCTATCTCAAGTTCTATTAGAATGAGACATTTTGGCCATTGTTTGGATTATCCACTTGAGTATGGCAAAGCCCTACTCAATGTATACCTTTTGATCAATAATAATACTAATATTTACCTCCTCCATGACTATTCTTAGTGTGTTCATTTGTAATGTTTTATTTTACATAATTGAAGACTATGGATTCCTTAGCATGTTATTTCATTCTATCATCTATTTGTAGTTGGAAAGCTTCTTCTTACATGGCATGTGAAGCATTTCAAGAAATGTCTAAGATTTAGTGAGTTATCCTATTAATTAGTTCCCTCATAGGACTCTTTTCTAGTCCTCATATCTTTTCACATTCATCCATAACCTCAAAATGTAACATTGGTGTGAGAAGATGAAGATTAGAGAAGTGTATATTCATTTGGTCCTTTTTTTTCAAGTGAAAAATGTATATGGTTGGATGCCATAATTTTATTTAGTGTATCACCTCCTTTAGATTATTTTAATTTTAGTTATCCTTCTCCCTTTTCACCCCCCAAGTTAAGTGTAGTTACAATCCAAAGTGGGACATCAAGGAATATATCCCTATCTAGAGATTCACCTCATCCTTAAGCTACCTATAAGCCTATATGTGTTTTCATTATGCCACTTGGATGAGGAGAGATTTTCTATCTCCTTAAAGGGTAAAAATCCAAGTGACAATAGTTAAGACTATAGACCACTCTCCAATGGCATAGTTTAGACACGAAAAGCACTTTATCAATATTAAATATATATGGACAAGTTGTATGAGAACCTATGAACTTAGGTGTAGTTTATGAAACTTATGAACTTTAAATTTGTGGAATTGGTTTAGGAGTTAGGGCCCTAGGGTTTATGAACAATTGTTAATAACTTAAACTACCTTAAACCTTCCTAAAACCCTAATAAGGACCTAATGAGATAAATTGGCCTTAAAAGTGACTAAAATTAGTTTTATTATTCCTAAAACCTATTGAACATCATTTATCAGTCTAAGGAGGTCCTCACCATGACTTTTTTTGTACCTACACATGTACAGACAATGAATGTTGCACTTTTGTGAAGTATTGGGCTCAAATAGGGTATAGAAGATCCCAGACTCATGTAAACCATTAGGAGAGATTATTTATGTTTTATTATATATTTTAAAGTCAAAAAATATTTACAATACACCCTAAAAGTGATCTTATAGGTTTAGTTATTGAAGGCAGTGTGAAAAGGGCTTAAGAAAGGCTAGGTTTTTAGGCCATTTCATGGTTTACCTATCTACATTGGGTTTTAGAATCCCAAATTAAGTATTTAATATGGTTATATTCTAGGTAAATTTAATCACACAATTTATATAATTTACACATGTGTGGGTGGTCTCTGGAGCAAATTCTCAATTTCTAGGCCTAAAGGCCTAATTAGAGAGAGATCAAATGAAAAAGGACACTTCTACTTCATTTCAAGTCATAACATTTGGATTGGAGATGGAAGTGGATACTAGGTAATCAAAAATACCCTTAATTTTACAATATCATTTGTACATCTTTCCACATAAGGAGCTTTATGTGTTTGTAGGGTTACAAGGAATTGAGGCCAAATATGAGTTTTGGGTGCAAGATGAAGAATTGGGTAGTTATTAAGGCTTATAAAGTAGTTGGTTTAAGTATTATAAGGTATTAATATGCCTATAATTGATATATAATGCATTCATGAAGTTTAAATCCTTTTGGACAAGGATAGTTGTAGTAAGATTGAGTGGGATTTAAGGCACCTAAAGAGTTGTGATCATCATTGTAGCATCAATTATGAAGAATCCTAAACAAGTGAAAGGTTTAAAATAGTATAAAAATATTTAAATTAGGATTAATTTATCTCCAAATATTTCCACTTATCACTCTCCAAGCCAAGAGAGGGATAGTTTTGGATAAGAAGATAAGGTGTCAAATAAGGAATGAAACAACTACACCATTTGGGAAATGAAGCATCTTTAAGAGAGAAACATATGTCCTTATGGATATGTTTAGAATATTTAATAACTCCATTATTATTTATAATTATTTCTAGACACTTGTAAATATCCCTCTTTTATCCCCCTCTCTCTCTTGCTCATTTCTCTACATATGATACCTCTTTTGGCATTGTAAAAGATACACATGTTTGTATGGCAAGGCCTTGTTGAATTGAAGACTGGTTTTCCTTTGGAATAAAGTATTCAAACTAGTTTTTTCTTTCTCATTTATTTAATAACTATATGAATTATTTTTGTTTAATTACAATTAATATTTATTTCCTTGCACTCATCTATCTCTTATAAGCCTTTGTGTGAGCAATATATTTTCTAACAAGTCATATGATGTATAGTTGGTAACTTTGTCTAATTTTAAGTGTGAGTAATATTATTAGTACAAATTATCAATCTTATTATTCATACAAATTGAAATATATATTACATTCTACCTTCATATTGAAGCATTATGTTAGGAAAATCTTTTGGATTTTGAAATTGGTTTTGTAATTGATTTCCATAGTGCAGCTTCAAGTAGTTGTGGAGTTTATCATGGTGTATCACCTCCTTAGAGTAGTTTTAATTTATTTCTATCCATTTTCATTAAAATAAAGTAGGTTAGTGATTATTTTTAGTTTTTATACATGGTAATTATCCCATAATCTAAATATTCACCTCCTATAATTGTTATCCATAGCATATGAGGCGTTTCAATGTTATTCCAAATTTAAGGAGGCTAGAGTATCCCTCCTTAGGGTGAAAATTTAGGTGATACTAGTTTTGTCACATCTAATGGGACCTCATGGTCTAGTTATTTATGTAAATTGGATGTTGATCTTGAAAATTTTGAACTTTTAAGAGCTTCCTTCATGCAATATCTAGTGACTCCAAAGTTATTAGCTCTTGGTTATAGACTAGTGCCTTAATTTCATGCCTAAGGTATTGATGCAGGAGCATCTAGCAAGGATTAGTTGAATAAGCTTTGGATAGGCATTAACCTAAGCAATTATATAAGTTTCCCTCTAAGTTCTATTTCCAAATATTCATACTTGTCATGTGGAGGAAAAATAAGGTCTAAATATATTTTGTATGGATTTATTAGTTGTCAAAGGATTTCAATAATCCTATTATTGTTGTAATCATCCATGGATGGCATGGAGTCAAGCATAGTTGAGCCTTTATAGGAGGATACACGATTCAAGGAGATTGAAAAGGATTTGATTTCCTTTTTCATGAATCTATTGGACTGGGACATAATAAAATAAAATCTTGCAGTTAAAGAAGACACCAAGATTAGAGGAGGAGCTCAAACCATTATGTTTGGATGGGGATTTTTGGCTTGGGCAAATAGATGGCATGCTTCTATTTGACAGGGGCAGTAAATAGTGGAATAAAGGCTGGCAGAACTGGAGCTGGTCGATGAAGTCTGTACTCAATAAATTGTATGAATTTTACAATTTGTTAGTGTATGCTCAAGAAGATAAATGATGGTGAGTCATTGTAGATGTCAAGATAATGGAAATGGAGTGTAAGACTGCGAAAGAGGCTGCAAAAGTAGCGGCTACTTTTCTTATAGAGAAATACTCGAAAATGATGAGCAGAAGATTAGTGCAGGTATTGTTAAATGAGCTTTGAGCTATCCTATGAAATAAATTGCAAAGAATGCTGGAGTTAATGGAAGTGTTGTGGTTGAAAAGGTTCTTTCCTTAGATAATCCCAAATTTGGATATAAGATTGCTAGTTTGTGGAAAGATTTAGCTAAGATTAAAAGCATGTTTAAATCTGGGATGCAATCAAATGAGAAAGTGTAGGTATGGCCAATGAGGAAGAGGTTGAAGTGGCCAATTGATCTCCTAATGAAGAGGAGAAGAAGGAAAAATGAGATTGCCAAGAAGAGAGAAGCCCATAAAGGCAAGAGGATGAGTAGGTTTCCAAGTGAGCAACAAGAGAAAGAGGTGGAGAAAAAGGTTCTCATTGAGGAGAACAAGAAAAGAGAAGAAAGAAAAGATAAAGTGTCAGGAAGAACACTTGAGAAGATGAAAGTGTTGGTGAAGAGAACACTCATAAGGACCTTGTGGTCTCTTGTTTTTATTTCTAATATTGTCTTTGAGTGGGTAATTGTAGGTATGAATAGCCTTGTGAAGGTCAAGAGAAAGGCCTTGAAGAATGAAGAGATTGGTGCAAGAGAAGACACCAAGTGCACAAGTGAATGTGCAAGAAAGAGAAGAGAGTTTGATGCTGTTGATAAAGAAGAAGAGGTGTATTGGTTAATGCATGAGGAAGGTGTTGAGGAACCCATACAAGCAAGAGGAAAGATGGAAGATGAGGATGACTTCCATGATGCCATTGAGATCCAAGAAGAGGTAAGAGAGCAGCCAAGAACAAAGGAAGAAGAAAGTACAAATAATCAAGAAGCTATGCAAGTCAAATAACTAATTGAGCAGCCCATTAAGGAGGTAAAGGTGAGTTCAAAAATTAATTCTTCTTATAAGCATGAAACTGTGGATATGCATGTTAGAGAAGCAAAGAGAAAGGTGAAGTTTCCAATTAACTATGGATATGTGATGCCTAAATGGTGGAAGAAGAAAACTTCCAAGCAACAGGAAGTGTTGATACAAGAGCATGGATGCAGGATGCCTATATGGTTTGAGAAGACAAATGATAAGAAGGAGAAATAAATATGGGTACCTAAGAAGGCAAAGAGAGAAGATGTGAGTGTTGAGGCAACAACACCAAGAAGTCAATGGAAGAGGATTGAAGGTGATTCAAGAAACCAAGAGAATGAAGGTGAGATGGTGAGTATAGAAGAGGCATTCCATGAAGATAGGACACTTGAGAGGTATACCAAAGAGTTTAAAGGTAAACAAATTATTTATGATGATGATTTTGAATCCTTTAATGATATTTTCATGAGAAATGAGGTATGGAAAGTGGCTATGAGGACTAATGTGCAGCAAGGAGAGGGTTCCAAGAAGATGGATGATGAAAGTGTAGATGTGAAATCAGTTCACATCTTTGAAAAGAACAAGGAGACACAAGGTAATAGTGTTCCTATTGTTTTTGATAAGTATATTTATGTTGATGAATAAGTTGGTTTATGTGAAGACAAGCTAAGAAAGGATGAGATGAAGGGTAAAGTTAGTGAAGGACAAGTAATCCTTAAGAAAGAAGGACCCAAGTTTGATGAAGAGAATAGTGATATAGATGAGATCTTACTAAAGAAAGAGTTGAGAATGTTGGAGGAGCTATTTGGTCATTCAAGAGAGATGAATGAAGGGAAAAGCCATGGTAAAGATACCATAGGTGAGAGTGAAGAGCACACTAGAGAGGCAAAGGCAGTTCTGATCAAGGAGCAAGAATGTGAAGGTAGCCAAGAGGCTTCATGGCCTAAATATTTTGATTCTAAGGTGGCTTTGAATGTTTTATATGCAAGTATGGAAGATGAAAACTTTGGAGACACATATGAAGATGAATAAGCATGGAAGCGGGAGATGGCAGCTGAGAAAGAAATGAGAAAAAGGACATATCTAAAGAGGAAGAAAAGCAAAATGAAGGACAAAGATTATTCCAAACAAAGACAAGCATTGGTATTGGTAACAAGACCTTGGGATCCAGGCATATGGTGAAGACTAATGCATGGGGGCAGCATTTCATTTGAACTAAGGTTCAAATTGTTTCTAGAGGGAGAGTATGATGCAGGAGCATCTAGCAAGGATTAGTTGAATAAGCTTTGGATAGGAATTAACCTAAGCAATTATATAAGTTTCCCTCCAAGTTCTATTTCCAAATATTCATACTTGTCATGTGGAGGAAAAATAAGGTCTAAATATATTTTGTATGGATTTATTAGTTGTCAAAGGATTTCAATAATCCTATTATTGTTGTAATCATCCACAGATGGCGTGGAGTCAAGCATAGTTGAGCCTTTATAGGAGGATACACGATTCAAGGAGATTGAAAAGGATTTGATTTCCTTTTTTATGAATCCATTGGACCGGGCCATAATAAAATAAAATATCATAGTTAAAGAAGATGCCAAGATTAGAGGAGGAGCTCAAACCATTCTATTTGGATGGGGATTTTTGGCTTGGGCAAATAGACGGCATGCTTCTATTTGACAGGGGTAGTGAATAGTGGAATAAAGGCTGGCAGAACTGGAGTTGGTCGATGAAGTCTATGCTCAATAAATTGTATTAATTTTATAGTTTGTTAGTACGTGCTCAAGAAGATAAATGATGGTGAGTCATTATAGATGCCGAGATCACGACAGTGGAGTGTAAGACTGTGAAAGAGGCCACAAAAGCAGCGGATGCCTTTCTTGTAGAGAAACACTTGAAAATGATGAGCAAAAGATTGGTGTAGGTATTGTTAAAAAAGCTTTGAGTTATCCTATGAAATTAATTGCAAAGAATGCTAGAGTGAATGGAAGTGTTGTGGTTGAAAAGGTTCTTTCCTTAGATAATCCCAAATTTGGATACAATGCTGCTACAAGTAGTTATGAATATTTGATGGCTGTTGGAGTTATAGATCTGACTAAGGTGGTAAGGTGTTGCTTGGAGATGTAGCATCTGTGGCAAAGACATTCTTAACGTCTGATGTTGTGGTGTTCAACATTAAGGAACCAGAGCTGGCTATGCCTTGAGAAGATGTCTGTGGAGTATGAGAATTGTAAGCTTTTGTTGGTTGCTAAAAAGATTACAAATGCAAGAGACATGATTGGCATATTGTAAGATGCCATTCATGGTGGTTATCCTATTTTAATAATTGCTGAAGACATTGAGAAAGAATCCCTGACTACCCTTGTTGTGAACAGGCTTCGAGGTGCATTAAAAATTTTAGCTTTAAAGGCTCTTGGTTTTGGAGAAAAGAAAAGTTAGTATTAGGATGACATTGCCACCTTGACTGGAGGCACTGTAATTAGAGTTGAAGTGGAGCTGGCCCTCGACAAAGTTAGGAATGAGGTTTTGGGTAATGCTGCAAAGGTAGTACTGACAAAAGATTCAACAACAATAGTTGGTGATGGAAGCACTCAGGAGGCTATAGAGAGGAGGGTTGCTCAAATTAGGAGCTTGATTGAGGTTGTTGAACAAGAATATGAAAAAGAAAAATTGAATGAAAGAATTGCCAAGCTTTCTAGGGGAGTTGTAGTTATACAGGTAGGAGCACAAATAGAGACAGAGTTAAAGGAAAATAAGTTAGATTGGAGGATGCATTTAATGCAACAAAGGTAGTCGTCGAGGAAGGCATTTCTGTTTACGAAGGGTGTGCTCTATTGAGGCTTGCGGCTAAGGTTGATGCTATTAGAGAAGACAGTCTGATGACAGTGCACCATTTTGGTATCAGAGCACACAGCTAAGGAAGTTTAGACTGCACTGGTAATTGGTAGGTGTATTGAATGTTTATTAAATTCTTTTTTAAGAGAATCTTTTCAAGTTTTTATAATCTTATGTGCTAATTCAGGTAATGAATTGATTAAAAAGTCATGTGACAGTGCTTTTGAATATCATTATTTTATGCAGTTTGGGATTGTGCACCAGGTATGAATAATATATTTTAATAAAGGAATTAATTTTTATTTTTTATATCTTCCTTACTATTTAGTTAGATCAAATAGGTCTACTAACACCCATCCATATCCAAAGAATTCCTTTGTTTCTTAGATACCTATTAGAAGACTCTTGTTGGGTCCAATTTTCAAGATGGAAGCACCAAGAAACTGACCATTTATTACCATATATGGCCCCAGTCCTTTATAAATTTCTCAATATGATTAAATTCATATGTTATCCCTCAAAATTGTGCCTTCTTGTATAAGTAAATCTACCATTACTCTTATTGAACACATAAGGAACATTGACAATTTTTACAACATATATAACATCACTAAAGAGAATGTTGTTATCAATTTGTTAATTATCTCCTTTAAGTTTAAGGCCCTTTTTTGGTATGTTACTTTGGATCCTAATTATATCACTACATGGGACCAATCAGGTGACTCTTTAAGGAGATTTGAAGATAAATCTAACCACTTGTCCTTGATCGATCAATTAACTACTATAAAGAGAGAACCTCAAAAGGCCATACAAGACTTCAATATAAGATTTTAAAATACATGGGATAGGATCCCACTCTTTTTAAGGCCTAAATCACATCATGATTTTCTCTATTATCTCAAGGATTTCAATAGTGATATATCCATGATGATTTAATCCATGGGAGGGGATACACTACCTAATGCCTATGAGACTACTATAAGAGCTAAAAATTGCCTTATGTATTGGTAGGATCTCTCCTAGACCCCTTATGCCTTCATTTATTGTTGTGAAAACTTTTGTACCCACTATTACTCTCATTCCCACCCCCAAGCATAAGTAAGTTGCCCCTAATTAGTCAAGTAAGTCAAATGATGAAGATGTGATAAAGTCTCTTAGATAAGAGATTCAAAGTCTCAAAAGGTAACAAAAATAGCATAAATAGATACCCTATCAAGGTTATTATCAACCACATTAACCTTATCAGTCTTATCAATCTCCTAAACCACCTTTTTAAAGACACTCTCAAAGATAAGGGAAGCTAATTCAAGCAAGACAATACAATGGGCAAAATTAGAATGTTTTTTAATAATAAAAATCTAATTTACCTATCCAAAACAACATTTTACAATATAATGAAGAGAATATTCCATTTTATTAGCCTCATGATCTATCTATCTATGCAAATAAAACATCTAAACAAGCTTATATGGCACAATGGGGAATAATGCCTACTATAACTTTAGAAGAGCTACCTAGTGGAGAAGAAGGTAATGGAGAGAAAGCTCAATCAAGGGCTACTTTGGTTAAATAAATTCAATAATATTTATGTGTGGTTAATTACTAAGTGAACTCAAACATAGACTCAAATCCTATAGCTACAAACATAAGGTCAAAAAAAAGAGCGATTGAAGAGGTACAAAGAACAATTAATGGCACAAGCATGAGTTAAACAACATCCCAAGGAGAAAGGTTGTGAAATACAAGCCCTATTACTTAATAAAATTAGATATTTCATAATGCTAAAACTACTCCTATGCATCAAGTAACACAAGGTATTGGTAATGCTATGGCTACTAGAGGACATGATAAAGTTGGCATCTCCACTATGAACATTGTTGAAAAAATGAATAAGGTTCATGTAAGCATCACAATGTGGGAAACATTATCCATTCATATGAAAAGAGACTTTCTCAAAAATGAGCTCTCTAAGCTCAAAGCAACACCTAGGTAGCCTAGTGAAAGAGCACCAATTTTGAAGTGTATTGAAGACTATTGATGGGTAGCTAGAAAAAATTAAATGAGTAGATAAACCTCCTCCTTTATACCTCTTTTTTATCATTATAGACTAATTGGTTCATAATTGATTAATTTATAGTGGATCAAGTAGTTTAGTCATGCCAAATCAAGTAGCTGACAATATAAAATTTAAGTACAAACTAAGCTCCAAGGAGGTGTTATAGTTAGATGGATAAAATGCCAAAATAGTTGGCATCATCAAAGGTTTACAGTTGACTCTTCATGATTTTCTTACCTTCTCTATCTCTTAATATGTGGTGGTTCTAGATGTTCCACCTCACTTAGCTCTTTGTTTGTTAATGGACTTCACTACTAAGATTGGGGGGTATTTGACTTTAATTGGTATTATATGGCATTTAGGACTAGGTATGGTTTAAGTCTGAACCTTTGGAAAAGTTTCATGTGGATCCTTATGTGGAAAACTCATCTAATATAAATTGAACTATAATTTACGATGGAGATCAAGCCAATGATCAAGAACTAGCTGCATCGTTGGATGGTATACCTAATCTTTTTCTAGATGAATGGGGTATGCAGAACCATGAGTTTGATCCTTTCAAACACTTTGAGGAAATTGGTCTAGGAGTCTATTTCATGTATGAGGAAGAATAAACCATACTAGACCTTTAAAATCCCAATGAATATGAAGAATTAATGTGTAAATTGTTCTCTGATGGTTTAAGGAGCAAAAATGTATTAGGGTCAAGTATAATGCTTGTTTATCCTTCCAAAGAGAAATATTATTCTACTATTAGGTTCCAATTTGGTTTTCCCCTAATGTATCATAATATGAGGGACTTCATCATGGCCTCTAATGGGTAAATAAGAAAGGTATAAATCAATTGCAAGCATATGGTGATATTGAACTAGTGGTAAAATAGGTTAGAGGGTAAAATGCTACCAAAAAACCATTGTTGAAGGCATACAAACATAGGATTTGGGTTCTCATTGAAGACTTTGAAACCTTCAACTTGAAATCAATCCCAAGAGATAAGAATCGGTATGATGATATATTGGTAGTAGTAGGGGCTCATTTTGATATACCAAATGATGTAAAAATTTGGAAACATCAACCACATGTTAAGGTATTAGTTATACCATCTATTCTGAATAATAATGTAAGTTGGCAAGTTTTTGATAGTGATAGGCAAATTGTATCTTTTCCATGTGAAGAATCTAAGTTCTCAAATAATCAAGATAAGTTTTAACAACAATATGGTGACCAAATAGTGTATCTACAATCCAAAAATCTCCCTAAAATATTGGTTATACTTGAAATCATATTCAATAAATAAGATCAAGTGAGAAAGGAGAAAGTAGGCATGTCTATAAGTGAGGAGCATTTTGAAAGAGTTACAATCTTCAAAGACAAACTCATCAAGTTAGGAAAGGTATGTACTAAGGTTAATAATTTTTCCTTTTTTTAATTATGCAGATAATTTTCATATGTCTTTGCATAGGATTACGGTGACCTATAGGGCTTTGACCCTAGTCTAACTCAAGACACCATTGAGTTAGATCCAAGTGCAAATATAGTGAGACAAATTCAAAGACCCATAAATTTGAAGGTTGAAGTTTTGGTGAAGAAGGAACTAATCAATTTAATTAAATCAAACATCATCTTCCCTATTAAGCACTCTTCATGTGTTGCTAATCTAGTTCTTGTGAGGAAAAAAAGTAGGGAAACCATGTTGTGTGTTCATTTCAAGGATTTAAATAGGGTGTCTTTAAAGGATCATCCTCATTTACCTTCATTGAAACAAATACTTCAAATGGTTACATGGTCTGAATACTTCTCAATCTTGGATGGGTATTTAGGTTATAATCAAGTCTTGGTTAAAGAATAGGACCAATACAAAGCTACCCTTACAACCAAATAGGGAACCTATGCCTACAAAAAGATGCCTTTTGCACTCACTAATTTAGGATATCCAATTAAAAATTCAATGGAATTGGCCTTCTAAGGTTTCATTATAAAAATGGTGTTAGTGTACTATTGATGCCAACACACCCCTATTTTTTAAAAATTAGAACCCTTGAGAAATCTTGAATATGAAACATGAAAATATGGCATGTTAGGATCATTTTTAGGATTTGAAGATCATCCACTTCATTAAAAATAGGTTTATTAATCATATTTTGCTTTAAATATACATAAAATTACTAATAAATGATATTCATGTCTTTAGTTACAGGTTCCATGGTGCTTTTTCTTGAGAAATTCATGTTCCAAAACCCTGGCAAAACCCTCAGTCCAAATTTGAATATTAGCAAGAGCTAAATTGGTATGAACCTTTTAAAACCCACTTTGGACTTAAGCATAAATTTCATATCTTAATCTTAGTCATGTTTTTTAACATGACTAAAACTTAGCTTAAAAATACTTGGTCCCCTTTATTATTCTCCCCTTTTAATTTCTTTATATTTCTAACAAGGTCTAATGTCAGTTTTATAAGGTCCCTTTTAATCTTTCCTAGCTTAGTCCCTTCAATTCATAACTTAGCCTAAAGTTTTAATCCTAAGGACCCATCATATTTATTAATATGTATAAGACCTTATTCTTAATACCTTAGCCTAAGTCTTTAATATCACCATGGGTCCTAACTTAACTTCCTTGCATCTTGTAGGATCTAATGACTCTCACTTTACCATGGTATTTGATCCAACGGAGTGAGAAAGGCCCGAGCTTAGACTTAAATAACATGCATCTTAAAAGATCTAATGATCCATGATTCATTAGTGGAAAAGGATCCAATAACATGAAGGCCCCAATAAATATGCACCCTTAGCCTTCATCCAATGGTTCTCACTTCAACTTGAAGACTTGATCAAAAGGAGTGGGACATAGTTGAAAGGTCAAAGGATTATGAAAGGCTTGTAAGATCGACATGCAGCACACTTACATTTGAAGAATAAAATCAAAAGGTTCCTACTTGATAAAAACAACCAATCATAAGAAAAATCTTGGATCACAATTCTATGACTCTTTCTTACTCATAGAATCCTCATCTAATGGAGTGCATTAAGTCCAAGATCATGGTAAGCCCTATATAGGAGCCAAGTGGCACTCTTGTATTGGGTCATAAGAAGTTGATGAGCTTAAAATTGATGTTCCCATGACATCAAATAACATTCATAAAGATGTATTTGACATCCACGTGATCTTCAACTTTAAGCCCATAAAATTAAAAGTTTCACTAGCTTAAAATTGACATTTGCACAATCGTCATTTGACATCCACAAAGATGTATTTGATGCACATGGGGCCATCAAATTTAAGCTAATGAATTATTCTAATCAAGACTAAAATACACTCCAAAATGTTTCTAGAAAGATCATGGATTGCTTTGAAGATGACTAAAATCCCTCAAAAGATGCCCAAACACTAGAAATATTTAATCTACAAATATGGAAATGATCTTATGATCTAAGAATATGCAAAATGAGCCTAGTCCAAGTTTATACCTTATGGCCCCCATTGAATTTTATTCAAATACCATGAACCCTAAGCTATAGACTTGTACTAGGTCTTATTTTAAAGGATCTTTTTAATGTAGAACTTAGACCAAGTGTTTCTAACCAAAGGTTTTACTATGTTTGTTAATGTAATAAAACCCTATTTGACATCAGACCATTATATCATTTTGAGCCCTTTGAGAATATTCTATAGGATGAACATAAATATTTTAGCTTAAATTATACATTGTGTTTATTTAATACAAGATAAACTTTGGTCTAAAATATTTAGCCATGGTATCCTTTGTATAAATCCAAAAAACTTAGCATAAACACTTTATCCTAAAGTTTATTTCATGTTTAATAAACATGAAATAAACCTTAACCTAGGATGTTTAAGCATAAGTGCCTACCTTAATAATATGCTAATTTAAATCTTGGGCATCTTTGTAGATTAATTTTATACACTTCATTATGGGAAGATGATATAATGGTGCAAAGGACCTAAAGACTTTTCAATGGAGACCCAAGAGCCTGCAAGCTCGACACATGTTGAAAGTACATTCAAAGTAGGACTGACAAATTATCCAATGGTTTATGATTCATAGTGCTTCATCATACTTCATGATTCAATGGTGTGAAATAACTATTAATTTTCAAAGGCCCAAGAGCTCACCATGTGGCCAATACTCATTCAACAAAGGATTGACATAATATACAAAACATGAGAAGGCATGTGAAAAGACCAAGTGGCACAACCATGAGGCTTGGTATAGAAAAGAGCCAATCATAAAAAAGGGACCAAATCATTATCAATGGTTCACAATCACTTATATATCCTCATATAATGATGTGAAATAAAATAAGGCACTTTAAATTCCAATAGCTAGTGCTCAAAGGCATTTATGAAAAATGTTGTGAAAGGTTCAAATCACTACCACATAAGTAGAAATGTGCAAATAAAACCTATTTTAGGTTCAAAAATACAAAATTGTAAATCCAAAGGTCTAAATCAAATCCAAGTCATGTATAAGCTATAATATAGACATTTCCTACCATTAAAGCTCTAAAACCCTAAACCCTACATAAAAGTGACCCATGTGAACTCAATTAGATAAAATTCAATTTGAGGGGAGTTTGATTATGTTTTTGAGAATAAAATAGATACCACATAGACCAATTTACAATCTAGGGTAAACAAATTAGCAAGTAGAAGTCATGGCAACCTATAAACAATAATTGAGAGAAAAGACATAGATCTATCTATCAATAGATAATGAAGGTAACATCTTTAAAGACACTGAGCTAGATACTATAGCCATCAATAATGGTAACAAGAACTGGTCTAAACTTTTATTCACCATGGATGAATTATATCAAATCACCAAGGAGAAATAGAGGATTACTACTATTAACAAAAAATATTATGACTTGGTCATTCTCCAGATGGCTAGCTTTCACTCTACCACTGTCAAGCATAAGGTACTTCATTATATACATATCCTTTCTCCTATCTTTATTAATTGTAGGATAGATAATGATTGGATCATCTATGAAAGTATTTCTAATAAGGTTACATATATCTCCCCTATAGTATTTGAAACATACTACAAGATTCCCAAGCCCCATGTAGACTTGCCCCAAATCAAAGAGTGGACCAGCACACATGACCTAGACACCATCCTCTGACCATGGTTTCTCTAAGGGAACCATGCATTCAATTACCTTAAAGGGAGGATTCCCATAGTATAATTTAGAGAGGGAATTAAGGTAATCATGACCATATTAAACTGATTGTCAAGAGCCCCTTCCACCACATATATAAATATGACATGGGTTTCATATGTATACTTCATGATTAAATAAAACCATGCCCCCTATTGGAAAACTAATTAGTATTCACCTAGGGTACCAATTTATTACCATTAAGAAGAAAACTAGAAATCAATTCTAAATGATGTCTTATTTACTTGATGCCCTACTTTCTTCCATCAACTTCCTTGGCATCAAGAACTAGTCTCCAAAAGTATGAACCACCATTTCCCATAATAACTACAAATTTCACATCTTTAAGTATAGGAACCAAATGAAATTTATCTATGACTATGTCTACCCAGCCATAGTGGAGGTTATTATAGGTTTTCCCATGCCTAGATTCCATCCATTGATCAATAAATATGTAGAGATAATGGGTGGCATATGGTTCTATCTAGACTACATAGTTATCTAGATTGAGGGAGTCATGTCCTCACCATATAGATTGCCTATGTATGTACTGAGCAAGCTGGTTGAGCAAGAAATTACTTCCAGACTCATCAATGGAGTTGATGGAATTTTTAAGGAGAAAAGGAAGAGTCTTCTCCATCCCTTCCCTCTAATTATTGGAAGGACCATGTTGAAAGATTGGAAATAGGTAGAAATCATGTCCAAACATAAGGACTCATTTGGGTTTCAATTTAATCAACTCAAAATATGGGACCCTAATAACATAGTAAGTGACCATTTAAAGGATAAGATGCTACCCAAACCTATGTCTATGCATTATCACAATGTTCATGACACTATTTACATTAAGGTAAAGAACTATGAATAAGTTTTGGCTAGGATCAAATGGCATAACATCAAGGTTGACAAAAGATGATAAGATAGTAGGAGAGGCATGGCAGATGCATCCTCTCCAATATCATTTATTTCCTAAACCATCTAGGCCATCCCAATAACAACCTCAAGTGGAGTAGCCATAACCTTAAAGACAAAGTGTGGAAAGGCAAGATGAATAAGGCCATGGTAAGGAGAAGCTAGAAGAGAGACCTAGAGAGGGACCCTCATCCTCATATTTTCCACAAAGGCCACCTTCCCTAGTTAAACATATAGATAAGATTACCTTACAACCAGATGGGACACTTGAAGGTGCCCTCAAGGAAATTGTAGTGGCATATGACATAGATGAAGAAGGGGAATAGATTGAAGAAACTCAAATCTAAGTAGGGGAGCCTAGAGAAGAGAAAGTAAAATATGTAACTCTTTATTTGGTCTCAGTGGATCCTAAGGATAAGAGTAATTTATAAATGGCATTGGTTCCTGTTGGACCTAAAAGACCAAGGTTGACTCTCACACATCCTACTAGTGAGATTAACCTATTTAGTGATGAATTCCCCATTCATGAACCAATCATTCCTAATTGGTTTATTTATGGGAAACTATAGAATGTCCCTTCTCTCTCCCCCTCATGGTCACTCAAAAATGATATTAAAATAGACATACATAAAGACATCAAGCCATGGATTAGGGATATAATGAAGGAATAGGAAGAAAGAATAATTATGGTCACTCCAAGACCAAAGAGCAAGAAAATGGATGTTTCAAGAGCATTAGGTAGCATAGGGGTAGATATCCTAAAGACTTTAAAATTAATAAGGTCATCCACCACCATGTAATTTAATCTATAAAAAGATGGATTGGAAAGGTTCACCACCAAAAAATCCATGGTGGGAGTTGAGGAATTAACCTTCCAAAAGGTTGAGCACTTTATAGGTCTAACCCTAGTAGGAGGGAAACAACTTGGTGAAGCTCCTATCCATGAGGAGGATGTTAAGATCTTGATGAGGCTCAATCAACTCAAGCAAAGGCTAGGATCTAAGGGATGAAACAAATAATCCAAAATTTAGAAAGAGAAAATGAATACCTAGAAACACAAGACATTTTGTTAGTACCTGATGCCACGATAGATATGTTTGAGGCCTTATTCTTTGATATGTTTAATTATTTGATTTCAATAAAGCTAAGGTAGGACTCCCTAAGCCAACAAGGTGAAGTAGCCATTGGGTTAATAATAGAATGGCAAAAAGCAAAGACCCAAGTAAGAGATCTCATTGACATTTTAATTAGGAAAAAGATTCCTAAGTTCAAAACTATTAGTTTATCCCATTTGAACACCATATTATAAATAATAGTACACAAGGTCTAAGGTTTAACTGCCTAGACAAGGTATCTGAATAGGCTTCTAATGGATGATAAAGAATTGATTATTAGATTTGAGAAAATCCTAGAAACTATGTTGGTAAATCTTACCAAAACCACTACCCTTGGAATCATTGATTAAGATGAATATAAACATAGGGTAACTTTGGTAATGTAGTTAGTTAGGAGCAAGAGCGAAGGCCAATCTAGTAGATACAATAAAAGAATCTTTGACATGATCTTCATAGTCGAGGGGAAAATTGCAAAGGCAAGGAGAATAAAGGAAGTTATGGCTAGGGTTGATAGAGACCTAGATAAATTGGTTGATCAAGAAGAAGTCTACCTCATAAAGCTAGATGTGGACTTGGAGCTCATCAAATACCAACATCAAAAAGTAATATAGCTTCTACAAAATCAATAAAGGGACCCTTCAGCAATGGGCCCACCCAGTAGATAATATTCTTTTTTGTAAAAAAGGTTTTAATATTTATAATAGGATTATTCTTTTATAAGGCATATGTTATTATATTAGCATATTGCCCCTAGGTTACTCTAATTGTGAAAGACAAGTGTATTATAGAACTTTCTAAAGAAGGATAGTTTTCCTTATCTTTTGTATGCATTTATGTTGTAACTGACCGATATACTACCTAATCTTTCTATAAAAGGCATGTATCACCATCTTTTAAGGGGGATAATTTTGAACAAATTTTTTATACTTGGAGAAATTAATATAATCAAGGATTTCTATACATATTATCCATGTTTGATACGTCAATTGCTAGCATAGTTTCTCTCTCAATTGCTAGTTCTATGTCTTAAATTTGAATAGCTTCTTTGAATTATAGGTTGTATTTTCAAATCATAGGGTCTCTAATTTTTGCATATGATAGATTAGTGGAAGGATCTTGGATTTTCTTCATTTCATTTTGCTTTGTATTCAGATGTGCAAATGCTATTTGATTATAGTATTAAATATTTAAAAGTAAACTTGGTTCTTACTTGTGATTCTTTACATTATCCTTCAAAGTTTGCTTGGTATATAGTGAAATCTAAGCTTAGGCTATTTTTTATTATATATTGGCTTGAATTTATATTTAGTTGCAATTTATGCTTTATCATAATATTTGAGACTAATATAGGCAATCACTCACTTTATTTTCTACCTTACCCTTCTCTTTTCTCTTTTTTACACTAGATCAATTAGTTTATACTCCATTATAAATTTACATCTAGATTAATTTGTATCCTAAGTTTGGATCATAATTCACTGAGCTAACATAGATCCTTTGTAATTCACAAAGAATAGACCATGATGGCTCCCAACCATCACTTATTATCAATTTTTTGGAACACTCATGCATATCTCTATCATTATTTCATTATAAGTGACATCAAGTTACCACAACCTGCTACTCATGCTTTGCATTCTTGGAATTCTAAAGTGAGAAGTATTTTTTGAACACTAAGAAACTTTTTCATGTATTTAGAGACATAAACATGTACCTTGATGATATCACTATTTTTTATAAAGATGTTAGTGACCATTTGGCCCATTTAAGACTGAGTTTTGAGATTTGCAAGCAGTTTGGTATATATTTTAATCCTAAAAAATGTGTTTTTGAATTCCATGAGGGTAAGCTACTTGGACACATTATCTCAAAGGAAGGGATACCCATAGACCTTAAAAGAGTGAAAGTTATCTTGGCCTTGTCTCTACCATTGCATAAGAAGGGAATGAAAATTTTCCTTGGAAAAATAAACTTCATTAGAAGGTTTATATCTAGTTTTTCCAACCTTGTAAAACCTTATATATCCATGTTAAATAAGCATCAAACATCTAGTTGGACTAAGGAAGGGAAGAATAATTTTGAGGATATAAAACTAGATATAGATAAAATCACCTACCTTGATGAATCCTAAATTTTCCAAGGACTTCTTTTTGTATGCTTTCTATAATATTGACACCAAATATTACATGTTAATTCAAAAAATAATCAAGGTAATGAGAATCCCATTACATTATTTATTCAAGGGCTTGAAGACTATGAATAGAGGTATACTTTTGTATAGAAACAAGTCTTGGAAGTCAAAATAATATTGAAAAAGTTTAGACATATGGTCTCAAACAACAAGATAAACATCATAGTATCCCACCCAAGTGTCAAAGACTTCCTTCTCAATAAGGACTTGAATGAGAAGAGAGCAGGTTGGATTACTTTAGTGATGGAATATGATGTAGAGATTAAGGTCACAAAAATAATAAGAGGGAAAGGCCTATGTGAGAACCTAGCATGGGATCTTCAATAGAATAAAGAAGAAGCTTTGGTACTAAAAGATGTGCCCTAAGTAGTAGCACCTTCACATGTTACAGGTTCGATACATGACACAACAAGGTTATTGAAAATAGTTTAATGTCCAAATAACATAGATAAGTTAAAAAATAGATACTTTAGACTTCAATATATACCCTATTATTATATATGGTTTCATTTTTTTAAAAGTTATTAATGGTGTGTTACTTAGATGTGTGGAGATTTAAAAAATAGGCAAAATTTGGGAGCAATTCCATGATGGGCCTATAGGAGGCCAATTTTTTCCTAAGACTATAACGACAAAGATAATGAGATCATGCTCCTATTGGTTGAGCCTCTTCAAGGACTCCTATACATGGGTAAGAAGGTGTGAAAAGTGTGGTTTATTTATTGAAAATCAAAGTTTAGAAGCCTTACCTCTCAATCCCATCTAAGTTGACCAACCATTTATGTAATGGGGACTTCATTTTATAGGTATGATTAATTCTCCCTCAAGTGAAAGTCACAAATGGATACTCACATCCATTGATTATTTTAAAATGTGGGTAGAGGCAATGGCCCTTAAAGAAGATAATTAAAAATCAATACATGATTTTTACGAGAGCATAGTGTCTAGGTTTGGAGCACCATCAACTATCAAATCTAATAATACATTAGCACTCATGGGTGAAAAGATAAGTTCATAGGCAAATGATCTTGGAATATATCTAAGTACATCTTATAATTAATACCCCCAAGGTAATGGACTTGCACAATATACAAATAAGAACTTGATCAAGATCATTAAGAGGATAGTTGATGACAATTAGAGGACTTGGCATATAAGGTTGAGGATAGCCTTATGGCTAATAGAGTCACTCAAAAGAGGGTTGTGGTTAATTCACCATACATGATTGTGTATGGTATAAAATCCAAATTGCTCATTTCTCTTGAGCTATCTACCTTGGAGTTAGCACATCAACTAAAACTAATAGAAAATAATCTTATGGAGGTAAGGATGGAAAAATTATTGGAGATAGTAGAGAAGAGAGATGAATCCATGTGTACTTTGGAGTACCACCAATCCCAAATGAAGAAATCCTTTGATAGGAGAGATAGTGCAAGTTAATTACAACAAGGTTATCTTATTTTAAAGTGGGATGAGGATAGGGCCAAGCCTGGTAAACACATAAAATTTAATACATTATGGAGTGGGCCCTATTTTATCATTGGCTACAAGGAACATAATTCTTTATATATATCAAGACTCAATGGAGAAGTGCTAAGTATCCCATTCAATGGAACACACTTTAATCATTGTTATTGTGGTTAGTTTAATGTTTTATATATAACTATGTGGTATGTTTATTTTTCGTAAGTGTTTGGCACATTATTTTGAGTGAGTTCATTGTTGTTTATTTTCCCTAAATACCTAAGGTATATTTTGTTCTTCTTATTGTGTGGTTTGATGTGTGTTTGAGTATTCAATAGTTATATTAGTTTTATATTGTAGGATGAGAGTGACTCCATTTCCCAATGAAAGGATAATATTATTAATCTATCAGCATTGCAGGCATGTTATCCCTATGAATCACTAATTTGTTGACCAATTTTGACCCCCAAGTAAAAATGATTTAACCCATATAGTTTGAAAATTTTCATAGGACTCTCCAAGCTTGTAGATGGTCACCTAAGTCTTGTAGTGGTCTTGTAGTGGTGATTTAAGTCTTTGATTAGCATTGTTTAAGGTTTGATCTCCTTATGCACTTGTATAATGTTCAAGGACATTCATGAGCTAATGTTGATTGTTCATGTGTTTCAAGGTCAAATAATTATTATGAGTCATATTATGAGGTTTAGTGATGTTTTGGTTGTCATCTAGTCATGTGTTAATCTTTTATTATGTTTGTCATACACCCCAAGGTCTTTAAGTCACCTTCTAAGACAAAATTGAATAATGGTACATAATATTCTCAAAGAAAAGAATTTAAAGAAATATTATAACATACATGGTGTTAATATATGGTCATAAAATATTCATAGTTAGAGAAATTGGTAGATCAATGTCCAAAGATGGAGAATCATGTAAAATAAGCAGTTTTAAGTCACTTGTATAGCCAAGAGGATCCACCTTCAGATGAAAATGTGTGTAATAGTTTATACTTAACTAATTCACATTGAAAATAAGCTTAAATAGGTGTTTATAGGTCAACTAATGTAGAGAAATAGTAAGAAGCTGGGTTGAACTCTTCACAAGCTCAAGAAGGCCAAAATCTTATGCTTATTTCATGAGCATATAGAGGAGTTGGATCAGATTCTCCTAGGCATAGTATTTACCCCTAATGGGCTTAATAATCATGAAATAATTTTAGGGTTTAATGGGTTGAGTTGTATGAACCATCACCCTCATGACAGCCATTCAAAAATAGCTAGTAAACCCCATAAGATCATGTCTTTCACCATTTTCATGCAATTTTGAGCTTATTTAAACATAATGTATGTTTTAAAAGGTTTTTATATCTATACACAACCATTCCATGCTTGTTTTCATTAGGTTCACATGTGTGAGCTTCCATAGTATCGAGAAGATCCTTCATGTGAGATATGTCATAGTTTGCACTTGAATTTTTTGATGAGTTGATAATGACTAATGTGTACAAGGGTTGATTAAATATTTTCACCATTATTACATACCATTTAAGGATTTCTAACCTAATTTTTTATCATGTACTAGTCCTTCAAGTGTCACTCATGTTTCTATGTTTGATGACTGTATTATGAGATTATCTACAAAGATGCTTTAAAAGGTTTTGCTTTGCATTGTCCAAGTAATATGGATATATTAACATAATGAGATATTTAAATAAATAATTTAAATATGAGCTCAAGCTTAGAAAAGATCAAACTTGCATCGTACAAGGCTTAAAATATAAAAATGTAAACCTACAGGTCTACACACTTGTAGGTATACATTTTGTGAGAATTGGGTTGGAATGTACATAAAATATTGGATTTTAAGGCTTTAAGTTAGTGAAATTAGGTGTCTCTATTATTTTTTTTAGTCCAAGACTAGTGGAGAAGGTGTGTTTTCAAGATTGGATATATAAGACACCCCAATCACCACCTATAGATAGAATATCAAGTTTAAGTAGTTTGAGGCCTTGAGTTAGCATAGAGAGTGTCTAAATATGTAAAATTGTGATGAGGGAGGAAAAGGATATATATTATAAAATCCCATAATGCTCTCATTATATGACCAATGCACTGAGGAAGTAAAGATCCTAAATAGAACTACGGGTAGGATAAAGGAGCATATATGTATGGTCAATAGAAGAAAGTGCTAATAGGTCTTAAAAAGGATAGGTTGAATGTGAAGGAGCCTCATCAAATTTATTTACTACCAAATGTTAATATACTACTTTATAAGGCTAGGTTTCTAATCTTAATATTCAAAACTCTCACCCAATCACTACCTACAACTATGTCTTAAAACATATAAGAAAGAAGGTGTATGCAAGTGAAGATATAGGGTTTTGAGAAAGTTGAAGAGTTACAAATTAAGACACTAAACTCTTTAATTTTTTATTAAAATAATTTAAATACTTAGTGACTTGAATATGGAAGTCCTAAACTAAATACACACAACCAAAACCTCAATGATCACCTACAAGATTGCTTGAGTAAATCAAGATGGATTTCAAACTTGAGAGGAAGAGACTAAAAACACAATGGAATTGGAGTTTAGGTAAGTGAATGTACAAGATTAAAATATTAATTTTAGGTTGTATAAAAATAAATAGATGCCAAAAATTATGATCAAAATAAACTTCACTTGAACACTACAGACACAACCAAGTATTCTACAGGGCTACCTAACTAAAGTGAAAGATGCTTGTTTGTTTTGAATAAAGGAGGTATAATGGAAAAGAATTCACATTTATATGGTTATATTATAATATAATGACCTTCATATAGTCCTAATAGTCAATTAAAAATATGGAAAGGAGTATAGGTCTATTCATGCTTGTTAAACCTAAAATGAAACACACAAACTTGCATGCATAATCATGATAAAAGTGATTTTTTAAGGGTAAATTGAGAATATAAGGTCATTAGGAGTTTTAAAAAGATGGTATAGTCATATAATAGAATAAATAAGTATATTAATATAATAAAATGACCAATTTTTACTATGATATCTCTTTAATCTCTTCAAGTTCATGACTACAGTTCAAACTAGACTTTATCTTGCTTGGTATGACCTTGACCTTGTGCATGGGATCCAGTGGTTTTCATCAATTTTTAATGGGTTTCCAAACTTAAATATCCTATCATTAGTTTATTTTTTATGTCTCTAACCTTTATTAACAAAGGTTAAGACTATAGAATACTCTCCAATGGCATAGTCCATACCCAAAGAGTAGTTTCTCAAGTTTAGATCTATATGGACAAGTTGTATGGGAACCTAATAACTTAGGGGATAGTTGAAGACACTTATGAAATTGAATTTTTTGTCATTTATTTAGGAGTTAAGTACCAAGGGTTTATGAAAAATATCTAAGAACTCAAACTACCTTAAACCCTCTTAAACCCCTAATAAGGACCTAGTGATAGAAATTATCCTCTAAAGTGCCTAAAATGAGCTATATTATTCCTAAAAACTCTTGAAAATAATTTATAACTCTAGGGAAGTCCTAACCATGAATGTTTTTTGTACCTTCACTTGTATGAACATGATAAATATTGTACTTTATGAAGTTTTAAGGTTAAAATAGGGTATAGAAAATCCTAAACTGATGTAAACCAATGGGAGAGATACTTTAGGTTGTATTATACCTTTTCAAGTCAAAAAATCCATACATTACACCCTAAAATTTCTCCTAAAGGTTTAGTTGTTGAAGGTAGTGTGAAAAGGGCTTAATAAAGGCTAGGTTTTTGGTTAATTTCATGGTTTACCTATTTAAAGGTCTCAAAATACCAAATTTGGTATTGAGGATAGTTATATGATAGGAAAATTTAATCACACACTCTTTAGAAGATCCAAATGTGTCAGAAGTCTTTGGATCAAATTCTCATTTTCTAGGACTAAAGGCCTGATTGGGGAGAGAGATCAGATGAGAAAGGATACTTAAACTTGGTTTTAGGTCATAAAATTAAGCATAGAGATGTAAGCGGTTATATGGTACTCAAAAATAACCTTAGTTTTCCAATATAATCCATACATGTTTCCATATAAGAAGCATTATGTTTTTATGGCTACAAGAAATTGAGGCCAAATGAGAGTTTTGGGTGCAAGATGAAGCATTAGGAAGTTCTTGAGGATTATAAAGGAATTGGTTTAAGTATTATAAGTTATGAATATTCATTTTATGGATATAGAATTAATTCATGAATTTTTAATCAAGTTTGTATCCATTTGGATAAGGATAGGCATAGGACAACCAATTGGGCTTCAAGAAACCCAAGGAATTGTGATCATCATTGTAGCATTAGTTGTTAAGACTCATAAACAAATTAAATGTGTCAAATAATATAAAAATATGTAACTCAATGGGTTTTTATTACAAAATATTGCCACTTATCACTCTCCAAGCCACAATAGGGGTAGTTTTGGATAAGAAGACAACGTGTCAGGCAAGGAATGAAACTCCTACATCTTTTGGGAGTGTTGGAAATATTGTCATTGATGTCAAAGGTTTAGTATTATTGGTGATAAAGACCCCATTGCATTTAATGTTGTTTGTAATAAATATATCTTGGCTAATATGAGTTAATATTTATTTAATATTAACGAATATATTTTTGGTTGCATATGAGACAAAAGAAGGGCCCATGGAGAAGGCGAAGCACCATGGGGTAAAGACAAAAGAAGGATGGGATGAATTTTCCCATGAAGAGTCATCTTGGGGAATACCAAGAGTCACCAAGTGAAGACAAAAGAGTAAGGGTGCAATTTCTCATGAAAGGACACTTTGAGGAATACAAAAAGTCACCAAAGATAAGGACACAAAAGTGGGAAGGACGTTTTTGGTCATGAAGGGTCACCACATGACTTTTCAAAGGCTTGGATATGAAGGGTCATCGAAGATTTGTGCCATTTTCCATGAGGATTGAAGGGTCACAAAGGGGGAAGGCTAAAGGTCATTAGGAAAGCTATAAATAAAGGCTTGAGAAGCCATTTGTAATATGAGAGTGAGAGGTTGATTTGATATTGTAATATCTAGCTTAGAAGAGCAATTGTGAAAGATGAATATGATTTGTATTTGTTATATCTAGCTTAGAAGAGAAAAGGTGAGAGAGAGGAAGGAGATGTTGTCTTGATCTATCATTTGTTGAGATAGCAACATTGAGAGATAGGTGTGTGGTATACAAAAAGGGGTTGGTGCTCCTATGGGTTGGTGCTCGGCAAAGGGGTTTGAAGCTCCTATGGGTTGGTGCTCATGACTTTTTGTTGGGTTGGTGCTCGGAAAAGGGGTTGGTGCTCTTGTGGGTTGGTGTTCACAAATTGTTGTTGGATTGGTGCTTGGCAAAGGGGTTGGTGCTCCTGTGTGTTGGTGCTCATGAATTGTTGTTGGGTTGGTGCTCGGCAAAGGGGTTGGTGCTCCTGTGGGTTGGTGCTCATGAATAGGTGCTGGGTTGGTTCTTGGCAAAGGTGTTTGAAGCTCTTGTGGGTTGGTGCTCATGAATTTTAGTTGAGGTTGGTACTTGGCAAAGGGGTATGGTACTCCTGTGGGTTTGTTCTCATGAATATACTTGAGATTGTTCTCTTTGGTTTTTCCCACATTGGGTTTCCATGTTATATCTAGTGTTTCTCTCTATCTTGTGTGATGTTTATTGTTTGAGTTTTATTACATATCTTGAATGTTTGATTAAGTGGAATTTGATAAAGGGAAAGTTTTATAAGATATATGATATACCGATTCACCCCCCCTCTCAGTATATCATGTGCTTAACAATTGGTATCAGAGCAAGTTCCTTTAGAAAGGGTTTAACAGCTTGAAGGTAGATCAAAGAAAAGCATAAGATGGCCAAGCAGCTAAAGAAGGAGAATCAAGAGTTGAAATCTATAGTTGAGGCTCTTAAGGAAAAGGTGTGTATCTTGGATTCTAAGTTGGCTATAGAAGTAAAAGAAAATAAGATATTTATTCAAGATCTTAAGAATGAGTTAGAGATTACAAATTCAATTTTAACATCAAAAGAAGAAGAGTGTAATCATTTAAAGGATGAGTTAGGTTCTTTAAAGGATAATCATGAGAAGCTTATAATCAAGGTTGAGAAAGATCATGAAATATTAGTCCAAGGAAAGAAGGATGCAGGTTTTGAAGGAAAATAAAAGAAGCCAATCATGCAGCCCAATGCTTTTAAGTTTTCAAATTCTTTTCATGGCTGTTGTTTTGTTTGTCATCATGTTGGTCATAGGGCAAGAGACTATATGAGGAGAAGCAATCAGTCAAAGGGACATCTCAGTCACATTCAAGAAAAAGGTATGAGAAATATTGTTTGATTTTGTTGTCATAAGGTTGGCCATAATGCTAAATTATGTCCAAAACAAGTAAAGAGATCTTCAAAGTATATCAAAGGTTACAGAGCCCCTAAAATATATGAGAAGAGTCAAATTAAGGTTTGGAGACCTAAAATAGTAAAGGTTGATCAGGTTGAGTTTAATAATGAAAATGGATTACTTGATATAGTAGATAAAGAATCAGATAAGAAGGATTGTGCAGAATCTCTTGTTACATTTGAGCATGAGCTTTGTCAAGATAAGATAGTTGCAAAAGTTGAGAAAAAGAAAAACATCATAAATGATAAGGTTAGTAGGTCAAAAAGGTTAGACATGCTTAAACGGATTCTAAAAGAAAAACACAAGAAGATCAAGGAAGAAATAGAGGAGATGTGGGAATCTCTTGAGATTTATTTCTAGAACCCTATTGTGTGGGGTGTCTCTTCTAGGCTTCAAGGAGACACTTTTAAGAAAAATTGAAGCATGGTGGATGCTATTGGGTCTTGGATATGTTGCATGACAAGAAGGAAAAGGATACTCATGTAGATTCAATCAAGGAGGATCAGAGTTTCAAAGCTCCATTCATCTGGAAGTAGGTTCAGACATGTTTCTGGCAGAAGAAACAACTTGAAGATTCTATATTGGTGCAAATAACTTTGCATGTAAGAAATAAAGATCAGGCATGGTTTGTTGATATCAGATGTTTGAGGCATATGACAGGAGATAAGAGTAAAGAAGATCAATGGTGGCATAGTGAAATTTGAAGATAAAACCACTACCAGGATAGCCGAAAAAGGTATTTTAAAGTTTGGATATTAGTAGAACCAAAGCTAAGAATGTTTTGTAAACATAATATTTTGAGTGTAAGTTAAATATGTGCTCAAGGATACACCTTAAAGTTTCATGTGGAAGGTTGTGAGATTAGAAGGAAATATTCAAATGAGTTGATTGCAGATTCTCAAAGGATAGGCAATATTTTAATTAGATATCTTCTCAAAGACATGCGAGAGGAGTTGGGAGTAATTTCTATTACTTCTTGCCATTGATGTTTAGCATCAAGTGAGGGGGAGCTAAGTGTTATCTCTAGGTAGGACCTTTGCCATTGATGTCAAAGGGGGAGAATAATAGGTACAGGTACAGGTGTAGAAAATAGGTACGGGGAATAGGTACAGGTTACTACAGTAAGGGGGAGTTACTGTATGTATTTAGATGACGGTATGTGCAGGTGACAAGATGTGGCAGTTTCAGGATTGAGGTTGCCATCAATGACAAAGGGGGAGATCATTGGAAATATTTTCATTGATGTCAAAGGTTTAGCATTATTGGTGATAAAGGCCCCATTGCATTTAATGTTGTTTGTAATAAATATATCTTGGCTAATATGAGTTAATATTTATTTAATATTAATAAATATATTTTTGGTTGCATATGAGACAAAAGAAGGGCCCATGGAGAAGTTGAAGAGCCATGGGGTAAAGACAAAGGAAGGATGGGATGCATTTTCCCATGAAGAGTCATCTTGGGGAATACCAAGAGTCACCAAGTGAAGACAAAAGAGTAAGGGCACAATTTCTCATGAAGGGACACTTTGAGGAATATGAAAAGTCACCAAAGATAAGGAAAAAAGTGGGAAGGACGTTTTTGGTCATGAAGGGTCACCACATGACTTTTCAAAGGCTTGGATATGAAGGGTCATCCAAAATTGGCACCATTTTTCATGAGGATTGAAGGGTCACAAAGGGGGAAGGCCAAAGGTCATTTGGAAAGCTATAAATAAAGGCTTGAGAAGCCATTTGTAATATGAGAGTGAGAGGTTGATTTGATATTGTAATATCTAGCTTAGAAGAGCAGTAGTGAGAGATGAATATGATTTGCATTTGTTATATCTAGCTTAGAAGAGCAAAGGTGAGAGACAAGAAGGAGATGTTGTATTGATCTATCATTTGTTGAGATAGCAACATGCAAAGATAGGTGTGTGGTATACACAAAGGGGTTAGTGCTCCTATGGGTTGGTGTTCATGAATTGTTACTGGGTTGGTGCTCAACAAAGGGGTTTGAAGCTCTTGTGGGTTAGTGCTCATGAATCATTTCCAGGTTGGTGCTCAGTAAATGGGTTGGTGCTCCTATGGGTTGGTGCTCATGAATTGTTGCTGGGTTGGTGCTCGGCAAAGGGGTTGGTGCTCCTGTGGGTTGGTGCTCATAAATTATTGTTGGGTTGGTGCTCAATAAAGGGTTTGGTGCTCCTATCAATTGGTGTTCATGAATAGGTGGTGGGTTGGTGCTCAGTAAAGGGGTTTGAAGCTCTTGTGGGTTGGTGCTCATGAATTGTAGCTGAGGTTGGTACTCGGCAAAGGGGTAGGTGCCCCTGTGGGTTTGTTCTCATGAATATACTTGAGATTGTTCTTTGTGGTTTTTCCCACATTAGGTTTCCATGTTAAATTTGGTGTCTCTCTCTATCTTGTGTGGTGTTTATTATTTGAGTTTTATTGCATATCTTGAATGTTTGATTAAGTGTAATTTGATAAAGGGAAAGTTTTATAAGATATATGATATACTGATTCACCCCCCCCTCTCAGTATATCCTATGCTTAACAGGGAGATGAAACATCTTAAAGAGATTAAAATACATCTTTAGGTATCTATTGAGACTATTTCATAACTTCATTCTTTTTTTAACTCTTTATAGATACTTGTCAATATCCCTCTTCTACACCTCTCTATATCTCTCTTCATCATTTCTCTAGATATGATGCCTCTTTTGGCATTGTAAAGGATCCATGTGCTATTATGGTAAATCCTTGCTTAATTTAATATGGATTTTCCTTTGGAATAAAGGATTAAAACTATTTTTATCTTTCTAAATTCTTGAATAAGTGTATGAAGTAGTTTTATTTAATGACAAGTAATAGTTCTTTCCTTGCATTCATCTATCTCTTTTATTCCTTTATGTGAGCAATATATTTTATAACAAGTCATATGATGTGTAGATGGTATTTGTATAATTTTAATTAATATTTTTAGAGCCAATTATCAATCCTATTAGTCATCCACCTTGAAGGATGCATTGCATTATACCTTCATATTGAAACATTGAGTTAGGAAAACCCTTTGGATTTTGAAATTAATTTTGTATGTTTCAAGTAATTATGGAATCTCTCTTGATGAATCACCTCCATTAGAGTATTTTAATTTATTTCTATCCATTTTCCTTTAAATCAAGTAGGTTAGTGATTCATTTTAGGTGTTATACATGGAAGCTAGCCCATAATCTATATATTCACCTCTTAGAATTGTTACCCACAACATATAAGGTGTTTCAATGTTATTCCAAATTTGAGGAGGTTGGAGTAGCCCTCCTTAGGATGAAAATTTGGATGATAAAAATTAGTATATATTTATCTTCAGTATAGGATAATGCAATTGTAGCAAGTTTCTTTGAATACCTGTGAAGTAATAACTTGAAGTTGATTTCATGTCATCAAAAGATCCCCCCTAATATGTGTATTCAATGATACATAAAATAAATTTTTGGTTTTAAATGATTATCATTATTATAATTAACTCTTATACATTTGAAAATTGTCTTCAATGCTTGCAAATACTTGAGTGATAGCTTATCCATAAATCTAAAAACTAAAGAAATCCTATCATTGATATCAAGTCTTGTCACAGTGAGTTATATCAAACCTCCCACCATACTTAAAAAAGTATTTTCATCAGATAAAGGACTTAAGTATTCCCTCATAATATTTTCTCCACTTGTAATTGGAGTTTATGTGGACTTTGAATCTTGAAGATTGTACTTCTTTAACATGTCTTGGGCATACTTGGCTTGATAAATCAATACTTCCTCTCTCTTTTAATTAACTTCCATGCCAATAAATTACTTCATAATTCCAATATCAGTCATATCAAATTATTATTTCATGTCTTTCTTGAATATATTTAACATCTTCATAGAGCTACCTATAAATATAAAGTCATCTACATAGGGACACACATATAAAACATTAAAACTAGGTGCTTGTATGTAAATATTTGGTTCATTTTGACTTATTAAAAATAATTTCTCTAATAACCATATATTAATTATTAATTACCAATATCATGGATCTTTATTAAACCTATAAATATCCTTTTTTGACTTATATACCAATAAAATCTACCCTTTACCTCAAAACCTTATGGTTTCCCACATATACTTCTTCAACAAATCCATTTAAGAATGTAATTTTAACATAAATTTGACGTATTTTCCATCATTTATGATCATATAAAATAATTATTAATCTTATATTATCTTTACATGTCACATTTTTATAGGTTTCCTCATAGTCAACCCCATATATTTGTGCAAATCTATTTACAACTAGTCTAGATTTTAATTTGTCACTTATACCATCACTCTTACTTTTGGTATTATATACCCACGTGTTTCCAATGACATATTTATTAAATAGAGTCTCAATTAAGTTCCATGTATCATACATCTAAATTTAATCCATCTCTAATTTCATAACATCAACCCATTATTTCCTTTAACTAACTTTTGCATAGCTTATAGGCTCACTAGCCACAATTGACAATGCAAACATAGTATTTTCATCATAATAATGATCCAAAAAAAATATTGGTATTTAATCCTTTTTATCCTCATCTCATAATTATTATCCAACATCTCATTGGTTTGATGTGGATTTAACAATTGTTTTGTCTTACTTGGTGTTGATGTAGATGGATGAATGGTATCTTGCAAAGAGAGAGTATTATTTCATGTTGAACTAAAAACTTATGTAAGAATTTTTAATCCCTCAAAATCAAATTAAAGAGGATACCCCCATTATATTATGATTTTTTCAGCTACATGAGTAGAATCTACATACACTTCATTTTTAAAAAGTTACAATCTATATAAATAATTATGGATCAACTATTAATATTATGAAACTTGTATGCCTTACTTTCATCACTATAACCTATGAAATTATGACCAATACTCTTACTATCCTATATATCACCCTTACCTTAATTTGTGGTTATTTTCATGTTTTTTTTTTCCTTTAACTTTGATGACATTTTCATCTCCTGATTGCACTTGGATTTTGAAGGAATCATTTAACTTGTTGAAATCATATATTTGACATGTCATGTGATTTGAGCAACCTAAATCAAGAGAAAAAAAATATTTTATTCCTCTATTCTCAAAAAAATTGTGATAAAATAATTTGAACCCTCTTGAGCAACACTTTGCTCAGTTTGAAAAAATATATCTTCCTTATCTTGATTAGCTTGATTCCTAACTACTAGTTGTATGTAATGAATTATGATGGATTTATAACTTATCTTAATTAATTACAATCTAAGAGAGGGTAATATTACCAAATTACTCATTTTATAGTTATATATATCAATACATGACTAATTTGTATCTGCTAACGTAATTAAGTCATCTCTTACTACACAACACTAAAAGAGAGGGTTCCAAAGCCTCTAGGCAAATGATACTATGCAATAACCCTAGATAGGCCTACTACATAAAATAGATATAATTTAGTGCTCAATAATAACTATGTCTCAAAGGGGGATAGATAAACAAACAAAACAAAACATGCAAAGATAACTCTACTTAAGTCAATGTAGAGGTATACTAAGCAAGGAGTAAAACATTCATCCTATTACTTTATCTAATATCTATCTACCAAATGAAAGAGTAAAATTTGGAAATACTTACTTGAATTAACCTATCATGCCTCAATTTATCCCTTGGCCAATGGTTTTTTTTAATATGTTGATGTGGCTTTGTAAGTATCACACTATAGAAATCAACTCTAGGCTAAAAGAATCACACTTTGCATTCAAGAATTTCCCACAAGACAAGATTCTTTCCTTCCAAGTCAAAACCCTAAGTAGTGAATCTTTAAGTGTAGAAAATAGTATAATTGTGCATTTTAATGATTCAAAAATTAATGTTACCTTCTATTGGATTGAATTCAAGTTGGTATTTATATCCAAGGATTGAATCTAAACCCTCCCAATAATTTAGTTGACAAGATCAATCATCTTGATCTTGTTATGTGGGAAAGATGGTAATTAGGTATTGAACTAAGTTAGATAGGTTGACATAGTTCCATAATATATGATCAATCCCTAACAATATCAACCTGGATGACATAGTAATAAAATGAAAAATAAGGGTGTTTTCTTAGTTAGGAGTGATTTTGGAGGGTGAATTGCTTAGAGGAGTGGATAAAGGGGTTTTAATTATTTAGGGAGTTAGATAAAATTATTTTTTAGTGGTTTTAGTTAATTTTATAGAGACCAAAATATTTTTAATCACTAAAGGTCTACCCACCACTTTCTTGGTGCACCCTTTAAGGCATGCACTCAGAGAGATTGAAACTCGATAGGTTCTTATAATAGAAAGCATCAATAAATGATAAATTTTGAAAATATTGTGTGTATACATATTCCCCACATGAATCTAATCACATGTCATTTAGTTTAGTTTTAATAAGGGATGGTGTTTTGATAAAAACATATCAATAAATAACGTTGGGCAAATAAATTGTAGTAAAAAATGTAAAAATTGAAATTTTGAATTTAAAATGATAGTAGGGAAAAATTTGAAACAATTGAAAGTATCATATACATACCTTGACTTAAATTTATCACTAGATGGTTTTCTGATGTATTTTTAATCTTGATTATAGAGGGTATATTAACTACTTTGGATAAACCCTAAGGATACAAGGCTAAAAATCAGCAACAAATAATCATGGGGAAATCAAAATAAATTAACTTTACATAACTGAATAAATTACTTAGAAAATTGGTAAGTGTGGATGAACAAAGATAAGTTAGAACCAAAAAACCAAGGAAAATAGATATAATGAGTGTAAATCAAGTAACTAAAAAAATCCAAGGCTACTTAATTACCAATAAACCCAACCAATGTACCTTAGGTAATAAAATTAGAAAGCCATATCAAACCAAGAACATATGAAATTGAAATAATGTATCCAATATTGATGTAAAATTAGAAACAAATAATACCCAAACAAATATGGAAAAAGAACATAAATGTAAACAACATTGATGAAAGAGAAGTAACAATCTAAACTCACTCAATAATGGAAAACAATTGACTATAACAAGGAATTAAATATTCCATAAAAGGATGAAAAACAAACTCATAATTGTAAGTATAACCATGGAAATATAAGAAGGTTAAGTAATGGTTTATGGGAGTGATGCATAGTGACTCAAATATATAAATTTTATTTTAATGATCTATAATTTAAAACAAACCTATTCTAAGCACATATGACAAGGGATGAATAATAAGGAATATAAAAATTGGGGAAAAGATTTAGAAACACACTTTCCTATCAAGGGAAAATATGAAATGGATGGTGGGGGAAATGTAGTTGGTACCAAGGTAAATAATATTTATCGAAAACAAAACACTAAAATAAAGTTAGAAAAACAATAAGACTTTTGACATTAAGGACTCTAAATAACTTTCCTTAATCACAGAAATTTAAGTTATCTAGTGGAGTATATGTATCTTCCCATGAAATCTATATGAATGAAAAGTAAAATGGACCTATCTCCCCACAATGTGTATATTTAATGTAGGCTTTTTCCCACTATGTGGTTTTGCCTACACTATCTATTATCTTGCTTAGGTTAATAATAGGTCATTAGTAGAAATGTAATTTAAGTCATTTTCTAATTGTGAGTTGAGTAAGATACCTTTTTGATTGACCTAATTACTCACTATATAATGTACCCTCCTATGTACTTTTTGGATAATGTTAATGTTCATTTTTTTTGTGAAGATAAGTTTCTTTCTCTTATAAGTTGTTATTTAGATTTCACTACTCTACACAAATTTAGCTTCTTGCATTCAACCCTCTACATTTGATCTTCAATTGTGACCCATTTAGCCTCTATATTGGTAGATGAATCCATCAATTATATTATGAGATCTTGCATTATTATTGGTTTTAGATTTTCATTGATTTTGATTTTATAGGGTTTGGTAGGATTACTCATAAATCCATATAAATATGAATACCTAGAGCCTATAATTGAAAAATATATATCACCATTAAATTTAGATAAAAACTTTAGAAATAACTATAAACATGATCTAGGTTCATGGCAGTCTTTTTTCAACCATTTTTGGAGGGTTTCAAGGCCATTTTTTGAAATCTATAAAATTTGTACTTCATGGTGAGTTTGAAGAAAACCTATTTCTAATTTTTTTGGGCTTTTTCAAGAAATTAAGTTGGTATATTTATTAATTTTTATAAGTTTCTTAGAATTCACATTTTTAGAGGATTTTTGGTTTGATAAGATTTTGACCATTCACAACCAATTTTAATAGTTATCAAACTTTTCTCAATGGAAAAACAAGCCCCATCAGACATTTCCACCTTGATATAATTTGAGTGGTTACATGCAATCATCATATTATAATCCCTAAAAAATCACTTATCAATTTTTGAGCCTTGAAAAATCACTTTTCAGGTTCTAACACTAGTTATAACACTTATCAAGTTCCAATGCCTGCTCAAACACATCTCAGGTTCCAACACCTACCTAAGCACACTGTAGACTCTACCACCTACTTAGGCACCCTTTGGATTTTGGTTCTTAGAAAAAACACCATGGGTTTTTTCCACCATTTTTATATGTATAGTGACATCTTAGAGACCATTAAATTTAATATGGTGAAGAGTGACACTCTTCATTTCAAAATAGAGGCATTTTTTTGATGATATCACTCCCCTATAAATTTAAATGATGACACTCCCCCATCAATTTGGATTATGTCATTACCCCATAAATCAAAGTGAGAGATTTGGGAAGCACCTAATATAAGTCTTAGCCCCTAATCACATGGGAATTAAGCCCCTAGTCACTTCTAATCTAAAATTGCTTAACTTTTGCTCCAAAATTTTAATGAGAATTTCATTCCAAAAAAATTAAACAAAATTTTTCACACCCAAAAAAACTAAATTTTACAAAGTGGAGATAGCCCTTGCCATACAAAAATTTAAACATGCATAAATTTTAGCCTATTGTTCTTTTTGAGGTGCCTCTTTTTTAAAATTAGAAATTTTTTCAAGTTATACACATTGGTAATATTCTCATGCCTTATAAATTTAAACCTCTACATATTCAATGGGTTACACAATCCTAGTATTTTAATACATGTATTTTAACATATATTTCATTTTTTCACCATGGATCTGTGTTTTGTTTTGATTCTTACACTATTCAACTATCACGAGTGGAGAATTAAAGTGAAAAACTTCTTGAGGAATAAAGGCTTACATCAAATCACAATGGGTATAAAAATAACTGACACCTAAGGTAGATAATGTGAATTGATATAATACAAGTGATGAATCCTATGATCTTTTATGCATGTCTATGTTGCCTGACCTCATCTTTTGTATTGAATATTCCACTACTCCTAATGAAGTATATACCATATTGGAAAAAATATTTGATAATTAGGACATAATGAGAGGTCATTAATTAGAGAATGAGCTCATAATTTTAAGCCCAAGTGATTTTAAATCATACAATACTTATTCATAAGTTTAAATCACTCATGTTGTAGTTGAAACTATGCAACATTGATAAAAAGAATGATCAATTAATTCTTTTCATCCATGCCAAGATGGGATCTAACTATTATATATTCATTTCTACCTTCCATGCCACCAAGCATACCATTGGAACTATATGGACCATTCCATCCTTAGATGACTTTGATGTTTACTTAAATTAATATCAAGACAAGATCATTCAACTGGGTACACTAAAATAATCTAAATCACATTCATTAATTATGATTCATGACAAACAAAAGGCTTTTGGTAGAAAGGAGAAGAAACAAAACAAGAAGGGCCCAGATCAAATAAAGGTTCAATAATCTAATGTTGAGTCCAAAGCATCAAAAAACTCCTCCTCTTAAGAGGGGAAACCCAATAAATAATGATTCACATGTGTTTATTACAATAAATATGGGCATGATGAATCCAAATTCATGAATAAGTAGATTAACCAATTGATAAAAATGCTCAAAAAACAAAAAATTAGTGTCCAAAATTATTTCAATCGAAGCACATTAGCATATAAGTATTCTAAATCCAAAGACAATAATAAGAGTAAAGATAAGGTAAAATAACTTATTACAGTTGCATCCCAACCTTCCACATGGTTTATTGATTCTGGTGCATCACACACATGGCCTAATCACATGATATGTTATCATCCTTAGAACCTTGTTCTATGCCTTCTATATCATTGGGTGACAATACTTACATATAAGTTAGTGGGAGTGGATATGTTTAAGTGAGTCATGGGGCATTTCATGATATTTTATGTGTTCCTTCTTTATCCACCAATATCCTATCTATTTTTAGATCACTCACATTAGTTTGGGCAAGACAATTGAGATCACACATAATTTCATGGTTAATAGGGAAGAAAATAGTGACTCCATTATTTCATTTGGGAAATAAAATCACCAGTCATGATTTTATACTTACTCACATTTTTATTCTAATCAACCCTCTACTACACTACTCACTCATTCAGATGGGGTGAGTAAATTATGACATGAGCAATTTGGCCATCTCAACTACACTACTTAGAGAAACTTAGTCATCACAACATGGTTTCAGGGTTTCCATGAGTCAAGCTTTCTAATAGATTTTACTAAGGTTTCATACTTTGTAATCATCGTCAAGAGAAGTATGACAAGGGAAAATCATGGAGAGATGAAAAAATATTAGAGATTGTTTATATTGACATTACTGGTCCATTTCCTAAACCTTCATTCAATAATACAAAGTACATGTTTACTTTAATCAAAGAATTTTTGAGGCATATTTGGGTATATTTTCTTAGGCATAAATTATAGATGTTTTATTACTTTCAAGACTTCAAGGCACTTGTATAAAAAAAATCAGGTAAAGCTATCACTATTTTATGTACCAACAATTGTGGTATGTCACTAATCATATTGAAAAAATATGTACATCAGAGGGGATTGAACTACAATGTATAATTACATATAGTCCTTATAAAAATGGTGTTTTAGATCATAAAAAAAATTCCTTTAAGTAAATTACCAATTTTATGATACACTCCAAATATCTTACACCCCATTATTCGGTCGAGGCCATCAACTATGCATGTTATATCCAGAATTGAGTTATTCATAAAACATTGAATGGAATTTCTCTTTTTGAATCTTGGAATGGTTATAAACCCATAGTGAATTACTTATAAGTGTTTTTATCTCCTTTTATATCTGACATTCCCAAGAATAAATGTAAGGCAATAGAACTTCAGAGTCAGCCTCACATCTTCATTAGATATCCTGAGGGTGTTAAGGCACACAAGGTTCTTCATCCCACCACTAATGATTTTTTCATTGATAAGAGTATTCAATTTAAAGAGGGTCCTTAGGAATCCACACTTGAAACTCCTCCCTCTTCCTTATATGCACTAGGATTTGATGACATTTATGATGATTCAAATCTACCTAAGCATCTTCTTGATGATCTAGATACTTCTTCTAGTTTTGATGATGAGAGTAGTGATGAAGATTCCCATTCTCATTATCCCATAATATATTTATAGGATGGGGAAATCCCTCTTAACTTTTTGAGAAATAGTCCTCTTTGGGATACATAGACACTATAGAGTGTTATCCAATAGATTAGATATTCATCAGACACTAGGCAAACCCATTCATAATTGCAGAATGCCCCACATACTTTCACTACATTTGTTTCTGATCTATAGTTGTTTCAAGAGGCATCAAGAACTTCTAAGTGAGATGTTTTTATGGAAGAGGAGTATGGTTCCTTACTGAGGAACAACACTTGGGATCTAGTCCCACTTCCTAAAGGAAGAAAAGTTGTTTGATGTAGGTGGATCTATTGAACAAAATTTGTATAAAATGGGTATGTAGATAATTTCAAAGCATATTTAGTAGTAAATGTTTTTTATTATGTACATATCATTGAATATACCAATATTTTCACCCTAGTTGCTAAAATGAACTCAATCTGACTCATTCTCTCCATTGTTATAACACATCATTAGGATGTTCATCAAATGGATGTGAAGAGTGTATTTCTTCATAGTGACCTCAAAGAAGAAATATACATGTATCAACCACAAGTATTTATTTAATATTCCTCCTTATTTTTCAAACTTTATAAATATATCTATGGCCTCAAACAATCTCCTCAATCTTGGTATGTTAAGATGGACTCCTTTATTCTTTCGGTTAGGTTCACTAGATGCACTTTTAATCTAAATGTATACATTATTTGGTAGGATGATTCATTATTAATTCTATTTCTCTATGTTGATGACCTATTGATCATAATGAATTAATCATTTACCATCACATCAGTAAAAAGTACCTTATTTGATAGGTTTTCAATGATTGAATTGGGATTGTTACACTACTTCCTTGGGATTGAAACTTCATAGTTTGACTTTGAGGTCACTATTGCACAATCCAAGTATGCTCTTTATTTAATTACATGGTTTAACATGCATGATTATAATCTAGTTCTAAATCCTTTTCTATCTAGTGCAAAGTTTGAGGTTGATTATCCATAGCCTTTGGTTGATGCTACCTCATGTTGATAACTTGTTAGTATCCCCATCTACCTTATGCACACTAGACCTGATACTTCATGTACAGTGGGCACGGTCTCTAAATTCATTCAAAAAACACATTAGTTACACTATAAATCAACTAAGTAGATTCCCCACTACATTCAGGGTATAATAGTTTCATGATTCACTATGGAGAAGGCATAAATATTGACTTTATTGGTTATATAGATTCAAATTGGGCTGGTGATATTTAGAATTGCAAGTCTAATTTTGACTATAGTTTATCCCTCAATTTAGGTCTGATTAGTTGGCTAATAAAGAATCAAAATGTTATTTCTTTATTTTATATCAAGGTAGAATATATAAGATCTATTAATGCTTCCACTGATGTTATTTTTATTTAGGGGATTTTCAATGAGTTTAACATCTAGTTTTGACAACCAACATTCATCTTCCATAATAAACAAAGCATAATCCATATCTTTTGGAATTTGGTCTTCCATAAATGGACCAAGCATCCAATATTCACATGCATTTCATTTAGAATATCATCCATGATCAAGTCATTGATTTCCACTACATCTAGAAAATAGATAAAATTGCTAACATATTCACCAAACCCTTCACTAAGAATAAGTATCTTCATTTATGGGTTCTTCTTAGGGTTTGTGTAGCTCCATCCTCTTTCTCCTTTGAGGGATCATCTCTATGTCCTTGGGTACCTCATCAAGCCTTTATGTTGGGACCCAATTGTTTTACCCACCTAAGCTACACTTAATGGGGATGTTAGTGGAGGATATTTCCCACTATGTGGTTTTACCTACATGGTTTATTATCTTGATTAGGTTAATAATAAATCATTAGGGAAAATGTACTTTACATCATTTTATAATTATGAGTTCATTAAATTACTTTTTTGGATGACCTAATTCCTTACTATATAATGTACCTTCCTATGTAATTTTTAGCTAATGTTAATACTCATTAATGCAAATTTTTATTGTGAAGACAAACCTCTTCCTCATGTGATTTATTCTTTAGATTTCACTACTCCATATAGGTTCATACTCATGCATTCAACATTATCCATTTTGTCCTTGATTTTGTCCCACTTTGACATGTTCTTCATTCTTCAGGACCCCTTACAGAGCCATTGTTATACTATAAATATTGGTTACTTGTGTAAAAAAGTAGGTATCACCATAAATAATTTTGAGACCTCCTATCCTAGTCTACTAGCCTATCACATCCAATGGACCTTGGCTCTATCATGAGGCCAAATGTGGAATTTTAAATTTAACTAGGATAGGATATGTGCTTGATAATCACATCTTTTGGTGTAATTTTAACTTTTGAATGTTTATTTTTTCCTTTTTATCATTGCCTTTTATTTAAATGATTTTGAATTTTAACTTTTTGAAGGATTTTTCCATTCCTCCTCTATATGAATACAAAAAACCAAACATGCGTGTTAAAAGTAAATATCATTAGAGAACTTATACTTGATATCTAAGAAGAATAACTCAGATAGCATGGTGTCTAAGACTCATGTGCTTTCACATTAGATAAGAATGTTATGTTGAAACTAACGTTAGTATGCCTAAGTGGAATGAAAATAGGGGAGAGGATAAAAATCAACATGGAATGATTGAGTTACCTAAAATCACAAAAAAATTGAAATGTTGAAACGGTATAGTGATAGGTAAGCATGACTCCATATAATTATAAATAGTGTGGGTGAGGGAATACATGCAAAATAGATTGTTGAAATTTTTACCACAAAAGAATATAACTGATTTTGAGGGTATGAAATCACAATCTTGGACCATTGCCTTATATTTTAGGGAAAACACTTATTATCTAGAAAATAATTTATGAAATGATTTTTTTTTAGGAGGGCCTAGTCCTATCCGAGGTTTTACATTGTAAATCACAAAAGATAAATTGAGTAGGCAAAAATAAGATTGTAAATTGATGAGCCAATGATTAAAAAAAGAGACATTAGGATTTGATTATAAAATAAAATATATTCATTATGATGATTGGGTTCTATCCAAGGTCTCACACTATAACTAATGAACTAAATAAAGGAATATAGATAGACCAAAGGACCAATGACAGGAATCAAGGCTTTTGAGAGTGATGTAATGCTACATATAAGGGATCTTATAAAAAAGATAAAAAAAAAGTGTTATTATTTATAGTATATGGATATGTGTGAGAAACATGTATAATAGTAAATATTTAAGAAAAATATTTCCTTAAAAATTGAACATTAGTAGATTCTTTGAAAAAATGTTCTTCATTAGTTTGTAGTCTATAAGTACCAGGACAAAGAATATATTTGACAAGTTAAGGACCCCCACCATTTTTGGTCATATTACCTTCCTTCTCATGGGTATAATATAATTTGATGAATAGGTCACCAATATTAAAATTACATACTTTGACTTTCTTGTTATGTTATTTTGTTATCTGAGCTTTTTATTAGTGATTATGTTGTAAAGCAACATACATCACTCATCAATGAAATCTAAATCATGAAGATGGGCCTCACATAATTTTTCATTAGGAATAATACCATGAAGAGAAATGTGTAAGGACGGTATTTCAACTTCTAGAATTAATATTGATTCAAACCCATATACTACTAAAAATGGTGTTGCCTTAGTAGCAGTGTGTATATTGGTACGATAAGCCTAGAATGTGGGATAGAGTTATAGGTGCCAATCAGTATCAGATTCTCTAACAGTCTTTTATAATATTTTATTAATAACTTTGTTAGTATCTTCTACTTATCCATTACATTGAGGATGATAATGCATTGAAAATTTATGTGTTTTTTTAAATTTGACACGATTTTTTCATATCTTCATTTTGAAATTGCCACCATTATCAAAAATGATGGTATGATGAATTACAAAAATACATATGAGTTGGTTGAGAATGAATTTTTAAATGGTAATTCATGTAACATTAAAAAGAGGAATATCTTCCATCGACATGGTAAAATATTTTCTGGTGGTAATAATGAATACGTGACCATCTTTTGATCTAGGTAATCTATTGATGAGATCTAATCCCCACATAAAAAATGGCCAATGAGATTCTAAGGTTTGCATCTTGGCTAGAGGAGAGTCAATGAGATAATCATAAAGTTGACAAGGATAATTTTTTTTATAAAAATTAATGGCTTCTTTTTCAAGAATAAGCCAAAAATAACCCATGTATAAGCATTTAGGCACTGTAGCATGGTTGTTATAATGACCCCTATAAATTACCCCATGTGCTTGTTTAAGGAGAGTAGTAACTTCTTCTGGCATTACACAATGGAGTAAGGTACCTTTTGTATTATGATAATACAGGGTTTTATATCAAAGTACATATTTACAAGCTTGTTTATTAATTTAGGTCTTTTCACATGATTCTACTTTTAGAGGGTAAGTAAGATGTTTGATGAGTTGGATGATATTTTTATAACATAAGCTTTTTCAAGTAGTGACATCTTATATGTGATAAATTAGAGAATTATTTTTATTTTGTATAGAATAAGGTTACTTCCTCATTTTGATAAGGAATTGAGAATCATGAATAACTTGATGAGGATGAAATAGAGATGTTGATGAAGTGAGAGAATCATCTATAGTATTTTTATCTAGTGCCATTGGTTTAGTGGTAAATGAACTAAATTCCTTGGAAAGAGTAGTGGAAATTTGTTGATATATGATAAAGTTTTTACTTTTACATCAATAATTTCCACTAACTTGATGACATATGAGTTATGAATCACCTAAAGCATGTAATTATGAGATATCTAAATTGATCATAGCTTGCATGCCTAAAATAAGATATTCATATTTAGATATGTTATTAGTGACATCATAGGCTAACCAAAATTATATAGGTATAATTTTACCATGAGGGTTTGTTAAAATGTATCCTAACTCAGCTTCTTGAAGGCATTTTTCACCATCAAAGTGAATTTTCCAAGTTTCTTCATGCAAGTAAATTGAAATTTTTTGAAATTCTTCAATGATATATTTAGATTTAGAGACAAAAGGAGGGTCAAGTTTTTCATGGTTATTTGCTTCCAGATCAGCAATGAAGTGAAAATAATCTTTGAGTAAAATTACTCGGTTAAGACCTTCAATATAAATAATCTCTTCATTAGGGAGTATCGTGAAGGTGATTAGTATCTGGTATGGAGGTAGTCACAAGCTAATATATAATGACTTGTCCTTTTATATATTTTTGTGAAATAATTATAAAATCAAATTCCATCAATAGGACCATCCATTTTTTGATTCTATATCCAAGTAATAAATCTTTGGAGAAAAAATTATGAAGTGGATCATAATGAACAATGACATAAGTAGTTTGATAGAGAATATAATGGCAGATCATTTTAGCTGTGAAATAGATAACCACAATCATGTTCTACTTTTGTATAATATTTTTTGTGATTGATTAGGTTTTGAATGATATAGTAGATAGCATATTCCTACTAGTGTCATCTTGTTTATAAAACACTATCCCAACTAATAAGGGGTAAATGATGTATACAAAATTAATAGTTGATCATTTGAAGGTGGTCAAAGGGTTTAATGATGAAGTAAGTATTGACCAAATTTAAATTCTAGTCAAATAGGTTCAACCCCTACTATTTTAATTTTTTTAATAAGTTTTATACATGTTCTATAGGGGTCTGATAATGTTCTATACACCTTACTTAGCCTTGTCGTAGTCCTTGTCTAAGTTCATCTCCCTTGAAATGGCCTAGTCAGCCAAAGTCAAAGTTGGTCAAACTAGGTCAACCTTGGTCAAAGGTATAAATTGTGATTATTAGGTCTTAATATGGTCTTTTAAATGTTTTAAGTGTTTTAAATTCATGAATTTATCATGTGCTAGGTTTCATATGCAAAAAGGGTCATTTGGCCACTTTTCTAGCCCATTAATTGACTTGTACCAATTTTTATGCAAGAAAATTTGTCATCAAGGTGAGATTAAATGTGTAATATGTTAGGATCATGTTATACATAGTCAAATGTTAGCCAAGATTCAGTTATGTGTAGAAAATGGGAGTTTTTCCTTGTTTTTAGGCCCTTTTGGGCACTTGTATGGATTCTTTGAACTCATATTCAGATAAAAATGTGGGTGGAGTAACTATTAACCTCCCCACACTATTTTTCATGATTTTTTTCCAAGGATAATGTAAAAATTTCCATCTTCAAGTTCTTTTCCTTCATTTTCTCTTGGCAAGCAAAGAAAGGCCAACTTCAAGCACTTGGCATGGGTCGTATAGGTGGAGTTGGGAAGAGTGCTTCTATAGGTGGGTAGTAATATAAATCTTTAATTTTCATAAAAATAACTTTCATTGTTGTGCCTAATCCTTTATTAACAATGGATAACACTCTAGGTAGATTTTTATGGACTTGTAATCATGAGGGGGTCACTGTTTGGGCTTGTCTTAGATTTTATTGTTTTGGATTGATGTATTTATGTGTTTCAAGTGTTTATAAATTATTTTAAATATATTTCCATGTTTATTCTTATTTTTTAAAGCTCAAGTACTTAGGAAAGCCTTTTCTAGGCTTATATATGCTCCCAACTATTCTTTTTGCACTCTCAAGTCTCTCAAGTGCCATTAAGGAGATTTTCCATGTGAGATGGAGGTATAGGATGTTATTTCAGATTTTTGGATACTTTAATATTATTTTATAAGTGTTATAACTATTTTTAAACTCCTAAAATGACAAACAATTCTCTCAAATCCATGCTTATCATGACTATCAGCCCTCATAAAGATAATGACAACCTGCAAGTGTCATTATAGGTGTTATTAAAGTTGATTTCAAATGTTATTAATTATTTATGTTAAATTCAGGGATATAAAATGCATTATAGGTGTTTATAGAGTCTTAACCTTGCACATTTTTTATCTTTCGTGTTCTTGCCTGCATATCATAGTCCATGAAACCATCTATAGACCCTTCTAATGTCATGATGGCATCATGACTGGATAACAACATTCATGATGGTTTCAATCCTTGGGATATATTTGGAGTACACTATTTAGATGTTTTAGCTTGATATAGGAGGTTTAAAATGTGATATGAGAGTCTCAAGAAAATGTGACTATGATCTTTAGTTCCACTATCCCTAAATAGACAAAATAGAGGCTTAGGAGGTTTTTAAAGACCCCACTAAATGAATTTCTAAGGAGATATAAACACTCAAATTATAAAATATTATATTATTAATATTAAACAACAACTATTCAAATAAGGGAGGCTGGAAAGGTAATGAAAGGGGAAAGTTTTGAACATGAAAAATGGCCTAAAACCACTAAAATAGGGAAGTAAAGACTATAGGAGGTTGACCAAAAGTTCACCTTACACTTCATAAACTTAGTCTTCAACTATGACATTAGGATGGGACATTAAAATTGGTTAAAATTATGTTATTAATCCAATATTTTAGATATGAGGTTAAATTTGAGGTTTCTACACCTAATCACCCCCTGGTCCGTATACAGACTGGGAGGTGAAACATAGTCAATAAGGGTTTCAAACAGTGATGTGAAAGGTTAGGATTTTGACCTTAATTTGAGATTATAAGATCAATATAGTATTTTTTGACTCTAGTACAATCATTATATTTCATAACATAACTAATAAGTTTCAAACATCACTAAGGCACCTACAATAGGCCTGGGAAAAGACACATACAGATAGAATAGACAATGGCATGAGGAGGTTGATGCAAGGTAGAATTATGAAACGTATAGAGGTAAAATTAATGATAATTTACCTCTATAATTTCAATACCATCCAAAAAACCACATGACCAAGTGCATATAAAGCTAAAATCACCTACAGGTAGGCATGAAATGCATAAAACATAGTCAAAATAGGGTATTCAGGCAGTGAGGTCAAAGTAGGTTCTCATTTTCACTAGAAGGGATTGTATGGGTGAATTTTGAATTATAAAAACTTGAATGACCTTAAGGATATAATATAATACCTAAAAAAACCTCATAAAATGGTGGACAAGGCCAAATTAACCATAGGTAGGGAATTTAAGTTGTATCAGTCCATGATAGGCATGAGGCCAATCTAGTAAAAATGGAGTATGTGAAGGTTATAATAAGAATAACATTAGTAAATGATTGAAATAATATTTATATATTAAAATAATCATCTCATATACATTATTAAATGACACAAAAATAAAAGGGATCCTTTTCAAGGGGCAAAACACAAGTTTATACCCTACCTACCATACATATCCTACATGATTAGTAACCAGTCTTGGATTTTAGAGGTTTTGGAGGGTAAAATGGTCAATTTGAGGTATAATTTTTGGTAAAAATAATATTTTTTAGTTAAATATCCTTCTCCAACATCTATATTTGATGAAAAAACAAGTTAATATACCCCTGTTTTGTCTCAAAACAGGGGTAGTTTTCTCATGTGAATAACAATTAGTTTTGTGAGATAAGGGTGATTTGGTAAGTATGGGATGTTTTTTGATAATATATAAAGGTTTAATAAGATGTAAAACATATTTAAAGACATTAAAAATCAACTTATAATTTTTGAGACTAAGCAAGATGCTCTAACCAAGAAGGTTTGTAGTCATCAGGGTAAGGCAAGGAATAGGCCTATTTCCAAGTGAGGGGTCATTTCAAGTTCTATATTTTTAAAAGAATATTAAAGTTTTGGATCACCTTAATTGGGATTTATATGAATTTTTTTAAGCTTTTAAATTGCATGTTAAGTGCAAATAGATTCATTTTGAGTCTAAGATGTAGGTAGACCTATTGGTAATGTCTAGGCCTAATGCCAAACAAGGGTCAATTTCAATTTATAGCTTTTAGTGAGATTTTACAATGATTGAGATAGGTGATTTGAATGTATTTAGAGGTTTTATAACCATTTTTTTGTAGATAAACTCTTTAGGAATCCATATTTTATCTCTAATATACCAAGACCTTACAAATTATACAAAAATGGCTTGAATGGTCATCTTGGAATGCTCATATCCTTCATGAGCCTTTGCATGGGACCCTGAGGAATTTAGAGAAGTTATATAAGGTAATTTAGTATCCTTTAGTGTCATTTTTATAGGATTCCAATGTCAAACCTTTATGATCAAAGGTTAAGACCAGAATTCACTGAAAACCCTTATAAATCCTCCTCACAAACCTAATTCAAAAGATGAAGCAATTTGAGAATCCATATGCAGGGGAAAGGCCATGAAACCACTTGGATGATATATATTAATCTCTATATATTCTCCAAATTTGACTTAGTTATATGAACATGTACATAAGGGGTCAAAACAAGATTTATTTTGACTAAATTGTGTGTTTTATTGGCATTGTGAACTTTCAAGGGGCCAAACCACTTTTAGGGGAAATTTTAGGACTTTTTATAAGTCATCATGATAATTTTATTAGGTTTTTAATCACATAGTTCTATATATTATCTCTTTCCTTTCACCCAGTCTAGTAGGTAGATAGTGGACACTTAGGAGAAAATGGTGAATATTCACTTGGAAGGCCTTTTAAGGATTTTTCCTTGAAACTAATTCTATTTAAACCTTGTAAAAATGTCATTAACCCTTTTTCATGGACCAGATAGAATATTTTTGAAGGTTTTAGGTTCCAAGTGTGAGGGGTGCATGGAGGAAGCCCATTTTAGGACTATCTTAGATGATGGTGCATGGCTAGAATGATAGGGATGATTAGGAGCCTCTTTAATACATTTTAGGACCTAATATTAACACCTCCTAATAAAAATAATCACTATATGATTATTTGTAATGATAGGGTATTTTTTGAAGAAAAATCATGAGGGGCAATTTTTTTTTGCATGAAAAGGAGTTTCCAAACCATTTTATAGGTCTTAAATGATTTCAAATGAAAATTGTATCCCTTGACATTGCATGTATCACCCCATATTTCTCTCACATGTGAAAGTAATTGATATTTCAATTTTGATAAGTGTTTTCATGACTATTGGACTCCCCTTATCTATCTCTTCCCATTTCTTCCATAAATTGAGCCTTCTTGGCTATTGTAGGGATCTCTCTGCCTAGGTATGGTGAAGCCCTACCAAATTTTTTCCTTGAATCAATAAATACAATTTTTTTAATTCATTCAAATATTTAAATAATTATATACAATGGATGTTAGTCTTGTGTAAGTGTATGTTTTGGTTTACCTTCACATGTTACCCTCCTTAATACCTTGTGTATTTGTAATCTCTCTTTTGTAGGTCAGCAAGAAGTGTAAAATTAGATTTTAGGTGTGTGAGTAGGCTACTCAATATATTGTCTTATAATTCCTATTGTTTATTTCCTCCTAACCTATGCTATCTCCAAGACCCCATGTTGAAGAATTGATGTGAGAGGGAAGATTGACATTGGATGAAGTGTATGTGCAATTTGTCCTTAGTTCCAAGTGCATGATGAGGGTATGAGTAAAGAAAATATTTTGGTGTATCACCTCTTATAGACAAGGTTTAATTACATTTTATCCCTATCCCTTTTCATCCCCAAGTGTTAGTAGTAATACATGATCATTAGTGATGCATCAAGGGGAGCTAGCCCCTAATCTACAGATCCATCTCTTAAGAGGGATACCCATTGCCCTGAGGTGGTTCCATTGTCTCACTTGAATGAGAAGAGACATATCATCTCCTCATTAGGTGAAAGTTCAAGTGACAATAGTAAGGATTATTTCATGCTATCAAATTATTTTTGGCATGAATCCATCCATTCTAAGGCATTATATTTCTTTATAAGGGAATTAACAGAGTATATATGGTAATCCATTTCTATTAAAAAGTGGTGGATTATCCCAAGTTTCCCAAGGTATTTATGTATATCTAAAATGGTGTGATGGATATGCATTTTGAGAATATATTTTATTTTATCTAAATTCACATCAATGTATCTGTTATAAACTAGATAACCTAGTACTTTACTATAAGTAACACCAAACATAAATTTAAAGGGGTTAAATCTAACTTTATATTTAATGATTCAATAAAAGATGATATCTAGATCATGAATTTGAGTGTCATGATAATTACATTTGTAAATAATATCATCCACATAGGTTTTGATGATTCTATGAGTGATATCATTAAAAATATGGGTCATTACATGTTGATAGGTGGATCTAACATTTTTTAGACAAAAAGTCATTTTAATGTAGCAATAGGTTCCCCATTCTATGGTAAATGTTTTATATTGATCCCTAGGAGCTATGTAAAATTGATTATATCTTGATAAACTATCTATGAGTGATAAAATTTCATAACTAGTGGTATAATTGACAATGGCATCAATTAATGATAAGGGAAAATTATATTTTTGACATGCTAAATTTAGGTTACCAAATTGATGCATATACAAATAACCGTGGTAAATGTTTTATGAACTGGGACAATGTTTGAGATCCATTCTATGTAGTCCATAGTTTTAATGAATTTAGCATCTAAAATTTTGATGATTTATTTATGGCATAAATTATAAATATCAAGAGGTAATTTTTGTTGCTTGTCACATGAGTTTGGCATTTGGGTAGATAATGGTATTATGGACAACGATGTTAGTATCAATTCTAGGCATGTCTTTATATGAAAAAGTAAAAGATTCATGATATTTTTCAAATAAGAGACCAAACTTATCTTTCTCTTCAAGGGTGATCTCTTTAGATATGGTAATAGGTTGAGGACATGTAGGCGTACCATATTCAATTTTTATAGTTTCTTTGATAAACATATCATTTCCAAGACATAAATGATATGGATCAGGAGGGAGGGAATAAATAGGATGTGTTTTAGGGTCCACACTAGTAATGAAATAATTTAAGCAAGTAACCTTTTATTGAAATTTTCCAAGATTATGATGTTGGTGTATAAGTTAAGGCACTCTAGCTTGGAGGATTTCTAGTATATTTTCATCATTAGAAAACATGAGTAAAGATCTTCTTATCAACAAAATTTTAACCCTATAGAATTCAAGTAGACCCTCTAAAATTTTGGATAACATGGAACTATCTCTACAAAAAGCTAGGGTACTACAAGATATATATCTCTAGATTAAAAATGGCTAGTTCCCTTGATCTATCTTTTAGGCTCACACACTACACTAGGCTAATCACTATTGGGGGTGAAAATGGAAGAAGGAAACATAAAGCAAATTATACTAATGAAATTGATACACTAAATATAACTCCACAAACATACTTGTAATTACACTAAGAAAGAAGACTACTAAAATTGACCTTAACTCAATGTTCTTCTAGCATAAGTATTTTTACATGGAGGCAGATTGTTATACATATATAGAGGTAGGTGAAAAGGAGGTATGATATTAGACACTAATAGTCTCTCTCATACTTAAAAACACACTTAAAAAAATATACACTTCATAATACCTATTATAATATATGATACTACTCACATAATGTATACCAGAGTAGAATGAAAGTAAGGAGAAGACATTCATCAATTGTCATCCAAATACACCACTTGAAATACTTAGGCATGAGTTTTAGAGATAAAATCAACTTTTAAAACATTATTCAAAGATAAATCAAGATTTCAAACCAGTATGGATTTGCCATACCAATTTTGGATTCATTTATAATGCCAAAATGGCTTGAATATATAGAGCATAGGAGAGGAGAGAGAAGAAGTGAAGTTGAACAATCACAAGGCCAAGTGTCAAGACTTGAAAACTAGTTACAATATAAGATAATGAGTTATAAAATATTATATTAATTTTTGATGCATAGGTACATTGGAAAATATTCATAATCACCATCCTAAATCTGATCTTCACTGATCTTGAATCTTGATTTCAATTTCAAATACATGGCTTTATTCTCAAGGATCAACCTTCATTGATGTCTTCCAACTTGTTCACTAGGTTATATAGTGTCCTTTGATATAACCCTATTATTAAACACCATGGGGTCATGTTTCACTATCATTAGACCCCTTATACATCTCCATGAATTGCCTCAACTCATCTCCATTCACTATTTCATCTCCTTTCACTCAACTCATCAATAGCTTTACTCTAGACACTCTCTTCAAGGCTAAAAACATCAAATCTCATGATTTCTCTCATGGAATAAATATGTATTCATATTTAAGCTTACTAGATCATATTATAATTTTCTTAACCCATTTTCATCTCTCAATCACTCTCCATCATCCCATTGTACTCTTCAACCTCATTAGTGCCAACATTCCCTTATAGCTATTTTTTTCACTTTTTCCATTTGTTTGACCACTCTATAAATTTACATAAATATTTAATCCTATATTAGATCACCCTATATATACTTAAAGGTCTCCATAAATTTTCATCCCTTAATTCTTTTTTTAGATAACCTTTCCTTTGTTAGCACCTTCCCAATTAGGCCTTTCTAGCCCTACAACACTTGGCTAGACCTCAAATCCATACTATACCATACTATAGCAAACTAAAACATCATGATTCCTTTTACACATGTTAAAGTAGGCAAGATTTAAAAAAATCAACATTTTCCACTAGTCAAACCTCCATTTATTGGGTTTTAGGTTTATAAACCCTAGGTTTATGACTATAGAGGCTGAGACGCTTCAAAATTCAATATCTATGGTTATAGGTCATTTCAAGAGGAACTAAGACATTCCACATGTATGGATTAAAAAAATACACCTAAACTAGGTGATAATAATTGAACAATATTATTATGTCTTAAACTAAGAAAAACTCAAAACTTTATGAGTCATTTTAAGGACTGTGTGGGGTTTCAAGGGTTTGTCTACACTCTAAAGGTTTCTAATCTAATAATGGATTATTCTCAACACTTATTCCACTGACATACATGCTTAGGAATTGACCAAATTCATTACTATTCATTTTATCAAGCATACAAAGACCTTATATGGCATTTGATTGTATAAATAGGGTAGTGACTATGTATTGAACAAAGTATTAACTATGTAATCAAGGAAACCTCCCAACTGATGGATATTAAACATTTTTTCTTATTTTACATTCCAACCTAGTCATATATATTTTCACCATGAACCTTGGTTGTGTGTGTGTGTGTGTGTGTGTGTGTGTGTGTGTGTGTGTGTGTGTGTGTGTGTGTGTGTGTGTGTGTGTGTGTGTGTGTGTGTGTGTGTGTGTGTGTGTGTGTGTGTGTGTGTGTGTGTGTGTGTGTGTGTGTGTGCATGCGTGTGTGCGTGTGTGTGTGCGTGTGTGTGTGCGTGTGTGTGTGTGTGCGTGTGTGTGTGTGTGTGTGTGAATATTTCTCAAGCAATACAATGACCTTCTTAATACAAAGCTTTACGTACATTAAGATATCATGTTCTAGGACTATCATAGTCATATCATGGTTTTCATATTATGAACATTTATTTAAGGTTCTCTCCATTTTATAATATATCAACTAGAAATATTAAACTTAGAATGAGTAGATATACCTTTCAATGATTGAACCAATGTTCCTTCTTTCATCAATAGTCATCAAGCCCATCAACCTCTTACTTGGTTGTAACTAATAATTTCCTTTGCAAACATGTAACCACATAAATAGTTATTGATCATGGCCTTAAGGGCCTTTTAAATACAATATATAGCTAATAAAAATGCAATACTATTCAAAGGCAATATAATCACACATAATAATCTTTCCTTTATTCACTTGAATCGCCATCTTTGACATTACAGACCATGAATGGACTCTACCACATGTTGATCACTGATTGTGTACCACCAAGTCAGCCTCTAGTGTCTAGGGAATGCTTATCATTTTTAAACATAGAGAGTATATTTTATGAGTTTCATGTTGTGACAATCCTACTATTCTTAGTGGAAAAGGGGTAGAGCACATGAGTTATTCCATAGAATTGTATTAATTGGTGGTTGGGAGTCACCATGGCATATTGTTAATATTTTATTTTTAAGGTGATATATGCTATTTAAATTGAATTATGCTCCAAACTAAGTCTAAATCTAAACCAAAACGAATATTCATAACAAGGCTAATCTAAGGTGAATTGATAAAAAAGTAGCAAAAGGAAAGGTAAGGTAGAGAAGAGATGTTGATCTTCATTCCAAACATCATGATAATGTTCAAATATCATCTAGGCATGCACTTAACCAATGTATGACATGAAGTAGTGTAAGCTCAAATCCTATCACACATCAGGAAAACATATAATGAATGTGGGAAATAATGAAAATAAGAACCATTTTCACTTTAAAGATTCACCCCTACAAGTAAATAGCATTAGCCCAACTGCAAGAAGATTAAGAAAATAAAATGAACCTAAGAACTTTCAATTAACCTAGCATTGGCATAAGTTAACATCTCTGTATTCAAATGTATAAATCAAGAATTCATAAGAACCATTCAAATATGGAAGTCATAAAAAAAATTAAGAGAAATCTAGGATAATAAAAGACACAAGTAAATTTGGACAAACTTTGCATATTTCCTTGATTATATTAATTTCTCAAAAGTTACAATTGGTTTTAGCTCCAAAAAAAACTCTCCCCTTTTACAATTGGAAATCCCTCTTTATATAGGCCTTTCATGAGGTATGTCAATCATTCCTTGTCAACATGCAATTGGACAAGTGTCATAGATATTTGTCCCTTCTGTTACATTCTAGAACAAATGACCTTTTCTAATTTACTGACCTATATGCAATGTGCTTCACAAATTCACATGCTTTTACAAAGGAGTATTCCCTTTCAAAACATCATATAATGCTAGTTATAAAGGAATATTCCTTATCTAACTAGCTTTAGGAACTTGGTGTTGTTGAAGTCCCTATAAGATCTTCATTTTATAGTTTTTTCCATTGATCATCTCAAGGTCAACAATGGATTTCAAGAATAGCTCCTTTACTTGATCCCTCAGGTTACTAAGATATTTTCCAGCTCTCTTCAAATCATTTTTTATACTTAAATATGATAATAGTAGGCCCATGATCTTCTTATTATTATCTTATTTCTTCCCTTGACCTTGGTTCCTCGCCTCTTATATGAATTGAGAAGTTTAATGCTTGAACTCCTCATCAGTGATAAGACTTAAAAGACTAAGTGAGATGGAACCTTTGATTAAGTTTTTCAACATGTGTAGTATTTTATCTTCCTATTGTTTGGGGTCTTTGGAAATGTCCTCCATCTACTTGAATGAACTACTTAGGGCTTTGATTTTTTTCACCAATATAGCCATATCCATATTTACATGGGCTAAATTAACTATCTTTAATTCAAGGACTTGATTCTTGGTCAAGGATTTGATCAAGTATTTCACTTGATATCTTGAAGCCTACCATTAGCCAACTTGGCCTATATCCATGTAATTTTTCTCACTTATTATCTCTTGTAAGGTTTTTGTTGGTTGGAATTGAACATGTCAATCATGGTGTCCTCATATAGTTTGAATTTGTCTTCTTAGATTGATAAGATGGTAATCTATTCTAAATATTTTTCTATTGTAAGATGCCCTTGATCATTATATTAGATCTTCCTTGTATAAATTTTCTTCTCTTATGATGGGTTGTCATGGTTATGGGTTTTTCTAAATTGTTTGTTGATGGTCTAAAATTTAATTCTAGATTAAATTATTTGTGCACAAGTGATAATTCAACTTCTTTGTCTTGATTATAATGATCACAAGGTTAAATGTTTTTGTACTTTTCAAGTATTTCTTAAAGGTTTTCATAGTGTTCTCAAAAGTTAATTTAATTTAATTTAATTCTAGATTAAATTAATTTCTCAAAAGTTACAATTGGTTTTAGCTCCAAAAAAAACTCTCCCCTTTTACAATTGGAAATCCCTCTTTATATAGGCCTTTCATGAGGTATGTCAATCATTCCTTGTCAACATGCAATTGGACAAGTGTCATAGATATTTGTCCCTTCTGTTACATTCTAGAACAAATGACCTTTTCTAATTTACTGGCCTATATGCAATGTGCTTCACAAATTCACATGCTTTTACAAAGGAGTATTCCCTTTCAAAACATCATACAATGCTAGTTATAAAGGAATATTCCTTATCTAACTAACTTTAGGAACTTGGTGTTGTTGAAGTCCCTATAAGATCTTCATTTTATAGTTTTTTCCATTGATCATCTCAAGGTCAACAATGGATTTCAAGAATAGCTCCTTTACTTGATCCCTCAGGTTACTAAGATATTTTCCAGCTCTCTTCAAATCATTTTTTATACTTAAATATGATAATAGTAGGCCCATGATCTTCTTATTATTATCTTATTTCTTCCCTTGACCTTGGTTCCTCGCCTCTTATATGAATTGAGAAGTTTAATGCTTGAACTCCTCATCAGTGATAAGACTTAAAAGACTAAGTGAGATGGAACCTTTGATTAAGTTTTTCAACATGTGTAGTATTTTATCTTCCTATTGTTTGGGGTCTTTGGAAATGTCCTCCATCTACTTGAATGAACTACTTAGGGCTTTGATTTTTTTCACCAATATAGCCATATCCATATTTACATGGGCTAAATTAACTATCTTTAATTCAAGGACTTGATTCTTGGTCAAGGATTTGATCAAGTATTTCACTTGATATCTTGAAGCCTACCATTAGCCAACTTGGCCTATATCCATGTAATTTTTCTCACTTATTATCTCTTGTAAGGTTTTTGTTGGTTGGAATTGAACATGTCAATCATGGTGTCCTCATATAGTTTGAATTTGTCTTCTTAGATTGATAAGATGGTAATCTATTCTAAATATTTTTCTATTGTAAGATGCCCTTGATCATTATATTAGATCTTCCTTGTATAAATTTTCTTCTCTTATGATGGGTTGTCATGGTTATGGGTTTTTCTAAATTGTTTGTTGATGGTCTAAAATTTAATTCTAGATTAAATTATTTGTGCACAAGTGATAATTCAACTTCTTTGTCTTGATTATAATGATCACAAGGTTAAATGTTTTTGTACTTTTCAAGTATTTCTTAAAGGTTTTCATAGTGTTCTCAAAAGTTAATTTAATTTAATTTAATTCTAGATTAAATTAATTTCTCAAAAGTTACAATTGGTTTTAGCTCCAAAAAAAACTCTCCCCTTTTACAATTGGAAATACCTCTTTATATAGGCCTTTCATGAGGTATGTCAATCATTCCTTGTCAACATGCAATTGGACAAGTGTCATAGATATTTGTCCCTTCTGTTACATTCTAGAACAAATGACCTTTTCTAATTTACTGGCCTATATGCAATGTGCTTCACAAATTCACATGCTTTTACAAAGGAGTATTCCCTTTCAAAACATCATACAATGCTAGTTATAAAGGAATATTCCTTATCTAACTAACTTTAGGAACTTGGTGTTGTTGAAGTCCCTATAAGATCTTCATTTTATAGTTTTTTCCATTGATCATCTCAAGGTCAACAATGGATTTCAAGAATAGCTCCTTTACTTGATCCCTCAGGTTACTAAGATATTTTCCAGCTCTCTTCAAATCATTTTTTATACTTAAATATGATAATAGTAGGCCCATGATCTTCTTATTATTATCTTATTTCTTCCCTTGACCTTGGTTCCTCGCCTCTTATATGAATTGAGAAGTTTAATGCTTGAACTCCTCATCAGTGATAAGACTTAAAAGACTAAGTGAGATGGAACCTTTGATTAAGTTTTTCAACATGTGTAGTATTTTATCTTCCTATTGTTTGGGGTCTTTGGAAATGTCCTCCATCTACTTGAATGAACTACTTAGGGCTTTGATTTTTTTCACCAATATAGCCATATCCATATTTACATGGGCTAAATTAACTATCTTTAATTCAAGGACTTGATTCTTGGTCAAGGATTTGATCAAGTATTTCACTTGATATCTTGAAGCCTACCATTAGCCAACTTGGCCTATATCCATGGAATTTTTCTCACTTATTATCTCTTGTAAGGTTTTCGTTGGTTGGAATTGAACATGTCAATCATGGTGTCCTCATATAGTTTGAATTTGTCTTCTTAGATTGATAAGATGGTAATCTATTATAAATATTTTTCTATTGTAAGATGCCCTTGATCATTATATTAGATCTTCCTTGTATAAATTTTCTTCTCTTATGATGGGTTGTCATGGTTATGGGTTTTTCTAAATTGTTTGTTGATGGTCTACAATTTAATTCTAGATTAAATTATTTGTGCACAAGTGATAATTCAACTTCTTTGTCTTGATTATAATGATCACAAGGTTAAATGTTTTTGTACTTTTCAAGGATTTCTTAAAGGTTTTCATAGTGTTCTCAAAAGTTAATTTAATTTAATTTAATTCTAGATTAAATTAATTTCTCAAAAGTTACAATTGGTTTTAGCTCCAAAAAAAACTCTCCCCTTTTACAATTGGAAATACCTCTTTATATAGGCATTTCATGAGGTATGTTAGTCATTCCTTGTCAACATGCAATTGGACAAGTGTCATAGATATTTGTCCCTTCTGTTACATTCTAAAACAAATGACCTTTTCTAATTTACTGGCCTATATGCAATGTGCTTCACAAATTCACATGCTTTTACAAAGGAGTATTCCCTTTCAAAACATCATACAATGCTAGTTATAAAGGAATATTCCTTATCTAACTAACTTTAGGAACTTGGTGTTGTTGAATTCCCTATAAGATCTTCATTTTATAGTTTTTTCCATTGATCATCTCAAGGTCAACAATGGATTTCAAGAATAGCTCCTTTACTTGATCCCTCAGGTTACTAAGATATTTTCCAGCTCTCTTCAAATCATTTTTTATACTTAAATATGATAATAGTAGGCCCATGATCTTCTTATTATTATCTTATTTCTTCCCTTGACCTTGGTTCCTCGCCTCTTATATGAATTGAGAAGTTTAATGCTTGAACTCCTCATCAGTGATAAGACTTAAAAGACTAAGTGAGATGGAACCTTTGATTAAGTTTTTCAACATGTGTAGTATTTTATCTTCCTATTGTTTGGGGTCTTTGGAAATGTCCTCCATCTACTTGAATGAACTACTTAGGGCTTTGATTTTTTTCACCAATATAGCCATATCCATATTTACATGGGCTAAATTAACTATCTTTAATTCAAGGACTTGATTCTTGGTCAAGGATTTGATCAAGTATTTCACTTGATATCTTGAAGCCTACCATTAGCCAACTTGGCCTATATCCATGGAATTTTTCTCACTTATTATCTCTTGTAAGGTTTTCGTTGGTTGGAATTGAACATGTCAATCATGGTGTCCTCATATAGTTTGAATTTGTCTTCTTAGATTGATAAGATGGTAATCTATTCTAAATATTTTTCTATTGTAAGATGCCCTTGATCATTATATTAGATCTTCCTTGTATAAATTTTCTTCTCTTATGATGGGTTGTCATGGTTATGGGTTTTTCTAAATTGTTTGTTGATGGTCTACAATTTAATTCTAGATTAAATTATTTGTGCACAAGTGATAATTCAACTTCTTTGTCTTGATTATAATGATCACAATGTTAAATGTTTTTGTACTTTTCAAGGATTTCTTAAAGGTTTTCATAGTGTTCTCAAAAGTTAATTTAATTTAATTTAATTCTAGATTAAATTAATTTCTCAAAAGTTACAATTGGTTTTAGCTCCAAAAAAAACTCTCCCCTTTTACAATTGGAAATACCTCTTTATATAGGCATTTCATGAGGTATGTTAGTCATTCCTTGTCAACATGCAATTGGACAAGTGTCATAGATATTTGTCCCTTCTGTTACATTCTAAAACAAATGACCTTTTCTAATTTACTGACCTATATGCAATGTGCTTCACAAATTCACATGCTTTTACAAAGGAGTATTCCCTTTCAAAACATCATACAATGCTAGTTATAAAGGAATATTCCTTATCTAACTAACTTTAGGAACTTGGTGTTGTTGAAGTCCCTATAAGATCTTCATTTTATAGTTTTTTCCATTGATCATCTCAAGGTCAACAATGGATTTCAAGAATAGCTCCTTTACTTGATCCCTCAGGTTACTAAGATATTTCCCAACTCTCTTCAAATCATTTTTATACTTAAATATGATAATAATAGGCCCATGATCTTCATATTATTATCTTATTTATTCCCTTGACTTGGATCCTCGCCTCTTATATGAATTGAGAAGTTTAATGCTTGAACTCCTCATTAGTGATAAGACTTAAAAGACTAAGTGAGATGGAACCTTTGATTAAGTTTTCCAACATGTGTAGTATTTTATCTTCCTATTGTTTGGGGTCTTTGGAAATGTCCTCCATCTACTTGAACGAACTACTTAGGGCTTTGATTTTTTTCACCAATATAGCCATATCCATATTTACATGGGCTAAATTAACTATCTTAAATTCAAGGACTTGATTCTTGGTCAAGGATTTGATCAAGTATTTCACTTGATATCTTGAAGCCTACCATTAGCCAACTTGGCCTATATTCATGGAATTTTTCTCACTTACTATCTCTTGTAAGGTTTTCGTTGGTTGGAATTGAACATGTCAATCATGGTGTCCTCATATAGTTTGAATTTGTCTTCTTAGATTGATAAGATGGTAATCTATTCTAAATATTTTTCTATTGTAAGATGCCCTTGATCATTATAGTAGATCTTCCTTGTATAAATTTTCTTCTCTTATGATGGGTTGTCATGGTTATGGGTTTTTCTAAATTGTTTATTGATGGTCTAAAATTTAATTCTAGATTAAATTATTTGTGCACAAGTGATAATTCAACTTCTTTGTCTTGATTATAATGATCACAATGTTAAATGTTTTTGTACTTTTCAAGGATTTCTTAAAGGTTTTCATAGTGTTCTAATAGTGGTAGTTATTTTAACTCATGCAAGATTCATAACTTAGATCTTAATTGGACTGTGTACTTATACCTTTATATTTCATGGGTCTAAAAAAACTTCCACTTGTATATAATACTTACATCACTTTGATGTGGCATCCCAATGGCATTTTCATGGCATTTTTCTCATCAATATTTAAAAAGTGGCCATTGTCTTTTGAAAATTCCCCTTAATCTCATTCCATGGATCATCTTTACATAGATCAGTGTAGACCATCAATCTCAATCCAGGAACTCAAATGCCATTGGTTGCTTGTTATTTACCCATCATTATGACACTTTTCACTTCCATATTTTCTCTAAACTTCATTGAAACATTAACATTGATCTCACACTATTTATCTCATTTGCATGGATCAATCATGCTTCGTCAATCTTCATCTACTTAATTATGCCTCCTACTCCATGGACCATTGATCAGAATGTGTACACTCAATTGCATACCATCAATCTTTGAAATATGATCAAGCTTTATTTTGTGGCCCATGGCTATGTCATGTGTCATCTCCACATTTATCCTTAGGACTTTTGAATTTTCAATGTTTGCTATGAACCATCTGATCATCTTTGCCCAAGCAAACATGCTTCATTAGATCTTGATCTATGAGGTTTAATCCCATTGGTTTTTTAGTGTTATTTGGATATGAGTATGACACTTGTCACTCTTTCACTTGTCTCGAGGCTCCATTGAAGTGTTGACTAAAAATGTACTATTAGATCAATCTTTCTTGAGTAAACACATGTTATTGATTTTTGGAAGATACTCAAACTTTAGCTTAGGACTAGGGCTTTGTCTTTAATCTCTCACTATTGAAACTTGATCACCCGAGCAAACATAGACCATTGATCCTCTAGATGAAAATTATATTTAATTCAGTGCTCAGGAAAATAAATAACTTAGCATAAAGTTTATGGACTATGGTTTTATTTTGTGTTAATAAACATGGGTAAGACCTTAGGATAAACCTTTTAATCTAATTTTTAAACTTGATAAATGGGACCTCATGAATAATAAAAGACATAGCATTTAGTCTTAAGATAAGGTTTAGAATATTAATAAAGGGGCCCTATAGTTAGTTAGATCATGTGGGAATAAGAGGGACCAAGGAGGCTTGGGGAAATAAAGAGATCAAACATAAATAATTTTAGACTAAGGTTTGGTAGTGTTAAAAAACATGACTAAACCTTGGGATAAAAATTAAACCAAGCCTATGACATGACAATCATTCCCACATAAATTGTTCCCACCAAATTTGAATTTGATTCAAAGGGACCTGAGCTAAGGTATTTTGAATGAGGGTTTTGAGATGATGACTCATGAATTTAATTTGATCTTTGATAGACCAAAGGCTAGTAGAAGGTCTAATTAACATTAAAATATGAGACCTTGGATATTGTTCATTTCCAAATGAGATTCCATTGAGCTTTAAATACAAGAGCACAGTCAATAAGCATTAGTAACATTAAAAGGGGTAAAAACCCTAATAACTTAAAAACATGTTAGTTAATACAAATGAGAACCAAGTGTGGATGATCTTCAAATCAAGACAATGTGTAAACATGCTAATGGTGCTCTGATCAAGTGGATTTTAAATTTTAAGGCATGAATTTGTAAAATTTGAAGCAAGGCTCCCTATTTTTCAAAAATGGGGGTATGTTGACCTTAACAAATGATGACTTCTAGGGGAAACATAATAATATGTTGGAATGCAGAAACTCTAGTTTAGACAAATAACTAGTTTGTTCATTCCATTTAATCAAGTACCATTGATATCAATTCATGTTTGAAACAAGTCTTACACATGTAGAGTTAGAATCAAACATCAAGACCCAACCATGTTGTGTGTGTGATTTTATTCCACTTACTATTTGCCATGGTATTTGGGGAATAACTTCCAAATTTCATGACTTTAACCATTAACAATAACTTTCAGCATGTTTGTATATTCATTAAGAACCATGCTTTAGCTTAGGGAAGGCTTGAGAATTGCTCTATTATCAGCCAAGCATCTATATCCCCAATAGATATGCCTTTGGCTCCACTCTAGACCTTATTCCACTTCCATCCAAGTGTCTATATCCCTAATAGAGGTTACTTAAATCACATCACCTACTAAAGGTCTTTGATTTTGCAATAATTTCTTGTTTTTATGAATTTTTTGATCATTTTAAATTTATAGCAAAGGTTGGGAGCCAAGTTAGCTAGGTTTAGGGATTTGGTCAAGTGTTTGATCTCTAGACAATCATCCTTAGTTACAACTTTATCCTAAGAAATAATGCTTATTAAGTAAAAACATGACTATATCCTAATAGTTCAAGCTCTCACCCTACATGTGCAATCCTTATTAAAACCAAGCTTAGATTAGAAAAATGCTCAAAATCCCAAGGAATAATTATGCTAACCATTAGTATTTACTAGTTTCTCCAAACTATAAAATTGTGATCATATTCCAATAATCCATGATCAACCCATGCTAAGAAAATATACCTGAATTCCTAAACTATGGAGTTCCTTTTGAGCATATAAATGTATTTTGAGTTGAGTACTATCCAAAAGGACTTATTGAAAGGAAGAAACAAAGTAGAGAAAGGGAAACACACCAAACACAAAGTAAAAAAAATAGAAAGTAAGGGAAACAAATATATGCAAACACTATGCACAAGCAAGGGACAAGAAGGAAAGAATAAGAAATAAACTAAACTAAGCCCCACTTATACTATCTCTAACTAGTCTCATAGTTCATTCCATAAAGACTACAAGTGGGATAATAGAGAAATAGTGCTTGAGGTATTTCCCATTGGTTGGTAATGTAAAATCTATTCCTTGAAATTCTTTTAGTTTGATGGTGTTATCTCCCAGGATCCCAACAATATGATATGGGCCAATCCATAAAGGTGTGAACTTTTCATACTTTCCTTTTGGTTTTAAGGATTTATCTCAAAGAATAAATAGGTCTCCTTGTTTAAACACCTTTATCTTTGAATGCTTATCAAATGACCTCTTGATTGTGGTTTGGTGTCTGTTGAAGTTAGTAAAATCCTCCTATCTTGCATCTTCAATTTGTATGATGTCAATTATCCTTGAACCTGTAAATTTTTGGTCCTCTTCCATGTACTCTTGTATGAACATATATGTTGGCATCTTCAGTGTGATGGGAAATATATATTCTTGACCATATACTAGTAACAATGGTGATGCCTTAAGATCTTATTTAACTCTTGTTTTATCTACCCAAAGAGTATACTTGAGTAGTTTGTGTCATTTTCTTGGTTTATCAGCTATAGGCTTCTTTATGGATTTCATCAAGTTCTTAGTTATTGATTTTGACACTCCATTACCTTGATAATAATTGTTTAATTATAACTTGAGGATAATGTTATTTTAATATGTCCACTTGATAATCTCAATTAATACAAAAGAAGATCCATTATCATAGACTAGAGATACAGGTGTCCCAAACCTTATGCATATGTTTTATTCTAAAAATTCGATCACCTCTTCAGTCTTGCACTACTTGGTTGTCACTACTTCAATGCATCTGGTGAAATGGTTAGTAGTAGTTATAACATACTTGTGACCATTAAAGGAATTAGGGTTAATGACCCCCAAAAAATATAATCCCCATTGGGTAAAGGGTTTATCAATCATCACTAGTTTTAATGGCATGGATGCCTTTGGCTCTTTTGTGTTAAAGACTTGACATGAATGGCATTCCCTCATATGTTTTTTAGCATCCTTGAAGATAGTAGGCCATTAATAACTAGCCCTAAGGATCTTATGGGTTGTTTTCCTTCCAAATGGATGGCCACTTTTGAGCTTTTCATGGAAAGTGTTAAATATTTTAGAAACCTCTTCTTTGGACACACACCTTAGGTAGATGCCTTCAAATTTCTTCTTATACAACACTCCATCCTTGATCAATAAATGGGCTAATTTGAGCCTCAATGATATTTTTTCTCTCTACTTAAACCTGTAGGATAATAGCCATTAATTAGCAAATAAATAATATGATCATACCAATCATTAGATTGAAAGCTTTGTTGATCAACCTACATAACATTCAGTTTGGGATTAGTATTAGTAGTCATCTAAATTAAGCCTTGGTATCTTACCAACTTTGTAGTCTTCATCTCTAGGTCATATTCTTCGAGAACAAACATCCACTTACCTTTCCTTTCTCTAAGTTCACATCGAATAAGCATGAGCTTAGTGGTAGGGTCTAGTAGTAATGCATGTACCTTATTTCTAAGGATATAATGCCTAAATTTATTCATTACCTTGACCAGAGCACATGCTTGTTTATCAATAAGAAAATAATTCAATTTAGAATTTTCAAAATTAGTAATTATGAAAGCAATAAGATGATCACATCCATCTGTCTTCTCTATTAGGATATCTAGAATTGTATGGTTAAAAGTAAAAGAATAATGATAGAAGTGTTTATTAAAGTCTAGACTTATTAGTATAGGGGCTTTTCTAATTGGTTTTTTGATTTCCTTGAAGGCCTTCTTGGTATCTTCATTCCAAGTGATCTTATCATCTTTGTTCAACATGTCATATAAAGGTCTCACTATTTATACAAAACAAAAAATAAAATTCCTTAAGAAGTTGATTTTACCAAAGAATGACTTCAATTCCTTCTTACTATTAAAGGGATCTATATTATATATTGCATCTACTCTATCAGGGTCTATAGAGATTTCCTCCTTAGTGATAACATGTTCTAATAGTTTTCCCTTAGTAACATAGAAAATACTTTTCTTTGGGTTGAGAAAAATCCCATACCTTATACACCTTTCAAATACTTATTGTAAGTGCATGATGTGATCTTCCCTATTTTTTGAAAATATAGTTAGCTCATCCATGTAAATAATAATTCACTTAACTATGAGGATTTGGAATGCATGACCCATTGCTCCTTAAAAGGTTGCACCTCTATTTATCAATCCAAAGGGCATTCTCTTGTAGGTAAGATTTCCCCACTTGGTAGTAAAAATAATCTTCATCCTATCTTCCTTTCTCAATAGCACCTAATTATACCCTAAAAATCCATCAAGAAAGGACATCATAACAAAACCAAAAAAAAATTGGATTACTTGGTCAAGAGAATGTAGGGGTAATTATCCTTTTTAGATACTCTATTTAGATTTATAAAATTAATACACAATCTGATTTCATTATATTTATTCCTAATTGGTACTAGGTTAGTTACCTAAGTGGAGTGTCTAATGAGAAATACTATCTTAGCATCTTGTAACTTTTTGACCTCTTTATATATCATTGGTTCTAGGACAGGGTTGACTAGCCTTTATTTTTGCCTAAATGGCTTGCAAGATTCCTTTAAAAAGTATGGTGTGGGTTATGAACTTAGGATAAAATATTTTTAATTCATCATAGGACCATGCTATTATGTCCTTATACTTGGTCAAAAAATACCTAGCTCTCTTAGTTTCACTTCTTGTGCAAGTTGTACCAATGTTCATTAGCTAAGGTTGACCATGGGAACCTGGGTCCATTACATCGTAGTCCTTTCCATCTACTTTGGGAATCTTGGTAGCCTCAACTATTTTTTATAAATCAAAAAGTATCTCTAAGTCTATCATCCCTTCGGAGATCTTATTGTCATTCAATTGAATGACCTTGTGATCAATATTTCTTTCAATTTTATCATCATCAAGGGTATTCTCACTGGCTTCATCAATGATGTAAGCCTCAAATACTCTTGAGCTAGTCATGAAGTCTATGATCTATTGATCATCATTGAATACTTAAAAATTGTTGACATTATTTGGCACTAAGGGATAGGGGATTAATTTAATGGTAAGGCTTTGTAACTTGAAACTTTGACTGGTCATAAAGTTGGTTATAACTGAAGCAAGTTGATCAGTAGCCTTGTTTTCCTCCCTAGGGATTCACACAATGTTTAAATCATTAAAGCATTCAATTAAGTCCCATAATATAAATTTATATTTATTAATATAAGACAACTTACATTGATATTTACTTTTGACCTGATTAACTACTAGTTATGAATCACCAAAAACTAATAATTCTTTAACCTTATGTTTGATTAAAAATTGTAATCCAAGAATAAATGCTTCATACTCTAAAAGATTTTTAGTACATGGGAATTAGAGTTTTTAAGAGGAAATTTACTCTTTCCCAATTGGATTAATTAATACCACTCCTACTCTAGATCCTAATTTGCATCTAGCACCATCAAAATAAAGCTTCCATATTCTAGGCATAGGATGAGAAGTTTTAGAGTTACATACCTTTACAGTGTCAAGAGTGTGAACTCCTAGATCTAAGTTAACCATGTTGACCCTCTCATTTTTTTCATTGTAATCGATGATCATATGCCTTATATTAGATTCCCTTTCTATCTTGATCTGATTTTAAGCTCCTTTACAAGGTAACCACATGTGTGAATAGTCAGTTGACATATAACCATTTAGAGATTTGGTCTAATCCCTACTTAGTAGCATTTTATATGTATCATGAATATCCACCACTTGGATGTCAATGAATTATTTGATCCTTAGTTCAAAAGTAATATACATGTGAACATTTAACAATTCACTAATCACTTTGACTCTTGATTTATCTAATTGAGTCATAATTCCATTAGATTTAATGGGCGTCAAACCTAATTTCTCACAAATACCTTTAGGAATAATATTTGTAGATTCTAACAAACAATAATGCAAATTCTTACCAAAGATCCTAACTGTAAGTAGGAAAGGTGGAACATCTGCCTTACTTGTGTGTATTGCAACATTAGCATGTGCAAACTTTTTTTAGTTTATTGGGTTTTTTAGATAAATACTCCAATAAAAAATCCCTTTGCTCTATAATATGAGCCAACTCATGCAAATTAATGTTAGCTTTGATATTTTTCATGTCCTCTACTATGTTATATCTAGTCTTATTGGAATAATTATATGTATCAATAGTGGGTTTAGAGGTAATTCCCTTATGACGCTCTGGATTGTTGTCTGATGTAGTATCAAGAGGAGCATCAAAATTATTTGATGGAGTTGAGGTAGTAAAAGGTTATTTTTACTCCCTATTCCTTATAGGATAGGTCTTCTTTAGATATTGTTGAAAAGCATGAATCTCTTCAAAGATATCCTTAGGCTCATTCTCCTCTTGAAATGGGAACTCAAATGTCTCCAGTATAAGAGTTGAATTAGTAGATTTAGATGACCTTGAATAAATTGAGATACCTGCACCATTGTCTTTATTAGGTAAAAATTCAAAAGTATCCAATTCTTCTTTAAAAGCTTCAAAAGCATTGAAAAATTCTAGACAATCTAATTCACCATGTTTTGAAGGGCAATAAACTCTACAATAATCAAGAAAAGCTACATCACCAATATTTATATCTGGCACATTATTATTAGTAGATAAATCATTTTTATGGATATTATTGTTATTTTTAATTCTATTTGAAGGCCTATTGAAACTTTGAAAAGATAAGTTCTTATTAGAGCTTTTTACAGTATTGCCAACTTGCTTTTGTAGTTGAATGAAATTAATGCTTAGCTTTTAAACCATCTTTAAGATAGAATCATTCTCATTCTTAGGTGCCTCATAGTTATAAACTTGATTATTACTACTAGATATAGGCATCAAATCTCTCTGGTCTTGTGGATGAGATCCATTGGTAGAGTTGCTCAAGAATCCCAAGTTTTGACCAGGATATGCATGATTCAAATGTAATTAGTTTAGGACTAAAAATTGATTTAAGGTAGGCATATTTTGATTTGAGTTTGGAATGGCATTCAACATAGGAAAATTTATATTAATGTTAAGAATATTTAATGCCATTTGGCTTTATGGTTTTATTTGATCATTAATGATCATAACTTCAACATAAGCTAAGTCTAATGTATTAATGACCTGAGAAAATCTTTTGAGAAACATAGAAGTCATGGGATCTAAGGAATACTTATAGATCTATAAGACTAAAGCCTCATCAAGTCTATAAAGATCTATGGTTATGCTAAACATTTTTTGGAATCTAGGATTGAAGGATCTTATGGGCTCATTTGAGTCTCTTTTGACTATGGTAAACTATTAGTACAAGACACATTGACTAAAGATTTTTCCAAATTGATCAATGAATTAATTATTAAAATTGTTCCAACTAGCTATGTATTTTTTAGGAAGATTAAATAACCATTCATATTCATCATCTTTAAAATTAAATGGAAACAATCTAAATGCCACATCTTCATAAACAACATTCAAAAGTCTTAAAGCAGCTTTGAAGGATTTAATGTGTTCTTCAGTAGTTATAACACCATTAAGACTAAAAGTAGGTAGATACTTTGTAGGATTATGAGGAAGGTCATGTAACACACCTAGCACATTAATTTAAGAACAAACTATCCAAACCATACCTTGATAGGGATTGAACATAGGAGTACCCTAAATTCGTGAAGTTGATTGAGACTTTGAAAGTCTATGCTTACCTTTGTCTTTCCTAGCTCTCCTATGTACTTATAATGAAAAGAGGGGAACCCTTTTCTCTGAACATGACTTGGTCCTTGTCCTTGGCAATTCTAGCTTGAAAATGTTGAACTCTGTTTAAAATATAATTTGTAAGTCTTATCTTTATAAATAATGATGATTAGACTTGCATAATAAGCCATTTTTTCACAAATATGTATAAGAATGGTAAAGGACATAAATATTTAACTAAATTATTTCCAAGATGTGTCTAAATACATTATTATGAATTATTTGTACATGTTTGAAGCTCAAATAAACTTATATTTTCAAATATCTATTAATATTTGAACAAAGTGGCTATTACTAACCTCAAATGTCTTAGAATCATAGATCTCAAGCTATATTTACCATAATTAAACATCAAACTTCAAATAACATCTATGTTTATCTAAATAAGCACAAATACTAGCTTTAAACCTTTAATATCAATTATCTTTATGCAAATATGCTTAAAGAAACACAAATATGCAAAGAATACATCAATCTTTGAATATAATTCACCATAATTAGCAAATATGTTGCAAATTTTTAAAGATTTAACTTGACTATCCTTCTAGTGCCAAATTGTTGATGATTGAATGTGTACCACTAGGTCACCCTATAGTATTTAAGGAATACTTTTCAATTTTAAACTCAGAGAATTCATTGCATGAGTTACATGTTGTGATAATTATGCTATCATTGGTGTAATAGGGGTAGAGCACATGAATTGTTTACATATTTTTATTGATTGGTGGTTGGGAGTGACTATGTCCTATCATTAATCTTTGATTTTGAATATGATATATGCTATTTAAAGTGAATTATGCTCCAAACTAAGTCTACAGCTAAACCAAGATGAATATTCACAAAGAGGCTAATCTAAGGTGAATTTATAAAAAATGAGCAAAAGGAAAGGTAAGGTAGAGAAGAGATGTTGCTTATCTTGATTTCAAACATCATGACAAAGTTCAAATATCATCTAGGCATGCACTTAACCAATGTATTACATGAAGTAGGATAAGTTCAAATCCTATCACATATTAAGAAAACATCTAAGGAATGTGTGAAATAATGAAAATAAGAACCAAGTTCACTTTAAATATTTACCCCTATAAGTAAATAGCATTAGCCCAAATTTAAGAAGAATAAGAAAATGAAATGAACTGAAGAAATTTCAATTAACCTAGTATTGGCACAAGTTAACAACTTTACATTAAAATGTACACACCAAGAATTCATAAGAATAATTCAAATCTATAAGTTAGAACAAACAAGTGAGAGAGATGCTAGGATAACAAAAGACAAGAAAATTTGGACAAACTTTGTAGAATTCCTTGCTTATATTAATTGCTCAAAAGCTACAATTGGTTTTGGCTCAAAAAAAAACTCTCCCCTTTTAGAATTAGCAGTGCCTCTTTATATATGCCTTTCATGAGGTATGTCAGTCATTTCTTGTCAACATGAAATTAGAAAAGTGTCATAAACACTTATCCCTTCTATTAAATTTTAGAAAAAATGACATTTTCTAATTTACTAACCCATAGGCAATGTGCTTCAAAACTACACATTCTTTTAAAAAGAAATCTTTCCTTTCAGAACATCATTTAATGCTAGTTATAAAGGAATATTCTAAATCCAACTAGCTTTAGGACCCTGGTAATATTGAAGTCCCTGTAAGATCAATATTTTATAGTGTTTTCCATTGATCAACTAGATGTTACCAATGTATTTCATGAACAAATCATTTTCTTGATCCCCTAGGTTATTGAGATATTTCTTAGGTCTCTCCAAAGCTTTTTTTATGCTCCTAAATGATAATAGTAGGCCCATGATCTTCTTATTATCAGTGTTTGTCTTCCTTTGACCTTGGTTCCTCACCTCCTTTATGAATTGAAAAGTTCTATAATTGAACTCCTCATCAGTGATAAGGCTTAAAGGACTAAGTGAGATGGACCCTTTGATTAAGTTATCCAACATGTGTAGTAATTTATCTTTCTATTATTTTGGGTCCTTGGAAATGTCCTCCATCTACTTGAACTAGTTACTCAGGGCTTTGATTTTGTCTACCAATATAGCCACCACCATATTTACATGGGCTAGGCTGATTGTATTGAATTGTAGGACTTGATTTTTGGTTAAGGCTTTGATAAAGTATTTCAATTGATAGCTTGAAGACTACCACTAACCAACTTAGCATGTAGTCATGGATTTTTTCTCATTTATTATTTGTTGTTAGGTTTTGGTTGCATATAATTGAACAAGTCAATCATGGTGTCCTCATATAGTTTGAATCTATCTTCTTGGATTAATAAGATGGCAATATCTTCTAAATTTTATTCCATTTCAAGATGCCCTTGATCATTGTAGTAGAGCTTCCTTTCAAACATGTTCTTCTCTTGTGATGGGCTACCATGGCTATGGGTTTTTTTAGATTGCTTGTTGATGGTCTACAATTTAATTTTAGATCAAATTATTTGTGCACAAGTGATAATTCAATTTCTTTGGCTTGATTATAATGATCATAGGGTCAAATCAGGGTTTTTATATTGTTAAGGCTTTCCTGAAGGTTTTCACAATAATTTAAAGGAGGTAGCTATTTGAACTTGTTCAAGCTTTGTGACTTAGATCCTAATTAGACTACATACTTATACTTTTTCATTTCTTGGGTCTACAAAAACTTCCACTTTGCATATTATACTTACATGGCTTTGACGTGGCATCATCATAACATCCCTATGGCATTTTCATGAAATTTTTCTCATCAATATTTAAAATTTGATCATTATATTTTGTCCCCACTTGATGGCATGCCATTGGATCATCATTACACAAATCAATGTGGATCATTGATCTTGATCTGAGAAATCAAACACCATTGTATGATTTTTATATTCTCCATAGTTATGACACTTATCACTTTTGCATTTTATCTAAGTTTCATTGAAATGTCAATGTTGATCTCACACTGTTGATCTTGTTTGCACAAAGCAATCATGTTTTATCAATCTTGATCTACTTAATTATGCCTCCTACTTGATGTATCATTGATAGGAATGTGTACACTCATCTATGTACTATTTATCTTAGAAATATTCTCATTCTTTAATTAAGGCCTTTTATTATGCCATGTGTCATCTTTACATTCATCTTTAGGACTTTTAACTTTTCAACATTTGTTATACACCATCTGATCATCTTCACTTGAGAAAATGTACTCTATTGGATCTTGATCTATGAGGTTAAATGTCATTGGTTTTTTAGTGTTATTTGGCTATGAGTGTGACACTTTTCACCCTTTCACTTATCCGAGGGCTCTGTTGAAGTCTTGACTCAATACATGTCATTAGATCAATCCTACTTAAGTAAACATGTGTTGTTGATTTTTAGAAGATGCTTGAACTTTAGCTTAGGGCCAAGGATTTGTATTTAATATTGCACCATTGGATCTTGATCACTTGAGAAAATGTGAACCATTGATCCTATGAATGAAAATGATATTTAAGTTAGTGCTTGGGAAAATAAAGAACTTAGCATAAAGTTTTGGACTATGGTTTATTTTATGTTAATAAACATAGGTCAAACCTTAGGATAAACATTTTAAGTTAAGTTTTAAACATGATAAAAGGTACCTATTGAATAAAAAATACATAGTATATAGTCTTAATATAAGGATTATAACATTAGGAAAGGGACCCTATGGTTAGTTAGATCATGTAGGAATAAGAGGGACCAAGGGGGATTGGGGAAATAAATAGACCAAACGTAAAAAAATCTAGACTACGGTTTGGTCATGTATTAAACATGACTAAATCATAGAATAAAAATTAAACTAAGCTTATGACATGACTAATCATTCCCACATAAATTGTTCCCATCAAATTTGAATTTGATTCAAAGGGACGTGAGCTAGTATATTTTGAAAGAGGGTTTTGAGATAATGACTCATGAATTTAATTTGATATTTGATAGATCAAAGGCTAGTAGAATTTTTAATTAACATTAAAATATGAAACCTTAGATATTTTAAAATATGAAACCATGGATATTATTCATTTCCAAATGAGATTCCATTGGGATTGCAATATAAGAACATAATCAATAATCATTAGTAACATTAGAAGGCAAACAATCCCTAATCACTTGAAAACATGTCAGTTAATGAAAATGATAACTAGGTGTGGATGATCTTCAAATCAAGATAATGTGAAAACAAGATAATGGTGCTCTGATCAAGTGGATTTTCAATTTTAAGGTATGAATGAAACAAGGGTCCCCATTTTTCAAAAATGGGGGTATGTTGATCTCAACACCACCTTTTTTGAGGAGTCACATTCTTGTTACCTCTATTTTTCTCTCTTTTTTGGATGGAGATCTCTCATCTCTCTCATTTCTATCTTACATGCTAAAATTTCCTATAACTTCCTTCCTATCCAACTTCTACATTGGTTTGGGTGGTTACCACAATAAGACCCTTCACCACCTTTTCTCATGACTTATAATTTCATATAGTTGCTCATATAAGACTTTGTTAAGACTATTTCTCATCTTAACTACCTATTTGACACTTCATTATACTTTTATGACCCCTAAGACCTTATTAATTCATTACATACCCTTGACATTACATGAAACACCACTTACAATCCTCACTAGGTCCTTTAGTATTTCAAATATTCAAATGGTCACTTTTGGAGGTAAAATTTCACATACCCATAAACAAACCTTTAATGACTCATTATGACTCCTAAGATAATAAATGGATCCTAAAGGATCCCACACACATACTTGTACTCCAAAATAGACCAACTATGACTCCTAACTAGGACATATATTTTCAATAACTACAAATAGTGTTTTGCTTACTAGATGTTCCTACATCATACTCCCAAGGAGGGACAAATATTGAATGGAAATATAATTAGCTTATTTCTCTTTTTATAATTGTCCTTTACTTGTCTTTATTTTCTATCTTCCTCTTGACTTTTCTCATGTTATTCTTTCTCCATTTTATCCTTCTTAGTCTTCAACATTCTATTATTTGCTTTCTTCTTCCATATTTTTCTCCTCAACTCTTTATCATCTATAAGTGTCCATGCCTCCACTTCATTATCATTCAATTCATAAGTCCCAAACTCTTCTTCACTCTTGTCTTCATTTGGACCTATATAAACAACATCATTAATATGCATCTTATGAGTGTTATGAGGCCAAATTACCTCTCCACTAGTTCCTTGAGATTGTATACTTGGTTTAAAATTATTCTTATTTGTACCTTCCCTTTTCTCAGCTTGTTTATCCTCTTCAACTATCTCACTTCTTGGATACACTTCTTGTAAACTTGTTCCATCATCTTTCTCATACTTTTTCTCATCCAATTTAGCTACAATATCATGTAAACATGTCATTTTATTAACTTATCTTAAACTCACTTGCTTGTCTTTGCCATGCTTGATCATGAGTTTTTATGACTCATCCTTTATCTTCCTCATTGGCTTATTAGGTGTAACTTCTTGTTGCTCCATACCTACACTATTCATATCATCCATGCATGTAATTTTTTGTTTATGAAATTTAATCACCTCTTCATGGCTTCCATCATATATGCCATTCACCTCTTCCTTGACCTAACTTTTTATTTCTTTTATATCACTAATGAGCTTCCCATGATGATCTTCACTTATATTCAGCCATTTCAATGGACTGAAATCTCTTTTAGAAAATCCAATTCTTTCCTTAAGGCAAGAGCATTTATGTCTCCATGATATTCATCAAATTTAGGACCTTTTTAGTTCTCATCTTCTTTAAAAAAAAATTTCACATCAGCATATGTAATCATTTTCATCCCATGTTCTAATAAATATTCATTCTTATTCAAGTCTCTACCATTCCATACATTTGATCATTCACCTATCTACCCATTAGTACTCTTTGACATTATTTATCTTATTTTGTAGTCTCTTTCCATGATCACATGTATTTATTTACAAAATTCATCATCATACTTATCATACACTAATTACTTACCTTTATATAGGATTATGCACTCTTCACTTTCTTCATCTTACATACTCTTTAGGTTACTCAATTACATCTTCAACTCTTTGGATTTGTTTTATTTCATCATGCCTTTCATTTGCTTCTTGAGTTTGTCATTTTTATCTTTTTTATACCTTCTTGAAGTGTACTTATAACACTATCTCTTCTTACCTTTTCCATGCTATTTACCACCCATTTTTTTCCTTGTACTCTTTTAAACTGATATTTCTTACTTATCTCACCTTCTTCATGCTTCTTAGCTTGATTTCATTTCATTCCAACTTGAGTTATTCTTCCCTTTACTCTTTGCTTCCATATTTTCTATTGTTTTCCACCTATTTTCTTGGCTTGCATGACCTCTTGCTTGAGTTTAACCTTTTACTTCTCAACACCTGTTACTTTGATCTACTTAGGCCAAACATAATCATGTTCTTATACTATCTTTGAGGATTGTGCATTGCCCTTCTTTCTTCCAATCTACATATTAGCTTCTTTCCTTTCAAATTTACAATCAAATTCAATGCTTAAGCATTAATTTACCTCCATATAGGACTAATTCAAGGTCATTTCTTCATTCATGTCTTCATGTTTTACCTTCATGGCTTGTTATCTTTTCTTCCTTATGTGCCTCTTCTCTTGCTTCAGTTGTAATGTTTGTCAAAGCATCATGAAATTCCTCTTTCACCTCATCTTGATAATTTTTAATGCCTTCAATCTCTATCATCTTTTCTTCTACAACTAGTTATCTTTCCTTATCTTCTTGATGGATGATGTATTATACCCATCCTTCACAAGCTTTAAGGCCTTATGTTTAGCCTTCATCAAACTTTGCTTGAAACCTACATACACAAACTCAAATTAAATGTTAACATATAAAATAAGAGACCACATAGTCATCATGAATGTCTTTTGTATAGACACTCTTCTCTTCTCCTTGTCTTCTCTCTCAAATGCTTATATTTACATTTCTATCTTCATATTCTCCTCAATGATAAATCTTTTCTTAACTTATTTGTCTTGTTTCTCTCTTGGAAACTCCTCATCTCTCATGCCTCTATGGGTTTTACTCTCTCTTTTATTTTCTTCTCTTTTCTCAAAACACTCATCTTGGGCCTTTTCTCTCTCCTAAGTAGCTCTAGTGGCCACTTCACCTTATTCCTCATGATACAACCAATCCATTGGCTTATTTAACCTTTTATGATCTTCACCATGAGCTATATCTTTTCCAAACTCTATCCCAACTCTCTTATCATATATTTTACTTCTTTTTATGCATCCATCTTGTCTTTTCTTCACCTTTTTGGCCTTATCTAGACATATCTCTTAGCAAGCCACCTAATTGCTAGTTAGATCTCTCTTGGACCTAATTATCTTTCTTTAGTATTTGTATAAGACTTCTCTTATCCCTTTTTAATCTCTCTTGGAGTCTTTCCTTTCTTTCTCTCTTGAGCTTCAATGCTCTCTCTTTAATCGACCTGCTCTAGTTCTCTTGACTAGTTTCAAGTCCTCATCATTAGACTTAGGGGATTTTAGTTCCTATATTCACCAACCTTATATTCCTTCATTCTCACATAAATATTCCACACCTACACCATACATCATTTTCCCATAGTATCCTTTAATGTCACTTAATATTCCTCATAGCATTTTATGCATATCGCAAATCAATAAGCTTTAAGAACTCAATACAAAATCAAACCAAGAGCTTACCTTGATATGATACCAAATAATGCATAGGTACATGTAAAAATTCTCATGATCACCATCTTGGATCTAATCTTCACTGATCTTGAATCTTTATTCCAACTTGAAATACCTAGCTTTATTCTCAAGGATCAACTTTCATTGATGTCTTCCAACTTGTTCACTATGCTATATATCCTCCTTTGTTATAACCCTATTATAAAACACCATAGATTCATATATCACTATCATTAGACCCCTTATAAGTCTCCATGAATTCCCTCAACTCATCTCCATTCACTAGTTCATCTCCTTTCATTCAACTCATTACTAGCTTTACTCTAGACAAGCTCTTCAAGGCTAAAAACCTCAAATGTTATGGTTGGTCTCATGGACTCAATATGTATTCATATATGACCTTAAAATATCATATTATACTTATTTTAACCCCTTTTCATCTCTAAATAAATCTCCATCATCTTATTTTACTCTTCAACCTCATTAGTGCCAACATTCCCTTGTAGCCTTTCACTCTTTCCCTTTGTTTTACCACTCTACAAACTTTCCTAAATATCTAAGCCCATAATATGGCACCATATATCTTATTATAAGTCTAAATAAAGTTTCATCCCTTAATTATTTGTTTGGACAACCTTTCCTTTGTTAGCATGTTCTCAATTAGGCCTTTCTATCCCTACAACAATTGCCTAGACCTCAAATCCATACTATACCATACAGTAGTAGACTAAAACATCTTTATTTATTTTACACATGTCAAAATTTTCAAGATTACAAATTTTAAACATTTTCCACCTATTATAACTCTATTTATTGGGTTTTAGGTTTCCAAACCCTAGGTTGATGATTGTAGAGGTAGAAAGGCTTCAAAATTCAATATCCCTAGTTTTAGATTGTTTCAAGAGGAACTAAGACCTTCCATAGGTTTATATTAATAAAATACACCTTCTTTAATAGTTTATAACAATTTAAAAATATTATTATGTCTTAAACTAAACTAAACTCAAAACTTTGTGAGTCTTTTCAAGTAATGTGTAGGGTTTCAAGGGTTTGTCTACAATCTAAAGGTTTCTAATCTAACAATGAATTGTTATAAACACTTACTTCCCTACCACACGTGCTTATTACTTGACCAACTTCATCACTACTCATTTTCTCAAGTATACAAAGACCTTTCATGGCATTTGATTGTACAAACAAGGTAGTGACTATGTATTGAACATAGTACTAACTGTTTGACCAGGGCAACTTCCCAAATGACTAGATATTGAAAAAAAATTATTTATTTTACATTCCAACATATTCATATATATTTTCACCTTGAACCTTGGTTATATATATGAATCTTTCTCAAGCAATATAATTACCTTGTTGATACAAAGCTTCAAGTACATTAAGATATCATGTTCTAAGACTATCATAGTCATATCAAGGTTTCCATCTTAAGAACATTTATTTAAGGTTATATCCCTTTTGTAATATATCAAATATAAATCTGAAATATATAATTATTGGATATATCTTTTAATGATTGATCCAATGCTCTTTTTTCATTAAATAATCATCAAACCCATCAACCTCTTACTTAACTGTAATCATAGTTTCCTTTTCAAACCTATAATCACGTAAAAAGTAATTTATAATGGCCTCAAGGGAATTTCAAATACAATATCTAACTAATATAAATCCATTACTATTCAAATGCAACATAGGCACACACAATAATCTTTTCTTTATTCATTTTAATTATCATTTGTTACATTACATTCCATGAATGGAATCTACCACCTTTATTGAGGAGTTACATTCTTTATACCTCTATTTTTCTCTCCTTGGATCTCTATCCTATCTCCCCTCTCTCTCTTACATGATAAAACTAGATACAACTTCCTTACCACTCAACTTCTACATTGGTTTGGATGGTTACCACAACAAGATCTTTCACCACCTTTTCTCATGACTTGTATTTTCACATATTTAGAAACATAAGACTTTTTTAAGACCATTTCTCATTTTAAATACCTAATTTAAACTTAATTAGACTCTTATTACCTCTATGACCTTACTCATTCATTAGGCACCCGTGACATTACTTGAAACACCACTTACAATACTCACTAGGTCCTTTAGTATTTCAAATATTCAAATGGTCACTTTTGGAGGGAGAACTCCACATACTCACAAACACACATTTAATGACTCATAATACAATAAATAGATCCTAAATGATCACACACACATAATTATACTCCAAAATAGCCTAACTCTGACTCCTAACTAGGACATATCTCTTTAACAACTACAAATAGTGTTTTTCTTACTAGATGCACCTACATCATACTCTCTAAGAAGGAGAAAATTCAAATGGAAACATAACCAACCTACTTCTCTTTTTCCAATTTTCATTTACTTGTATTTTTTTTGTCTTCCTCTTGACTTTTCTCATGTTCTTCTTTCTCCATTTTGTCCTTCTTAGTCTTCAATATTCTATCCTTTGCTTTCTTCTTCAATATTCTTCTCCTCAACTCTTTCTCAATTGTAAGTGTCCATGTCTCCACTTAATTCTTGGTCAATTCATAAGTCTCATACTCTTTTTTACTCTTCTCTTCATTTGGACCTGTATAAACAACATCATTCATATGCATCTTATGAGTGTCATGAGTCCAAATTGCCTCTCCACTAACTTTTTGAGCTTGTATACTTGGTTTAAACTTATTATCAGTTGTGCCTTCCCTTTTATCATCTTTCTTATCCTCTTCAAATATCTCACTTCTTGGATACACTTATTATAAACTTGTTCCATAATCTTTCTCATACTTTTTCTCATCTAACTCAACTATAATATCATGTAAACATGTCATTTACTCACCTTATCTTCAACTCATTTGCTTGTATTTGCCATGATTGATCATGAGTTCTTGTGACTCATCCTTTATCTTCCTCATTTTCCTATGAGGTTAAACTTCTTATTTTTGATCCATACCTACATGATTCATATCATCCATTTATGTCATTCCTTTTTTATGAGATTTAATCACCTCTTCATGGACGCCATCATTTATACCATTCAACTCTTCCTTAACCTCACTTACCATTTCTTTGAGAAAATACATACTGTACTATATATTAGAAAACTAAAACCTCATGATTCCTTTTACACATGTAAAAATAGGAAAGGTTACAAAGTTTCAACATTTTCCACTAGTTATAACTCCATTTATTGGGTTTTACATTTATAGACCCTAGGTTGATGATTGTAGAGGCTAAAAGGCTTAAAAATTCAATATCTCTAGTTTTAGGTTATTTCATGAATAATTGAGACCTCCCACATGTCTATATTAATAAAATAAACCTTCCCAAATAAGTGAGAATAATTAAACAATCTTAATATGTCTTAAACTAACCAAAACTCAAAACTTTGTGAGTCCTTTCAAGGATTGTGTAAGGTTTCAAGGGTGTATCTGCACTTTAGAGTTTTTTAATCTATGAATGGATTGTTATCAACACTTATTCCATTAACACACATGCTTAGGACTTGACCAACTTCATAAATAATTAAGATATCAAGTTCTAGGAATATCATAGTCATATAGGGTTTCAATATTAAAAATGTTTCTTTAAGGTTATATCCCTTTTGTAATATATCAACTATCAATCTAAAACTTATAATGATTGGATATACCTTTCAATGTTTGAACCAATGCTCCTTCTTTCATCAATAGTCATCAAGCCCATCGACCTCTTACTTGAATTTAACCAACTATTTATTTTTCAAACCTGTAACCACATAAAAATTAATTGATCATGGCCTTAAGGAAATTTTAAATACAAAATATAAATAATATAAATCCAATACTACTCAAAGGCAATATAAGCACACACAATAATCTCTCCTTTATTCATTTGAATTGTCATTTGTTACATTGCATTCCTAGAATGGACTCTACCACCTTTATTGAGGAGTTACATTCTTGCTATCTCTATGTTTCTTTCCTTGTTGGATCTCTCTCCTCTCTCCCCTCTCTCTCTTACACACTAAAACTACCTACAACTTCCTTCACAATCAAATTCTATGTTGGTTTGGGTGGTTACCACAACAAGACCCTTCACCACCTTTTCTCATGACTTTTATTTTCACATATTTACCAACATAAGACTTTATTAAGACCATTTATCATCTTAAATAAATATTTTACACTTAATTAAATTATTATTACCCCTGGGACCTTACTCATTCATTAGACACCCTGTACATTACTTGAAACACCACTTACAATCCTCACTAGGTCCTTTAGAATTTCAAATATTCAAATGGTCACTTTTGGAGGGAAAACTCCACATACTCAAAAACACACCTTCAATGACTAATTGTGACTCTTAATAAAATAAATGGATCCTAAAATATCCAACACACATACTTGTACTCCAAAATACACCAGCTATGACTTTTAACTAGGACATATCTCTTTAGCAACTATAAATAGTGTTTTGCTTACTAGATGCTCCTGCATCATACTCCCTAAGAGGGAGAAAACTTTACTGGAAGCATAATTAGATTCTTATCTTTTTCCAATTTTCCTTTAATTTTCTTGCATTTCTATCTTCCTCGTGATTTTTCTCATCTTATTCTTTCTCCATTTTGTCTTTCTTAGTCTTTAATGTTCTAGTTTTAGTTTTCTTCTTCCATATTCTTCCCCTTAACTCTTTCTCACTTGTAAGTGTCCATGCCTCCACTTAATTCTCGGTCAATTCCTAAGTCTCATACTCTTTTTTAATATTTTCTTCATTTGTACTTCTATAAACAGCATCATTCATATGCATCTTATGAGTGTCATAAGTCCAAATTGCCTCTCCAATAACTCCTTGAGCTTGTATACTTGGTTTAAATTTATTATCAATTGTTCACTCTCTTTTATCAGCTTGTTTATCCTCTTCAACTATCTCACTTCTTCGATACACTTATTGTAAAATTTTTACATAATCTTTCTCATACTTTTGCTCATCCAACTCAGCTATAATATAATGTAAACATGTCATTTTCTCAACTTATCTTCAACTCACTTGCTTATTTTTACCATGCTTGACCATGAGTTATTATGACTCATCCTTTCTCTTCCTCATTGGCCTATGAGGTGAAGCTTCTTATTTTTGATCCATACCTACATGATTCATATCATTAATTTATGTCATTCATTGTTTATGAGATTTAATCACCTCTTCATGGTTGCCATCATTTATACCATTCAACTCTTCCTTGACCTCACTTTCCATTTATTTGAGAAAATACATACTATATTGTATGATAAAAAAATAAAACCTCATGATTCCTTTTACACATGTAAAAATAGGAAAGATTACATAGTTTCAACATTTTCCATGAGTTAGAACTCCATTTATTAGGTTTTAGGTTTATAAACCCTAGGTTGATTATAGAGGCTGAGAGGATTCAAAATGTAATATCTCTAGTTTTAGGTTTTTTCATGAGGAACTAAGACCTTCCACATTTATATATTAACAAAATAAACCCTCACAAATAGGTGAGAATAATTGAACAATCTTGATATGTCTTAAACTGACCAAAACTTGAAACTCTATGAGTCCTTTCAAGGACTATGTAGGGTTTCACGGGTCTATCTACACTTTAAAGGTTTTTAATCTATGAATGGATTGTTATCAAAACTTATTCCATTGACACACATGCTTAGGAATTGAAAAAATTCATAACTATTAATTTTCTCAAGCATACAAAGACCTTCCATGGTATTTGACTATATAAATAGGGTAGTGACTCTGTATTAAACAGAGTACTGAATGTGTGACTAGGGAAACCTCCCAATCGATTGGATATTAAACATTTGTTTCTTATTTTACAATCCAAATTATTCATCTATATTTTCATAATGAGCCTTATATATATATATATATATATATATATATATATATATATATATATAAAGCAATATAATGACCTTGATACAAAGCTTCAAGTACATTAAGATATCACATTCTAGGACTATCATATTCATATCAAGGTTTTAATCTTAAAAATGTTTCTTTAAGGTTATATCCCTTTTATAATATATCAACTAGCAATCTAAAACTTAGAATGATTGGATATACCTTTCAATGATTGAATTAATGCTCTTTCATTCATCAATAGTCATCAAGCCCATCAACCTCTTACTTGATTGTAACCAATACTTTCCTTTTCAAACTTGTAATCACACAAAAAGTGATTGATAATGGCCTCAATTTCCTTTAAAATATAATATATAACTAATATAAATCATACACTCTTCAAATTAAACATAGGCACACACACAACAATCTTTCCATTATTTATTTAAATTATCATATGTTACATTGCAGTCTATGAATGCACTATGTGACCTTTGTTGAGGAGTTAAATTATTGTTACCTTTGTTTTTATCTCCTTCTTGGATCTCTCCCCTCTCTACCGTCTCTCTCTTATATGCTAAAACTATGTATAACTTCCATCCCATCCAACTTCTATGTTGGTTTGGGTGGTTACCATAACAAGACCCTTCACCAACTTTTTTCATGACTTGTATTTTCATATATGTACCAACATAAGACTTTGTTAAGACCATTTATATATTTAAATACCTATTTGACATTTCATTAGACTCTTATTACCCCTATTACCTTAGTCATTCATTACACACCCTTGACATTACTTGAAACACCATTTACAATCCTCACTATGTCCTTTAGTACTTCAAATATTCAATTGGTCACTTTTGGAGGGAAAACTCCACATACTCATAAATACACCTTTGATGACTCATTATGACTCTACAGACAATAAATGGATCCTAAAGGATCCCAAACACATATTTTTACTCCAAAATAGACCAACTATGACTCCCAACTAGGACATATCTCTTCAATAACTACAAATAGTTTTTTGCTTACTAGATGTTCCTACATCATACTCCCTAAGAGGGAAAAAAATTGAATGGAAACATAATTAGCTTATTTCTCTTTTTCTAATTGTCCTTTACTTATCTTTATTTTCTATTTTCCTCTTGAATTTTCTCATGTTCTTCTTTCTCTATTTTGTCCTTCTTAGTCTTCAATATTCTATTATTTGTTTTCTTCTTTCATCTTCTTATCATCAACTCTTTCTTAGTTTTAAGTGTCCATTCCTCCAATTAATTCTCATTTAATTCATAAGTTTCATACTCTTCATTAATCTTCTCTTCATTTTTACATTTATAAACAACATCATTCATATGCATATTATGAGTGTCATGAGGCCAAATTGCCTCTTCACTAGCTCCTTGAGCTTGTATACTTGGTTTAAACTTATTATCAGTTGTACCTTCCCTTTCATCAGCTTGTTTTTCCTATTCAACTATCTCACTTCTTGGATACACTTCTTATAAAATTAATCCATCATCTTTCTCATACTTTTCCTCATCCAACTCAGTTACAATATAATGTAAATATGTCATTTCCTCACATTGTCTTAAACTTGCTTGTCTTTACCACGCTTGATCATGAGTTATTATGACTCATCCTTTCTCTTCCTCATTTTAATATGAGGTGAAACTTATTATAGCTATCCATACCTACACTATTCATATCATCCATGCATGTCATTCCTTGTTTATGATATTTAATCACCTCTTTATGGCTTCCATCATGTATGACATTCAACTCATCCTTGACCTCACTTGCCATTTCTTTGAGAAAATACATAATATATAATATGGTAGAAAAATAAAACCTCAATATTCCTTTTACACATGTCAAAATAGGCAAGATTATAAAGTTTCAACATTTTCCACCTATTATAACTCCATTTATTGGGTTTTAGGTTTCTAAACCCTAGGTTGATGACTATAGAGGTTGAGAGGCTTCAAGATTAAATGTCTCTAGTTTTATGTTGTTTAAATAGGAAATAAGACCTTTAAAAGGTCTATATTAAAAAAATACACCTTTCCAAATAGGTGAGAATCATTAAAAATTCTTATTATGTCTCAAACTAAGCAAAACTCAGAACTTTGTGAGTCCTTTCAAGGATTGTGTAGGGTTTCAGGGGTCTATCTACACTCTAAAGGTTTTTAATATAAAAATAGGTTATTCTTAATGTTTATTCCCCTAATACACATACTCAAGACTTGACCAACTTCATAAATAATCATTTTCTCAAGCACACAAATACCTTCCATGGTATTTGATTATACAAACATAGTAGTGACTATGTATTGAATAGAGTACTAACTGTGTGACTAGGGAAACCTCCAAACTAACTGGATATTGAATATTTGTTACTTTTTTTTAAATCAAACCTATTCATCTAAATTTTCACCATTAACCTTGTGTGTGTGTGTGTGTGTGTGTGTGTGCGTGTGTATATATATATATATATATATATATCAATCTTTCTCAAGCAATATAATGACCTTATTTATACAAAGCTTCAAGTACATTAAGATATCATGTTTTAGGACTATCATAATCATATCAGGGTTTCAATATTAAAAACATTTCTTTAAGGTTCTATCCATTTTGGAATATATCAACTAGCAATCTAAAACATATAATTATTGGATATACCTTTCAATGATTGAACCAATGTTCCTTATTTCATCAACAATCATCAATCCCATCAACCTCTTACTTGAATTTAACCAATTTTTTCCTTTTCAAACCTATAACCACACAAAAAGTGATTTATCATGGCCTAAAGTTCATTTTAAATACAATATATAACTAATAGCAATCCAATACTATTCAAAGGCAATATAGGCACAAACAACAATCTTTCTTTTATTCATTTGAATTGTCATTTGTTAAATTGCATTCTATGAATGGATTATACCACCTTTATTGAGGATTTAAATTATTTATACCTATGTTTTTCCCTCTTTTTTGTATATTTATCCTCTCTCCCCTCTCTCTTACACACTAAAACTACCTACAACTTCCTTCACATCCAACTTCTATGTTGGTTTGGGTGGTTACCATAACAAGACCCTTCACCACCTTTTCTCATGACTTGTATTTTCACATATTTACCAACATAAGATTTTTTTAAGACCATTTATCATATTAACTACATATTTTACACTTAATTAAATTATTATGACCCCTAGGACCTTTCTCATTCATTATACACCCTTGACATTACTTGAAACAACACTTATAATCTTCACTAGGTCTTTTAGTATTTCAAATATTCAAATGGTCACTTTTGGAGGGAAAACACCACATGCTCATAAACACACCTTTAATTAATAATTATGAATCCTAATAAATTAAATTTATCCTAAAATATCCCACACTCATACTCATACTCAAAAATACACCAACTATGACTCCTAACTAGGACATATCTCTTCAACAACTATAAATAGTGTTTTGCTTACCATATGATCTTTCATCATACTCCCTAGGAGGGAGAAAATTTGAATGGAAACATAACCAAATTATTTATCTTTTTCCAATTATCTATTACTTGTATTTCTTTTATACCTTCCTCTTAACTTTCCTCATGTTCTTCTTTCTCCATTTTGTTCTTCTTAGTCTTCAACGTTTTATTCTTTCCTTTCTTCTTTCATCTTCTTCTCCTCAACTCTTTATTAGTTGTAAGTGTCCATGACTCTAATTCATTATCATTCAATTCATAAGTTTCATAATATTTTATACTCTTATGTTTATTTATACATTTATCAACATCACACATATGCATCTTATGAGTATCATGAGGCCAAATTGCCTCTCCACTAGCTCATTGAGCTTGTATACTTGGTTTACACTTATTCTCAGTGTTACCTTCCCCTTTATTATTTTTTGCCTCTTCAACTATCTCACTTATTTCATAAATTTATTTTAAACTTATTCCATCATCTTTCTCATACTTTTGCTCATCTAACTCAGCTACAATATCATGTAAATATGACATTTGCTCACCTTGTCTTAAACTCATTTGTTTTTCTTTTCCATGCTTTATCATGAGTTCCTGTGACTCATCCCTTCTATTCCTCATTAGCCTATAAGTTGAAAATTATTCTTTTTATCCATATTTACATTATTCATATCATCCATTCATGTCATTTTTTGTTTATGATATCTAATCACCTCATCATGGTTGCCATCATCTATGTCATTTAACTCTTCCTTGACCTCACTTGTCATTTCTTAGAGAAAATACATACTATACCATATGGTATCAAAATAAAACCTCATGATTCATTTTATACATGTTAAAATAGGAAATATTACAATTTTTCAACATTTTCCACCAGTTAGAACTCCATTTATTGGGTTTTAGGTTTTTAAACCCTAGGTTGATGATTGTAAAGGCCAAGAGGCTTCAAAATTCAATATCTATGGTTTTAGGTTATTTCAAGAGGAAATAAGACCTTAAATAGGTATGAATTAACAAAATAAAATTTCTAAAATAGGTAAAAATCATTAAACACTCTTATTATGTCTTAAACTAAGAAAAACTTAGAACTCTATGAGTCTTTTGAAGGATTATGTAGGGTTTAAGGGGTGTATCTAAACTCTAAAGGTTTATAATATACCAATTTATTGTTCTCAATGCTTATTCCCATACCACACATGCTCATTACTTAACCAAATTCATAAATATTAATTTTATCAAGCATACAAATACCTTCCATGGAATTTGACTATACAAATAGGGTAGTGATTATGTATTGAATAGTGTCTAATTTTATGACTAGGGAAATCTCCCAATTGATTGGATACTAAACATTTTTTTTCTTATTTTACATTCTAACCTATTTATTTATATTTTCACCATGAACCTTGGTTATATATATATATATATATATATATATATATATATATATATATATATATGAATATTTCTCAAATAATATAATTACCTTCTTGATACAAAGCTTTAACTACATTAATATATCACATTCTAGGAATGTCGTAGTCATATCAAGGTTTCTGTCTTTAAAAAAGTATTTAAGGTTCTATCCCTTTTGGATAATATCAAAAAGAAATATAAAACTTATAACTATTGGATATACATTTTCATGATTGAACCAATTCTCCTTCATTCATAAACAATCATCAAGCCCATCAACCTATTACTTGATTATAACTACCAGTTTCCTTTTCAAACCTGTAAACACACAAAAAGTGATTGATCATGGCCTCAAAATCCTTTAAAATATAATATATAACTAATATAAATACAATAATATTCAAAGGCAACATAGGCACACACAAAAATCTTTCTTTTATTCATTTGAATTGTCATCTATTACATTCCAATCCATGAATAGACTCTACCACCTTTCTTAAGGAGTTATATTCTTGATACCTATGTTTATATCTCCTTAGATCTCTCTCCTCTCTCCCCTCTCTCTTACACATTAAAACTACCTATAACTTACTTACCATCAAATTTATAGGTTGGTTTGGGTGTTTACCATAACAAGACCCTTCACCATATTTTTTCATTACTTGTATTTTCATATATTTTCCCCACATAAGCCTTTGTTAAGACTATTTTTCATCTTAACTACCTATATGACACTTCATTAGACTCTTATGACCCATAGTACCTTACTCATTCATTATATACCCTTGAAATTACTTGAAACACCATTTACAATCCTTGTTAGGTCCTTTAGTATTTCAAATATTCAAATGGTCACTTTTGGAGGGAAATCTCCACATACTCATAAACACACCTTTAATGATTAATTATGATTCCTAAGACAATAAATAGATCCTAAAGGATCCCACACACATAATTGTACTAAAAAATAGACCAAATATGACTCCTAACTAGGACATATCTATTCAACAACTATAAATAGTGTTTTACTTACTGTATGCTCCTAAATCAAGTTTTCTTGGACAAGCGTCCATCTGAAGTACATCATTCTCTTAGAGTTGGTGTAGATAACCTTTATATCCTTTATAAAACTACCTTTCTCAATTAGGAGTCACTTGATAGTCCATAACTACCTTTGGAAGTTTTTGGCACATGTTATCTAACTTGAGAAGGTAGAAACTTAATTGTGGTAGTCATGATACACCTCAACTGATGAACTTTACCTTGTCACTTGTCACTCACTTTCTATAGTCACTCATTAGCATTATATGCCTAAATTATCACATTTTTCACTAGGGTTACCTATATATCTTTAATAATTTTCATATCATATGTGTTATACAACTCATCAAGGCTTTATTTATCATGTGGTCTATTATATAGACCTCAATGAAACTTCAAACACACTTTTCACTATCAACTTTGATAGTCACATTTCTTCTCACTATTATATCCAAGATTTCCTGAAATGGATAACTTAGTAAAGTTATTTACATGTATTATTATGATGATAATTGGGTATGAGTAGTTATAACAATTATCCACACACCATCCATAATGTTCTCACCTATCCATTCTCTTTTGCACCTATAAAACAATTCAAATCCTATAAAAAACATAGTATTTGATCTATCCGCATAAGTGATAGTATTAAACAACTATATTTCAAAGATCTTAGAAGAGTTAAAAATATGTTTAAATCACTTTTTAGGTCAATATACCCCTTATGGATTGATCTCCATTCATATCTTTCACATCATGTTCTTGAGAGGGTTTTAGGAGGGTTAGGTTCTTAGTGATGACTCATAAAAGTTAGATGATTAACCCTCAAAAAAAATTCCTTTGAGTTTGATTTTATGACCCTCCTAAACTATTCATAACTAGTTTAGGAACCATGCACGCCCTCTATATATATATATATGAGCAAAATAAAATAGCTTCTTGACTAGTTGCTTGCATTATAGATACCCCTGAGAGGAAAATAGGCCAAAATAACCAATTTTGAGTTATTTTCTACAAAATAATGATTATTATCAGTATAAAACTCTCCCTTTAAGGCCTTCAATTTTTTTTTAGACATCATATAGTGATATTAATTAATCTAAACATCATGAGGGTTTATGTTCAATTCTAGGCCTAATAGGTTTACACTGTGTATGTATGTGTATCACCACTTCTGAGTGGTTTTAATTATTTTCAGTATTTTTAAATATCTATTTACCTTCAATAAAACCTATAAATTATTTCATAATGATTCGAGGCTCTCCCACTCATCCTTTTTACCATTCATGCACTAGAGGTCTATAGGTTAGGTTAATTATGGAGTGCCATCTATCTAAGAAAAAACAAAGGACACTTCCCCTATTCATGTGGCTTGAATGATAATTTGGAGGGATAATTTAGGTCATTAAAACCTTATTTACTAATTTTAAATTCATTTCCATGACCATATAGCCTTTAACATCAAATTATTTCAAGGCTATATTGTATGCTTGTGAGGACTGTATGCAGGATTTTGACTAACTGTAGGTTGAGGTTTTAAAATAGTTTGCTCAACCTATGTTTATCTTATTTCCTATGATAATATTATGAATTTTTTATTTTATCACTCTGAGAGTGATTTATTTATGTTTATATTCACACTATATCTCTTCTCATCAACCAAACCTAAAATCTCCATTAGTTAGGCTAGTCTACAGTATGTTAAACTATAGGTGTCAATTTAGGGGAATAAAAGGATTCTTGTAGGTGATTATATGTGTAAAATCACTATACATGACACCTTTTTGTCTCTACTTGGGTAACTAGGACCATATCTCATTTGAATGTATCTGTGTATGCCTTGAAACCATGTAGTCACTCCTTACCATCATCCATACACTAGATGTTAGATGTAAGTTGCATTATTTAGATTAATTTGGGCCTAAAGGTACTATATTTGTCTAAGCATTTCCATTATGACTTTATTGACTTTAAATCTTACTCCACCATCAACTTCTTTTGATTTTAAACCCTCCTTCTTATGTCAAAATGTAGCCTTTATGTCTATGTTATAAGAGAGAAGCCATTAGGCTTCAACACACCTTATAAACCTCCACCAACATATGTTATTGTGTAGAGAAAAGTATTTTTTAAGAGAAGTTAAGGTAAACTTTCCATTATACAAGTTCATTCAATTTTAAGACTTTGAACTCAAGTGTGGTTGTAGGTAATGGCCTCACCACTAACATATTGATATTATCTTAGTTTATGAACCTATTTTAGATGCCAAAATAGGCCCAAATACTTCAATACATGTCTTGATCCCTTTCTTAGGTTCAAACATTAAACCTATATATGCCTACTTCAAGACTACTTGATTGAATCAAGTGTCATATTCCTTACATTCCATCAATGGCACTATTTAAAACAAAACATTAATGAATAATATGATCAAGCATGATCTATGAGGTTGAAAACAAACGTATTATCCTTGTCTTTAATCCATTCATATAATATCAACACTATAACTATGAAAACAATATCTATAGCTCTTAATGGTGATCACTCCTAGCACAAGGAGATACTTATGCTTGTCTTTTCATATCCACACATTTAAACTAATTTGAAATCCACATGAAATGAATGAACATTGCTTAAAATTCCACATATAACACTTGGTTTATGCAAATCAATGCAAATAGATGAGAAAATTGAAGCCATTAGGGATGTACAGGTAGTTTGGAAGCACTAACAATGTTAGTGATTGGTCATTAATTACGGACCACAAATCATACAAATATGGCCATGGAATAAAAGTAAATAGGACCCATAATAGCTACCAATTTCACTCACTTCAACTCTCCTTCTCCTATCCATACTAATGGAAAACCATTGATTTCTCTTAACATGTCCAAGAGAGTAATAGGAGAAAAGAATTATTTTTGCTTAGTTTTGGATCTTATGAAGCTTATTGATATTATAAAATATTTTTAGGGATCTCAAGTGACTCCCTAAAGCATCACACATGCCAAATGAATCACCTTAATCCATGAAACTATCTAAAACTAACTCTTTTATAGTTGATATTCTTGTTTGTATATTAACCCTATAAATTTTTCAATTTTAAATTTCCTCCTAAAATTATCTGACATGGAATACATTATATTACTTCTTTAAACATTTGTCTTTTATGGGAAACTATACCATTCTGTTAGGATGATGAAAATGTTCCCAAAAATGACATGAATATAAATGACAAACATGACAAAGTTTTAAAATATGTTATGTGACCCTAAAACTATTTATTAAGCTCATTTAGGACCTTGATGGATATTTCAAACCTAGAAGGACCCTATGACAAGTTTCTAATGCAAGGGGGTTGACATAATTTGACCTAGGGTCAAATTTGGTCAACATTTTGGTGACTTCTAGGGGGTAGCATGCCTTCTATGCTAAAGACTAGTTTCCTTCTCCTATAATTGGGTAATGGAGTCACCCATATGTTAAATTCAACACTTAAATGCCTCTAAATATACCTTAGAACACATACCAAACACAATATGAAATAAACACATAAAATAAGACACTAAAGCACACACTGGTGCTCTTTAAGCACTTAAGGAAAATAACCAAAACAACTCAAAGGAAAATAAACACCTATCCTACTATGTATAAGACCTCACACTTTAGGTGAGGAAAAAATCCTCATTACTTCAACTAGGGCTAAATACAATGCTTCTAGCATCATTGTGGCTCCATGAAAACAAACTCTCATGTGATGTATACTTGTCAATGAACACATACTTATGGGGATAGTCAAATGACTTATCATTGTTGGATCCTATGTTGACTAAAATTTTGTCACTTTGAGCTCTCATGAATACTCCATCCATCTCTCTAAGATGTTTTTTTAAACTTGTATTTTACTTGGAATTTGTCATGTCTACTTATCAATCCTCAATCTAATCATTAGTAATCATCATAGCCTTCTCAACTTCAAATGCATTTGAGACATGACATGATTTTTGTTGTAAGTCATCAAATCCATCTTCTTTATCCTCATCAAAAACTTTAAGGTCTGCCAAGATTGTTTCTTTCTTGGTAGAGACCCCAAGCTCTTCTTTATGCTTCTTAGGTGCATGGCTAACCTCATCATCAGGTTTATATCCTTTTTGAAAAGTTAAAGACTTGATCACCTCCTCAAACTCCTACACAATGACATTTAATTATTTCCACATATCATCCATCTCTTATTGATATTCATGCTCATGAGTGATCTCTTCTTTGGCAAGTAAAAATGAATGCTCACCAGGACTGTCATGCTTTATCACAATTGGGGTACTAACATCATCCTCTATGTGAAATAAATAGTTTTCCCATGCCACTTATTCTAGAGTGTCATCATATTCTACCTTAATAACTCCATAATTTTATTCATGGAGTATGTAAGTATCAAGGCTTATTTCTTCAAATTCATACTGCTTATCTCCCCATTCATCAAGGCATAATTCAGATATGCCATCAAGAAGTGTTAGAGGTTTCGATCACTAGGATGATCTTCTTTATTAATGACATTGTAATTCATATTATATTTATAAGGTACATATGGATATACATAAAAACTATATAGAGGTTCAGATTTGATTGACACTTTTGCACCATACCTAGTCCTAAATGCAATGTAGGACCAATCTTAAGTCAAGTATCCTCCAATCTTAGTAGTTAAATCTCTTGATAAACAAAGTGAAAAATGGGGTGGCACATCAACAGCCCCAACATCTTGAGAAATGTTGAAACTATGACAAGCATGGAAAATAATTTTCAAACCTTTGATTATGCCAATGGTCTTAGTAGCTAACCCATCCAATTGTATCACTCCCTTAGAATGAGGCTCATTCTTTAATTTTAATTTATCATCTACTTGTTTGGGCATGACACAAGTACTTGATCTAGTATCAATAAGACAATTTTTAACTAAATAATCTCCAATGATGATGGATATATATAAAGGGGGAGGTTTATCTACCTTTTCAACTTTGTTTAACTATCCTTCACTAGGATTCAAAGTATTTATCAAGGTTGCCTCTTTCCCACTAGGTTGTTTGGTTTCTAAACTGAGATTGAATAGCTCTTCTTGAAGTAGGTCTTATTTTCTAGGTATTTATAATGTATCCCACATTGATACATTAACATGTGACCTCTTTATTTTCTCTTAGTGAAAGGTCCACTAACTTTTATTTCTCCACTAGTAGGAATAGTGTTGCTTATGACTTGAGAAATCTAAGGTATGAAAACACTCGTAGCATTCTAATTTATTTGATAAAGTAGTACATATGGAATATTATTAGACATACATTCCCCTTGGGATGTTTTAACATTCATTATTAGACCATTAATAACCCCTTTAATCTCTTCAATTGTCTTTCTCTTTGCCTTTGTGTTTGCAACTAGAGGACTTGAGTCTTTGCTTGACTACCCTTGAGAATTCATAGAACATGAGTCATATTGATTTTAATTGACTAATTTAAAACCCACTTGAGCACTCTTTTCATTTTTATCTCCTCCATTGGGTACCTCATCTTGAGTCATAACTAGCATAGTTCCCAAACTTTCCATGAAGGCTTGATTGAAGGACTCAATAACATATGTATATGGATCATGAGGTTGATCCCATGAAGGATGATTATAATGTTCTTGGGAAAGGTTATTTTGATTAGGAACTAATGACCTTGAGGTAGAAGAATCATTAGGATTATATACATTATATGACTTTATTGAAGCAGTTGTCCTTGACCTTGAGGATGACCTTATAAAGGTGGTTTATTTCCATGATAGTTAGGGTAGGACTGATTAGGTTGATAATAGATCTAGAAAGGTTTCACTTGATATTATTCAATGATCATATTGAGACCTAAGATCTCTTGCTCTATATCTCTCATCCTTTCTTCCTCGTTGGATTTTCTTGGTTGACTATAAGCAGCAGGCTTATGTTTAGGTGTAGGAATGGGAGTAATAATAGGTTTAAGGGTTTGAAAATTAGGGAATATAGGCATGGGAGGTCTTGGGGAAATATTCCAAACTTGAATCAAACAATTATCTACCTGTATGTCCACTTTATAGGCATTAGGAAATGCTATTCCTACCATATATTATATCATCATAACAATATCACTATCAAAAGCTTTACGATAGTAAAGAAAAGTATGGTGAGTTATGGGTCTTACCAAGATTGGGATCATATCCCATGTCTTCTGAAATATTGTGTTAAAGTCTTGGATAACCTCTTGAGGTTCTCTACTTATGTTGGTTAGTTTCTCAACCAATGACAACTTGTCACTCTTATCCTCAAATCTTCTCCTCAAGGCATCTCCCAACTCATCCCATGTGGTGATTGATTCAGGTGTTAAAGTGCCATACTAGTCAAGAGATTTACCTTTGAATGAGACATCCAACAACCTAATTTCAATATCCTCCTCAATGATGTGATGTATATTACAAAATTTAGTAATGTTTTTAATATTCTCAATAGGGGTAATGGCAATCTCATTGGTGTATGGAAAAACATTTTTGAGGGAAGATATGAGAATGTCATCATAGTGGGAAAGTATTAGAGGGATATAGTCATTGAAGTCAATAAAATGTAGGTTCCTTACCATGGTATCTTTAAGACTTTACTAGAATGGGATAATCAAAAACTTTCTTATAGGCTAGTGAGCAAGATAAGACTTATTTAGATAAAGATGGGTATTAGCAAATCTATTTGCTTTGTATGAATAGTGAGGAAGCTATGGGAATTAAAAATTAGCACCTTTGGTAAGAGATATTGTGTTTACCTTAGGCATGAAATAGTGCACTAGTCTTCAACCAAGTTTAAAATGTTGGAGTTGTTAGATACTATATGAAGTGAACTATTACATCCTCTTTGTTATCAAAGCTAACATCCACCTTGAACAACCTTCTTGGACTTCATGTCCCACCAGGCATTCCAAAATTGTTATATCCCAAATTTTCACCCTATATAATTCAAATAGACCTTATCAAATTTTGGATAACATGAAACTATCTCTACAAAAAGGTAAGCTACTATAAAGGATAAATCTCTAGATTTGAAAGGGCTAGCTCCCTTGATCTATCTTTAAGGTTCACATATTACACTAGGATAATCACTATTGGGGGTGAAAAGGGAATAAGGAAACATAAATAAACGTATAATAAATAATTTAACACACCAAAGATAACTCCAAAAACATATTTACATTTTCACTAAAAAAAAGAAGACTACAAAAATTGACCTTAACTCAATGTTTTTCTAGCATAAGTGTTTCTACATGGAGGAAGATTACTATGCATATCCAAAGGTAGGTAAAAAAGAAGTATAATATTAGACACTAATATTACCTTTCACACTTAAAAAAAAACATACACTTATATTAGGTTGTGGAGCTAAAAGCTTCACTAATGCAAATATGGAGGAGGTGTTGAGTGTCACAGTAACCGGCGTCGATCAGGCCAACCGACGTCGATCAGGGGTAGACAGGAATATACTGACATCAGTCATGAATCAGCCAATGCCGGTCATCTCCAGATAGATAGGGACCAATGTCGGTCACCTATGCAGTTCCAGAACTATTAGTTACACGAACAGTTTGTTTAACAAACCGGTTATTTGCATGTAAAGACTAATTTTAGTCTTAGAGCTATGTTTCTAATTATTGTAATTAGAAGTCTAATTATTATTGGCATGGGATTTATATAATAGACTCATGGGGTTGTATTATAATTTTTAGAATCACAAGGGTTCTGTAGAATCAGAAGGGTTCTATCCAAGGGAGAATCATAAGGATAAAGAAGAGATCCTTCCAATTGTAAGATCTAGGTTTGCAGGTGTGCAAGACCAGGTTGATCTACAGGTTGTGCAAGATCAGGGGAGATATACATGGTAAGTAAGTTTATTTGATATGTAGGTTGTTGCAAGATCAAGGGAGATCTACTTGGAGTACTTTGAGTACTTGTGTACTGGCAATATTGTTACTGACTGGTGGTGGGTACAACTCTGTGTTTGAGTTGTGGTTGTAATTGGTTGTGAGAGAAATAACTCTTGAGGGAGAATTATTGGTACACCCAAGAGGTGTGGGAAGAGTGTGATCTCTTCATTGTATTTCCTTCTAAAATGAGTTGAATACAATTATGTATTGTCTCTCAAATTCTGTGTTGTTTTTGATTTCTAGTTACTTGTTACTTCTAGTTAAATTCTGTGTTTAGTTACTTATACAAGGTAATCTATTGTGCTCCTAATCCTGACAAAGTGGTATCAGAGCTAAGATCAACTAACAAGCGGTTGAGTAGGTTAGTGTTTGTTGATTACAGGTCACTCTTAGGGGTTTTTGATTGAGTGGGAGTATAGCAATGGCAAAAGAAAGTACACTAAGAATGGAGGAACTCAATAGCAAGAATTCTCAATTACTAAATTATGGAAAGAAAGAGTAGGTAAAGAAAGATTGTTGGTTGGTAGAAGATCAGCATGAAGGAAATGAAGAAGCAGATGTTGCAGGTGTTGTTGCATAGGATGCTCTTGTATGTTCCTTAGATAAAGTAGAATCTTGGATTATAGATTCTGTTGCCTCTTTCCATGCAGCCCTAAATAGAGTATTTTTCCATGGTTATGTCCTTAGAGACTTTAGAAAGATTTATTTAGGGGTTGGTGAGCCTTGTCAAATTGTTGGCAAAGGGGAAGTGCGGCTGAAATTGTAGATGGGCAACACATGGGTGTTGAAGAATGTCATGCAGGTCCTAGTCTTGAAGAGGAGTCTAATTTATTTAGGAAAGTTAGGTGATGAGGGATGCATAGTAACTCTCATAGTGGATGCACTTGAATTAGCATGTGGTAAGAAAGTAGGTATTCTTTATCTATCTACTTGTATTACTAATTCACCTTTTGTTGCAAAGATGTGGCTTTGTAGGCTTGGTCACATGAGTAAGAAGGGGATGCATGTTCTTAAGAGGAGGTCAGATGTTTTTGACAAACTTAAGAACTGGAAAGCCTTGGTGTTCATGGAGGAGATGATGGATAGTGATCAGCTAGGGAGGCTAAATAAAACTAAGTAGGGTAGTTTGGATAGGGTTATGATCTAAGGTAAGCTTGCGGGTAAAAAGTCATCACTCACAATAAAACACAGTTATCGATGTCATTCAGGTGGAACTAACATCGATCAGGTAGGTACCAATGTCGGTCATGTGCAGACTAGATTTGGTGGTGTCAGGGAGGTGGCAACTGACATTAGTCAGAGAACCAATGTCGGTGACTAGGGGGAGACTGACGTCAGTCAGGGAATAGGCATCGGCGATCAGGTGGGATCGATATCGGTCGGGTGCAGACTAGGGTCAACCAGAAAATGGATTTTGGGCAGACAGCAAGCTGTCAAGGAGTCTCAAATGCCCATATGGAGGATTGAAAGTGTAAGTAAGCCTCAAATTCATTATTTCCCTTCTTTAGACTACTTGTTGCTCATTGATGGTCAAGAACTAGGAAGTTTTAAAGAAGCAGAGCAGGTAGAATCCAGGAAATAATGAGAGCATGGCATGAATGAGGAAGTTGATTCCTTGGATGAGAACCAAATAGGAGATTTGGTAGAGTTTCCAGCTAGAGAGAAAGCACTAAAAGATGAATGGATTCTTAGGTTAAAGAAGAGAGAGAATGGACATGTGAGACAGAAGGCCAGGTCATATGGTCTTGAGCAAGCTGTAGGACAATGGAGGTTTGACAGGTGTATGACAAAGCATGGCTTTAGTCAATGTCAATGTAACCATTGTGTTTCCTTTACCAGGTTGGATAATATTAGCTACATTATCTTGTTACTGTATGTTGTGTGTATGCTTGTTTTAGGGTCACACATGCAGGGAGTTGCTGAGCTAAAGGTAAAGTTAGTTCAGAGGTGTGTCATGAAGAAATTGGAAGCAGCAAAATTCTTTGGCATGAGTATTCCTAGAGACAAGGAAGATCATAGGTTGATGTTGTCTCAGGATGATTGTGTGAATAAGGTAGTGGTGAGGTTCAATATGTAGGATGTAGAACTAGTTAGCACACCTATGGATGGACAATTCACAGAACAATGTCCCAATTCACATGATGAGGTTAAGTACATGTGTACTAGACTTGATATTGCCCTAGTAGTGGGAGTTGTCAGCAAGTTTGTAGCCAATTCAAGAAAGAAGCACTAGAAATTAGTTTTGTGGGTTCTTAGGTATCTAAGAGGGACCAGTAATAGGGATTCATGCTATGCAAGGTTAGGTACTTCTCTACATGGGTATGTAGATTCGGATGTGGCAGGGGACTTGGATGATAGGCGTAGCACCACAGGATGTGTGGTGGTTGGTCTTCAAGATTAAACTTGAAGAGGGATACAAGCCAAGAAACAAATTAGATGATGTACAAGTATAGGTAAAGGTGCATCTATTTATCTCTAAGTGGGAGATTGTTAGGTTATGGAGCTAAAAGCTTCATTGATGCAAACATGGAGGAGGTGTTGAGTGTCATAGTAACCGGTGTCAGTTAGGCCAACCGATGTTGGTCAAGGATAGACAAGAATCTACCGACATCAGTCATGAATCAGCTGACATTGGTCATCTCCAGATAGACAGGGACCAACATCGGTCACCTGTGCAGTTCTAAAACTGTTAGTTACATAAATAGTTTGTTTAACGAACCAGTTGTTTGCATCTAAAGACTAATTTTAGTCTTGGAGCTACGTTTCTAATTATTGTAATTAGAAGTCTAATTATTGTTTGCATGGGATCTATATAATAGACTCATGGGGCTGTATTTTAATTTGTAGAATCACAAGGGTTCTATAGAATCAGAAGGGTTCTATCCAAGGGAGAATCATAAGGACAAAGAAGAGATCCTTCCAATTGTAAGATCTAGGTTTGTAGGTGTGCAAGACCAGGTTGATCTACAGGTTGTGCAAGATCAGGGGAGATCTACATGGTAATTAATATTAGTTGATTTACAGGTTGTTGCAAGATTAAGGGAGATCTACTTGGAGTACTTTGAGTACTTGTGTATTGGCAGTATTGTTACTAACTAGTGGAGGGTACAACTTTGTGTTTGAGTTGTGGTTGTAATTGGTTGTGAGAGAAAGAACTCTTGAGGGAGAATTACTAGTACACCCAAGAGGTGTGGGAAGAGTGTGATCTCTTCATTGTATTTCCTTCTAGAATGAGTTGAATACAATTGTCTATTGTCTCTCAAATTCTGTATTATTTCTGATTTCTAGTTACTTGTTACTTCTGGTTAATTTCTATGTTTAGTTGCTTATACAAGGTAATCAATTGTGCTCCTAATCCTGACAACTTCATGATACCTATTATAAGATATGTTATTAGTCACACAATGCATACAAGAGTAAAATGGAAGCAAGGAGAAGACATTCATCACTTGTCATCCAAATACACTACTTGACATACTTAGTCAAGAGTTGTATAGACAAAATCAACTTTAAAAACTTTATTAAAATACAAATCAAGATGTCAAACTATTAGGGATTTACCATACCAATTGTGGATTCCTTTATAATGCCATAATGGCTTGAATATATAGAGCATAAGAGAGGAGAGATAAGAAGTTAAGTTAGAAATTCATAAGGCCAAGTGTCAAGACTTGAAAACTAGTTATAATTCAATATGAGTTATAAAATAGGCTATGTATTTTTCTTGGATAATTTTCCATCTAAAGTACATCATTCTTCTAAAGTTGGCATAGAGACCCTTCATATCTTTATTTAAACTATATTTCTTAATGAGGAGTCACTTGATAGTCCAAAACTACTTTTGGAATTTGTTGACACATGTTGAATGTGGAAACCTAATTTTGAAAGTCATGATACACCTTAACTGTTAAACTTCTCCTTATCACTTGTCACTTGGTTTTTGTAGTCACTCATTAGCATTCTAGGCCTGAATTCTCACATTTGTCACTAGGGTAACCTAATTATCTTAAGAAAATTTTTATTTAAAATGTATTATACAACTCATCAAGGCTTTATTTGTCCTCTAGTATATAATATATACCTTATTGAAACTCAAAACACACTTCTCACAATAAGTTTTGATAGTTATATTTCTTCTCACTATGTTGTCTAAGACTGCCTATAATGACTAACTTAGTAGAGTTATTTACATGTATTTTTATGATGATAATTAGGTATGAGGAGTTATAAAAAGTATCTGCACAACTTCCAAAATGGTTCTCATGTATCCATTCTATTTTGCACCTATAAAACACTTCAAATCCCATAAAAAACATAGTATTTTGTCTATCTATATAAGTGATAGTATAAAACAACTATATGTCAAGGAGACTAGGAGAGTTCCAAATAGTTTCAAATCACTTTCCATTTTAATTTACCACTTATGGATTCATCTCCCTTCATATCTTTCACATTGGGCTCTTGAGAGGGTTTTAGGAGGGTTAGGTTCTTAGTGATGATTCATAAAAATTAGATGTTTAACCCTTAAACAAATTACATTAATTTTGAGTTTAATATCCTCCTAAAATATCCCTAATTTTTTTAGTCATCATGCATACCATACATACATATATCAGTAAAATAAAATGGCTTCTTTACTAGTTACTTGCATTTTGGATACCCTTAAGAGGAAAATATGCCAAAATGGCAAATTTTGAGTTGTTTTATGTAAATTTAAGGTTCTTATTAGTCTTCCACTTTCCCATAAATTCCTTCAAGTTTATTTTATAGATCATATAGTCATATTAATTACTGTAGACATCATGAAGGTTTATGTTTAGTTTTAGGCCTAATAGGACAAGACTATGTGTCTATGTGTATGGCCAATTATGAATGGTTGTAATTAATATAGAGAATTTTATAAAAAAACACCTTAAATACAACCTATACATCATCTCAAAATTATTCAATTCTCTCCTCCTGCTTATCCTCTTTACCATTCATGCACGATAGGTCTGCAAGTTGGGTTGACTATGGAGTGTCATTTGTCTAAGATAAAATAGAGGACACTTACCTTATTTATGTGACCTAAAGGTTATTATGGAGGGATATTTTAGTTCATAAGAACATTATTTACCAATTTTCAATTCTTAACCATTCCCATAAAGCCTTCAACATCAAATTATTTTAAGACTAGCTCTAATGCTTGTGAGAACTATATGCAGAATTTTAACTGACTGTAGGTTGAGGTTTTGAAACATTTTTTTCAACCTATGTTTATTTTATTCCATTTAATAATATTATTAATTTTTTTTTTATCACTTTTAGGGTGATTTATATGTGTTCATATTCATCCTATATTTTTCCTCATCAACCAAACTTGTAATCTCTATTGGCTAGGCTAGTCTATAGTATGTCAAATTATAGGTGTCAATTTAGGGGAATCAAAGGATTATTATAGGTGATAATATGTTTAAAATAATTTTACATGACTCATTTTTGTCTCTCCTTAGGTAATTAGGACCATTTCTCATTTTAATTTATCCATTTATGCCTTGAAACCATACAGTCCTCCTTACCAACATCCATACACTAGATGTTAGTTGTAAGTTGCATTATTTAGATTTATTTGGGCCTAAAGGTATTGTATTTATCTAAGTGTTTCCATTAGTACTTGATTGACTTGAAACATTACTCCACCATCAACTTCTCTTAATTTGACAACCTACTTCTTGTTTCAAGATGTTTCCTTTAGGTCTATGCTACAAGATAAAAACCATTAGGTTTACACACACCTTATAAACCTCCATCAATAGATGCCATTATGTAGAGAAAAGTAATTTTTAGATAAGTTAAGATAAAATTTCTATTCTACAAGTTCCTTCAATTTTGAGACTTTGAACTCAAGTGTGGTTGTAGGTAATGACCTCACCACTCACACATTGATCTTATCCTAATCTGAAAACCTATTTGATATTCCAAGATAGTCTCAAATGCTTCTAGACATGTCTTGATACCTCTTTCAGGTTTGAGCATGAAACTTGTAGATGCCTACTTTAAGGTTACTTGACTGTATCAAATGTCATAGGCCTTATATTTCATCAATGACACTCTTGAGGCCAAAACTTCAATGAATAATATGATCAAACATGCTCTATGAGGTTTAAAATAAACATAGTATCCTTTTCTTGAATCCATTCACAAAAGATCAACATTGTAACTATGAAAACACTCTCTACAACGCTTAATGGTGTTCACTCATAACATAAGGAGATACTTATGCCTATCCTTTCATATATACATATGAAAACTAGTCTTAAATCCACATGTAATGAATGAACATTCTTTGCAAGTCCACATACAACATTTTGTTCACACAAATAAATGAAATAGATGAGAAAACTAAATCCATTGGGGATGCATAGGAAAATTGGAGGCACTAACAATCTTAGTGATTGTTCATAAAGTACACACCACAAATACTATAATTATGGCCATGGAATGGAAGTAAACAAGGACCCCTTACACCTATAAGTGCATTCACTTCAACTCTCATCCTATTATATGTAGTAAAAGAAAATTTTTGACCTCTCTTGACCTATCCAAGAAAGTGATAGGAGAAAGGAATCATTTTTTCTTAGTTTTGGATCTGCTAAAGCTTCTTTAGCTTGGAAAATAGTTTTGGGAATCTCAAAAGACCTCCCTAAATCATTACGCATTCCAAACTAGTCACCACAGTCCATACAACTATCTAAAACTAACTCTTTTATAGTTGATCTTCTTGTTTGTACATTAAAACTACAAATTTTTCAATTTCAAACTATCTTGTGACATTATCTGACATGGCATACATTATATTACCTCTTGACACATTTATATTTTATGGGAAACCATACCATTCTATTAGGATGACCAAAAGGTTGCCAAAAAGGACATGAATATAAATGATAAAGGTTTATAATATATTATGTGACCCTAAAACTATTTCTTAAGCTCATTTAAGACTGTCGTGGACATTTAAAACCTAGGAAGACCCTATGACAAGTTTTAAATTCAAGGGGGTTAACCTAATTTGACCTAGGGTCAAATTTGGTTAACTTGTCTATAATAGTTAACATCCACTTCAAGATCAATGATTTGATTTCCTTCACTATCATATTTAGAATGTATTTATCTAATAGTAGTAGCTTGAGAATCTAACATAATTTCAAGTAAAGTAGAAGATAAATACTCTTTGTTGATGAGATGGGGTTGAGTGAAAAGAATAGGCTCTATAGTAATTGGATCAATTTGTTCAATAGGTGTGATTTTAGTTGATAACTTAGGAAGAGTTATTTCAATCATGATTGGCTGGGTAGTTTTAGATGGTAACAGTTTAGATTAGTCAGTACAATTTCAAGGAGAAATGATATTTATAGTAGGTAAAGTGGATTGTAATGGATTAAGTTACATAGGATATTAATAAGATGTAATATTAGGGATTTTTTTAATTACACATGAAGTGTTTAATAATGGTGTATTAGTATGGGGTACATAACCTTCATGTTCTAATTTAATATTAGATGAGATATAAATGACATGAACATCACAGTTAAAGTCATGTATTTTTGTTGATGTCTTCTGATAATGTTGTATATCTAAATCTTGTGATTGAGCTTAGGACATGATATAATTATCCTCATAAGTGTGAGATATAGTTCATGCATTAGTTTATGTAGGAGAGTCAGTAATAGGCACACCTATGTTGATGAAATTTTAGGGAGGCATAGTTAAAGGATCTTTAAATTTTTATATATTCCATATTCATTACAAGAAAAATCATCCTCTATGTAAGAGGATTCATATGCATTGCATGGGGGGGAGGGTATCAATAGTATCATTGAGTAAAGGAATCTTGAAATCATATGGGAGTAGTGAAGGAAGGAGTCATTCTAATATATAAGGAGGTAATCAAGTGATATAACAAGTATTTTATAATTCATTTGGCTCATCATCATCTAAATCTACAAGAGTGATATGTAAATCAAAATGCATGTTAATAAACTTAGCTAGAGGTGAATTTTTGATGTAATAAATAGAAAGAGTTTGATAAATTGAGATTTAGGACATGATAATTTAATATTTCACAAGTTAGGATCAACTTCATGTTTATAGTGTTTACCATTATGTATGAATTTGATACATTGACTACCTAAATATGCAATGGCATGCATATGATGGGTACATAGATAACTAACGAGAATGTTGTGATATATGGGAAGATCAAGAACCATAAGCTTAGTATGAATTGTATTGGGTCCAATGGTAAGTAGGATCCAAATGTAGCCAATTAGTTTTTGATTGGTTTTATCGAATCCTCTACACATGAAATGTGTTTGTTTGAGATTTTATGTGGTGAATCCAATTTTTTGAATTAAACAAAGAGAGGTGAAATTTATTCCCAATCTTTCATCTACTAAGAATTTTAAAATGAGGGTATTGTTGATTCCAATTTTGATAAAGAAATTTGGACCATCTACTTGAAAGATAATCCCATCATTAATCTTATCTTCTTCAATAAATTATATGGATAGTTTTGTGGATGAGGAGACTATTTCAATTATATGAACTTCTATAAGTGGAGGATCATCATAAGGGAGTTTTAAATAGTGAGATTGTGTTTCTTTTGTATTTTTTAATTTTTATATTAGGCATTTATGATGATAATAATAATTTCAGACTAATTCCTTAAGGGAATTTTGTAATGAATTGAGTTAAGTTCTTATAATAATTTATAATTTGATTTAGAGGATAAAAAACCATCAGGTGGTTTATGAGAGATGATGTTTTTCATAGGGATGGGAAAACTAGGTTGAGGTTCTAATTATGGAAGTGGTTCATCATTTGGTTTGGAATATGTTGATAAAGTAGTTTTAGTATCCTTAAACAATTATTCGTTAGTAGAGGATTTCTTAGGTTTAGTGACAAGATCCTTATGAATAGGTTTACATCTATAGCTAACTTTAGTTGCATTCACATACTAAGAGTTCTTGTAATATTTATCATAATCAGCATTAATTATATAGATATTATCATTTGAATGTTGTGTATTAGGAATAGCAGAGGATTTTTTAGGTTTAAATGGTATGGGTTAAGTAACATGTTTATTTTTAGAGGTTTTAAGATAATCATGATGACATAATCTGATCATAGCATCATGATCAAATGTGTCACCTAACATGAAAGAAACTAAAAATTTAATAATTTTGTGACATTTTTCATGAGAATGACCAATATTATCATGAAACCAAAAAAATTTAATAGGATAATACCATGATGTGGGGGCATTATTTTTATATATGAAGGGTGTAGATGGAGATGGTAACTACTTCATTTGTGTTACTGTTAATGGTGGGTGGCAAGAAGTTTTATTATCTATTTTAAATACCCTTGTTTTCATTATAGGAGAGTGAGATTGTGTATGGGTACTTAAAATTACATGAGTATTGTTTGGAAATATTCCTTTATTGAACTATGCACTAGATAAAATTATTTCATAGGGAAGTCTTGTCTTTTAGTTTTATCAAATGCATCATTTAAAGTTTATGGGGAAAATTTTCAAACTTGGTATTGAAGAGAAGGTGTTAAGGTAGTGATAAATCATTTAAAATATTATCATCATTCATATGTGATCTAATTTGTGAGCTAATTATTTCCACTATTTAATAAAAGTATGAGCTGATTCATAGGATAATTACCCAACATTAATGAAATGACTAAGATAATTTTTTGGGAGATCATTTTATTTAAATTCTTTAACTAAATCATTGACTAAATCCTCTAGTTGTGATATGGAATGTTTTATAAGTTTATTTTACCATTCAAAATCATATTTTGTGAATTTTTTGACTAAAATTACTATGGTATTGAAAGTATTAGTTTGGAACCATTCTTTGTATAGATTACCAAATGATTTTAGAAAGGAGGTAGTGTCTTTAGTTCCATCATATTTAATTATTGGAGATACATTTCCATTATCAATGGATACTATGAAGGGATTTAATGGTTCATTTTAAATATGTTAAAGCATCTTGTTATGTATAAAAGGTTGAAGATTGGTATTCTCATTGGCATATCTAAGAGAATGAGTAATAAATTTTTTATTATTTTAAGGCATGAGGAGAAGATTTTGATTAGTCATTTGTAACATGTGATGTTGCATTTGCATCATTTGATATTTTTTTACTATTTTCATAACATTCATTCATTGAACCATTTGAGTAAGAATTTGAGTGGTGTCGATTGGTGTATTTTGGTTGCTAGTGGTAGTAGGTGGTGTATGAGTTTGAATATTAATTTTGGAAGGAGGAACAATCCCAAGGTTAGGTATATGAATGTTTCATATAGTTGGATTCCCTATAGGAGTATTTGTTATCTTAGTATCTATGAATTTAATGTTATAATAAGGAAGTTTAGATAGGGTATTGTTATGGGTATAGATGATATTATCATGAGAAGTGTAAAATGGGTTAGATCCATCTAAGTCATCACTTTGGGTAATCTAAACCATGTTCCATTCAATTAACTTAGATTAAGGGTGGGAATAAATGCACCATGAGAGATTATACTTTTGGGTGGATAAGGCAGGTAAGAAAGAATAGCCCATGTATCTTTTAAATGGATTAAGATTGTCAAGAAAAATTTTGGTAGGTGATTTCATTATGCTAAGTAATGTGGAAAGAAGAATAATTACATGTATATTTTTATGGTAAAATTTATTATAAATAAAATAAAATCAGCCACAAATGGGACTAGATTGGCCAAATAAGTTAGATTATTAACAAGAAAATAGAATGTTCAAAAAATCAAATTTGTTAACTAGGAGATATGCAATTGATCTAGTTGATCTAGTTGGATTTTAAATAGGTAAAATGGAATAATATGAAAAATAATTATATCATATAGGATATAATCAATTGTTCTAGTTATATTTTAAATATCTAAAATATAATAGTCTAAAAATGAACTTTGTTGGCCAGGAGATACACAATCAAACTGGTTGATCTAGTTGTATTCTAAACATGATAAAATAGCAAGCTATTAGATCAATATGGTTGATTTAGTTAGTTATATAGGATAAGAGATAAGTTTACTAGATCAAATTAGTTGATCTAAATTGGTATCTAAATATATATATATATATATATATATATATATATATATATATATATATATATAATTAAAACTTGATGATTTATTTATATAAATAAAAGTAAAGTAAGCACATAGGCAACTAATCGAGCTGGTCATCTAATTAAAACACACAACATAGAACTTAGTTATTTATCATTTGACATCTAACTATATGAAACTAACAAACAACTAAAATTAAATGATAAACATTGATTCTACATGTGTGCAAAAACTAAGACTAAAATTGATGAATTATAAGATTATCTATACTAGGATAGGATTGAATAGCATTATAGTCCTAAGTTTGTAGTGTATGTAATAAGAAATGTAACAAATCTAAAAATAAATCCTACATTAGAGATGATAGATCCTACTTACACTTTCAATTGGGGATACATTAGATAATCAGGGTCATGATCAATATGGATATTCTATACCTAGACAAGGGATCTCATACCACAATAGCATCACTAGGGAGGGTTCCAAAGCCTCCATTGAAGAAAAAATATGCAATAAGCCTAACTAGGTCCTATGTTTTCATATTCACTAAACTAATAACAATTAAATCAAAAGTCTAATATAGTGCTCAACAAATTTTGTGGCATAAAGTGGGGGTAATAAACATTAGAATTAAACATGTATATAAGACATATAATCACATCAATGTATATAGAATCCTAATGCATGGAAGAGAAGTGCAAATTAATATCTATCTACTCTTACAAAGGAAGAATGAAGTTTGGAATACTTATCTTTGAATATGAACTCACCAAGCCTCAATCTCTCCTTTGGATAAGTTCCTTTGTAAGAGGTTTTTATGGTATGTAAGGATGACAAGGATAAATCAACTCTAGGATACATAACCTATCAATGCATCCAAAATATTTTTCCACAAGATAAGATCTATATTTCTAAAGAAAGTATGAAACCCTAATATTATTCCTCAAGTAGAATGATGGATAAGCAGATGCATAGTATATCTTACTTCTCTTCTTTTATAAATGGTGAAATGAATGTGTTTATATAGGTAGATCTAAACCTAAAAACTTTTGAAAATTTTAGCTAACAAGATTGACCTAGTTGACCTAATAAAAAACTAACTAGATAATGAACTAGGCTGGGCATGGTTGATTTAGTTCTTAGTAAGATTTTTTTAATAAAAATATAGGGTAGATGTGGTCGACATAGTCATTTAAACTTCCAAAAGGGGTTTTAGGTTAGGGAAAAGGATAATGAAGATGGTAAATTATTAGAGGAAGGTGAAAAATAGGAGGAAAATCTTAGGAGAATGGTTTTTAAGAGATAAGTGTGTAGACAACAAGTGGCAAAAGGGACAACAATTTTGTGAAGCACCAATGGTCTGCCCACCCCTTTCCCAATGCACCCTTAAGGTGTGCACTCAGAGAGATTAAGACTCAATGGGTTCTTGCAAGATAAAAAGTGTTAGTAAGTGGTAAAGTTTTAAAATATTATGTCTATACATATGTCCCACTCTGAGGTCACCACATGTGTTTGAGTGTAATAGGGGATGGTGCTTTGATAAAGAACATAGAAACACATGAAACTAAGATAACTAGAAATGACATAATGAAACTAATGCTAAAAAAGGGAGAGTAACTAAACATACCATATACATACCTTAACTTACATTATTTCATGAAAACATCCTAGTCTTGATCATGAAAGGTGTAGTACCTATATTCGATAAACCCTAGGGATATAAGAATAAAATAGAAGTAATACATGTATGAATGGGATGGTTAAAGTAACATTGAGGGTCTTATAAAAATTTGTAAATTAGGATTGTTAAGGTAAGATTAGAACCAAAATATTTGTGGCAAGTGAATGATAAAATGATGTCAAATAAATGATAAATGATTGTATAACACAGTAAATCACATTGGAAAGCATGTAAAACATAAGTGGTAAAAAAAGAATGTAGAACATACTAAATCACATTGGGAAGTATGTAAAACATTAATGACAAATGAAATATACATGAAATAAAACTTTAACAAAGATATGTAAGTGACAAGTAACCCCATGTAAGATAAGTATGTCAAATCAAACATAAAGAAAAACATGAATGTCTAAAAATGAAATGTAAGTTAAAATGTAATATAAATATAAAGAAAGCATCCATAAATAGAAACATGTAAGAATTCCAAATTTCATATGTAAGATAAGTGAAGTATGCAAAAAGCAAACAAGAACATGATAAAAAGATGAAAATCAATCTTGGTCCTATCCAAGGTCTTACAATGCAACTCACAAGTTATAAACCAAGAAGTGTAAGTAGTTAGATGTGATCAAGGATGTGATAAGCTAAAATAAATATCTAGCAAAGGGAATATAAGGAAAGTGTGATGTAAATAATGAATGTGAGCCATGACATGGGTGATGTGAACATCCTTAGCAAGAATGAGACACACTAGGCAAGTGAGAAATGATAAAAACAAATCAACACCAAGGACTTAGGATATTTGACTAATGAACACAAAGCTTGGGATAACAATTAAATTACATTTATAAAACCATTAAGGCTATATGCATGAAAATTAAAATGGACATACCTTCCCATAATGTGTTCCCCATTATTGACCCCTTATAGATCCATCAGTGTACTATGAATATTTATACTTACGTGAGAAAGTAAGTGGCACTAGATATTATATGATATAGTGATACCTCCTACCCTAGTCTATTGGCATATTGCACCCCAAGAATGAGGCCATCTATAGAGTTTGATATTTGACTAAGATAGGAGATATGCTAAATATAGATCACATTTTTTGGTGTGATCTAACTTTTAAGAATGTTTTTGCCTTTCAATTATTGCCTTTTATTTATATTTTATGATTTGGATTTTAAATTGTTTTGTATTTTTCTATTCCTCCTCCTCCATATGGATTTATAAAACCAAACGTGAGTGAAATAGGTGCCAAACACAAGAAATCTTAGAATTGGTCACTAGAGAAAAGGACCTAAAGACCAAGGTGTTTAAAAACTCCTAGACTTGCCCACAAGTAAGTGTCCAATCTCAAAACTAATTGATGTAATCCTAAAATAAAAAGAGATAAGGGAAATATGGGGATCATAAAATATCCATCTATGTAATAAGTGATACAATGATGAATACATTCATATCTTATCACAAGGAGGTAAAATAGTGTTATAAAAGGGACAAGGCTATGTTATGATAGTCATGTCAATAGAGAAGCCATACTAACCTACAATGGATATAGTATAAAAACTAGTGAAAGTAGTAGTCATCCCAAAAAGTGATTTAAAGATGTTTTAATGGGTTAATTTATGAAAAGAGCCTGGTTCTATCCATGGTCTTACACTAAAACTCAAAAGGTGAAAACTAATGAGTTGAATGTTAAATAATGGAGGGAAATAATCATAAAACAACTAAGTCAAATAATGACATAAAAATATAAAAATGAAAGAGATATATAAGAACCAAAATAAAAACAAATTCCAAATGTAATGTTTAAGAAAACCAAAGAACTAAAAGGTGACAATAATGATAGTAAAGTGAAACTAGAAGAAGAAAACTGCATAAAAATAAAGAAACATGAGACAAAATAATAATAAAGATCTATGCTAACATTTATATAAAATATGAGCATGTGAAATACAAGTATATAAGTCTCAAAAGGTTTCTTAAATTTTAATTATTATTTTATTATTCATTATATAATAAGAGTGGGAATCATAAGATGCCCCAGTGGGTAAGTGGATATAGGGATGGGCATTACAAGATGCCTCAAAGTCTGAAGGGACATGTGGATGGGCATTACAAGTTGCCCCAACATGTGAGGTGGAGTGAGGTAACATTAAAGCGTTAAAATTGTTTGAATTGGGTTGGTAGGTTCATTTTGAGAGAGGTAAATGTATTAGTTTGTTATATTTTAATGAAGTTGAATTTGACATAAGATGTGTAGGAGAGGTATTAAGATATAAATGAGGTATAGGAGAACCATGTATGATATACTATGGAGTAGGCATTTAAACTATGTACTCCTTTGGTTCATGTGACCTAAGAGGTTGAGGTTCAATAGATACATGATATGTTTAAATTTTTTCATGTTAGATATCCTTTCCTTATTGGTGTTGGAAGAAGGATCAGCTATGGTTTGAACAACATTAGTGGATGAGGTGTAGGTATGGGATAATTTTTTTTTTATTAGGTATTTGATGTCAATGTGATTATGATTCTTTAGATTGAATTTATGAGGCTTGAAGATATTATTGATAGCATTTTTTTTTTAGAGTATCAATATTTAAATGTGTACCAAGTAAGGAAGCAAGAATAAATCAGTGAATATCAAGACAAGACTCATGAAAATGACCTATAGTAGCATGCCACCAAAAAAACTTATCAAGATTATACCATTTTGGAGGAGGTTTAGAAGGATCAAAGATCATGGGTTTAGACGGTGGAAATTTTTGCTTAAATTGTTCTAGACTATATAGAGGGTGGGTTGAGTTAAAATTGGTTAAATTGGATGCTCCATTTTGAGGTTGGGGAGGATTAGATGAATCAATGTTATGATAAAATGATTGGAAATGTTCTTTAGTAGTTGTTTGAGGTGTTTAAAATTGAGTCATAAGAAAGTATTGCCTTTTTTCTTAGTCTAAAGATTATTCTAGAGTTTTATGGGAAAGATTCAAACTTCATATTGAAGGGAATCTTTAAGAGTAGTAACAAATAGTTTTAAAAGAGTATCATCATTCATGTTATGGTCCACTTTATGAGATAGAAACTTCCATAATTTTATGAAAGTGTGAGTATATTCATTAGGAATTTATTTGTCATTGATGAAATGGCTAAGGTAATTTTCAAGAAGGTCATCATGTTGGAATTCCTTATCTAGAGCATTGACTAAATCCTCTAGTTGTGATATGAAATGTATAGGAAGTTGCTTGTACCATTCAAGTGTATGACCAACAAAGGTTTTGGCTAAGATCTTGGTGGTAGTAAAGGTGTTGGTTTGGACCCATTCCTTATAGATATTACCAAAATAATTAAGAAATATAGTAGGGTCCTTAGTCCCATCATATGTGATAGTTTGATAAATCTTTCTTATAACTATGGATGCAATGAATGGAGATAAAGGTTCATTTTGAAGATGTTGAGGAGTTTTATTATGAAAATTATGTTTAGGGATGATATTCCCATTGGCATATCTAAGAGGAGGAGGGAAAAAAAATTTATTTGGTTGAGACATGATTTTTTGAGGTGGTTGACTCGTCATCTGTAATAAATGTTGTTGTATTTTTATCATTTGGGAGTGATTAATTATTCACATGATGTTCATTTGTTGAACTATTTGAGAAATAAGTGAGTTGTGATGATTTATGAATTAGTATTTGAAGGTGGGGTATTACTATTTTTAGGAGGGGTATTATGGGGTGGAGGATTCCAAACATTTGTATTGGGAGGAGGACTAGGATGAAACACCTTAATTGCATTACATTGTGTAGTGATTGGTTTTGGATTAAGAAAAGATGAAGGAAGAAAGTGAATAGTTTCATCTAAAGTAATAAAATAAGTGAGATTATAATCTAAATTATTAATTATACAATGTTATTTAATAATCAAAGGATGGAAATATGAAATAATTATGAAATAATACTTGATAGCCACACATACAATAGTATCAACTAAGGTATATAGAGTTAATAGGGTTGGCTATGTACTGTTTAGATAGAGGATGTAACATGAAGATAGAATTGGATAAACATAGAATAAGGATGAAAAGGGTGACTTATTCCTAAAATAATCTATGAAATTTATCCTAATAAAGAGACAAGGTTGACTAAGTTGATTTAGTATTGTAACTTGACTAGTAGAAAAGAGTACAGGGTCAACCAAGTTAACTTAGTACTAAAAACTAAGGAAAAATTGATCTAAAAAAGATACAGGGTCAACAAAGTCAACTTATTACTATAACCTAACTAAAATAAGAGAGTATATGGCTGACCAAGTTGACTTAATACTATAGACAAGGGAAAACATAATTTATAAGAGACTATGTCAAACAAGATGATATTGTGCTAAAAATAGAAAAAAAAAATTGCAATGTAATTAAAGCAATAAATGGAAGCAAACACACAAAAAATTGGATAAATGATAATGATCCAATGTGAGTATAGCATAAAACATTTCACCAACACTAGCCAATACAAAAAATTTCAATACAACACATAATGATCAGAGATCAAGTAGTCAACTAAAAAGTAAATGCTAACTAAATGGTCATCTTGAGTGTTTTTAGATTATTATAAAGTGTTATTTTAATTGTGATAGGAAATTTGGCTGAAAATGGCAAACTAGAAAGCAATATATGGATGGTTTTATGGCATTTAAGCTGAAATTTATTTATATTGGTAATAGTATTGGCTTAGTATTGGGGCCTACCCCCTCATTTCATAATCCCATAGTGATAAGGGTGTCAATTTATTTTCAAATATATATCATTAATCACATGTTTATATTTAGATATAAAACCAATTTGTCTTCCCCCTTGATGATGAAATCCAAGTAGGTAGGCCTTAGGAAGACAAATGTTAAATACATTTTTAATAGTGCATGATTTGGTAGTATGCGCAAAAAAAGAAAAATAGTGAAACTAGTTGTCAATTTGAAAAACCACCTAATTAGACTACATGAGATAGTCTAAGCATACAAACAAATAAAAATGAAAGTGTGAATTAATTACTAGCATATAGTTATTAATTCCCAAATTAATAATGGTACAGATTTAGTTTAGATAACACTATATGCAAATAGTATAGAATAGAGTTGACTAGGTCACTACTATTCTATACAAGCAAGAGTCTATTAAGAACTTAATCGACCAGGTTGACTTAATATTGTAAATATAAGGTAGGATACATAACTAATTTGACCAAGTAAACTTATTTTGTTGTATGATTATAGTTTTAAAGACTATAAACTTGTACAAAATAGAATTGTAATGAAATAATGAATTGATATAGAGAGAAAGAGAGGAACCTTGGTGGGTTGGAAGATGATTATGATTATAATTTTTTGTTGAAGTTCCTTGAATGTTGTTTTCAAGTTATGAAAACTAAGTCTACTAATTTGGCCTAGTTATGTGAAACTCTATTTGTTGAAGTAAGATAATATGACTGAATTAACATGCACATCTTAGTTTATTTTTCTAGATGTTGACTAGAAGACTAAGTCAACCTATTTTACTTAGTTTGTTATCTAGATGTTGAATAGAATATTGATTCAACCTATTCAACTTATTTTTTTATCTAAGACTAAATAATATTATTATGTCAACCTATCTAATCCAATAACATGTATCTGATGAAGACATGCACAAAAAGAACATATTCATTTTGATATGACTATGTTAAAACTATGTCTAAAATTTAGAACTATATCAACTTGGTTTACTAGTATTGCAAATATATAAAAATGATAGAATGATAGAAATGAAAGAGTGAAAGTAAACCTATAAGGGTTAGATTCACGTCAAGTTCACTAGAATGTATGTAATGGGAAATGTAATAAATCTACAAATCAATCCTAAATTGGAGAAGATAGATCCTACTTACACTTTCAATTAGTGATACATTAGATAATCGAGGTAATGACTAATATGGATTGAGTAGACCTATATAATGGATTTTTTACCACAATAATATCACTAGGGAGAGTTTCAAAGTCTCTAGTCAAGCAGAGATACATAATAACCCTAATTAGGTCCTATGTTTTTATATTCACTAAATTAATAACAAGTAAAGTAAAAGTACAATTTAATGCTTACCAAAGCTTATGGAAAAAATTGGGGGTAATAAACATTAAAATTAACCATGCATAAAAGACATATACTCACATCAATTTATACAAAATCTTAATGCATGGAAGAGAAGTGAAAATGCATATGTATATACTCTTATGAAAGAGAAATAAAGTCATGAATACTTACCTTTGAATACAAACCCATCGAGCCTCAATCTCTCCTTTGGCCAAGGTGCTTCACAAGATTTTTTGGTGGTATGTAAGGATGACAAGGATAAATCAGCTCTAGGCTACATAACCTATCAATGCATCCAAAAGACTTCTCCATAATACAAGATCTGTATCTCTAAAAAAAAGTATGAAACCTTGAGCTTGCTCCTCAATTATAATGGTCGATCATTAGATGCAAAATATATCTTACATCTTATTTTCTTCTCTTAGAAATAGAAAAATGAATGTGTTTATATAGGTAGATCTAACCCTAAACCCTTCCAAAAAATTTGGCTTACAATGTCAACACGATTGACCTAAAATTGGAATTGATAAAAAACTAACTAGATAATGAGCTAGGTTGGCCATAGTCAACTTAGTTCTTAGTAAACTTTTATAAATATCAATATAGGGTCAATATGCCTAACATGGTCATGTAAACTACCAAAAAGGGTTTTAGGTTAAGGAAATGGCAAGTGAAGATGGTAAATGTCTAGAGGAGGGTGTAAAATAGGAAGCAAAGCTTAGGACAATGGTTTTTAGGAGAAAAATGTGTAGATAGCAAGTGGTAAAAGGGACAATAATCCTATGAAACACTAGTGATCTACCTACCCCTTCCTCGATGCACCATTTAAGATGTGCACTTAGAGAGATTGAGACTCAATGGGTTCTTACAAGATAAAAAGTGTTATTAAATGGTAAAATTTGTAAATATTATGTGTATATAAGTAGATCTTATTCTTTAATAAAAATTAAAAAACTCAAGTCATGATCATCTACAATAACTTAAATCATCTATGTGTGTGTATATTTTACCTTTGGATAAATTTGAAATAATTTAAAATGACATATTAAAAGATGAAACTCTAATAGGGCTTATAATGACTAAAAATATATAAATATAAAAGGAGGGAATGTAATGAGTTTAATTGACCCAAATCACCCTTGTGATGAGCAAACATTGCTTATGTATCTAATGCTTTGAATATATAAATTATTCACACAGATTTCTCCCACTTAGAGTGTCTTATGTAATTATGATCCTTTGATTATATGAATGCATCTAGATATGCTTGTATTACTTGATCATGCATTTATTTAGCTTATATAAAATAATATTTTGACTTGGTTGAGGATTGGATTCAAATGAATATAAATATAATTGGGAAGAATGTAGAATCTTTGCTCAATGTGCAATAGTGTAAGTATGATTTTGTATTGAAATTGGCATGTGGTAGAATAGGTGTTTTAAGTGTGCCTTTATGACAATCCAAAAGTATAAAACCTCATGCTACCTATCCTAACAATATGAACCAGACTATAAGGTAGGGTTCAAATTTGAAAAGTGACCATTACAAGGGTTAAGGATAGGATTGGCCCACATGAAAAATAAATATTTACCATTATTATCTCCAACTTGACATCTTTTTCCTTGTGAGAAACATATGAATTTTGGGTCCATAGATGTATATACATATGCTTAGAGGAGTTTTTATAAGTTTAAAGCATTTATATAGGTGTAATATAATAATTTAGAAAGGAATAGGTCTATATAGGTGCTTAGGAAAGAGTGAGGTGGTGAAATAGTTCCAAATTAAGTGCTCAAGTCAATTAAAGTGAAATAGGGATAAAACTAATATTATCAAGTATTCATGACAAAATTTGAGTGACTACATTTACCCCCATTTATTCTATAAATTAAATTAATAGAGTAAAGGAAATATATACCTAATTGTGTAAAATATACTTTGCCTTTGAGATAAAGCTCCAAATCTTGTAAGGTATTCTATGGGAAATCCTACAATGGTGTAAAATTAGTGAATGCTCATATGTGAAACTAAAAATTGAAATGTAACTTGAATTTGAAAATATTGAAAATAAAAATGGAAATATTACACCTATGTATTTGAAACCAATTTTTATCTTGTAACTTTTCTTGGATATGATGTTTCCTTGAAGCATTGGATAATTGGTGCTTCCCATGAAGCTCTTAGAGAGGTTGTCTATTTAGATAAACTAATGGTGAATTTAAGTGGGGTCAAACCACAAATATAATTGAACTTGTATATAAAATAAACCTAATTGAGGGATGTAGAAACCTCAACTAATAGTTTTAATATTTATAACCCCAAGACATGAAATGGGTTGGAATTCATAATGGATACATAGAAAATAATTCTATAGGAAACTAAACCTCCAAGTTATGCATTATGCACTTTAACTAAATCAACCATTGTAGATGACTTGTAGATTCAATCCTCACTTTTTTCTTTACTTTATGAAGGCATGATCAAAATATAATGGATAATAATTATGCTTCTACCATGTTTGAAAATAGAAATTAGTATTGAAATCATGGCATGAATTTATATCATGCCCCCAATTTTCAAAAATAATATAGTTTGCATGAATCTATATCATACCCTCATTGATAAATTTGGAATTTGTAGCTATATGTAGATGTAGATTTGGAAAAAAAAATAAAAAGCTTTTGCATGAATATGTATCATGCACCAAAAATTGTATAAATTTGTACTTTTCTTGTAATGTGATTTCATATTCATTGCATATACTCCCATAATATGTACTAGTGATTGAATTTTAAAACTTTTTAAAACTTTTGAAGTTGTATTCTATTGGAAACTAATTTTTTTCTCTTGAATAGGATTATCTCATATATGAAAATCCCACAAAAATATCCCCTTTTAAGGTGAGGGAATTGTGTTTTTAAAGTCTCACATCTCAAAAGAAAATCAAAATGTATCTTGTGTAGTAAGATATAATCATTGAATAATGTAGCATATGTCAAAATTATATCAACATAAAAAGATATGTATCATTTGAATCATGTATGTAATATATGAGGAAAGTCCTATAGAAATGTATCAATGAGTATTTTAGTAGTTAATTTTAAAATTAGAATCATATGCTTTAGATAGTACATGATATGGATCATGGCACTAATCAAACTTAAAATTCTCAACAATCACACATACATAACAATTCCAATGTCATACAATAAGGCAAAGGGATACATATAAGGGATATGCTCAAATGTCACATAATTGAATATTGCACCCATAATTCCAAGTGATAAATGCAAAGGAAATAAATAATGGTAAAAATAAGGGACATGTTCAAATGTCACACAACATAAAAGGCCAATGACTGAAAGCAATGGACATGTTTAAATTTCAAAAAAGAAAAGATCTCATAGAGATGTTCAAGTAATTGCACATAACTTCAAAGGGCCATACACAATAGACAGTCAAGTTATAATATACTATAAAAAGTTTCTACACCATGTATATTTAATGTGATTATATACTATAAAATAACATATTTATGTCCATAATTACAAGATTTGAATTTTATCAAGACATTTGTAAAAGCATTTATAGCTAATATTATAGGATTTATACAATGGTAACACCTATAAATATTTTAATCTATGGATAATATTCCTTGAGTTTATCAAGGATATTGGGTAGAGATAATTCCAACATCTTAGTCTAAATGAAGTTGTATGTCTTGCATAACATTCAGAAATACCATTGAAATGCATGTGAGATTTAAAATATTATTCCATATACTAATCATGAGATAAATGACATATGAAAATTATATAAACTAGATATTTAATCATGCTCAGGTCTTGATTTTAGATTTTTTTGTATTTTGCATTTTAAAACTAAAAATAGAGAAACTAACAAGTAAACCAAGGATTAGAAATTAGAATAAAGAGGAGGGATATGAACAATTTTTAGTGTGTCACTATGAATTATACACTATAAATATGATGGCATAACCATATATGAAAAATATTCTCCCACTATATATGTGGATTATGGATGTAAGGCATGTAGGAGATAGAATTAGTATACATAAGAATGATTGTACATCCTTATTCCATCAAATGTATGCTTTTCAAAGTATATAACATGTATGTATGAGTAATTTAGCATATGATAAGAAAGGTTTTTCTTAAATAAGTACTATTTTCCATATTATAACTGAGTGAAATATCAAAAAAATGAGCAATATTAAGGTTTTATGTGCTTAGATTTTTATCTCTATGTAGAAATTAGTGTAGGATAGAATCGACCTATTCGTGAAAGTATTGGCAATCAGTCATATCCCTTACTTTTTGATATTTTCCTTGTCATAAGATGCAATTTTATCAATGCAAATAAGGAAAATGTCAAGGTCAATGGCAGAATATAGTAGAATGGGTCATTATGTCAGACTATTCAAATATATAAAGTGAAAAATAAGATCCATGTGGTCAAAAAATTAGTAAATTATAAGGGCTTAGAATAATTATTCAAATATGTTTTATGTGTAATAAGTATAAGAATAACATGAACAATCAAGTATCTATGTATAATTAAATGTTTATTTTTTTATTATTTGAATATTTTTATATTTTTAGAATATTTGAAAATGTAACATATTAACTAATGATCCCATCTAGATAAGATTCATAAGACTATATAATAAGTGGTATAATGACTGCATTACATGGATAAATTGTGATAGATGTGTGTGACTCAAAATCATAAAATGCATCATGTGTTGTAATTAGACTATCTATATCACTTCTCATGTAATCCTCTCAAGAAGGAGTAGCTTTAAGAGATGTAGAATCATGTGAAATATGATGAGGGCTAGTAGGATATTGTTTCCAAAAAAAAATCCTTTTAAGGAACATGGTGATTTGTATTTATCATCAATTTAGAATATGTTGTATGTGATGGTGTTTTTTGATAATTAGACACATTTTTTTAATATGTTTTATTTTTCATTGGTTGATTTTGATACTTTTGAAATTATTTGTGAGTTGATTTAATATAAACTTATTGCCTAGGTGTAACAACTAATAATATGTTTTTTCTTTCATAGATGTATTAGTGAATTACAGTGGTGGATGGGGATATTGAGGTACCATATATTGTGAAAGGTAATAATATTGTATTCCTAAAATTGTAACAACTTGATTTTAATTAATGTACTTTAGGCATATGTGTACCATAAAAGGTACAACATCAAGATTTTATAACCAAGGGCATCTACATATCATATCAAAGACCCCATCTATGGTATAACTAGAAAAAGAGTAGATAATATATCAAGTCCCACTTGAAGAGGAAACATAATGTGTCCCAAAGTGATTTTTTACTTTAATTAAATGTATAGAAACTTTTAGATGTTGATTTTATGTCATGTGTAACCTATTGAATGGATTAATTCTATTAGGAATGAATTATCACTTGATCCATTATTAATTAGCATATTATGAATGGGTTTGTTAAAAAATATATGCTTGTATATGTAAAGCATGAAAATTTGAATCATCATCCACTATCCCACTATCATCAAAAGTAATCACAAGATGTGATTGAGTAGTTTAAACATTTGTAACAATAATTCCATTTTATGGATGATCATATGAATTAGAAGGTGGATATGTATTATATATATGATTTAATGCTAAATTATCCTTATTAATATCATGGTTTATAAATAGTTCACTGAAAATATTCAACTTATCATTTTCATTTTATTGAGGCTTACTTTCTTCTATAGGAGTGTCTAGATTAAGAACATTGTTGTTGATAAGATATTGAATAAGGTGTTTGAGCTTGAAACACATGTTAATATAATGACAATTTTATTTATGGTAATCACAATATGTATTATTATCCAAATATTTACCTATAATTTTATTCATGTCAACCTATAGTGTGGAGGTATAGTAATAACATTATACTCAAGTAACTTTGGAAGTAATTTATGAGGTGGTTGTGGTTATATATTAAATTTCCCATTGGTTAATTTGATAGAAAAATATTTTTATAAGGTTGAGAAATAGCATTAACTATGATCTTTAAATCACCTTTAGCATTTTTTCATTTATCTTTATAATATGGTTTTCTTTTAAGATTCATTATGGAAATTGAAGTATATGTGGGTGAATGTTTGAGCTTGTTCAAGGCAAAGAGCTTGAATTATTATTATCTTAATGTATGATAAATTTCTTCAACTTTTCAAAAAAAAAATGAAAATAATTGAATCATGTAGTGATGTAAGAAAATTTTATTTGAAAATATCTTGTAATACATTATCTACCAATGTGTTAGTCCTTTTGGAAAGCATGGTCTTGTAATAAAATGCATAATCATTGATAGGATCATTACTTCCTTAATTAAGCTTATAAATTTTCTCATAATAAATCTTTGCATTAATGTCAATATAAAAATTCTTAATAAATTGATCTACTAATGGATTGATTGAGTAGGTAAATCATAAAACCAACATAATGCTTAATCTTTTAGGATTCTTGGAAATAACTTAGTTAAAAACTTTTCATTGAAATCATAAAACATATATACCACATCAAAATATCTAAGATGTTGTTTTGGATATCCTTTACCTTCATATAATGAAAGTTTAGGAACTACAAATATTTTAGGTAAAGCATATGATGTAATCTTAGGTGCTAAAATATTATGAAGTGAGGATTTTGAATCCATTGATTGGATAGCTTTTGGTATACCTCATTCTAACTACAATACTTTAATATACAAAAGTGAAAGAGTTTACAAATGGGTTATGTAGTATCCAAGATATGTGATGTATATGCATATCTATAAAATGTCCTATATGAGTCATTTGGTTGGTTATGGGCATAGATATTTATTGGAAGCCTTGGTTTACCCCCAAATCCAAAGGGGTAGATACAATAATAGTATCAATAATAAAAGTAGAAACACTTGTAGTAGGTTTAATAATAGGTTGCTCAACATAATAATTTGGTTCTTCAAATTTGCTAACATGATCATGTTTATTTTTTTTCTTGTAGAGCTAAAAATAGGAAAGAGATAATTTCATCAGGATGGATATCAACGTATTCACTGAATTATTTTGCATCAACAGGTTAAAATCTATTATTTTTGGATAAATCATAGTTTTAGATATTATCACTTTATATGTTCATAATAAGTCCAACAAGATGGTGTATATTGAGCCTTGTATCATCTTGAATGTACAACCACTCATTTGTGTATGTCATGACTAACTTTATAAAAAAATCAATAATATGTTTGTGTTCTAGCCTATGATTTTATTCATTTTATTACCTAAGTGATAATGGTGTTCCTTATTAGGGGAAAATAATGAAAATTAAAACAAAATTTACTAATATAATATATCCATATATTTGTTACAACTAAATGTAACTAAAATTTAGATCCTACAATAGGGAAAAAAATTGTGTATGAAGATTAGTAAATTTCTTTGAAATCTAAGGTCAAAATAAAGTGCTCTTAGTGGTAGATATAGATCCAAGATAAAAATAAATTACTTTCAATATTGTTTATTAGATCTTAGGTTGAAATTAATTTATTTTAATATCATATTTAGATTCAAGGTTGAAATAAAGTTATTTTAGTGTCAAATGTTCAATAATTTATCCAAACCCTAGGAAAAAAATTTGAAACAATGCTAAAATAAAAAGTGGGTTTAATAATATGTTTTATTGGAATTTTGAATTAAGGTGTGTGTTAACCCTGATTCATGTAATTTTAATAGAATATAGTATATGTTATAAATCAGCTTATAATAAGCAAAATAAAAGAAAATTAATAATTAACAATGCATGATTGAGTGAAAGAAGACTAATTATGAATAAAATGAGACACATAGTTGTTTACTATTTGAGATCTAATGGTATGAAACTAAAAAATAGTTGGAACTAAAGGATAGAGACTAATTCTATAAGTGTGCAAAGACTAATACTTGAATTGTTGAAGGGTGAGATCATCTAAATTGAGATATGATCAATTGGCACTATAATCCTAAGTTGGTCAACCTTATCCTTTATTGAAAATTAGAAACTTGGGTCATGATTATCTATGATAGATCAAATCATTCATATGTCTGTGTGTATATTTTATGTATATATGCATGAAAAATATCCATAAAATACTTCTTCAAAGTTGAAACCTCAATATGGCTTGCAATGATTAAAAACTTATAAATATAAAATTGAGGATTTTAATGATGTGAACTAACTCCAATCACCCCCATGATGATTGAATATTTCCTTTGTATTAGATACTCTTAAGAGATAAATTAATTCCATGTAGCTCTCCCACTTAAAGTGATTTGTGAAATTATGTTCCTTTGACTATATTGATGCATATAGAGATGGATTTAATCCCTCATAATTCTTTGATTTGGTTAGATAAAATAGGCTCTAGACTTGGCTAATAACTACTTCAAATGATTAAAATCAGAATTAATAATAATATGGAAGCTTTTCTCAATGTACAATACTATAAGTATGCCTTTGTATTTAAATTTACAAGTAGTAGAATAGGTTACTTAAGTGTGCCTTTAAAACCCCATGCTACCTATCCTAAAAATATGGACCAAATTTTAATGGAGGGTTCACATTTTAAAATAGGTCGTTAGAAGGGTTAAGGATAGGATTGACCCAAAGGAGACATAAAGATCTTCCACTATTATCCCCTACAGGATGTTTTTGTACTTAAGGAAATATATGAATTTTGGCTATAGGGATGTCTATACATATGCTTAGAGGTGTTTTTAGTAGTTTATAAGAAAAAATTAGGTGTAAAATATAAATTTATAAAATAATAAGTCCACATAGGTCCTTAGGGTAGAGTGAGGTGGTGAAATAGATTCAAATGAAGTGCTCAAGACAATTAAAGTGAAATAGGGCCAATATTAATATTATCAAGTATTTATGACCAAATTTTAATGACACATACTTGGTATTTGGTAATAATATAATGATATCTAAATGTAAAATAAAAATAAAAACATATTAAAAGGTTTGGAAGTTTATTTAATGAAAAAATAAAATATATTTTTAAAAACTCTATAGAAATTAGTATTCACCACCATTCTTCAAAATTCACAATATGTGTAATCATTTAATGAGCCTTAAATATGAATTTGGTGCATCTTGGAGATTATTTTTTTTAGTGTTTTCTTATTTTTTGTGTAAACTTATTATTTTTCATGTGTAAGCTTGTTGTGTAGCAAAACTCTGATTGTTTGATTTTCTAAGGCATCACCAGTTTTAGATTTAAGGCAAGGACTTTTTAAGAAAAAATTAGGTAATAATATTTTACAAAAAAGACAATATATTAGTTTCATGATAAATTTTAGGTTTATTGATGATAGTTTTTCAAATACGAGCATAAAATAGTTTTGAAGTATGCATTTTTTATAGATGATTAAGTTAGAGAAGAATGCATACATAACTTTATCTTAGTTTACTCTCTATGTATCATTTCTACAAATGATTGAAGGGTTTGATTATAATTTTGTAGGTTTACATGAATCTTATAAACCATGGATATGTTTTAAAAGTTACATGTTTTTAGGTGGTTATCTTATGAAGTGTTACATTATTTAACAGTTAGTGAGAATGTATAAATGAACATTATGTGATGTCATTGGTTTTGGATATTAGTTTATTTTTAATTAAATTAATTAAAATGGGTTTGTAACAACTGTATTTAATAATATTTATTTTATATGGTATAATGTATAAATTGATTCCTAAAAAAATGCATTTGCTTCAAAACTTTAAATCCTTTCTCTCAGAGGTATTTGTTTTGAATGAGTTTATCCTGGTATTTTTTATTTAGTTATTTATGTATGAATTATAATGGATATGGTCATATGCAAAAAAAAATTATATTTTTTTCTCTATTTTATTTATATAAATTTGTGTAGGGTTTCATTTATGTACATTTCTATTTCAAAAACTAGGTTTAAAAGTAAGTTCTAAGTTTAGTTTTTAAAGGATTATTATAGTATTTTCTTATGGTTTCAAAGAGAATTTGTTGAAGATATAATAATAAAATGGTTTGATATACCTTCATTCAAGTTACCTACATTCTTTCAAAATTTTATTATATTTGTAATAAGTTTACGACATTTGTTTAAAAAATATTAGTAGATAATATTTACTTCTTTGATATTAGGGTTCTATAATATTCAAGTTTTGTTAGATTTTAATATGGTTTTCATAGAATACAAAGAGGTATAAGAGCCATTTTATATAGTTATTTTGTATTTCTTAAGATATATTCCTTCTCTCAAAAGTTTTATTTTCTTTGAGTTACTTATTTCATAAACAAATTGGACCAAAGTTTTTAAATATGCACTTGTTAAATTTTAATTATGTATCAGGATTTTTTGGGTATGTATGGATATTATTGTTGTCTAAAAATAAAGATCCAATGAAATATTTTATATTTCATTCCTCAGTTGTCTTAAGAAAATTTAATTTTGATTCTAGTGAATATAGATAATGTTTTTTGTTTTTTGAAAGCTTCAACTCATCGCTTTTTGGGTTTGTCAAGGCATGTGTTTAGAATAACATTATGCTTTAAGATTATATAGTGATGAGTGCATAAAAATTATGTGAGTTTAAATGGTTAGCATATACATGGTATTTTAAATTTAAAAATTAGGCTTTTAAATTGCAAAAAAATATTCATGAACATTTGTTTAGATTTAAAACCCTAAAATTGAATTTCTCTTGCTAGGATAATGTTGAGTTATTTGTCTTAATTAGTTACAAAATAAGACTTGATTTTAATTATAGTAAAATAATATAATCTAGATTTTAAAATTGATCCATTTTGTAGTTTTATGACCTTTATTGCATTTTGAAATAATATTTCCAATTTATTTGTTAGATGAAGTATGAAAGTATCTTGTAGTAATAAGGATATTTCTTATATATATTTGGGCATAGACTCAGTTTTGATTATTCAATTTTCTTTTTAGTTTCTTATAGATTGTGATGAATGATGGATTTTAAATTCAATTGTGAAAAATTTTAAGATGTCAACATATTATTTTTCATGTAAGTTAAATATGTTAAGGTGGAGTAAAATATCAGAGAGTTCAGAGAGAAAAAATTCATGAAATGAGAGTAATCATCCAAGAAGAAATGTGCCACCTACATGAGACACTTTTTGAGCTAGACCTTTTAGGGTTCAAAGTGTCACTAGCATGCTTACACATGGTTTATAACATGGCATACAAGTTTATTTACATTTTGATGCCAATGATCTCACATTTTATAATATTTTTAATTTCATTCCCCACATTTATTTTTTGTCTCATTAAATTAATACATGGTGAGTGTATACATCCAATTCCTAACACTATTTATGTTGAAATTATCAATATTACTTGAATTTCACTCAAATGCACATTTAAGTTAAAATCATTAAAATAAATAAATGGTTAGAACTTGTCATTTACAAGTAACAATTTAGGTCAAAGTATGCCTAAATGGGGCAATGCATTTTATGAAATACATAACTTTGATCAATCCATTTTGAGTCAAAATGATGATTTTTCCTTTTTGTACTTTAGATCCCTCATTTATTCTAATTCATTAGCACATGTCATGTATTATTGTTATCTTGTGTTATAAACATCCTAAATGGGAATACGGTTCTAACGCATCTAACATCACCTTCTACTTCTTCCTGATTCAAATTACAACCCAATAATATGACTTTCTAAACATTTTGATTAATTGAGAGCCAATTTCCAAATAATTGCACAAATGTTGATTAATCTTTTTTAAGGATAATTAATCTAAATCAAGAGATTAAGTTGATTTTTCATGGAAGTTGTTAAAAATTTCTTTTCAAAAATTTATTTCTATTAAATGCATCACCTAATGACATCATTTCTTAGAAAGGCATTCCTAGGCCATAAATACATAAAATATCTAAATCATGGCCTCCCATGACTCATTAATGCACCTTCTTCCCAAATCATTATGAATAAATTTATTGATTTTATCTTCCAAAATTTAATGGATTTTTAGACACACATCTCCATCTTGAGATGGATGGCTTAGGTTCATTCTAATCATTTTGCAAAATCTATAAATAGAGAGGCCTTGAACATCATTTTTAAACTTCATTTATGTAATGTTATAATGTTAAATTGTCTCCACAACCCTTTATGTTGATCATTGTGTTTCATTAGCAATATTCATTTGATAGGATAGATTAGATATTTCATCTACTTTGAGCGTAAGTTATGCAAAGAGTTCTTGAGGCATTGGAGGAGTTTGGCCACTATTGTTGACAAAGACAAGAGCTCTTGATTAAGGGGAGAACATGATTATGAGACACTTTTGAGCAATGGAATCAATTTGTAATGTAATGGTTTACTTTATTTCACTTGTACCTTATTGTTGTTAGCAAACTCCATATGAATATATGGTTTAAATCATTTAGCTCTTTATGTATTTTTCTTTGGCTTTCTTGGACTAATGATTGAATAATCATTTTATGTAATCCACTCTACATTTTGTCATGCCCATTGGGACCTCACCCCATTAATTCAATCAAAAAACACCTAAAAATAACCTACTAACTATTTCCTTACAAGATCTTGGAGTGTGGAAGCAAAGAAGGTGAAAATTTGAGCAAAAATCCATTTTTTTGTAAGTCATAATTTTGTTCTTTGGACTATGTAACCCAACTCAATTGTGTAGCCTGACCCAACCCAACTCCGTTATGTATCCCAACCCAACTCAACTATGTATCCCAACCTAACCTAACTTGACTATGTAGCCTAACCCAACCCAACTCAATTGTGTAACTCAACCTAAGCTGACATAGCTATGTACCCCGACCCAACCCAACTCAGTTGTGTATCCCAACCCAACCTAACTCATCTGTGTAACCCCACCCAACCTAACTCAACTATGTATCTTGACCCAACTTGACTCGAATGTATAGCTCTAACCAACCTAATTTAATTGTGAACCTGACCTAACCTAACTTGATTATGTGAATTCAAGAGCTCAATTTGTAAAGTTATTTTTTTCACTTGGAAAAATGATTCAAAGCTAAAAGAAGTGTTTACCATTTTATTGAAATATTTACTTGAATAAGTGATAAAACAATCCTAATTAGTACTTTCACACTTATTTTTGGATGTTCTAAAATGAATTAGGCATTTTCACTTTGGATTTAAAGAGAAAAATTTCCATGTTTATGTTGAATGTTTTTTATTGATCTTTCAAAATTCACATATTAAAGCCAAAGGGATAAATAATATCACCACACTTTTTATTTAAAATTGAACATATTTTCAAAGTTTTTATTTAATAGATGATTACTTAATTAATTTTGTTTGGAAAAAAGAAAGATCATGTGTGTATGCTCTCATATTCATCCACTGTAGGAAATTTTTAGGGTCAAAAGGACCATCTTTATTGCAAAGTGCCTTACTCGGGCATGAAATATATGTTTTTAAGGCTCTCCTCAAGGACTTGCATGGCTTGAGTGACCTAGAAACAACCTTTAAATCTTTTTCACTTGTCATTTATTTTCATTGCATCTTAGCTTGTGAGGGGGACTTCATTACCTCCCATGAGTTCTTTATAGAAGCTTTGACTTAGGGTTTCATCTCCTAGAATTATCTTTAACCCCTCTCTATGGGGGATATTTAAATTGGTATCACCCCATTGGGATTGGAATTTTGAGTGGTTAAACCTTTTCCTAGCACTAGGGCTAAGCCTAAGACATATGAGCACATTGGAAATCACACTAAATTGAGCGAGTGATGGATGTAGTGGTTGTAAAAATGGAAAGACCTTTTTACAACAAGCTAATTATCATGGACCTAAATTATATGAGATTATTTTGGCACATTTGACTTCAAAGTCCTATGTAATTGATCCATCTAGAACATTCAAAGAATAAATAGTTCAGTTAACCCCACTTTGTCATACCTTATCAATTTAAGATTTAAGATGATTAGTTACTTGATTTGTATTTATCTTAGATTATTTAGTCTTGTTTTGGGTCAAAACTAATTTTGAACACAAATTTCATAAACCAAAACACGTCCCCAAATTTCTTGAATAAGGAGGCGTTATGATATCCAAATGAAAATCAATCTCTTCATTATTCAAATTTGTCATCATAAACATTGTGTCATCATTGGTCTAAATTGTGTAGTTATACTACCCATTTGAGTTTAAATCATTTTCCAAAATTTCTTAAGTCCCTCATTGATAATTCACATTCAAAATTAAACCTTTCTAAGTTCTAAGGGTTGATGTGTTAAATTGGGTTCACCATTTACACATTAAACTTGTTTTATCTTGGGTTTAATTTTCCATTTTTTGAATTGAGGGCCATTCTATAGACTCATAATCACATTATCATCTTTGGTGGACTTAAATAATCTTATGCATCACTTGCACTTCGATTCCTAGAACACATTTTATACTATCCCCACTATCACCATGTGGTGGCATTATGTTGCCCATTAAGTTTTAGTTTTATACTTAGGAATTATTGCATGTTTTCACATTATGAATTTTTTGGTTTGCATTATCTCCTTCATGATTTTAAGGGATTTATTTTAATTTTATAGTATAAACTTATCAAATTTGAACTAGATTTTATAGTATTAACATATCATAAAATTCTAGGCTTTGGTATACTAGTTTTCACCTAGTTTTTTAAGTTATCATAACCACTTCAAATCTATATGATTTAGACTTTACCAAAATTTGAGTAAATTTGTGAATCAAGTCTTCTAATTGTGTGTGGTTACAAGCCACCCTCCATTTATATTCTCTTTGGTTCCTTAGTCATTTGTTTGGAAGAGGATCAAAATTCAAAGCTTGTTTAAACATTTGCAAAACATTGAGAACACTCTTATGAAATTAAGGTACATTTGAAATAGGGTTTATTATGGCCCTATTTGTAAGGTAGATAATTTTTATGATGTACATGAGCACTCCATTTTGTTTAAGGATGTTTCACTATTTGGGCCTATCTATTAAAAACCAATCACATCCATGTCGATTATCATATGTCATCCTCATCTTTCCCCTTAAATTTTTACTATGCATTTGAAGGCTACTATTTTGGGGTATCCTTCTTCTCCTTTAGCTTGTGAAAGAAAGCAAGATCCACATTGCATGAAGGTTACCATTTTAGGATGTCCTTCAGCTCCTTCAATTTTCACACACAAATAATCAAGCTCGTGCGAGCAATCAAGCTCCACAATCAACCTTGTGCAAATGTTACCATTTTATGACCTCCCCCTTTGGTTTGCATGGGCAACCAAATTATCAAGCATCTAGTCATTACCATTATTAGCCTATCACCTTCATCTATTGAAACTATTATTGAACATTCATTTGATGAACCAATTATTTTTAATCCCTTATTCAATAATATAATCTTTGGAGAGTCCATTATTGAAATGCAAACCATTGATCATTCTAAACCAAATTTTCCCCACCTTATAAATTTCATGCCAATTTTTGAGCCAAAACATGAACCATTACCTCTTCAAGATCCATCTTATGAGGATCGAAATGTGTTCAAAATTGATATTTTTCAAACAATTATAAATCAAAACCACAATGTTATTGTTTAAGCACCCATTTGTGACAAGTCAACCTATGATAAGTTACTTTTTCATATTTTACCTATTTTTAAAGAGCCTTATATCCTTAACAAAATAGTCTCTATAGAGTTTTCTTTTGATCTATTTTCACTCATTAAGGAGTCTCACTTTGATAGACATAATTTTGTCAAGATGTCCCTTGAGTGGTTTGATCTCTTTAAGGGGACTCACTTAGACAAACCAGTCTATGTTAAACCCTTCCAAGATGAATTAGTTTTTATTGAGCCTATCATGCCATCATACGCCATTATTTGTCAAGAATTTTTCATTCAATATAACATTATCAAAACAAACACATCAAATGAAGAATCAAAATTAGAGTCGGGTTTTACTTTTGAACCAATATTGGATTCAGCTTCAGAACCAAAATTAACATCAATTGTGGCATTGGATTCAAAGTCCCTTTATAATTAGATTAAAAAATAGATTATAATTATAGTTGTTATATCATTGGTTACAATTTTCTTGAAAATTAATTTGAATATATTTGTGATCCTTTTATGGTTTTTGAGGATGGTTACTTCATCATCGACATAAGTTTTAGTATCTTCTATGAGGATTGTGTAGCCTTTCATCATCCCACAATTATTACCACCTAACATTCCACCTCTCACAAATATTGATTGGGACCAAAAAAATCACACTTTGTTGAATTACATCCATGGTGACATACCATTTTTAGAATATTATGGGGACCAAGACCAAATTCATTTAGAAAGAGAACACTCTTCTAGTGAAACCATTTCAAAGGCACTAGGAGACAATCAAAGTTCAAACTTATCATCTTTTAGTGAAACCTTTTTGAAGGTGATAAAAGACAATCAAATTAAAATGTTAACATCTCTTTATGAAACCTTCTTGGAGGCACTATGGGATAATAAAAATAAGTTCATTGGTGAAAACCTCATTGAGGCACCAATAGCTGAGCACAAAAGTTCTCACTATTTTTTGAAGATATTATTTAAGATCAAATCAAAATAGCTTCTAATATATAACATAATTAGATGATATTTACTCTCAAGATCAACCAATAAAAAAATGTGGGGGTCATATCAAGAGTAGCTTCAAAGGTATTTATCCCATCATAACCAAAATTATGTTGAATCTGGTATCAACAACATTCTGTGTGACTACAAGTCCTAATCTTCATTTGTTTCCCATGCATTATACATTTCATTATCATCCACCTATTCCTTACCCACTTATATCATTTATCACTGGTATTAATTTCCTTTTTCAAGGCTATAAAGATATCTTGTCTCGATGTTTGAAGGAAATAGAATCAATGAATAACAAGATCATGAACACATTATTGACATCTAGATCAGTAGCAAGTTATTGATAGAGTAACTTTTTTTAAAGGGTATTGGATAGAATTTTTATAACTAATCATTTATGTTGTTCACATATTGAATAGGATGTGCATCTCCATGTTAGTAATAGTAGTGGAACCATTTTTTACTTTTCCAATTACCGTTTTCCATTACCATGCCTTGTCTCTTGGGAACAATCCTATTGAGCATTTTATTATAGGCATTATTATACCATTGTCATCCATGAACCATGTTTTTTGAACTAAATTAATTTGAGGTCCTTTGAGACTATGTAAGAAATGCTCAATTTCTATTGAGGTCAACTCAGTCACCTTCACCTTGCTCTCATCTTTTTTCAAGCAACCAAAGCCATGCTCTCACCATTTTATGAGCAACCTAAGCCATACTCTCACCATTTTTCAAGCACACTAAGCCAATCATCACTTGGGGTCAAATTTATTTCCATTATAGCCAATTTTATTTTGATCATTTCATTATACCATTTCTTTACTATTAACGAAGGCTTGTTTTTAGTCATCTTATTGATCCCATTTTGATCTTTATTTCTTTGGTTTATCTTGTACTTTCTTTGGGGGGATTCTAATCTAGTTTCAAAAAAATTAGAATTTTGTGTTGAATGAAAGTCTATGATAGTAGTGTGACATTTGATCTAGCAAGTTATCTTTCATCTATCATCTTATTTAGTGTAGTTGATTATAACTGCCTATGATAAAATCAATATTATTTTGGTACCCCTGATTATAACCACCTTTGGGAAAATAAGTATTATGAAATTATTTCCTAATTATAACCACCTATGAGAAAATTAGGTAAAACACCTTTTTATCATGCATTTCCACATCATCTAGTCATTACTATAATCATTTTTTCTTATTATTCACCTTTATTTGACTTTTTATGATGTGGTCAATTTTTTTACCACCTTTTGTGTAGGTAGAATCACCATGACTTGGGATTATTATGGGGTTATGTGGGCCATGTTAGATTCATGTTGATGTCAACTCAGTCCCTCTAATCATATGTTCTTTCCATATTACAATCCTTTTAAGTTGTCATGCTCTTACCATTTTGAAATAATTTTATCCTACTAACTTTCCACTATGTAAGTCAGCTTGTTTCACGCACTTGCCATTTTGAAAGATTATTTTATCTCATCCCATCACCTTCCAATTTTTCAAGACCAATCTCATTTTTCAATTCTTCCCTTTTATTCTATAATATTAATCATATGCTTTTGGTCATCATCATGTATTCTCTCCCACTTCTTGGGAGAACTACATTTGGCTTGAAGTTCATTTTGGAACATGTGTCCATGGAATTATGTAGGTAATGTCCACTTGTCTTGTACATCTAGAATCAACTCAGAAAACCCTTATTTTTCATCTCTTTGCTCATTCTTTTGTTGTTGTTCCTCTTTAATTAGGGAACAGCTTTTGTGTCATTGTTTTTAGTTACATTGTGGTAGAAATTAATGCCTCTACCACACATGCATGAACAATTGTATTTAAACCACACTAACTTGGTTTTTGTTTGTGTGTGTTTATTTGTGTTTTCTTGGTTTTTTTTTTTTTTCTTTCACACCTATCCTTTTATTTCTTCTCCTTTTCTCTTTTTATTACTTCTTATCTCGTCTTGGTCTTATGTTTCCCTGTATGTTTTTTCTTATCTCTCTTATGTTTCAGAACATCTTGTTGATTTGCATGGATCTTGATTATTTATATCTTGATCTCATTTTATTAAGTTGTTCTTAAAATTTTATTTGTTTGATTATTGTTGGTGTCTTATTTTTCTATTTGATTTTGCATTTCTCTTTTTTGTTCAAGAACATCTTGATGGTCCATGTGGATCTTGATTATTTATATCTTGGTCTCATGTTATTAAGATGTTCTTGATTTTCATTTTTAAACATTATTATTCCTACTTGAATCTTAATTATTCATAACTTTATTTTAAGTTAGGTCCATTGTTGTTTATCTTTTTCTTTGTCTTTGCTTTTTGTTTAAATATAAATAGTTGTAACTCTAGTTTTGGTCATTATTTACCATTATCCTTAGTTATAGGTATTCACATTTGAACCAACTTAGTGCAATTTCAATATTATGTCATTATAATTTATTCATACTTATGATGCCTAATTTCTTTTTCTATAGCAATCACTTTGTGCTCAGGTTTCAAATTCTTAACATCAACACTACTTCAATGAATAGTTCTCAAGAACACTATGCATAATCTAGGCTCATAATATGAAAATAGGCATCTAGGTATCATGAATTTTAGCACTCAACTTTATGCTTATATGTGCATCTCTTCACATACATTATGAGTCTAATCATTTTATGTATGCATGTTCTCCCTTTTTTAGGTGAACTACATTGGCATATAGTTCATGTTAGAACATGCATCCATGGAAATATGTGGTAGTGTCCACTTGTATCATAAATTTGGAGTTATCTCGGCTATCTTTTTTCTTATTTTCATCTCTTTCATCACTTTGTGCATTCTCATATGCTTGGTTTCTTGTGGTTTTCCAATCCATTCTACCATCACATATACATTTATGCTTGCTCATTTTACTATATGCCATAGGTTATTTCTTTGAGCTATGTTACTTTCCAATTGCCCATACTGGGGCACAACATCTAAATCAAATCAGCCTTATAAGGGCAAACCATTATTTATTCTTTATCAATGATCAAAATTAACCCTATTAGGGCACAACTATCTTAGCATGATCAAATTTTCACTACTAGGGCACTTATTATTATCATCTATTTTGGAGACCATGTTATCCTTTTCCTCTAATTCCAAGCTCTCCACACTAATGGCCACAATTTCAATATTTTAGTGTGTAACATATTTCCAAATTGATCAATACTATAAGCATGCATCTTTACACTCTAAAATTAGGTGCATTTAAAGTGTGTCACTTATATGTTTGGATTTAATCCTTCCCATTCCCCCTATCTTTCAAGTCCATTATGCCTCTAGTTATATTTTTATCATTGATAGTGACCATGAGTACAAGCATTAGCTCATTTTAATGTGATTTATTCCATGGGTTAATCTCTCATTGTCCCTTTCTTTTCAAGAGTCCATCCTTCTCTTTCATCCTAATATTTCCTCTCAAGGGGCATCATGGGTCATTTCTAATTTATTCTTGAAAACTCTTTTATTTGAAAATATATTAATTCACTTGAATGTCTCACTATGCCTTCTCAAACAAGGGCAAAATATAGACATCCAATTCTTAACACTATTTATGTTTAAATTATCAATCTTACTAGAATTTTACTCAAATGCATATTTTAATTCAAAATCATTAAAACACCCTAATTGGTTCAAAATTATCATTTATAAGTTCTTATTTAGGTCGAAATACCCCTAAATAGGGTAATGCATTTATGAGATACTTAATTTTGATCAATTCATTTTGAGTCAAAATGATGATTTTGCCTTTTTTTGCTCTAGATCACTTTTTTTTTCTAATTTATTAGTACACGTCATATACCATTATTATTTAATGTTGGAAACATCCTAAATGGGAATACAATTCTAATGCATCTAACATTGCCTTATAATTCTTTCCAAGTCAAATTATGACCTAGTAATATGACTTTCTGACCATTTTGATTAATTGAGAGCCAATTTCTAAATAATTACACAAATGTTTATTAAGCTTGTTTAAGGGTAGTTAATCCAAATCAAGATCTTAAGTGTATATTCCATGGAAGTTGTTGAATAATTATTTTTGAAATTTGATTTCTATTAACTACATCACCTAATGACATCATTTCTTAGAAAGGCATCCCTAAGCCATAAATGCATAAAATATCTAAATCATGGCCTTCCATGCCTCATTAATTCCCCTTATTCCCAAATAATTATTAAGGCATTTATTGATTTTAGCCACTAAAATTGAATGGATTCTTAGCCACACATCTCCATCTTGAGATGGATGGCTCAAGTTCATTCTGATAATTTTGAAAAATCTATAAATAGAGAGGCCATGAACATAATTTTTAATTTTGATTTATGTAATGTTATAATGCTAAATTTTCTCCACAACCCTTTGTGTTGATCATTGTGTTTGATTAGTAAGATTCATTTGATAGGCTAGATTAGAGATTTAATCTACTTTGAACATAAGTTATGCAAAGAGTTCTTGAGGCATTAGAGGAGTTTTCCCACCATTTTTGAAAAAGATAAGAGATATTGATCAAGGGTAGAACATGATTATGATCTGATTTTGAGTAATGGAATCACTTGGGAAGGTAATGGTCTACTTTCTTTCATTTGTATCTTATTTTTGTTAGCAAACCCCACATGAATAAATGACTTAAATCATTTAGCTCTTTATGTTTTTGTTTTTGTTTTGTTTTTGTTTTTCTTGGACTGATGCTTGACTAATCATTTTATGTAATCCACTCTACAACAAGTTCTTCATAAAGGAAACTAGAGGCCTCATCCTTCCAAAAATAGTGCTCTATTTGTTTCTGCTCACCAAATGCAACCTATCACATATAAAATTATTACACTTGTTAATTTTTTGCCTGAAAACAATCCTCTACCCAATATTGAAGCACCTAAACCTATCACAGACTCATCCAATGTTTCCTCCTCTAGTCATAAATGTTCTATTAGACTTTCACTCCCACTTGTGGTAATGTATTTCATGAAAAATATTAAACTTGATTTAGAAGATGAATCTGGTGGCATGACATAAATTGAGATGCCTCTAACACTTTTGGATATACATAATATTATATTGAGAAATGAATTCGTTAAATTGATTTGGTATCATCATATAAAGAAAATTAGATTGATATTACTTTCTATTTTAGTTATTTATACTTTTTGATATTTTTAATTTTGTCAATTGACTAAAAAAATTCAATTTGAAAGAGACTACTTGATAGTTGTAGTGATTTTTTCTATTACATGGTATTTGATGATATGAAATAGACATTTGTGATATTTGTATTAGTTTAATTATTTTCAAATATTGTAGATTATGTTTTTAGTCCATTTTTTAGACTTGGGTCAGATTGTTTGATATATGATATCTACAATCTATCAGTGGAAATGTTGTTTTGGTTCACTTTCTATCATTATTTTTATCATTCTTGTAGGATAGTAAATGATAATTTTAGTCATTATGGATGAAAATTTAAGAAAATAGAGTTATCTATATATTGACATATTACTTATATTTTAATCATATAGGTTTATTGGTTTGCATGATGACTTGTGTTAATTATTTAATTTAGTGTTTAATAACTAAGTGATCTCCCACACTTAATATATATTGTGTTATTACATATTTTAATATTTTATTGAGTCTTTTTAAAGTTTATAAAATTATAAAGTAGTTAAATTTTAATAAATATCAATTAAATTTATTTTTAAATTTAACTAAAAGTTATTTGTAGCTTAAAAATAAAATTAATTTTTAAAAGTGAAGGTTTTAAAATGACTTGAAGGACATCATTTAAAAATGAGATTCATATAGGTACAATAGCTCTCAAATATTTCATACTCCATCGGCATTTCTATTCTATAAAAATGCTTTTGAGATTAAGTATTTATTACACAAGGACCAAATAACATATTTTCAATGGTAGTTTCTCACTTGGTATAGTCAGGTATATCTAGTTTTAATTATTTATTTACAAATTGATCACACAAAAAATGGTCAATATTATAATTTATTTGATGGTTTTAGAATAATACAACCATATGTCTGTATTTTTATGTAATTTGAATGATAATAAATAATATTTTACATTTCATGTGACATGTTATTGATTTTTCATATTGCAACAACTTTATCTCAAAATTATGTTGTACTTAGTTATGAAATATATTTTTATTTCCAAATAAATCTATATTTTTTCTTAATGACTCGAGTTCACTTTATTTTATTTTATTTTCATACTTAATTATTTAAATCTATAATATTTTCTTTATATATTAGATTAATTTCTTTAGTCTTAGTTTTATGTTTTAATTAGTTTTTTTTTTTTTTTTTTTTTTTTTTTTTTTTTTTTTTTTCTTCATTATATGTATATCTTATTATTTTAACTTGTTCACTCTTTTTATTTTTGTCTAAATAGTCTCATATATTATTTTGTTTATGTAGTTGTTTATTTTCTTTGTATTTTTCTTCTAGTTTTAGATTTTCTTTTATCTTGATTTTTATTTCTTTGTGGTGTTATTATGGTATTTATTTGATTTATTTCATTTGTTTTGGTTTTTTTCTTAATATTAATTAGAGATATAAGGATTAATTACTTGGGATTATAGAAAATAGAGATGTATATTAACAAATAATAGAGAATTTGATCCTCCAAAGAGTTAACATTTTTTGAAAAGATCTAATATTCTATAATGAAGTGAAAGATAAGTATTTATTTAAAAAAGTGAATGAATTAATGATATTTTGATTAAATAAAGAGCTTGTGATATTAATTTTACATATAAATCATGTATCTTGAACCAGAGTTTTATATTGATTGGGCATTCTGTGATATGTTATATTTCTAAAACTTGAAAGAATATTTTGATTCTCATAATTGGGTAAGTTCTTAACATATTAATTTATCTAATACTTAACCATTAAAATACCTTTTTTCACACCTTAAGATAAATTTTTAGTTAATAGGTCCACCTCATCAAATTGGTATGATTTTAATTTGACCTTTGTGATAGGCGACTGGGTAGATTAGTTTACCTTACAAATTTCATCATCAATAGGTCCCTTGCCTTGTGATTATTACCAAAAATATATGAGGAAATAAATTATATTAACTATTAATCATGGAGGTCATCTTGCTATTACTTAATCAAGCACAAGTAAAGATCCCACAAAAATAAATAATATAGTCTATTTGGTTATCATGTTGAAGTTTCAATCTTAATTTTGACACCCACTAAAACTTCATATAGAATTTGTTCTTCTTCATTGGAAAAGTATAAATAATATATATATGCTCTTGTAGTGTGTGTGTGTGTGTGTGTGTGTGTGTGTGTGTCTACACACACACACAAGGTATGATTATATATATATATAAATATATATATATATATATATATATATATATATATATATATATATATATATATGTATGTATGTATGTATGTATGTATGTATGTATGTATGTATGTATGTATGTATGTATGTATGTATGTATGTATGTATGTATGTATGTATGTATGTTTGTATGTATGTATATATATTTATATATATTTTTGTGTGTATATATATTATACACATTCCCTATAATTTTGGGGTGATGAAGACCCATAAATAGGTAGTAATTATGGGTAAACCATATATATTTATGTGTGTGTGTATAATCATACTATATGTAATCATACTATATTTGTGTGTGTATATAATCATACTATATATATATATATATATATATATATATATATATATATATATATATATATATATATATATATATATATATATATATATATATATATATACATATATATATATATACATATATATATATATACATACATATATATATATATATATATATACATATATATATATACATATATATATATATATACATATATATATATATACATATATATATATACATATATATATAATCATACCATATGTGTATGTGTATTTGTGTGTGTATATATATCATACACATTCTCTATAATTTTGGAGTGATGACGACCCATAAATAGGTAATAATTATGGCTAAACCATATATATTTGTGTGTGTGTGTATATCATACACATTCCCTATAATTTTGGGATGATGAGGACCCATAAATAGGTAGTAATTATGGATAAACCATGTATGAAAGTAAATAGGAACATAACCTAGGAGGTGATTAAAAGTGTGAATTAAGGAAATGGAAATAATTTTGGCTAATGGGTTGATGCATACATTGATCCAATTAGCCATTTTAAAAATCATAAAAACTAATTTTATCTAAATTGCAAAGATTACCCACTAAAATTACTTGTACCAATTCTAACTTATATTTCACAAAATAGAATTTTTCTATTTTATATTTTATATCTATTTGTGATGGTTTTTATTACTATTAAATGAAAATAACAATGGTGGATAATAATGTAAATAAAAAGTTTGACCACTATAATATGTGCATGTGTACAATAAAGTTAAACTCTTATAATTTACTTTCAAATCTATGATACGTACAACCCTATAACAAGAAGTTATGTTATTATCTATGATTTTATAGAAAAAATTACAATACACTAAAATATAATTGAAATAAACTACTATTTTACCTTGTTTTGATTAATTGTATATAAAAATTTTGTCTTGCATATCCAAACTCTTTTGTAAAATATCATAGCTAAAAAATAATGTGTGTTTGTGTTTGAGATATAAATCATAGATGGGATAATAATTTCCCATGAAACTATCCATTCAGTCTCAAATTCCTCAAGACAATGTATGTTTCTGAATTTGGATATGAATAAAGCATATGATAGGGTGTCTTGGAAGTTTTTAAACAAGGTATTTAGATGTCTTGGATTAGGTAAGGTTTTCATAGGTCTAATATCCAATGGTATATCCTCTCTCATGTTTTTTATTTTCATATATGGATTCTAAAAGGATTTTTTTAACTAGCAGAGGCTTGAGATGAAGAGACCCTTTATCCCCTTGCCTCTTCATTATGTTTGTTGAATCACTTGGAAGAAGCTTATAGTTTACTAGAATGAAATGTTATATCAAAGGCATAAATTTTTCCCTATAAACAACCCTTATCACTAACTAGAATTTTAAGTATGACACTTTATTGATAGGGGAAGAAACATTTTCCAAAACTAAGTTTTTAATAGAATCTTTTCTAACTATGAAGAAATTTTAGGGAAATTTATTAATTACTATAAAATTTCAATGTTATTTATTCCTAAGAGCTTATAAAAAATATTGGGTTGTCAGATTAGCAACCTACTTTATACCTATATTGGAATGCCTCTCTTTAGCTGTAGAATGCACTCAGTTCTTTAGAATCCCCTATTGGATAGATTAAAAAATAAATTAGTTGGTTGGTAAGGTTGTCTTCTCTCTCAAGCTAGGAAACTTAAACTTCTAAAAATCCCAATCCAAATCATCCTATTATACCTAATATCCATTTTTTTATCCCTGGTAAAGTTGTTGAAAAAGTGGAAAAAATCTATAAAATATTTCTTTGTAGAGGCTCAAAGGACATATTCATATTTTCCCTAGTGGTCTATAAAAAATATTGGCTTCTTAAGGTAAATGGATATTTGGGGATTAGGAGAGTAACTATGATGAATCAAGTTATCATAGCTAAACAAGGGTGTAATATTATCAAGGAAGATAATAAATGGAAAATAATTTTTATAGCTAAAAAAATTGAAGGCAAGGACTAAAATAGTATTCTTTTTTAGGAAGGCCCAGGGGATGGATCTACCTTCTAGAAGGTTATTTCATCTAGTAGGAACCTTTTGAGTAAATGTAGAAGAAGATGGGTAGGTAATGGGGAAATATTTAACTTTTGGAATGACCATTTCCTCTTTCCATTTCACATTGCATCTAAAACCCCTTAGTTAAATCTTAGTGATGCTTAAAAATATATCCACAAAACTAAGGTCAAGCATTATTGGACAAATTCATGTAGCATCATAATGTAGAAAGTCCTATAGTTAAATTCAGAAAGTGAATCTATTAACCAAGATATCCTGAACTTGAACCTTAAGTTATATGAAATAAATATTATTATCTTCCCTAAAAAAGACTCTTTAATTTGGACTGCATATGATAGACAAGATTATTTGGCTAAAATTGATTACCTTATTTATTAGACTCAAATGAATATGGGGATTACTATAAATATTTATGGATTAATCACCTCAACCCCAAAGTCAACATCTTCTTCTGGCTTGCTACTCAGAATAAAATCCTAACTATTTACAACCTGGACAAAAGAAGGTTACCTATCCCAAATAGGTTTATGCTTTGTAAATGTATCAAGGAAATGGTAAGCCACCTCTTTCTCAATTTTTCCTTTGCATTTAAGGCTATGGATAATTTCCTTAAAAACTTTAACACAACATGGGTCAATCCCAACTTCCTCCTAGACCTAATCAAGCAATGGAAACCACCATGGATTTTTTTATCTTTGGTTTTTTTATGGATGAAATTCCATCCACATATCCTTTGGGGAGTTTAATATTAGGAATTATTGTATTTTTTAAGACAAAAGGATCCATCAAAAACTACAATCCATAAAATTAATAATAGTATTAATAAAAATTGGAAGGCTTTTACTCAAAAATAGAATTAGTTTTTTCTTAGAACATTGGTCAGCCATATTCAATAATTGGAAGATTAAACTAGAGTTGAAAATTTTCCCCCTAAATTTTGATAGAAGCTAGATTAAATCATCCAAACCATCAAGACCTTGGTTGATATTAAAATATGATGGGGATGATAAAGGAAACCATATCATTGTAGGTGGACGATGTGTTATTATAGAATCTGAGATTGATGTATTGTCTACTTATGTGTGACTCATGGGATATCAAACCAATCATGTGATAGAGGTAAAAGCATCCTTTTATGGAATTCAACTAGCGGTGAAGTAAAAATTTGAAAATTTGGTTGTTAAAGGGGATTCCTTGAACATTATGAAATGTCTCTCAGATAAATAAAAGTCATATTGGTCTATAAAACAAGAGATATAAAATGCAAAATTTATTCTAAATAAATTTAATGAGGTATTTATTTTCCATGTCTATAACAAAGAAAATAAGGTAGCAGATAGGTTAGCCAACATTAGTGTTTAAAAATAGAACTATATTGAATGGCTAAGGGCTAATAATTTGCCAGTCCAATTTTACAAACCATTCTCAATAATAATTTTAAAATCCTAATCTCTAATAAGGGGCTACCTCACATGTTGGTTAATTAATGAAAATATTATTATAAAATCCTTAAATCACATGAACACTACATTAATCGTAAGCATTTGAATGATCATTTGAATCATGTGAGGTGTGAATAAATCATTGTTGAAAGGTTGGTAGTTTAAAATTCCCAAATTACTATAGTGAATTTTGGTCTAAGAAATAATTTATTAAATTAAGGCTTTATAGTTATGGGCAAGGATAGGATAGACTAGAATCAATTTCCTATGTGGAAGTTCAAGATAACCAAAATGTGTGGTGTAAGTTGTAAATAGTGCATTACATGTTGAGTATTAGTGGCCATGATGAAACCATCTCTAAATGTTTTCCTTTGGGATGGATATTGAGGACCACGTGAATGATAGGTTTATGTATTAACATATTTGAATATATGACTGGTGAAGTCTCAGAAATGAGCTATGAAGGACTAAAGGCCTATAAGGATAAGTGATGCAAATAGAAACTTATGAAAGAATTATTAAAGTCTAAGGTAGACATCAATATTGAGAAACATGGGTTTGTTAGAAGGGATTTTCCTCTATTATGGCCACCCATTTGCCTTTAGATAATGAAATATTTAACATTTCAAGGTAAGTATCATATTTTATATTCACATCATTTCCTATTGATGAACCACTTCAAGGATCATAAAATCATTCTTCCCTATTTCTTACTTATATCTCTTGAGAGCTCATTTGATCCTTTTCAAGTCAATATTTATAATGATTTAATCCACCAAGGTTTAATCTTCCTCATTTTTAATAGTAAATAATCATTGTAGGGGAATTAAGTGTATTTTGCTAAAGAGGATAATGATGAGATTTCTAAGGATGAGTCTAAGGATATGGCAAAGGAGAGAAGGGATATTCTAGCTACCTCTGAGGAGGAATTATTGGATAATACCCCTGATAAAATCTCCTTTGAAAATAATAGCTTGGTCCAATTCATCTTTGTTTCCATGGCTAAAAAATGCAAAGCCAAAGTCATTATGCAGTCTAAGGCAAAAAAATCAAAATTTGAGGAAGAAGTTTGGAAGAAGACTCCAAATTACTCCCCAAAAGAGGAATAAGGGAAGACTAAGATGTTTTTATAAGAGAATGAGGAGACTAAACATAATAATTTACACTTTTTGATAGCTTGATCTATTAAATTTATTGAATTAGAATAAAAAATGGATAACTTGGATTTCAAAATTATTGCTCAATTAGAATTTTGAAATGATATTAAAGCTAAATTGAAAGACTAGAAGAAGGAGATGGCTACATTCAAGAGTGAAGGCACTATAAAATAGGATTTTGGGTAAAATTTTTGAACCCTACCCTAAGAACATAGCCAAATATTAAAAAATTTATTTCTATGGAAAAGAATATAAAGGACACCATTGAAAGGACCAAGAATATAGACAATGTGTTTATGACTCCTTCCAATAGCACACCGTCCAAGGATAAAGACATAAAATTTTATATATAAGGTTTGAGTAAGATATTTAGGGACCACCTAAAGAAAGAAGTTACCAATAATCCCAATGAAAATACAAAGATTACTACAATAGTGGAGTAATCCCACTCTAAAGAGTCATCTACTTAATTTTTATTTATTTCCCTTATGTTAATGTATTTTCTTTAGCTTTGTCTTTGGCTAAAGTTTCTCATAGTTTTAATGGTTTTGTGGTGGAATATTTTTAGAAGTTTATTTGATCTAGCTTAGCCTTGGTGGCTTTTGACTCTTGTTTTATTCATTTTTATCTATATTTCTTATCTTTTGATACTTGTTTCAATTACAGGTTCCTTTAATCATGTCTTTTTAACCAATCAAATCAAAAATTAAGTGTTTCTAAAAGATAAAACTTTGAGATAAATTCATATGTTTTAATGTATTACAATAAAGCATTAATCTGAATACTAAATTCAAATATGATTGAATAATTGCACTTGTTATAAATAAAAATGACTAAGGGATTTATGTACTTATAATATTATTATGTTTAGGTTTGAGATTTAATTTATATGGTTGAAATGGATGAAAATGGATTATAATTCAATTATATTAGTAAAATGAGTGTTTGGATTTGCCTGGATGAGTCCTTCATCTTCTGGACACTATCATCTAGCATAGGCAATTGATGTTTTTGATATTTTCCTATGAATATGTGTCTAATTATTTTATAATAGGTCATTATGCCTACTTAATTATTGTCTTCTCTTGTGATATAAAGTCCTTGTTGTGTGTGTAAATTTTTAAAGCCTATCTTTTTCACTTAAAAATTCTAGCTCCACTTTTGATAGTAGGCTAACTTATAAAAATAGTGGAAAGTCCTGGTCTAACTAACCTCAATGACTCCCCAAAGAATGTTTGTGTACTACCTACATATCTAACACTCTAAAGATAAAATTCAAACCACATTTAGTTCTCCCCAATATATGTACATGTGAAATGGTGATTATTTTATGAGTGCAACTTATAATCTATCTTTCACCACTTAGAAAATGGAAAAAATAGCTTGGATTAGATGCTTTAGACTTAGCTAGGGCCTACTCATTATGATTGGTTTTTTAATTGGGAAGTTTATGGCAACCCCTTTTAATGTACAAGTGTAAGAATAGGTTTTTTTGATAATCATATATGATCAAATAGGCCTAAACTTCTTGTGTATATATATGGGACTCTTTGGGTACTTTATCATGCCACGAACATGAGAAATGTATGGATGGCCCATAAAGATAATTTGAATTTTAAAAATTATTATTGGTTGATGAAATGATATATCTATAAAGGGTTCAATAACTCCAAAAAATTTAGATGTTTGAGTCTGATAGAATGGTCTCAAAATTAGGTATATTGATATGTTAATCTATAGATAGTCTAAGTATGATAATGAATAGGTTAGACATAGAATATGGAATTATTTTAGGTGACTAATATAAAATTTGAAATATCAAACACATAAATATTATGGATATAAAATAAGGGTGTGAAAGAGACATATGTGTATGCACATGACATAATATGAAGGTAGCTCAATATTGACATTGAAAAATGTTTAATATCATATTTGAGTGTCCAAAAATTCTCAATTTTATTCTAGTATTGAAATGAAATATAATGCTAGAGCAAAAGGATAAAGAGATATAACTAAGTGTGGAAACACACTTCATCTTTGAGATAAGTCTCCAAGTGTGTAGCTTGCTCTATACAAACTTGTAATGAACATGAAATAATTAATGTCTAAATGTGAAACTAAATTTGAAATTTAAATAAACTTTTGAAATTTAAATAACAAAGGAGTAATACACCTATAATTGGGTGAACTATCTTTTTTATGATGCATTAGATATGATGCTTCTTTCCTTAGATAATCAAACTTAGTACAAACCTTGTTTTCACAATGCTTTTATTTGAATTTACATATATATCCTCAATTATAAATAGGCAACTTATTGGCACACTCGTCTTGGCACTTTTCATCTTCTTGAATTTATTTGACTATATAGTACTTTGTTTTCTTATTTCTAGTTTCATTTACTATGTCGTAAGGATCCATGGTTTTGTTTGACTTAACATTAATTTTTCATTAGCTTTCAGATCTATCCATAATTTATAAACATTATCATTATATGTTGGCATATAAAAATTAATAAATATCATAAATCCTTTTTCAAATTATTTTGGGCATGTTTCCTTTTAAACCCTCTTTTTTACACATTTGATTACTCTTGGGTCAAGTTTTACACACTATTGATTTTGAATTCAAATTTGATAACTCTATATGTATAAATCCCCATGAAGGTGTTTATGAATAATTATTCATTATTAAAAAGTTACATATGAAGTGTACACAAGTCTTAACTCCTTGTTCATTTCAAAATACAAAGTTTATAAGGTCAATTTCTATTCTACATGCTTGTATCAAAGGATGGCCTAGGTGAAATAACATCTATATTTGCATCCATGTGACTTGGCACACACACACATTAAATGGATAACTACTTGTGGTATGATCCCTCTTTAAAGAATTAGAAATTTATGAAATTCTCAACTAGTTGATGTGGATTGGCTAAGGTCAGTCCAAGCTAAAATATTCACCCTTTTATAAGGTTTTATAATCAAAGTGCAAGAACTAGGGGTTAGACAAAGGAAAAGAAAAAGAAAAAATATCTAAGCAGCTATATGTTGGGAATTTTGACATAAGTTAGTATGGAAATATAACTGCATTATTACATTAATATAATTAAAGCCTCATATAATATTAAAAATATGAGTCATTTTATGTTTCTTTCATCATCAAACTTAAATAAGCTTATGATATGGTTTTCATAGGGACCCAATGATCTATACCTCCAACCAAATACACACCCATAATTCATTAAATTAATTAATGGCACTAATAATAAATAAATTTATTATATTTATTAAGGTATAACACCTAAGTAATTTATTAATACTAAAGTAATGTTTTATATGAGATGCATGTACCAACTAAGTATTATCAACTAACAAAAAACTAAAACTCATTTGGATCACATGACCCAACAAACCCCCCTGATCCAAAGGGGACTAAAATATTTATGCGAAAATGAACAATCATTATATCTGATGAAACCAATATATCCTATAAATAATTTACAAATGATACCCTATACTAATCAACCTATGTTGACACATTCACTGCAACCCTTATAGGCTATCTCATCTACCCTTTATTTCACTCACCAAAATCTCCTAACACAACTTGACATGATGACAAGCATTATCCTAGGAATACTCATTACTCTGATCATCTATACATGTATTATAGTATAATCACCATCATGGTAATGTTTAGATACATTGACTAAATTATCTCAATGGTAATTAGGTACCTCATCATGTGTGTCACATTTACCTTGATTCCCAAAAACACTAACCACTTTTCAAATATGAATGGTGTTTAAAACCCTTGTCAATCAATAAAATCACCTCAGAGACTAATATAAACACCTTATCCTTATCAAATAAGAGGTGAGAAGTCCATGTAGTCTTAGATCACCAATCAACTCCACATCATTCATATAAAATAGATCTAAAATTAAAATTAGAAAAAAATGAAAAATAAAACACCTATCATCAATCCAAAAATACTTCTACAGTATAAGCTGATCTTAAATCTATCAATGAATGTAAGATGGGTGAGTCATTAGTTCTATCATCTTGTCAAATATATAGGGACTTATAAACCCTAAAATATAGCATGGTCATATCTACAAACACAAGTAGTAAGCAACTATGTTACATTCATGGTTTTCAAGTACAAATTACTCATTTTAAAAATTACAACAAAAATAGGGTGTTGGATTCAAAAATAAACAAGTTGACATTACAACATCTTATTTATCCACTTTAGCATATTTGTCACAAAAATTACAATAGAAAAGTCAAAAGAAAATGACCTCTCCAATGGATTCAGGATATTCTAAAACCCATGGAATGAGTGGTTACATAATTATGGTTGGACAAAATATCAACTATACAAGAAAATAATATAGCATGTCCCAAATGCATTAAAGATGATAAAATTGGTTGAATGCACTAAATTACAGATTTCAAAAAATATTTTTTTATTTAGTTGGATTTTACCTCTTGACCTCCACTTATATCAAAATATTACAAACCACCTATTAACCAACTCCTTAATGTATCTATTGAAAAATAAACTTCAAACTTTGACTTCACATAATGCATGCTAGTTTTGGATGTTACATGAAAATTATTAATAATTGAGATTTGAACCCATAACCTCTTTTTATCAATGAATTTTATTCTAAAAGAACACCAACTCAACTATACACTTATTTGAAAAAATGTAGCAGTAGTGAAAAGAAATAAATCATATGAAAATTTTCCTAGCAATGAAATATAACACTCATCAAGCTTGAAATGGGACCCACACTTTATTTTTTAAATTCAAATGTAGACAAAATAAAAATTATCAATCTTTTAATGTCCAATTCTCAAATTCAATGCCATGGCAACAATTGGAATGTCATTAACCAAATTCAATGCCATTTCCATAATTAGAATGCTATCATAGTGCCATGTACAATAATTCACATTGATTTTAAGATTTTAGATAATTTTTATTAACTTTCAAAGAAACTTAATGCTTTCCCACACCAATGTTAGCACCCCTATGTAAGGTTTAATGCCCTTATCTTTTTTATCACACCTTTTGCATTTTGTTTGCCTCTTATCATGAATAAAACACACCTAATAATCTTTAACTTATGTCTAACATTTATAATCATGTCACAGGAACTTAGAACTCAACTATATTTTAGCTTTGAATGTCTTTAGGTAGATAATCACATCATATTTAGAGATGTTAGAGAAATTTCACCCTTCATGCCAAGAAAATACATTCTCTCATGCTCCTAGGCATTTTTTCAATGCTTTCAACACCACTCAAAAAATTATTTATCTTCTTTCAAGATTGTAACAAATTATATCAAATAAATCATGCTTTCTATGAAACTACGAGTGCTAAAAACAAATTTCATGCAAAAAAAATATCACGCTCAGTAATTAACATCTCTCTTTTCTCAAGATTTGTTCTCAGAGAGAAAAATGAAAACAAATGTGAAAATAAAAATAAACATCCACAAAGAATTCTCCTCATGAGCTTGGCATCATTCTTACTTATTCAGGGAAATTTTCTTCATGGTTCTTCCATGGCTATATTTTTCATATGTTTGTGTTCATGGAAGATTTGATACTAATTTTAAGAATTTTGACACATGTAAGTATGTAAATGTAACTACATGATTATTTTAGCTTAATGAAAGCTTCATTCAATATAAAAAATTGTGTTACTTTACATTGCTTTCATCCTCAACCTTAAATAAGCTTATAAGATGGTTTTCATGCATTACCTATTGGTTTAAACCTCTAACCCATGACACCCATAATTCACTAACATTAAATAACCTTAATTTATTAAGTAAATTATAACAGCTCAAGACTTTATTGATGCTAATGGGTTGTCTCATATATGATATGCATGTCTCAACTAAGTACTAAAAGCAAAAAAATAATATAAAACTCATTTTGATCATGTGACCTAATAATATGAAGGTGATCAAACATATAAATATAATTATAGACACAAGTGTATATTCTTGAGAAAAAATAGTGTGACTACTTCTACCCGCATGAGTTCATCAAAACTAGATGAAATATAAATTTTTAGGCATCTAATAGTTCCAGAATCGTCCTACGTAGTTCTCACAATTTTTTCTTGATTTGAACTCTCACAAAGTTATCACAAATTACATCTGCTATATATCACATAATACAAAGACCATAACTTTGACATAAAAAGCTAATTAATATATATCCTACATATTTTATGCTTTCATGGTCCATACACAATGAATATAATAGCTTTTAGAAAAACCTATCTTTTTTATTTAACTCAACGTTTTGGATCACCACCCCTGATCCTTCATCAGGATAAAAGGATTAATTATTAAATATTAAATCAAAACCACTTAAATAGTGTAGATAACAACAATCACATGAGGTATTAAATGTGAGGGTAGTCATTACCAAGTTTTGAAATTGTGTCTATTTCCCCCCTTTTTTTAATTACAAGATCATACCCAATGTGACAATGAATATGAAACCCTAAAATGTTTAATTAAATTAATAATACTTAATTATCCCCTTAATTATAACCTAAAAATTAATATTTATGGGTAGTTTCTAAAAAATTTACTAATATAATTATGATTTTTAATTACAAATGTGGTTAAATTTTTTAGACAAGAGTAACTACTTATATAAAATATAAAATTAAATTTACCTAATATAATTACTATCATGATTAAAATATGAAACTAAAATTAAAATAAAAACTAACATTTAATATAATTTCAAAACTTGGTAATGGATGCCCTCACATTTAATACTTCATATGACCGTTGTTCTTTACGTTATTTATGTGGCATTAGTTTGTTGTTAAATCATTAATAATTTATATCTGTTAGATTCCTGATCATTTATATATTTATCATGTGAAATAAATCATATATAACATTTATTTTTTCATTATTATTCATGTGCATTATTCAATCTAAATATTCAAAGCTGTGTGCATGTTTAAATTAATCTATCAAAAATAAGGTAAAACATATTGGTGAACCTGATTTTTGTCTATAACCTTGTAAAAACCTAGGTTTCCTTAGGGTTTCATCCTTATAATACTAAGTTTTTATATTCTTGTATTTATATTTTATTATATATATATATCCCCTTCACATGTGGTATCAAGCCTAGGATTTATATCCTTCAAACCCTATATTCCAATGTTTTCTCTTTTATTAGGAGAAAACTTTTCAATTGTACTTATTTATATCTTGGATTGTATTGAATTGAAAATGAGTGACCATTATTAAACACCTATTAGTTGCCAACCATTGAATTTTATATTTTCAAAATATTCCATGTCTTATGCTTATAATAATGAATGAAAATAATGACCAAGTTTGTGTTATTAATAATACTACTTATATGGATGAATATTATGGTGATTATGAGTATTATAAGAGTATTATTATAATAATGATGAATATATAAAATTATAATACTAACATGATGATGTTGAAATCAATTCTCCTACTCTTATACATTCTCAAACATTAGAACAGGAAGAAAATAACAATGAATAACATAATGTATTCCTTGAGATTTCTAGCATTTCAATTAAAAAATAAGATACATTATTAATTCATATATATATATATATATATATATATATATATATATATATATTATCATGATGTTTTACCTTGCAATGATATTTATAACTGAAATGATGCTTCTAGTAATATACAAGATATTGACATTCCTTTTTTCTCAAATAGAATGTGATACTAGTTTTCTATTAAAGTGAACCATAATGTTTCTTTTCTTCCCTTGTAATGACAAATGATGTTATTGTTGTAAATGAATGTGATTATCCTTCTTTCTTCCTTCAAATTAAAAATGATGTTACTGTTTCAAGTGAATGTGATGATCCTTCCTCCTCACTTAAAATGAAAAAAGAAGTTATTATTGCAAATGAATGTGATGATCTTTCTTTCTCCATTAAAATGAAAAATTGTGTTATTATTTTAAATGATTATGATGTTTATCTCTATTTCATTGAGATTAAATGTGATAATATTCATTATCATAAAAAAAAATGCAGTAATATCTCATTACATACAGATTCTATTGAAACTCAATGCGATTCTATTTTTACTCTTTCTTTACAACCTAAATATGATTCCAAGATATGCAATGATGTTTCAAATTCCATGTTATGGAATGATGTTTTCCATATAATATAATTCTAAGTTATGCAATGATGTTAACAAAGAATATTAATTAAAGAAATGCAATCATATTTATGATGAATTTATTGTACTTATGTTTAGTATAGATAATGAGTTAAAACTAGGGAATGAATATTTCCAAACCACTACTACTCCAATTAGCCATATTATCTCTATGATGTGTGTTATAGGTGACCTCCAAAATAAAGTTCTTTCTCCCACTTTTTAATATAGATCATGTGATGCTAATATGAATAATAATGTCATATTGGAACAACCTAAAACACAAATCATATTAAATTATTATTATTCAAAAGGATTTTTCATGCCCAACTTCAAACTATTTGATGGCCATGGAGTAGTCACTTATCCAAGTAAGGGCAATTTTTTAGGAAATGGTTCTTTACTTTGGTTATATAGTTTTCAAGTGGATATTTACCTTAATTTAATAAATTATAAAAAAAAATTATTATCCAAATTTAATAATAAAAAAGGTTACTAAATTTACGTTGGAATCTCTCCAAAGTCAAAATAAAGGTCATAGTAAGCCTAACGAAGATTACATTTTATGATTTAAGATTACATTACATTGTTTAATACATCAACCCTCAAATTTATAAATGCATTTTATCTTTATAAAGGATCTTATATATCCACTTCAAGAAAGATCACTTTTTAACTCCTACCCTTTTTTTGAAAGACTATATGGGTATTTTTAATTATGTTATCAATCCCAGTTATGATTCACATAATTCAAATTCAAGTGATACAAAAGCATCTTCACTTAAAAATGATTTTACCCATAAGGAATTTCAACCAAGTACATTACCTTATAAAAAGAGTTCAATCAAGGTTCCCAATAAAATTAAAGATTCAAAAGACATGGTGTACAAGGAAAAATATAATATGAGTGCATCTATTGTAAATATAAATCAATCACTTAAGTTTGATATTTTAAAGATCAAACAAAACCTATTTTATATAAATTACTTGATAAGAAGACAATAAAATTATTTCCTAATTATTATCACCCTCCCCATCAACTTAAATAAGTTGGGGGGGAATATTTTGAAAATATCATCATATCAATGGACATAGAGATAATTATTTTGTAATGCAACAAAAAATTGGGTAACTTAGATATAGGGGGGTTATTACATTTGGTACATTTAAAAATGTCAACAAGGTCACCTTATCCATCTTCTTCTACTACTCATCCTAGTAATATTAAGATATCCTATGGCATACCTACCAAAGAGAAAATGGTCCCTTAGTCTTATATGGAAGGTATAACTAGGAGAATATCTTTGTCTAGTTCACATTTTATAAGGATCAATTGTCATGCCCAATTTTTTTCCAAAAAGATAGGAATGACATATGAATTCAATGAACAAAACACTGAAGACATGGATTTTTACCATAATCCATTCCAAAAGTAAAACATAATCTTGCATTTAACATATTACATTTTAGTAGATGTAGACCATAAATCATTCATCATCATGTTCTTATTCACTTGTAAACATTTGCCCAAATGTTTTCTAGTCAACCATAAAAATTGACCTAGGCCTCTAGTGATTTATTATGGCACCACATGGTGACTTCAAGTCTTCACCATACTAAGATACTAGGGGAAACAGACACACCAAATGTTACATGTACATCTCCTGAGTCTATTACCCTTAACAAGCCTTCTGGGTCTATGAGTTTCAGGATGCTACCATATAAAAATGTCTTAGGCTCTCAGGAATTCAAAAGTATTGGGACCTTAGCTCCAAATGTTAAACCTTTTGATCTCTAAGATGATCCCACATGGCATATCCTTAGCTCTCTAGAGTATAGAAGTATTGGGGCATTATCCCTCTATAATTTAATCCTCCTATGGTTTTGATCTTCTAAAACATTATCACTTGGTAGTTCTTGTGACTTTGAGAAAAAAATCCACATGTCAACCATTCTCTCACTCTCCACCCCATCACTCTATAAGGTTATCATGGCTTCTTTGGGGTTTTAGATCAATGAAATTATGCCACACAGTAGTATACTACTCACCCACTAGCCCATAGTTTTATTTCCCGATATAGATGCCATCAGAATCATGGAATAGTAGGATCCTACCATATGGAAACATACTGATCACTCACTTTCCCAGGGCTATGATCCAAATATGGACATATTCAAGATAGTGGGTCACCAAAATGATGTCATGTGGTAGCATCTATGAGCCCACTTACTCAAAGGCTTTACAAATTATATAATCTTCCCTAAGATTATAGGTTATTGGGATGATGCCACATAGAAACATCCTATTACTCTTTTATCCTAAAAGTAGAGCTTGTTGTACTATCATCTCCAAGATCATGAGTCACCAAGATGATTCCATGTGGTAGCAACATGCTCTTCCACTATCCTAGAGGCATCCATACAATAGACCAAGTTGACATCACTCCTAGGTTCATAAAATAGTGATACATGGATTCTTATGAACCACTCACCAAATCTTCACAAAATTGACAAAAGTAAAATGCTAAAGAAAATCCAAGGTGATAAATGTCTAAGGTAAAATTTGTAAAAAAACCCATCTATGAGGCATCTAAGGAAATATCCAAGAAAATGGATTTAATCATCAAGGGAAATTGGCTAAAGAAAAAAACATTCAACCTAACAAGGGTTAAATCATGGATAAAATAACATAGGAAAAAATGACTAAGTTAAAGTCTATAGGAAAATTGAAAAGTGACTAAGGTAAAAATTCCACTTAAACTAAAGCATGCATATAATGAATTAACAAGGTTAGAATCAAGTACAAAGTGAAACATAAAAAACATTTAAGGCCAAAATATGAATCTAAACAATCCATCTAGGAAAGACTAAGTCAAAATCAATTAAATAGAAGCATTGATTCTTTATATTATGTTTCTTTATAGTCAACTATCAAAAAACATAAGGCAACTCAATATAACAGTCGACTAATTTGTTCATCCTAAGATAAGACTATAAAGATTATTATAGAGACCTATTCCATTATGCCAAGATAAAGATATCAATCAAATATGTATGAATGTATAACTCATAGTTAAGGAAAGATCTTCAAAATAGTCATCTTTAATTAATTAACTCCTATAAGAGATTCTATAGTGGAACCCATCTGATTACCCTGTATTAACTTTTTAGCTCAGTAGTCCAGCTCGACTATTATTCCATTTTTATTCAAGTGGGTCTTGATGTAGGAGAAGTTTAAGGCATAAAAATTACTCAAAGAATAAATTTAGAACTCTTCCAAGAGGCATCTCTTTATCATAATATCCTAAACTCAAACTATACAGTTCTTTTATTCTTCCTAGCAATCACTTAGCCATTTTTTTGAGATACACTCATTTATGGTTAAGCTTATTTTAAACAATTATTTGTAATATAATGCCTAAGGAGGCACAATGATTGTTTCTTAGGCTAATTATCAAGAGGTTTAATCCAAAAAAAGAATACTTATCATTTTACTAAAAGAGCCATACAAGCTTAAGAGTTGTTCCTCATTTGACTAGTTCTAACTAGGAGGATTTATTGTTAATCTCAATGAGGTCTTCCATATCACCCTCTCTAAGAATTATTTAAGATTATATCTTACTTATATTATTCCTTATCAAAGGCTATCCAACCAGACCTAGACTAGTTGATCATAGGCCATATCATGAATGGGTTTACATAACCATATTCATATGAGTAGAACACAAGTTATTTTTATTATCAAAAGCATAGGTAGACTACTTATTTGCCTTCATAATTAAATGTGTTTTTCACATTGAATCATCTAAAGATATAATGCCCAAAATAACCATATAATAATCAACTAAATATTTAATAAATATATTAAGGCCATTAACTTGTCCAAACTCAATCATGAATATACAAGCCTCCACAAGGATTCTATTTTCAACAAAGATCCATCCCAAGGAGGTCCATTAATCCTATACACTAAGTAGACTATAAAATAGTTCTCTATAGTAATGATTAGTACATTTAGATGGTAAAATTAAAAATAATAATGGCTCACACTTGGCCCATGGTCAATCATTAAAACATAAATACAAAGAGTTTATCTAAAATTAATTAATCCTTGGCATCTATCCAGTTTTAAAAAGGTAGAAAAACATGAGTAAGCTGAAATTAATGATGAGATCCTATTCACTCAAATTTTAGCTTTGGCCAACCAAAGGTGAGATCACCTCCCAAACTTTTTCCATCATCAAGTGATTGATCTAGGCACCCCCGAGTAGGACTTATAGCTCCAAACATGTTCACATCTTAGTCCAAGGTAAATAAAGGAAAATAGTAGACAATATGTCTTAAGGACAAGGAGATAGATACTCATAAGGTGAAAATCCAAGCATCTCTAAATCAGGGGTTTCCCAACCTCAAATATATTTTCATCAAGAAAAATACACCAAAGATAAATACACAAGAATCATAAGGATAAAACTCACCAGGGATACAACCACTAAGATATCTTTTAAAAGTAATCAATAGAGGGCCAAGTCATCCCATCATCATATCTCACCTGAGAGACCTAACCCTTTCTCCTTCATGAAGAATACGCCTTTTCAAGGTGTCATAAGTCTTATACGATGAAACCATATTATCTAGTTAATTACAAATATCATAACTAGAACTATCATGGAGGAATACATCAACTTCAAATTTGCACAAAAGGGTAACAACACTATGGGTCAACTCAAGCACATCCATAGATAAATAAACAAAGATAATAAGTATTCTAAGTGACCTTACTCTTATTAAATACATAACTCATCAAGAATAACACAAAATTCATTTAGACAAATAATAGGATTTTCCATTTAATAGGATACCTACCCAATAATCCAAGCCCTTCTATGGATCCTTTTTTTAGGTTACAACCAACTAAGACTCTCCCTCTCTAAGCTCTCTTCTTATTTATTTCTTCCTATTTTAATTTTGTCCTAGAAGTTATTAAAATTTGAATTCCTGAGAATGTAACCCTTTTCCAAGTGATTCACCTTCCTCAAATAAGTGTTGTCTCCTTCTTACAATTTAATCAAAACAAGAAATGTGTATGTTATTTCTTTGGATTAACTAACCCCTTATACTATCCATCCCATGATTTTTAAATGGAAATCTCTTTTCCAATAAATAATGGTGCTTGAAAGCTCTATCAAAGTCCTAAAATTACTTCTAGGATAATCCACCTTCCTATGTAGGGCTCAATGCAAAGGCAATTAATGAATAAGTCTATAATTCTATAATAAGGTAATCTATACATTGGTCTACTTTGTCGTTGTACATTGAAGATGACTATCCAAAGGTGGTTTGACCAACCCAGTAGTGATTACCATCTATTTAGACATGTCAAGACTAAATAATGGTTTGAATGGCATATAAGGCATTCAATTAGGATCATGCAAAGTTTAAGACAAGATTAGGATTAGAGATGGGATCACACATGATGCAAAAATGTCTGGCATAGTCCTTTTTCCTTTGTTGGTAATGACCTATTCATGCACACTTGTTGTACCCATGAGATCCACTATCCTAATAACTGAAGCTTGAAATTATATCATGCTTGATCATTTACTTAGACCAACATAATTAACTTTCCAAGAAATTCACAAAGTCATGAAGTGATATTCTTATACCACCTTAATGCATATATAATTTTAATTTCCTCCTAAGGTAATAATTCAAGTCCTACTTATCCAAATCTTACCATTTGCATGATCCACTCACCTTGTAGTTAGTACCACCAAGGGAGTATTATCATCATTCTAACATTGTCAGATTGCTTTTCATGAGTAGACTTACATTCTCCCCCTAAAGGAAATTTGTCCTTGATGTTAGACTATTTTATTTGTCTAAGAAGGTTTTTAAATCCAATAGATTGTTGGAACATCATCTTCAATTACTTGTGTGCCACCCCAGGTAGACACACAAATTAATATATTTTTTGTATCCCTTAAGAATAACCTTAGATGTGGAGATCAAATGCTACCTGAAATTAATCATAGTATTCCTTTGTATTTCCAACATCCCTTGATTTTTTTCATTTATAACTTGTAAATATCTTTAAGAACATGTGAGGGTCTAACCCTCATGAATACATTCATCTAATTTATACATTTCTTCTTAAAACTTTATAAAACCTTATATTATCAAAAAAAATTATACCAATTCTCTTATTGGATGTAAAACAGTGTGACATGATCACTTTATACTTTCAGCATAAGTCATGAATTTCATTCTCAAGATATAATCTTTTATTCCACTTTCTCAATAATTCTTATTTACATAATTTTCCTATCAATGGTCATTGTAAAGTTGAACAACCTATCATCATGTCCAACATGAGAGGAATTCAACCACTTCCATCATGATGTCCAGTTAAGGGTTAAATAACTTTTCATCGTGCCTCACACAGAAGGAATTTGACATGTTACTATCAAGATAATCATGTAAGGTTCGAACAAACTTTCACCATGCCCATCATAAATGAATTTTCCCCTTTACTAACATGACATTCATGGGAGGATAAGCGAACCTTCCCCCATGCCCAACATAGGAGGATTTTGATAAGTTACCAAAATGGCATTCATGGGAAGATCAAACAACCTTCCACCATGCCCAACATATGAGTAATTTAATATTATACCAATATGACATTCATGGTAGGATTAAAAAAACCTTCCATTTTTCCCATCATAGGATGACTTTGATATTCTACCAACATGAATATGTTGGTCACAGACTACCATCACTCAGTGTCACAATAGCATATAACAAATTTGCACACAAGAATAGAAACACTTCATGTAAATAATGGGGAACAAATTCTCCATTTCCCATTATTTTCTTGAAATACTATTACTATAACTTCATCATAATGATAAATTTCTATGACCAAATCATGAGGATGATTATATTCTTGATCGTAACAATTTAAACTTCCTCTCAACAAAATCTCTCTAATACAGAGATGAAAGTGGTCCAATTTCAAACCCAAGCCTTGATTTATTCAAGGTTATATTGCCACACTATATTTTTTATAATTACCTTGAATTTTGGCTGAATTACTATTAATTTTTGAAAGATAAAATTCATCTTCAAAACACATCTATCTCAATCCATTGAGACCCATAATTTCTCTATTATATGCATGAGATTTTAAGTGATTTTTGAATATACAATTTATTCTTAGAGAAGGATGATGGATGCTTAATCACAACAAAATTATCCTACTAAAAGAGGAATCAATCCTTGGTAATATTTTTAAGATCTCACATGAAATTGTCATAAACATATGGGGCATTGTTGAGTTATCATAGTTAGTTCTATTTGAAACACAGAGATATTTGGAATAAGCAGAGCACATGGAAATACTTCCCATTACACCAAGTCTTCCATAGTAGAATACAAATATGGGACTTTCTCTCTTTTTATATATACCAATCATGTCATGAATGATTTCAAGTAACCTATTTCCATGCCATTTAATATATGTAATCTCTTAGGATCTCAGTCTACAAGCCAAGATTTCACAACTCAGTAGGTAGGAGACTCTTAGGACATTGGTCCACTAGCAAATAGAAATATGTATATATTAGTATATGTGTGTCCCTTAGTAAATTGGTCCACAAACCAAGAATCAATTTTCCAATCAATATGTACACACTAACATATGAAATCATTAAAGCAAACTTCACAATCACTTGAAGAACATTAGTTGATCATGTAAGTATAAAATCAATAAAAGGAGACCAAGTATTATTGATAATGAAATAAAATCCAACAAAATTCATCAATAAAATCCATGATCAGCCTTTAGATTAAAACATTTGAAATTAATAAAAAAATAATGCTAATTTCCAAGAAATATAAACAAAATCTCAGACAACTTAAAATAAATTTAGCATGCATAATTATCAAAAATCATATCATAATATGATCACTTTGTGGCCCTATGAACCACTCAAGGGGAGAAGGAATAAGGTATGAGGGCAATGGTGATCCATTATTAATTACTTAAAAAAATTCCTCATGAAGCTAACTACCAATTTATCATGCCAAATTCATTGTTATTTGATTATGAGTAATAACATGTAGGAGGGTGCTATACCACTACCACTCCACAAAAATATATTATCAATTTCATGAAATTAGGATATGCTATACATGTGCCTCTTTATATGTTATACTTATGGATGCTCCATATTCATCACCTGTCGAGGTGTGATATGTCATAGAAGTTAGGCCTCATTGACCTTCACATGTGAGTTTAGATTAGTGCCACTTGCTATTAGGTCCCACCTATATGTGTAGACACAATATTATGGTAAGAGAGATGTAGGGCTATTATTTGAAGAGAAGGTCACCTCTATGATTTCCTCTTTTGATTTCTTAATCCATTCCATATGCTTCACACCTATATATATACCCTTGTAACCATTTGACATGTACCCATAAATAGCATCATAAGTCAGGATATGTTCATATATGCATAACAAGGTAATTAATAGCCTAAACCTAATTATAACATGCTCTTTTCAAGAAAATAATTATGTAGAGACATACCTACTCCAATTAGTTCTTAGGAGATTAATCTTACCTTTTAATTCAAAATTCAAGAGTATCACTCAATTGGTTAGCATATTTAACACTTTATTTATTCATAGAATAAGGCACAACCTTAATATTAGAACTTTACTACTCCATGATTCTTTAAGTGGTTCCAATGCTCTCATAGCAATAATCACATTTTGTAACATTCCCATAATTTAAACATATGCAGATAATATATCTAAGGAATTCATAATTTCAAAGAGAGGTCATCAAAGCCTTTTCATAATTATAATTAAAATTAATATCATCTGAGCATTAGTTTAAGCATTACAAGTCAACTTCCTTCAAATTTATAATCCATCATTTACATAGTAGCACCATAATGTAATTTCATATATCAAGCTAAGCACTATATTAAGTAAGCATCATTTGCATTTTAATATGTGAATATATCTATATCTATCATATATATCTATCACCAAGTGATTCTTAACAAGAATACCTAATGTCCTTTCAAAGATAATAGTTTATCATAGGCATTTCATGCTTTGTCAGATTAGAATAATAAAAATAAGTGTTTTTGAGATTATAAAAAAAATTGCCTTTGCAACTAATCCATGTTAGGACTATATTATCCCTTAATAGAGTGTTTTTATGATATTCTCATTTATAATTCTCAATATCTCCATAGCTAAAACATACACCCCAAGAAGACCAATTTCCCAATCATTCCTTTGATTTCTTCCTTGGTCTTGCATTCAAATATTTCATAGGTCAAGCTCATGTCTAAGTAAATTACCTCTTATGATACTATTGAAGGTGAATCTTACTCATTCCTTGATGATGAGATGCTAAAGATTGTCCATCCTACCCATGCCCTTGGTGGGGTGAAGAGGCTCATTTTTGTAACATATAAACTTGGGGAAATATTTATTATAACACACTCATCACATATTACATATTCTTAATAATTTTAGCATGGATTTCCATTGGATACATAATTCAGGGATCTTAGTGACACCTAACTATAGTGCTTTCCATTCCTTTCTTTTGTGACATCTTGTCTAAATAATTCTAGTTTAACAAAGTTAGCCATCAGTATGTATCACATTTAATTTACATAAATCAAGATTAACAAGAGTTAGAAAGATAATGAACTCATTTAAATCATCCCCAGAGATCTTAGAGTTTAACTGAAGATCTGATACCAAAATGTCATGCCCATTTTTTTCCAAAAAGATAGGCATGACACACAACTTTAATGAACAAAACACTAAGGACACGGATCATTACCAAAATTCATTCTAAACACAAAAACATAATCCTAAAATTATCATATTACATTTAATATATATACACCATAAATCATTTAGCATCATGCATGCATTCACTTGTAAAAAATCACCCAAATTTTTTCTACATAATTGACATCAAGACAGCCATCAAATTTGACCTAAGACTCTACTGATGCATTAGGGAACCACATGGTGAATTCAGGTATTCATTATACTAATATACCAAGGGATATGGATATGTCATGTATCACAATTATTGCCCCTAATTCTATTACTCATAACAATCATTTTGGGTCTACAAGTTTTGGGATGCTACCATGTGGTAGCATCTTGGGCTCTCAGGCCTTCAAAAGGATTAGGGCCTTAACTCCAAACATTAAAATTTATAAGCTATAGGATGTTACCACATGGTATCTCCTCAAATTTCTATAGCATGGAAGCATTGTGTAATTATCCCTCAATAATTTAATCCTCCCACATCTTAGAGTTTATGGAACATTACCACTTGGCAGTTCCTCATGACTCTAATAAAATATCCACATGGTGACCATTCACTAACTCATTTCCCTACCACTCTATAGGGACAACATGGATTATTTATGGATATAGAATAGTGGGATTATTCCACATAATATCATATCACTTGCCTACAAGATTTGCTCTTGATATAGACACCTCTAGAATTGTATAGCAATGTGATTCTATTACACAGTAGTATCCCACTCACTTACTTTTCCATGGGATTTGATCCCATTACATACATATCCAAGATAAAAAGTTTTTAAGATAATTCCATGTGATATCATCATGTGATCCCACTTTCCTAGAGGCTTTGCCAACTATATAGTCTTCTGAGGGATCACAAGTTACCATATGATGCCATGTGGTAATATCCCACTACTCCACTAGCCCAAAGGTAGAGCTTAATTTATGGCTATACCTAGGATTACAATTCATTAGAATGATTTCATGTAGAAACATCTCACTCCTCTTCTAAGCTAGAGGTAGAGCTCATTATACGGTCATCCCTAGGACCACAAGTCATCAAGATGATGCTACATGGTAACATTTGGCTCCTCTGCTAGCCTTGGGGTACCCATATAAAAAACCAAGCTGGCATCACTCCTAAGTTCATGTGATAGTGACACATGGCTTCCTTTGAACCACTCACCAAATCATTGTGAATTGACTAAGGTAAATTTCCAAATAAAATACAAGGCAATAAATGGCCAAGGTAAAAGCCATGAAAAGACCCATCTACAAGGTATTTAAGAAAAATTCCAAGTGAACAAATTTAATCATCAATGAAAATTGACTAAGGAAAAAATCATTTAACCTAAAAAATGTTTAATCCTAGCTAAAATAACATAGAAAAAACAACTAAGTTAAAGTCCATAGATAAATTAAAAAGCAACTAAGGTAGAAATCTTGCTTAAATTAAAGCTTGCATAGAACGAATTAGTAAGGCTAGAATCGAGCACATAGTGAAATGTATAAAAGCTATAAGGCCAAAATATGAATCCAAAAGATCCATCTATGCAAGACTAAGTCAAAATTAATATAACAAAAAACATCAATGCTTTAAACAAGCTTTTGATACTAAACTAATATTCTCATTAGTTTAGTCAACTATCCAAAAACATAAGGCAACTCAATCTAATAGTCGACTATTTTGTTCATCCTAAGATAAGACTACAAGGATTATTATAGAGACCAATTCTACTATGTCAAGACAAATAAATCAATCAAATTTATATGAGTGTATAACTCAGAGTTAAGGAAAGGTCTTCAAAATCCTCCTTTCATTAATTAACTCCTACAAAGGATTCTACATTAGAACCCATCTGATTACCCCACATTAACTTTCTATCTCAAGATCCCATCTTGACTATTATTCCCTTTTTATTCAAGTGGTATTTATGTATGAGAATTCTAAGGTAGAAAACTTACCCAAAGCTTAAATTTAAAATAATTACAAAAGGCATCTCTTTATTGGAATAGCCTAAACTCAAACTATATAATCCTCTTATTCTTCCTAACAATCACTCAGCCATTTTATTAAGATCCACTCATTTATGGTTAATATTATTCCAAACTATAATTTCTAATAGAATACCTAAGGAGGCACAAAGATTATTTATTAGGCTAACTATCAAGAGGTTTAAGCCAACAAAGGCATACTTATCATTTTATTAAAAGAGCCAACAGGCTTAAGATGTGTTCCCTATTTGAATGGTTCCAACCAAGAGGATACAAATTCAAGCCCAATGAGGTCTTCCATAGAACCCTCTCTAAGATTTTTTAAGATTTTATCATACTTATATTATTCCTTATCAAATTTTAGCCAACCAAACCTAGACTAGTTGATCATAGGCCATATCATCAATGGGTTTACATTACTAAATTCATACGAGTAGAATAAAAGTTTTTTTAATTATTAAAGGCATAGGTAGACTACTTATTTGCATTCATACTTAAATTTCTCTTTCATATTGAATCATCTAAACATGAGATATTTCAATAGCTCAAGATACAATGTCCAAAATGACCACAAAATAATCAATTGAAGATGTAATCAATGTATCAAGGCCATTAACTTGGACAAACTCAATCATGAATATACAAGCCTTCACAAGGATTCAATTTTAAATAAGGATGCATCCCAAGGAGGTCCATTAATCCTATTGATGAGTCCAAAATATGGCTCATTATTTGGCATGGCATTCCCTTCATTTCATCTCTCTAAGGCTATTTCTTATTCAAATCATAAACTTTTATTTAGCTATAACATGAAAACTAGACACTTTATCTCATTTATGACAAGTTAAAGATTGTGTTACTACTTTACCATTAATGCCTAACAAGTAGCATGTTTTATTGTTTTGATTTTGAAGAATGAATAGGAGAAATGGTATAAATATCCTCCAATTTTCTAAAGCTACAAACTCCACCAGTGTAAAATCTATGAACTCTGCCAATGCAGAATCTATAGATTTTTCCAATGTAAAGTACCATAATAAATACTATTGACTCTACAGGTTCACATCTATGAACTTTGTAGGTCCACATTTATGGACTCTATAGGACCATTCCTATGGAATCTATAGGTCTTAAACTAAAGAAGAAGGGTTGTAGATAGTTTCAAAGAAGATGATCATTCCAACTGGAGTCCCATCAAGCAAATCTTTGATGCCTATTTTGAAAGATTTAGTTTTGATGTATTTTGTACATATTTAGATCTAAACATAAGTATAAGAATAAAAACAACTATCCAATAAAGATAGTTGGGTTTCTCAGATCTTACTCAATATAAATCTCTTATTTTGGGGATAGATGGATTAACTGAGTAGTTCTAGTCTTCTGTATACTATGTTTATTCCAACACATTTGCATATAACTATAAATATTTTGTCAAAAGAAATTACTAGAGAATTAATTATTGAATACAGACATATAAATTTTTTTGATAGATGGTGAAAGTTCCAGCTTTCAGTATTGAGTAGATTTCATTCCTAACTCTGAGAGGAGCAAGGGCCCACTATCCTTGCAATCAAGAATTTATATATGGTATTTATTTTTATGTTGAATAAAGTTTTATTTATTAAATAATAATATCTTGGATACTTCTATGCATTAGTAATTTCAATACAGTAATTGCATTCCAATAATTATTATCTTTTAGATCACGTGTGACTTAGTCTTAGTGTTACATTTCCAAGCAAGAGTGAATTAAACTTAGATTTACATTTCCAAGCAAGAGTGATTAGACTTAGACTTCCATTTTCAAGTAAGTGTGAAATAGAATAAGTGTGATTTAATTTCCAGCAAAGAATTGAATTGATTAGTTTGATAGTTAAATGTTTCTTTTAGCAAGTGTAAAGTATGTAGTTTGAATAATTCTTTCATAAAAGAGTTAGGATAGAATCACTAGACACCCCCCAAATACCAATCTATAGATCTACCACCATAGTCCTTGTTGCAGATAGCTTTAGACACCGGCCCTAGTTTGATAAGACATCAATATGAAAGATTAATTAAATAAGGAGTTAAATGACACTCATCATTTTTGGTGCTATTTTAGGGGAACATTTTTGGTGTTATTAAGGTAAACCTTATTAATCTATAGTAAAAAAAAAAATTAGAAAACATCAAAATCATAAAAATAAAAATCAATTTATGTTTCAACCTAGAGACTCTAATGAACTATTTGTTTCAAAGTTTCCTCCAAAAACACAAACTGAAAGTTCTAATTTAAAACTCCAAGAAATAAGTCCTTCTCCATCTTCAGCTAAGAACTTTGAACAAGCTATTAAGTCTCATCTTTAGGATTCCCCTAAAATATTATTTGGAACTAGAGCATTGCCACAACCAAGTCCTATAAGAAGAATTTATCAGGAAAACAAATTTTCAAGATGAGAGTATCTATAAGATACAAAAGACTTAGAATAAGCATTTGAACAAGATATTACTAAAGAATTTTTTGAAGAGTTTGAACAATCTCCAACCCACACTTCTTGGGTAATTAATCCTAGATTTGAAGAATCATCAGAAGAGGAAAACATGGCTGACCAACAAAATCACCAAGTTATGGAACAAGGTAGGACTTTCTCCTTTCCTATTGTTTCAGACTTAGATGAGTAAACTACCATGAAAAACATTTCTCCTACCAATTTTCTAAATTTTTGGGGAAGGTCTACAGAAGATCTAGATCAGTTTTTGCTTGAGTTTAAAGTACTTTTCTAAACCTATGACTACACTATAGACAATCAAAAATTGAAATTATTTCCATCAAAACTCAAAGATAAATCTATGAGATGGTTCATGGGTCTACCAGGAAATTCCATTCATACATGGGTAGACATGGAAACTGCATTTCTAGATAAATATCAAGACTATTTGTAAGGTAAGAGAGAGAAAAGAGGAATTCTTTAAAATCAAACAAAATGAAGATGAATCTTTAAAGGACTATTTGGATAGGTTTTCATTCACTCATAAACAAAGTAGTTATCCACTTACTGAAGAAGTCCTAAAACTTGATTTTCTCAAAGGATTAGATGAAGATATAAAAGATACACTGAATCTAATGGGATGAAGTGACATAAATAAACTAGCCTTTCATCAGATTTTACAACTTTGTACTAATTACTCTAGGATAAAACTAGGGAGTAGGAGAACAAGACTAGGGAAATCTAATGAAGTGGGAAAATTGATGGAAGAATTTTCAAAGCTAAAATTGATATTTTGGTCACACTAAATAGTAAATTATATGACCTACAAGAAAAATCTAATGCAATAGAACCATTATCAAAGTGTAGACTAAAACATGCTCTCTAAGGATAGAACAAACATTTCTTCTTATAGAATCTATGAAGGAAAGGATAATAACACAAACCATTAAACCCTTCTACCTACCTTGAAAAATTAGATGAAATCAAATGGCCAACCTATTGAATAACTAAATTATATTCAAAGGTAGAAAAAAATTCCACAAAACTAGGCCCAAGGACAATTTGGCCCCAAGAATCCAAAAAGTCTAAATCCTTGGATAAAACCATGGAATGTTCCAATGCCTCCACCTATATGGGAGCAACCATAGATTCCATTAGCTCAAATACCATGGAAAGGACCTAAATGGATACCAAAACAACCTTGGATGATGCCACAACAACCTTGGATAATGCCACAATAACTATGGGGACCCCAACAATAGTCACATCCATAATGGAATCAACAGTGGAATCCCAATCCACAATATCACCAACCAAAATACCACCATAGAAAAAAACTATAATGCCACCCCCTATTGTCCAACATCCATAACAATTCAATCAATCCCCAATGCCTATACAACTAGTAGCTAATCCATATAACAAACAGCCAATACCTATCTATACCAATAAATAAGGAGACATAATGAATGTGGGGGCAATTGACTGCTTTGATATTTAATTGAGTTCAAGAAAAATTATAACATACCCTCCAATTATTATTTCTAGAATACATGATGAAAAAATAATAATAATATTTCCTAAACTAGAAACTAAGGAGACTAAAACCAATAAAGGTCCAGACAAATCCAAAAAAAACATCATTCCATTAATAGTTATTTTTCTTGAGAGATTCAAAGAAACTAAAGACAAACAAGAATCAGACTTAATCAATGAGTTGTAAAAGATCAACATTGAGGTACACCTACTACAAGATATTAGGGACATTCCTAAATTAAACCAAATCATTGAGACTTTGTGTGTGAAAACACTAGGAAGAAAGAAATAGTACCCAAAAACCATACATGTGGATGGTAAAGTTATTGATTTGTTAGCAAGAAAAGAAATAATACCCAAGTATGTAGATCAAGGAAGTCTAATTATAATATTCACAATAGGAGGAAAGGAAATTCCCAATATTCTAATGGATTTAGGAGTAGTGATTAATGTCATGAAAATTGATACTTTCCAAACATTATCTCTTATGAGAATGCAACTTACCTCTACCATCCTTCAAATGGATATTAATCTATGACTAAACCAAAATCAACTATAGAGGATGTAGCATTACTTATTGACTTTTGGGAATATCTAATCGATTTTATGGTGCTACAACCCAAAATAAGGAATTTAGGGTATCCTCTAATTTTGGAAAGACCTTGGCTAGCTATTGTAGTAGCACTGATTGATTGTAGGTCAAGAGATATGACCATTTCCAATGGTTTAAAATATAAATGCATTTCCTTTTATCCTCCCATAAGGCCATCTATGAACCACATAAAAATTCTTTGGATAGACAAGTCAAACAACAACACCAATGATCTTCCATCATTAGCCATGATCACAATTAAATGACATCTTGAAGAATTGACTAAAGAAACTATTCTAGAGCCTAAGGAATATGAACATCTTGTAGAATTTATGGACTCTATTAGGGTAGAATCTATAGACTCTACCAGGGTAGAATATATGGACTCTACCATGGTAGAATCTATGGACTCTACCAGGGTAGAATATATAGACTTTGCAAGGGTAAAATCTATGGACTCTACCAGAATAAAATCTATGGACTCTGTAGTCTCCTCTGAGACATCTTTCCTCAACCCATATATTTCTTCTTCATCATATGATCATAGGCTGATTCAATCAAGTGTATGAAATTGGGTAGAAAAATAATAAAAATAATTTATGAATACATTTTATTGCTCATTAGCAAGAGTTATTCCACCAGGAGACAAATTTGTCAAAAATATAGCCACATTTCACATGATGCTTCCTCATCCATGTCCCATAAATTCCTTGATGAGTGAATTTAAGCAGTGAAAATCAAATCATATAAACATAAAACTTATCATGATACTACTTGGAAAAACTTTGAATATTAATAGTTGGTTAACTAATGATGAGGATATTTAACTTTTTGAAGTTCTAGAATGACATACCAAGGATTTTTCTTGGGACTACACTAATATAAAAGGAATCCACCCCAATGTATGAAAACATTACCTCTACATAGAATCTATCAAACTAGTGGGACAACCATAGAAAAGAATAAATCTAGCATTGAAAGACAATGAAAATAGAAATTTAGAAATTGTTGGGTATGGGATTTATTTACCCCATCTCAAATAACCAGTGGGTTTCACCATTGGTGATTGTACCAAAAAAAATTGGGAAATGGAGAGTATTTATGGATTATAGATAATTGAACAAGGAAACTCTAAGATATTATTTTCCCTTGCCTTTTACTGACTAAGTTCTTGACAACCTGGTAGGAAAAAAATATTTCTCTTTTTTCGATGGATTTAGTAGATATAACTAGATAGTAGTAGTAGTAGTTGAAGATCAGGATAAACCACATTCACCTGCCCTTGGGGAACCTTTGACTACTAAGTACTCCCATTTGGACTTTGCAATGCTCTAGTAACCTTTTAAAGAGCAGTCCTGGCAATCTTTTTTGACCTCACAAATTATTATGTAGAAGTCTACGTAGATGATTTCATTATCCATGGGGAAACTTATGATGAAGCCCTCACTAATTTAGATAAATTTTTAACAAGATGTGAATAACATCAATTATCATTACGCCATGAGAAATGCTTGTTAATGATGAATCAAGGAACAGTGCTAAGACATCACATTTTAGCAAAGAGTATCTATGTAAATCCCAAGAAAATTGAGATAATCTTCAACCTGCCCATCCCACACACACAAATAAAAGTTAAGAGTTTCTTAGGTCATACTGGCTATTATAGACGCTTCATAGACAACTTTAGCAAAATAGTTACTTCAATGTTGGCCTTGATTAGAAAGGATAATGAATTTATATGGAGTGATGACTGTCAACAAGCCTTTGAAATTACCAAGGCCAAACTCAATACTACTCTAGTATTAAGAGGCCGAGATTGAACACAACCCTTTCACATCTACTCAGATGCTTCCATCATAGTAATGGGTACAGTCCTGGGATAAAAAGACAAAAATGATCATATGTATGTAATCTACTACATCATCAAAAACATGACTCTGACTAAAATAAATTACACCACAACTAAAAAATAATTCCTTGTTATATTCTATGAAATAAACAAATTTATACATTATATAATAGGCTACAAGGTGTTTATCTATATAGATCACTGATCTATTAGGTATATTACCAACAAACCATTAGTGGGAGGTAGGACTATCATATGGATGTTGATTCTACAAGAATTTGATAATACTATTATAGATAAACTAATAAAATTTAACGTGGTTTCTGATTTCTTGTCTAGAATCAACATTTTAGGTGAAGAAGAACTAGTAGAAGATGATTTTCTAGATGAATAATCGTTTACCATTTCATTAGAATCTCCATGGTTTGTTGATATAGCCAATTACCTTGATACAGGGAATTTTCCTCCACATTTTTCATATAGATAAATGAAAAAATCAATTAGAGAGATATTTTATTTTAAGTGGATTAATGGGATATTATTTAAACTTGGACCTGATCATGTGTTTCACAGGTGTGTCACAAACAGTGAAGCATATGATATTATTAGGGCCTATCATGATGAACTAGGAGGAGGACATTATTTAAATCATCAGAATATACATAAAATCCTTGGATCAAGCTATTATAGGCCTCATCTTCACAAATAAGTGAAAAAATATACTAGACACTATGATGCATGTCAAAGAATAGGGCAACCCACTCCTTCAGCTGAAATGCCTCTCCATCCTCAATCAATTTTAGAACCATCTGAGAAATAGGGAATTGACTTTTTTGTACCTATGGATCCCCCTTATATATAAAAGGAATAAATGTTAGTCTTAATAAAATATGTCACTAAATGGGAAAAAGTAGAAGTTTTAACTCGTGTTCGAGAAGAAGCTGTAGTACATTTCTTGTACTTCAAGATTATGCAAAGATTTAGTGCTTCAAGGGAGATAGTTTCAAGTCAAAGACCCTAGTTCATGTCAAACATGATATAACACTTCATGAAATCATATCAATCTCAGCATAGGAAGTCTTCTCCATACCACCTATAAGCTAATAGACAAGTTAAAGTCACAAACAAAGAAGTAGAAACTATTCTAATAAAGATTGTTAGTACCAATAGGAAAGATTGGGCAGACAAAGTACCAAAAGTAGTTTGGGCCTATAATACCACTTGGAAAAAAACAACTATATTTTCACCCTATGAGCTATTTTATGGTAAGAAACCTCTATTCTCTATTGAGTTTGAATTACAAACATTGAAAATGGTATTAGAAATAGGAATTAAACTGGAAGTACAAAAAGAGAGACTCATGCAACTTAATCAACCTGATGAAATGAGAATTGAAGAATTATAAAAGAATGAATTGGTGTAGAATAAAATAAAAATTTGGCATGATTCACAGATCAAATAATGAAATTTTTAGAAAGGAGACTGGGCATTATTGTTTTACTCAAAATTTCAGTAATTGAAAGGAAAACTACAGACAAAGTGGTTGGGACCTTATCAAATAGAAGAGGTTTTTCTAAATGGTTATATTAATTTGATGCCTATTGATGATATTAAAAGATGTCTTTTGGTGAATCATCATCCATTGAAGCTTTATCAAAAACATCTTAGCAGAGAGGACTTTGTGCAAAAATTCCACCTTCAGGTAGCTTCCCTAGAAGAACTTGTTTTCTCCAGGGAACTTGTTCCTTAAGAATTTGCTCTCTTTTTAAAAAAATAAATAAAAATAAAAATAAAATATATAACTCAACAGTGAAAATCCTTTTGAGGATGTTGTTGACAATGCATAGCTAGAAAACAAGCTTCCCGGTTGGTTATGAATTGCTAAAAAGGGCCTTGACTAGAAAACTAGTAATGGCTGGTCAAGGGGAAAAAAAAAAAATATATATATATATATATATATATATATATATATATATAGTAATTTTATCATGTAATCCTGATTGAGATCCCTCATGTAATAAATTTCAAATTGTTTGATGACTAATTCATGCAAATTTACTTGGACAAGATAAGTGGCAAGGAAAGAACAAGATCTGAGGTAATTGTTAGTGAGTAATAAGTTCTATTTTTTCATGTTTAGTAAACTAGAGGTTTGTTGACTTAACTAGGATTGAGCCTATGGAGATGGAAAGTATAGATAAAATGATTCTATATTCCCCAAAAAGAAGAGTAATCATAGCATGCAAGAAAAGGGATGAAGAGACACATGTCATAATCAATCAATTGTATATCATCATTTTGATGGGATATTACAACATCATGTCATTAAGATTCAAAATAAAAGTATTTCTAATTATCATATAACCTGATAGTGATGGAAGAAATAATTATCTCTTTCACATGAGCAGTAAAACTACCACCATACCACATAATCATTCAAATGTTTATGACAACATTCATGTTACCTTAGTAATTGGTAGTCACATCTATAGATATCAAATAAAATCAAAGTGTGTGTAAATTAATAATTACATGGCTCCTAATTTAGGGAAAGTTAATTTCATATGCACAACATAGAATTATTAGTTTTTATGAAGTGCATCAGAAACCCTCTACAAGTTCAAAAAGAAAACAAGCACAAACCCCTTTTTTAACTTGGAAAAATCTACTGCAATCAATAACAATCTAATCATCATTAATAAAGTCAAAAATGAATGGGGTAGAAGACAAGATCAAAGCTGAAAAAATCTACCAAATTTATAAGTGATGCGGCTTTTATAGTGGTGTTTGAGGAAAATGGTTGGCTCCCATTCATCCAAACCTTCCAAGGTTTTCATGAGGCACTGGTAAGTGAAATTGTAAAAAAACTTACCCCTAATTTCTCTATTGTTGAAGGAATAGTCATCCCTATGTCCAGTCAAGTCATTAGTGAAATTATAAAAATCCCAGATGAAGGAATGAAGGTAATAGGTAGAATTCCCTTTAATGACCTTATTGCCTAATTTAATGGTAATAAATGAATAGGAACCACATGTTTTTTAACTCTATATGGAAAGCTAAATGAGTTCATAGGCATTCACTTATAGAGCCATGGTAGTCTGTAGCATTTTGGGTCATCAAGTATAGCATCTGTGAGGGGAAATGTAGTTTGTTAAAAGGAGAGGCCATGAAAATTTTAATACATTTAAAACATGGAAGACAAAACCCCTAGTATAAGATTAATCTTCCATATTATCTATATGGATCCCTTCAAGTTATGAGCATAACTCCTAATGCTTCTCTCATGCATCATGGTCTTATCCACCTAGTTATTCAACATCATTTCTTGCAACAAGGGAAATAATTTTAAGAGGCTTCGGAAAATAGGGTTGCTGGACAAATTCTAGCCCTACCTATATAGGGAGAAGCTAGAACATCTAGTTCACTTCAGCCATAGAGACAAAATACTAAAATTAAGAAAGTAAGCCCAAAACAAAAACATAAAAAGGCTATAGTTTCCATGGAAAACCCCTCTTCTTCCTCAAGAAGAATAACCAGATGCCAAGTTGTTCAAACTTCCATTATTCTAGAGGCCCCAAAAGAACCTCAATCACTTGCTAAACAAACAAAAGGTAAGAAATTAAAAAGAAGAGTTTCTACTTTAGCATGTCTTGAGAAGGCCAGAGGTTTAATTACTAAAATAGAATAACAACCAAGTATAGCTCAGAGGATGAAGAAAATAAGAAGGAAATTGATTTTAAACAAGGATGAATTAGTAGCAGACACTTTGGATAGTCTAAGACAACTATCCCAACCTTTAGAATAGTTGAACATTGAATAACAAGATATTTCTAAAGTATTTCCTAAAAGGCAACATGTTGAAATCCCAAATACGCAGCCATTTCATGATCTAGAAAGCCCTCCAACTAAAAAAATGGAACCAAAAGATGTGCAAGATAATACTATAGAGGAAGAAGAAATCCAAATCAAAGTTCTAATGGATAAGGGAAAAGTTCCGTATACATTTGATGAAGGAACACCATCCACCTTAAAGTACCCTATCATGTAGCTGACATTGGAACTTTTTAAGGCTCAAGCATTGATCAATCAGTAAACATTAGACATACCAGTTTAATTAGCTAGTTTCATAATAAGGATCATTTAGTACAACTAACATCTCTAAATCATGCTTTAGAAGTTAACAAATTGAAGGAAATCATAGAACAAAAATAAGAAGAGGAGATTGATCAATGGATATTTATAAAAAATCTTAAAAAGGAAAATAGAATGTTATAGCAATTATCTCAAAAGGTTAGTCAATATACTCCCACCTCTAAAGCATGTATTAATCAAGTAAGTCAAAATAGTTATCCATATATGCCTCCATTGGATATTTTATGTCAAGTTAAAGAGGAATACCAAGCAGTTAAGTAGAAAAATAAAGCTTTGATTGTTGAAAATGAGAAATTAGAAAATGAAAAACAAGTGTTATAAACCAAAGTCCAAAATTTAGAAGAGGATTTATAGAATGCTTGTAATATGGGATAATATTTTGTAGCTTATATAATTCCTTCTATCTATAGCTTGTTTCTCTTTGATTAGTTATATAGATGGCAACTTCTCAGATATCTTGTCAACTTCTGTATAAAATTTTGCATCCTTCTACATTTCTATAAATATTTTATAATGCTAAGCCTAACAATCAAGATCTCCTTTGTGAACTTTATTTGCATGATTTGATAATAGGAGATCATAACCATAATAAATTTATGATCAATCTACATGTGGGAGAAGTTCAATTGAGGTCACTTCATTATACTTTTAAAAATTAATTAGAATGGAAAAGAAAGTTTGAAGATTACATAACACATGCTAAAACCATAGGGTTATGCATAACCATAATAAATTTATGATAAATCTACATGTGGGATAAGTTCATTTAAGGTCACTTCATTCTACTTTTAAAAATCAATTAGCATGGAAAATAAAGTTTGAAGATTACATAGCACATGTTAAAACCATAGGGTTATGCATAAGACCAAACTATTCCACTCCTAGATTGATAGTACAAAACTTTAAGTTTATCTACAAGAAGGATGATGTCAAAAATAATTATTTTCAAGCCTTGTATGATTTTATTTTCTCATTTGATCTCTTCATAAGGCAAAATTTTACTCCAATCATTGAAACTAGTGTTAAAAGGTGGGATTTACTACTAGTCTCTCTCAAGAGGCATGAAGTCATGTCTCCTAGCAATTTAAGATGGACAAGGAGAAGGTTGAAGTAGTCCTTAAATAAATTGAGATAGTAATAAATTATAATGGAGAAAATATATGGATTGGAATGAGATATAGACCTCCTTTATTGATCATACCAGTTCTAGGATGGTAGAACTGGGCACCTCAATCTGATGCATCATTTGATGATTGGAAATAGATGACTTTGGACCACAATGGATTTACAAGAAATGAAAATGTTCATATAATAGAAGAATTTTATAACTATGATCTTAGCAAAGGTTTAGAATATAGAAACAAAGCCTATGGAGACAGATAAATTTTGTAAAAGGGACTTGCAAAAGGAAAAGTCTAGGGAGATGATGAGTCCAAAATATGGCTCATTAATTGACATGACATTCCATTCATTTCATTTCTCTAAGGCGATATCTTATTCAAATCATAAACTTTTAGTTAGCTATAACATGAAAACTAGACACTTTATCTCATTTATGACAAGCTAAAGATTGCATTACTACTTTGCCATTAATGCTTAACAAGTAGCATGTTTTCATTTTTTTATTTTGAAGAATGAATAGGAGAAATGGTAGAAAGAAGCTCTGATTTTGATTCTAATTTTCTAAAGCTATGGACTCTACTAGTATAGAATCTATGGACTATGCTAGTGAAAAACCTATAGACTCCACCAGTGCAAAGACTATGGACTCTAATAGATTAAAGAGTATGGACTCTATAGGTTCACATCTATGGACTCTATAGGTTCATAGCTATGGACTTTGTAGGACCATTCCTACAAATTTTGTAGGTCTTGAACCAAAGAATAAGGGTTGTAAATAGTTTCAAAGAAGATGATCATTCCATATGGAGTGCCATCAAGCAAATCTTTTATGCTTGTTTTTAAATATTTAATTTTGATGTATTTTGTACATATTTAGATCTAAACATAAGTATAGGAATAAAAAAAATATCCCATTAAGATAGTTGGGTTTCTAAGATCTTACTCAATCTAAATCTCCTATTTTGGGGATAGATGGATTAATTGAGTAGATCTAGTCTTCTGTATATTATTTTTAGTACAATGCATTTGCATATAATTGTAAATCTTTTGTCAAAATAAATTACTAGAGAATTACTTATTGAATACAAACATTCAAAGTTTTATGATAGATAGTGAACATTCCATCTTTAAGTACTAAGTAGATTTCATTCTTGACTCTAAAAGGAGCAAGGGCCCACTCTCTTTGGAACCAAGAATTTGTATATGGTATTTATTTTTATTTTGAATTAAGTTTTCTTTATTAGATAATCATAATACCTTGTATAATTCCATGCCTTGGTAATTTCAATATAGTAATTGCATGCCAATAGTTATTCTCTTTCAGATTAAGTGTGATTTAGTCTTAGTGTTACATTTTCAAGCAAAAGTGAATTAAACTTAGATTTACATTTCCAAGAAAGAGTGAATTAAACTTATATTTACATTTCCAAGAAAGACTGAATTAAACTTATATTTACATTTCCAAGAAAGAGTGATTAGACTTAGACTTCCATTTTCAAGTAAGTGTGAAATAGAATAAGTGTGCTTTAATTTCCAACAAAGGATTGAATTGATTAGTTTTATAGTTAAACATTTCTTTCAACAAGTGTGAAGTATGTAGTTTTAAAACATTAATTCATAGAAGAGTTATGATAGAATCACCAGACACCCCCCTAAAGACCAATATATAGATCTACCACCATAATCCTTGTTGTAGATAACTTTAGACATCAGACCTAGTTTGATGAGACATCAATCTAAAAGATTGATTAAATGAGGAGTTAAACAACACTCATCACTATACACTAAGAAAACTATAAAATAGTTATGTGTAGTAATAATTAGTATATTTAATTGGTAAACTTAATAATAATCATAATGGCTCACACTCGGCCCATAATCAATCATTAAAACATAAATACAAAGAGTTTAGCTGAGAGAAATTAATCCTTGGCATATAACTAGTTATAAAAAGTCATCAAAACATGAGTATTATACAACTGATGATTAGTTCCTCTTCACTCCAAGTTGAATTTGGCCAACCAAGGGTGGGCTCACCTCCCAACCTTTTTCCCTCACCAAATGACTGATCTATCCACCCCTAAGAAGGACTTATAACTCTAAGCATGTTCACAACATGGTGCAAGTTAAATAAAGGAAAATAGTAGAAAATTTTTCTTGGGGACAAGGAGATAACTACTCACAAGGTGATAATCTAAGCATATCTAATTCAAAGGGTTCCCAACCTTGAATATTTTTTAGTAAATATAATACTCAAATGAGAAATGCACAATAATCATAAGGATATAACTCACCAAGCATATAGCCACTAAAATATATTCTAAATGTAATTAAGAAATATCTTAGGCATCCTACCATCATGTCCCACATGAGAGACCTAACCCTTCCTCCTTCATGAAGACTATACCTTTTCAAGGCATCATAAGTCTTATACAACAAAACCATATTATCTAGGTTATCATAAATACCATAGTTAGAACTATCATGGAGGAATACCTCAACTCCAAATTCCCACACAAGGGTACTACCACTATGGGGTGACTCAAGCATATCCATAAAGAAATAAAAATAGACAATAAGTAGGCCAAGTATTCTTACTCTTCTTAAATACATAACTCATCAAAAATCACACAAACTTCATTTAGACAAACAATGATATATTCCAGTCAATAAGATAAATACTCAGTGATCTAGGCCTTTTCATGGATCCTTTCTATAGGTTACAACTAACTGAGACTCTCTCCCTCCAAGATCTCTTCTTATTTCATCCTTCCTATTTTATGTTAATCCCATAAGATCTTGAAATTTTGATTCTAGAGAATGAAACCCCTTTCCAAGAGATATTCCTTACTCAAATAGCCATTCTCTCATTCTTTCAATCCAATCACAACATGGAATATGTTTATTATTTCTTGGATCAACCAACCCCTTCTATTGGCTATCCCATGCCTTCTTGATGGTGATCTCTTTTCTAGTGCATAATGGCACTTTGTGGCTCTATAAGAATTATATGGTTGCTTCGAATATAATCTACCTCCCTATGTAGGGCTCAAGGTAAAGGTAATTAATGGATAAGTTTGTAATTATGTAATAAGGCAATATATAGTTTGGTCTACTTTGTCTTCATGCATTGAATACTACCATCCAAATGTGGTTTGACTAACCCAATAGTGATTATCATCCATTTAGACACACCAAGACTAAATAAGGGGTCAAAATTCATACAAGGCATTCAATTAGGATCAAACAGGGTCAAGACAAGATTAGGGTTAGAGGTGGGATCACACATGATGCAATAATGCCTATCATGGTCCTTTCTCCCTTGTTAGCAATGACCTATTCCTCCACACTTATTTCACCCATGAAATCCACTATCCAAATATCCAAATCTTGAAATTATAGCATGCTAGATCATTTACTCAAACCAATATTATTAACTTTCCAATTAATTCATAAGGTCATGAAGTGATATTGTTATATCATCTTAATGCATATATAATTTCAATTATAGACTAAGGTAATAACTCAAGTATTTCTTGGCCAATTCTTACCATCTACATGATCCACTCACCTTAAAATTAGAAACACCAAGGGAGTATTATCATTGTTATAGCATAGTCACATTATTTTCTCATGAGGGGCCTTACATCAATATTTCCCAAAAAATTATATTAAGAAACCAATGGTCATTTGATCCCTTAATAAAATTTAATATAGAGAATGCATTTTTCTTATTGACAAGCAACAATGTAATCCCAAGTACAATTAGATTTATTAATGATTTGGATATAGTGATCAATATTTACAGCATACACATTATTATTATAATGAAATAGGGCATGCCACTATACCAATTTATCTTGGACCTAAGATAGTAAATAAATTACTATATGTACTAGAGATTATTTCACAAGGCAATATCACATTGGGAAAATCATGGTTATAACAAATGGGATAATTTTTTGATAATAAAGAAATAATTATCTATTTTTATTTCCAATATGGTTTACTTACATATCATATATAGCAAGAAAAATAATGATACATTTACCTCATCTCTAACACAAGTGTGGGTACCAAATATATAACAAGAAATTATAGATAAAGGAAAGGAGAATGTAAATATCACTACACAACAATAGCTTGAAGAGGAACCATTCAAAAAAATTATGGGATAGATACATCATCTAGTTTCAATCATTTTCTTAAATGATTATTGCACACAATTTATATTTTTGAGTAGTTGGTCACATAATTTTCAAAAACATCATATGACTAGTTATTAGTTATTATACACATATGTGTTATGCTTATATGCCATATCATTTTAAGTATCTTCATAAAACACTTATAAGTTAAAATACATTAAGTACTTCATGAGCATATAACATCATCTATAAAAATAAATATATGATTACAACATGGAACATATAAATATAACATCATATATATCTCAAATAATCATTTACAATAATGAGTATCAATAAATAATGGGGGCATGTTCCCCCTATCCTTGACATCATCTAAAACATCCCTAAAATTAGAAGATGATGCACCACTATCTATACAAATACCCAAGGAATGAGATCTACTATGTCTCTCTCAATCCTCATAAATGTTAATCTATCTTGAATCTTTCATGATCCTCCATTAATAAATGTTTTTTGTGTGAACATAGACATACTCATCAAAATTATTTTGGCACAAATCATTACCATTTAAATTTGGAGGCATATTTTGCCTCCCCAACTATGCTCTCAACTCATCTTTATCTCTAGCCATTGAAAGATAAGTAGTAGATACAATAGCACCAGGATCAAATAATGGTGCACACACACACCTACAATATCATCCAAGCACTCAACAAGTCCACCTCTTATTATATCATTAATAGTATTTTAGTTTAAACTATCAATGGATGCATATACAATAACTATCCAATATGTATCCCATTTGAACCAAACATTTTATTAACAACTTCTATACAAATGTAAGATTAAATACAAAATACTAATACACATATATACTTAGAATCATCTCAAATAGCTATACTAGGGTATCTATCAAGTTGATGGTTCCTCCACCATCTCCACAATGACCCTAAGGTGCAACTCCATCATTTTCAATAATAAGAATCAAGAAATTCCATCTAGTATCATATTATGAATTATATTATTACATGGTAGTGGAGGTTTCACTCTACAAGTGGCTTAGTCATATTTATCAAGTACTCTTCTTTGTTGTCAAATATTGTTGTGGATCTGCTTTTTTTTTTTTTTTTTGCATTATTGTGATATATTGTTGTTTATATTATTCTTGTGTTTACATTTATATCCTTTTTAGGTATGTCAATCTACCTAAATTAATTTCATTACAAGTGGTATGAGATCTTAAAATTGGCAAAAGGTATATGACAGTTTTTTTCTAAATATTGCATCTATGAGATGAAGGATCAAAAAACATAACTTGAAATCAAATAATAATTTATTTTTATATCACCAAACTATTTCTAGATGTATTTTATATGAAAAAATTGGAAAAAAAAAATCTCCCTTTTGTAAATTAACACACATTGGATTCATCTCAGTGAGATGATCACAATAATGTAAGCCTCTGGTATACTTTTATTTTAGGTCTAAAACCCTCCATCCTAAATTCCTAAACCTTAAACCTTTAATTCATGGATGATTGGTCCAAACAATTGAAGGTACATAAAATGTAAATTCATTCTAGGAAAAAACCCTAACAAGGAGGACATAGAGTTTGAAATGTCTAAATCATGGGTTTTGGGTTGGTTACCCAACTCCATATCAATGTACAAAACATGGTGAAATAAATTTCTAAGTGTGGTCAAAGGGGCCATTGATGTAATGAATGTAAATTTTATCACCGTGAGCATGGCATTTTAAGCTCTCTTGGATCCTTCTTTAGCAATGCCACCATCCAATAATTATCCACTGAACCACTCATGTTCTCCCAACTAGAATAATCAAAACATAAACACTAGTTCAAGGAACATATTACCAAAATTTGAAGTGTGAAAGTTTGATGGTAAGGATTCAATCACCTAGATTAATCAAATGGAAAATTTATTTGATCTACATCAAATCCCATGTGCATAAAATGTGGTCATGGAATTTTTGTATCTCGAACTAAATAAATTTGTTTAGTATACATGGTTATGTTCTCAAAATAAGAATAAGGGACTCACTATTTACTAGTTAGTTTTTACTAGTGAGTTGTAGATGAACTATCACAATAGTGTTATAGAAAACTATTTCAACTAATTATAAAGATTGAGACAATTTTCAATTCTCAAACATTATACTTGATAATTCCATAACTTATCTTTTCATGTTAATGACATCACAAAATAAAAATTGAATAATCTATTCTTAGGTGGGCTCAAGGATAACATCCAATTTAACTTGATGTTTGCATGTTTAGTCCAAGTTTAGTATTAAAGTGCATGGTATTTGCAGATAAGGAAAATGAAATATATATTTTCAAAGGGTGGTTTTCACTATTGAGAGAGGTGCATTACTCTAGAATTATCATTCCTTCAACCTATAATATTGAATTCATGGAAAAAATAAGAGAAACAAGAAAAAGTGTTATGTTTAACTAAGATATAAAATAAATTAAAGAACAAAAATGTGTTGAGAAGAAAGTGTTTCATATTAAAGGGGTCAATGATGATGAAGAAGATGATGAAATGTTAGGCAAGGGTGAGGAGGGGCCATAAGATAAATTTTAAGACTCCCAACCAACTATTCCATGTCATGCACTTTTAGGTATTATCCCCCATAAACCCACCCTCAAAGTTATGGGTTATTCAAGAATAGAATATCATGGTACTATTTGACTCATGGAGTACACATAACTTCATCAATAGTAAGTTGGTATCATGATTGAATTATTTTATTTATCTAGCTCCATAATTTTAGGTCACAATTATAGATAATGGAATAGTTAGCTTTTTAGGGAAATATAATAGTATCAAAATTTCCATGGGAGATTATAGGTTAGAATATCCTATGTTTTTTTCCCATGAGTTGTGTTGACATATTATTAGGAGTCCAATGGCTCACAACCTTGGGCATGATAGAGATGAATTTTTAGGGTTTGATTATTCATTTTCATTTTAAAGCCATGACATTTGAACTATGAGTATTATGTCCAAAGTATCCATAATTGGTTAGTTATCATTATATGTAGGAGATTTTCAAAATGGGGTAGATGGGTTTGTATCACAATTATTTTCCCTATAATTAAAACCAAGAAAAATTTCTATGATCTACAAAATATTATTGATAAACACTATGTTATTTTTGCTGTATTTTTAAAAGGAATAGCACCACAAAAGGAACATGGTCTTTTCATTATATTGGTACCAAGAAGTAAACCAAACATCAAACCATATAGGTAACCATATGTCTAGAAGAGTGATATTGAAAATATGGTACATGAAATGTTGGATGCTTGTATTATTAGGGATATCCAAAGTGCATATTCATCCCCTATGTTAATGGTATGTAATAAGGATAATACCTTGAGTGTGTGCACAAATTATAGAGAATTTAACAAGTACACCATCAAGGATAGGCTCTATATTCTAGTAATTGATCATTTTATATATGAATTTAATGGTGGTCTATTTTTAAAAACTATATATCCATTTAGGCTACCATTATATTCAAATCAAAGATGAGGGTGTACATAAGATAACTTTTATAACTCATAAATTTCATTATGAGTTTTTGGTAATGCCATTTGGTCTCATAAATTCACCATCTACATTCTAGAGTTTGATGAACATTATCTTTAGGCCTTTTTTTTATGAATGTATCTTTGTATTTTTTGATAATATACTAACATACATTAATACATAGGAAGAACACTTGCATCATGTGGATCAAGAATTGATCATTCTAGAACAATATCAATGTTACACCAAGTCTTTCAAGTGTGCTTTTGGAATATAGAAGGTAGAGTACTTGGGTCATATTATGTCACATGAAGGTGTTAAATTAGACCCTCACAAGATAAATTCCATGAAATCATTTAATTTTATAGGACCCTTGAGAACCTTTGATATTTTAAGGGATGATAGATTACTATCATTAGTTCGTAAGAAAATATGGAATCATAATAGCACTACTCACAATGTTTTTACAGAATGACTCCTATTGGAATGAAGATACTACCAAGGCATTTGAAAAAATTAAAAATTACATGTGTTCCACTATATTATTGGTTGCCCTATACTTTTCAAATAACTTCATTATTGAATTTTATGCATTCAAATATAGAATAATGGAAATAGTCATGCAAGAATGGTGACCCCTTGCATTTGAGAGTCATCAACTCAAAGGTAATAATTTTTTAAATCTTATCTATGAGAAGGAGATGATGCATATTCTTAATTAAATTAAAAATGGATACCTTATCTAACATATAGCCACTTTAAGATGAAAATTGGTCATGATAATCTAAAACAAATATTAGAATAGAGGTTGTTTTATGAATAACAACAAAAATAGATGACCAATTTTTTTGGGTAAGACTTTAAAATCGTATTTAATAAAGGAAAGGATAATGTAGTCATGGGTACCTATCCATGAGGGATGATTTCATATAGGAATTATTATACATAGTGTCTATATGGTTGGTAGATTGGACAGATGAGACAAGATCAGATAGGAAAATAATAGTGATACATATGTTTTGATTCAATAACTCCAATAGTATGCTAGTGTCTCAAACAAATTAGAGTGGAAATGGAATACATTATATATAAATATATATTATACCTATGTGATATTTTTTCCCTCAAACATAATATCCTTACAAATATTCATGCATCTCTAGTAGATGGCATTTATGATTTTGAAAACCTGTCAATGAATCAAGCAAAAATTATTTTTGGAAGGACTCAAGGGGGGTATCTATAAATTTATGGTATAATGTGTGTGTAAGAAAAAAAAGCGTGAGATTATTAAGACCCTAGGTTTTATGTAACCTTTATTTGTTATTATTAAGATGGGAGGTGATGTCAATGGATCACTTAATATACTTTATTAGGTTTTATGTGTTTAAGTAATTTTAAGTTTAATACTTTTATAAAATTGACTACTAAAAGCTCAAATACAAATATAGGGATTAAAGTGTACCTATGATTTAGAAGGTTGGACACCCTTGATTTAGTAATTGTAGGAGATCTTTTTTGGCTAGGAAGGACTACCTACAAACATAAAAAACATGGAAAATATTTTATTAATAGGATAAGATAGATGGTTGGATGGTGTTATACTAGTCCTAGGAAGTAATAAACTTTCTAACAAGGATGTCAGCCCACTTATTTAATCAACTAAGTGGATAAAAATGATAAAATAAATTACAACATACATATAATGATATAGATATGATATTAAAGTATTTTGAACTAATATGCATCTATTTCATTAAGATTGGCAAAGAAATCATGCCAATAAGTTTTAATAGAATCTTCATCTTCTTTTATAAATTCTAAGTGGTCAAAGATAACTTATACAATAGGGCATACACAATGGCACAGATCCCTAAATCAAAGGTAATATCACTTTGATTAAAATATAAATGTTGAGAAATAATTGGTAAATAACAGATGGTAATGACTTCATGCAAGACTCCAAGAAATGTCATCTATAGATAAAGTACATGGTTCAAGAAAAAGAGAATCATAATAAATTAGAAGTCCTAAAAAAGCTAGTCTCAGATTTAACATAGAAAGGATTACATAGGGGTTGATGTCGATTATATAAGATCAATGTCTATTCAATCAGTTAACTTTGATTCTGATAGAAAAAAGTAACACTTTGGAAATAGGGAGTTAAAATATGGTTTAGAGAGTTTTAAGATACTATAAGGGTCAAAAGGATGTTTAACAAAGATGTAAAATAGAACAAAAAAATATAAAACACTATAAATAATGAAATAAACTTATCTTAAAAGTGTTCCAAGTCTATGACAATCATGAGCTTGAGACACTAATCTTTGGCCTCTTGATGGATGTTGAGGGTATAATACTGCAATTTATCTTTCCAAAAGGGAGGTGAATGATAATTTATAAATCATTTGATGGAATTTTTTCGTCTTTTGGGAGCAAATTTGTGGTGCTTTTCCAAAGGCAAGGCTGGGCATAAATTAACATTGATCCTATTAGATCAACATTGATAGTGGGGATCATTGTAAATTCTGACCATTTTTACCAAAAGTTTGTTCTAAGTGGTTCCAACCATAGGATAAACTAGGAACTAAGTTGTTATATATGTTTTTGATGCAAGGGAGGTTTTTGGGAGGTTAAACCATTTGCATTTTATTGTATTTTGGTGGATTTTAATAGATTTAGTGGTTGAGAGGATAAAAAGATAATTAGTGAAAACTAATTACTTAGGGTAAAATGGTAATTAGTGAAAACTAATTACTTAAGGTAAAATGAGAATGGAATGAATATATAGTTAAGGGGCCTAAGACATATATTAGCATAAATATCTATTATGCAATATCTTAGTGCTAATAGATTTAGTATCAGGTATCACCCTTACTAGAATGATTACGTGACTAGATGAGTGATAAGGATTGGGAGTCTATGGATGCCATTGTGTTTGGAGGGTTGCTCCAATATCATCATGTCCACAAAGATTTTGGTCTATTGGTGGTATTGCTAAAGTAGTGGGATGTGTCGAGAGGGACCCTTTTTTTTTTAATGGGGGAGATTACTATGAATTTAGAGGATATCTATTAGATATTATGGCTACCATTATAAAAAGTATTTATTGTACCAGTAGTTGAGAGGGGATGTATAGTAGCCTAAAATGACTTTATAGGGAAGATGTTATGGATATTAAATTTACATCTATGGGATTTATTTTTTAGACATTATATAAGGAGGATGCCTATGGGATGCTAGTGATGACCATGATGATGCTCACCATCTCTTGCTATGCATTTCCAGATTCAAGTGGAGGTTGATTTCCTTGGAACTTGATAGGTATTATTATTGACATCTGGGATCATGGTACCATTTTCACATGTGCCTTAAGCCTTTCATCATAGGTATATATGGATCTATGGGGTGGAGGATTCATCAAATATTTTGGTTAGATGAGGTGTTTGTATTGTAGTGTTGGGCCTATGAACATATTAGAGTGGTTTGCCCATTTGGTACTCCATGGGAATGATGGCATCAGGTAGATTATAGTGTGGGATTACTTTGATGGAAGGAATATCTTCTGAGGTCATTTATTGATGGGGTAATACAAGACTTGGCTTAATATCAATGAGTTCTAAGGGAGCTATAGGATGGGGATGTTATCTAGAGGCCATATATGAGGTTTTCATCATGGCTTAGGTAGAGAGGGATTTAGTTGGTGTATATCAAGATATTTGGTTACAAGGGAGGAGAGTAGAGTACTTAAAGTTGTTCTAGGTTGGGAGAGTTAGGAGGTAGCTTGGCCTAAGATAAAATATTCCAAATTCATCACATGTATACATGCAATATGATATTGAGACCAGGCTACTAGAGGCTCACTATATGGATCCACAAGAGGGACCTAAGTAGGATCCAGTAGTTATATATATGGATGATGTCAAATATACTCTAGCATACTCTTTATGGTGGGAGACCAGCTAAGGTAAAGATAGGAGAGGGTGGTGTGTCCTCGCTAGGAGAGAGCATATGTGGAGATGGAAGAGGATGAGGATGAGGATCTTAATAATATATAGGCCATTATCATAGAGAGGGATGAACTAAGATCATATTCCATTATATTATAGGAATAAGTGACTACCTTAAATTGGAGTCTAACGACTGTATAGTCTACCCATGATAACTTACAAGCTTAATTCAATGCATTAATGGTGAGTCATGATCAGGAAGAGTAAGATAGATATCAAGATGAGAAGGAAAAATTGTGTGGAGGTGATATCATGGTTTTAGGGTAGCTAGGGATAGGAGTGGTAGGGTTAATTATATGAAAAGCAATCATGGTGAGCCTAGACATATATCAATGTCTTGTAGTAGGATTTTTATATTATGAGTGGATTGTACTAGAGCATATTTTGGAGGTACATTAATATGTTACCTATGTATCTACATAGGGTATGTCTTCTTGATAGACTCATGGTGATTTAAATAGTATGGGGAGTGTGCCATGGGGTAGAGATAGAGATGGTAGATATAGAGGGGGAGATAGGGGAGGGGATGGAGGTGGTGGTGGAGATAATGGGAGCATTCATCTGAGTCACATCCAGTTCATTGAGTAATTCTACTTTGTTTATTTTAATAGCCAGAGAGACACATTGTATATTTTATATAATGATACTTAGATGATGTACATTTTCAATTTATATATATAAAGATCCATGATTTTTTTAATAATGAGTTGACTTTATTATGTGATGCATTATATGATTTTGGATTTAGATTGTTAGATGATGTGATGATGCCATGTGGTTTATGGATTTAGATTATGTGATGTATTTTAATTTTTAACATGATTGTGGATTTATTATGTGATTTAAATTAATGATGTAAAAATATGTATATTAAACTTTGTTTTATGTTTTTTGGATGTTAATAATGTGATGATTTATAATGATTAATGATTAAATGGCTTGGCTATTATGATAATTTTGGATAGATAGTGATATTTAATGATGAGAATTAATGAAACTTGTCTAATTTATTAATTATTATGATAAATAATGAATGAGGTTTCATGACCCCTCATTGGCTTGGACCCTAACCATAGATAGTCATTTTGCTACATCTGCATGCCCATCCTTTATCTAGTGTTAATAAGTACTTTTAACAACCTTATGTCAACCAATTCTATGACCCCTTAGTTTAAGAATGGAATTGATATGGATTTGATTTTCACATGATGTAGGTTAAAGCTTATTCTTTTAGGAATATATGTATCATCTTGTGTTCCTGATTTTTAAGGCTAACCTTAGGACTCTTTATGTTAATCCATGTAGACTGATCAATGTGGGAAGTCTATGACTTTGAGAAAGTTGATCAATGTGGGAAGATTTCATAGGATACTTTTGATTGGCCTTTTAGGTATTTTTAGAGGCATTCTTATATAAAATTGATGAATGCAGGAAGTTTTCTAATGTATTTGTTTACTTAGATAGCCATCCTTTGAGGGAGTGGTTTATAATTTAGGATGTATTTTTGAGTGGTTATCCTTCAAGGGAGAATTCTACATTTTTTGTATTTTCATGAATATCTATCCTTTAACTAAATAATCTAAAAAAAATCCCTTTACTTTATTTTTTATCTTAAATTAATTTTTTATCATAGATTAGATTAAGGCAACCTAGGCTGATTTTTATAGACAAATCCATTGCACGAGATGATATTTTTATCCCCAAAATAAAAATTTTAGGTGAGATATTTTAGTAAATAATTATTTGGGGCTCCTTATTATTATAGGTGGATCTTGTCCATGTAGAACATGTTAATAATAAAGCTTGAGTGTTCACATTAAAAATTAGGATAGGTATGTTACTGGACATACACATGATCTTTTATCATTATTTTATATTTTTAAATGATATGGGGTGTGATTTTAGTTTATTTTTAAACCAAATTAGGAGAACCTATGTTGACTATAGGTTACTACAATATTATTAAGATTATAAAGGACATATATGCAAAGATTTAAGAGGCTCACATTCTAGTTGCCCTTCAAGATGGGCCAAGCGATATGTCTTAGATCCATATTTATGAGTACTAATGTGTGGTCCAAGCCAATTTAGAGAAAAAATTTATCATTTACTTATTTTCATATTCATGTCATGTTAATATTCTTTAAGGATAAGTTCATCGATATTAAACTCTCATTATTTTAAATGTTGATTATATGCACATTTTATTATTTCTTGATATACATGGAGATGATCAAGGGTCATTGATCAATGCTCATATAAGAATTCAAGTTGTGCTAATTATTCTTGATGATAATCCTCCTTATAAATGATGTTTTTAATATAAATACAAAGAGAAGGAATTTAAACTTCTAGAGTGAGAACATCTTCTATGCCATAAACCAAAGATAAATGGGTAGCACCCATAGGGGTTTGAATGCTAGTTCGATAATCCCATAAGGAAAAATGAATGTTAATATTTTAGTTTTTCATAGCCTCATTGACTACTTTGGTTAGCATTTTGATAAGGGTCTTGTAAAATGATTTGGCCTGTCCATTTGCTTATGGATAATAAAATGAAGAAAAACTTAGTTTAATGTTAAAATAATCACATAGTTATTGGACTTGCTTATTTTTACAAGATTTCCCATTATCTATAATGATATTATGAAAAATACTTAAGCAATAAATAATATAATGGTTAATAAAATCAATAATATTTTATACTTTGGTCAAAATAAGAGGAATAGCCTCTATCAATTTTGTGAAATATTTGACGGTGGTATTGATAAAACCATTCCACTAGGAAGATTTAAGATTAATCTGGCCTATAAGGTCTATGCCCCACTTGGAAACTAGCTAAAAAATTTTGGATACCTATAATTCATTATTAGGGGCATATGATAGGTTAGCGTGTTGTTGACATTTTACACATTTATTGACATATTCAAAATAGTCTCAATTTAGAGTGGGCCAATAATAACCTATTCATAAAATTTTCTTGGCAATAGCTAGGTTACTAAATTGTTTTCCACATAACCCATCATGTGTTTATGTGATCATAAGGGTAGCCTCAAAGTCCTATAAATAATGAAGGAGAATACCATAAAATCCTTTCTTATAGAGAATACCCCCTACTATAATGTAATGTGTGGTTCATTGCTAAAAAACACATTTACCATTTTGAGATAGATGTGGATGGATAATACCCTTAGACAAATAAATGAATATCTATGTGTACCATAGATCTAATTAATTTTCATCCACACTATGGATAGAAGCAAGATCAATTTTGGTATAATAGGTTTGGTTGAACTTTTAGATGAGGATAAAAAGTTTAGATTCCTGAGAGGAGGATGGGATAAAAGAAGCCAAGGAGGCCATGGTATCTACAAACTTATTGGTCGACTATGAGGTGGCTTGGATGGCATAGTGACCAAAGGTGTATAATAATTATTCTACTAATGTTTTGTATTTTTATAATATGCCATTATTCCATTGATATATGTCACTTATTTGATTGACTACCAATTAGGAATCTCCATAGACATTAAGTGACTTCACTCTTGGGGTTAATAAAGTTTGGATACCTATGATTAAGCCTTCATATTCTACCCTATTATTAGTGTAGTCAAAATTGATTTTGAAATATAAAGGTATAAAAATTCCCTCTAGAGGTATTAAAATTATTTTAGTTTCCCCTTCATGCTCATACTTGGATCCATCAAAGAATAAATTCATCTGATATGTATGATCTCCCTAGGATGTGGAAGTGATAGATTCATCAGCAAATTCAAAACTAAATGGTTGACTACATATAAGAGGTGCTTCAACTAATTGATTGGTGATGATCTAGACTTTAAATAACTTGTGATGGAAAAACTCTAGTTCAAACTCAGCTAAAATCATGAGCCATTAGGCCATTCCCTAATTTTGATAAGTCTTTAAATGCATAAACTTAAGAGGATTGGTGCTCATGTTTACATAGGTTTTATGATTAAACAAATAATGGTAAACCTTAGAATTCACAAAGAACAAAACTAGTCATAATTTATCTATTTATGTATATCATGTCTCATATTCAATGAGAGTGTGATTTATGTAATAAACTGCCTCTTCTCTATGTTGCTCATCATGATGGGCAAACATAGCACCTAGGGAATGATCTATGGTTAAGATATATAAGAATAAAGATCACCCCTCCTTTAGATAAATAAGAATTAGAGGGGAGTGGAGATATTTTTTGAGATCATTAAGGGCCTTTTGATAGTTAGAGTACCAAACAAACTGAGTATCTTTTCTTAACAGGTGATGGAACGTTTAACATCGATCAGATAGCTAAGAGATGAAATGATGAATAGATTATAGTTTTTCTTGTAGTATATAGAGTTGATTAAGATTATATGGGGGTGTAATATCTATAATGTCCCTAATTTTTATTGGATCAAATTCTATCCCATGAAAGAAAATAATGAAACCTAGGATCTTACCCATCAAGACTCCAAAAACACACTTTTTAGAATTTAGACAAACACAAAATTGGATTAAGCAAGCAAAGATTACCTTAAGAATAGATAGATGGTATTTTTAGACTTTGAATTACTAATAATTTCATCTACATAATCTTAGATGATTTTATGGATTATATCATGAAAAATATAATCCATGTCTCTTTGATAAGTTTCTCTTATGTTCTTTGATAAAGTCCCCCAAGGAGTAATAAAGGAATTCTTATGTTGGTCCTATGGGGAGATAAGGATTTGATTACATCTAGAGAATCCATCCATAAGTGTCTATATTTCATGACCATATATTAAGTACACTAGTTGATCAATGTTAGGGGAGAGTAAAATCATTTTTAAGATAAGTGAGGTTGAGGTCTCAAAAATTGATACAGAGGTGGAGTCCCCCTGAGGGATTTATTATAGGAATAATGTTGGATACCCATTGAGGGTATTCAATTGGATATATGAAATTAATGGATAAGAGACATTGTAGTTATTCTTTGACTAAGATAGAAATGTGAGGGTACATTTTCTATAGTTTTTACTTCATTAGTTTGGCTTTAGGGATGGTGATAATATTGTGGATTATTATAGTAGGGTCGATACCAAGCATGTCACTATATGACCAAGTAAAGGCCTCACTATGGTCTATTAGTAATTTGGTGAAGTATTGATGCTCCTGAGGGTTTAAAGATTGACTAACCTTAATAATGTGTAGGACCTCTTGAGACCCTATGTTAATGTCCATAGTGGCTTCATTCAAAAGACTAGACATTTTAGTTAGAAGAGAATTATGTAGGTGAGAGATTAATATGCCTAAATAAGTCAAGATACAATCATAATCTTGAAACTAAAGAATGGGGATAGTTGGAGAATATTTATCTATCATATTAGGGTAGGCAAGGGGAATGGATTTAGTTTCCCCATCGATGTGATATGTGAGAGGTCTTAGATAGATATTATTGACTAAAAAAAGTTGGGAGGAATGAAAATGACATCATACATTTTAGAGGGAATATTGAATGGTAAAAACATAATATCTTCTTCAGAATTGGATAGATTGGCATTAGGAAAAAATTTAGGATTTTTATTGAACCCAAGGCTATGTTTTTTTTTTGGTTTCCTAAAATCTCCTTGTGTGATACCATGCAATCCTTGCTCATAACATCCTATGCCAATGCCTTTCCAAGCACATCATTGTAAGTATGTCTAAGAAAAATTTTGTTTGTCTTGGAATGATAAATTCAAGGAGAATGGTTTGGTATGAGGTTGGATATTAAGATATGAGGAGGATCGATCGATCCCCCCATAGACCAAATGAGTATGGAGGAAAGGAGGATCAAAGAGGATAAAATATCTAAGGTTAGGGTGATAGGTACAGTATTTATCTAGGCACCCATACTATTAATGAGTAGGAAGGGTATTTTTGTCACTTGAACTTTCACCCTTTGAGGAGATGATAAGTTTTTCCTCATTCAAGTGGCATAATGGAACCACCTCAGGGCTATGGGTGACCTAAATTCTAGGTGGATCTCTAGATTTGGGGCTAGTTTCCCTTGATGCACCACTTTGATAAAAATACTACTAACTCTTAAGGGATGAAAAGGGATAATTATATCTGAAATTAAATGTCATAAATGGGAGGTGATACACCAAATAAGTTATCTACTCACACCATTTAACATGCACTAGGTACCAAGGAAGAGTCTATACAACTTTGAGCTCTTTTGACCTTTTTTTCATGGTAAAAAGGTATCTAAAATTTTCTCATCTCCTTAATGAATGTTTTCAATCCTTATTAATTACCCAAAACCTACCCTCATTCATCGATTCATGAGGGAGATACCAAACTGGGTTCTCCAACATAGGACTAAGACACCCTTATTTGATGGCTCATATAGATATTATAGGTTTGTTTAATCTTTAAAAAGTAATGTTTGAAATATCCATGGATCCTCAATCCTATCTTACACTTGTTTAGGACTTTTGATTTATCTCATGCTTTAGAATTATCTTAATATAACCCATTTTATAGGTCACTACCTAAGACTGAGACAACATATATTTTCACCCCTGCCTGTAGGTGTCAATGCTTGGTTTGGCTTAATGAAATGTTTGAAAAATCATTCTTGAAGTGTTCCTATTCATATTAACATGATTTAAATCCCTTCTTAGATGTTTATACCATTCCAAATAGAAATATTACCCTCATTTTTTACTACTTACTGACTAGGATAGTCAGCTTACCCCTACCTATAGGTCACCATGAGCTCATCTAGATCATGGTTATGATGATAAGAAGCTCCATTTTCATCTATTAAAGTCACATATCCATTATTTACTTATGTATTTAATTTTGGTGTATCATTAATGGGCCAAAATAATATATTGTCACTCAAATAGGTCACTACCCTACTGTAGGTTGCAATTTGGTCTATATACAAATAGAGGATGAACTTGGGGAGGTCTCAAAACATCCACCCTTTCTTTTGATGATATATTGAGCCTTCAAATTCATTTATCCACCATAAAAAATATTAAATCATGGATCATGGTTTTAAATTGAAGCATTTGGGTGAAAAAATTGCTTTTGAGTCACATTCATGTCGATGTTAATGACTAAAAATAGTGTGTTTGAGCGTGGTTTTGAGGATTTGGAAATCCACCTTCCCCTTGTCATTTCCTTCTCAAAATTGGCATGGATATATCTTATGATAGGAATAAAAGGTTCATATATAAATGTGTCTTAGAACATATTGATAATATGTCGTATGAAATCCAAAAAATCTCTTGGAACTCTATTTTGACAAAAATAGGGACATTAGGCCTAAACATTAGTCTTAATCCTTAAGAAGGCTTCTCATAGCTTTTATGCCATTCTAGCACCTTATACAAGCTTAGCATGGTCTCATCACTATGAAAGGGTTCTAAATATGATTTCATTGCATGCTTTAGTACTCCATAGAATATCTTAGCCCCTATTTAAGCCCTCCTGTAGGTGGAATTAGTTGTAGCGAGTAGAGAAGGAAAAAAAAGTGGATAATGGTGCATGGTTTAGGCCTCATGGTTTCTTATTTGATCATTAAATTCACTTTTATAACTTAAAAATATTTGAAATGCATTTAATGCCTTCATTTTAACATGGAAAACCTCCATTACTAATGCTTGCAATACACATTTTTTGTTATCTAGCTGAAACAAGTATAAAAGAGATTCTTTGAGAATTTGAGAGCTCCAAAGCCAAAAAAAGAATGGAGGACCTATGTAAATGTCTTATAAAACATGGATAAACACCTAAAAACAAACAACTTTTCAAAACCAAGTAGAAGAATCAAAAACTAGCTCAAAAAATAGACCCCTCATGGATTGAAGTACAAAAAAAGTTGTCTAGAGTCTTAGCAACGATTCATAAATGAGATGCTATGGAATCAAAAATTAATAACATATATTTGAATTATCCTCAGATTAATTTTAATGCCCAAGATAATTCCTCCCAACTCCACCTATACGGCTCACACCAAGTATTCCAAATTGACCTATCTTGGCTTACAAGGACAAGAAAGAAGGAGCAGAAGTAGAACTTGAAATTTTTGACATTACATCAGCACACCATGCATGTAAATGACTTTAATGATCTTAAGAGACACCATACCATGTTTTTTTTTGAAGGAGGACTTCTCAAGTCCATATAAGTGCCATTAATGGCCTATTTTCAAGGTAAAGTTACCTTTTTATATATATAACTACTTCCTGTACTAACATCTGACTGATCACTAACATATCCTTACCTCCTCCACATTAATATCAGAATTGGTGATAAATTTTCTCCCTTGAAAGTCTGTACATGTCATTTAATGAGCTAAAAATATGCTAAAATGACACTTTACACATAAGACATGGTAAAGGGTTTATTTTAAGACTTAGGAATAATTTAAAACACCTAAATGACCACATTATGACATTTTGAAAATAAATTTAGCCTTTTACCATGTTTGACTAGGGTTGACTTTAGTTGACTTTGGTTGACTAGACTAGTACAAGGAGGATGGGCTTAGACCAAGGCTAGAGGAAGGATAGGTAAGATATTTAGACTAACATGAGACCCTATTAGACATATAGAAACATTGGAAATTTTTAAATATTTTGGGCTTGACCCAATTTTACTAAAATTCAATTTTTTTTCAACAAGTATTAAGTGTTAATAATTGATATTCTCCTATCGAGAGGAGTTGGGATACGGAGTCAAGGGAATACTTATTAAGGATTCATGATGAAATAATTTTTGAACTAGTCAATGATTCATTGGATGATGGTGATGGGGTGTAATTTTTTAAATTGATTAAAACATCCTTGGGTTGAAAGGTTAGGTTTCAAGTATTGAATGGATGAGGATTGATTGGGATGAAATGGACTTGGCTCTCATTCTCATATTTGATGCATCAGTACAAGATGGATGAAACACAATGCATAGCATAAATCCAAGGACATCCTAAGAGTATATTATATTAAAACTAATCCTCTATAATTTAAAATAACTCATGAAGGATATGGGAACTTATTTGGATAGGGAGGATGACATTTCCTAGAGTAAGAGTTATTATATCATTGAAACCCTGTAAGATGGATGGAGATTGGACCACAATGTTTTTTGGAAGTTGGAGTTGTTTAAACACATGTGAGGGGATAATTTTTATGTTATCCCCATTTTTAATCATGACTCTTTTGATCTAAGTTTGATTAATTTGAGTAGTGACAGGTAGGGTTGGATCTTGGTCTTCATATGATAATGGGACTATTTCTTAATCACTAAAGCTGACAGATGAAACCATATACAAAGATCCAATAAATTATTTTAGAGGTTGGGTTTCATTAGGTTTCACTTGAATGGCATAAAGTGACTCTATCATGTCTTGATGATGCTGTGTGGAGTTATCAATGAGCTCATATAAGGACATCTTGACCTGGGTTTGATGGAGTTATTTTAGAATTGATATTTTTATTAGTTCTGAGTAACTATTATTTTTTGCTTTCCCTATAATCAAGATTTTTGGTCTTGGAGTGTAGGGTTTGGAGGTCTCTATAATTAAGGGAGTAACCTTTGTAATGGAAACTCTAACTTTGTTTGGATTGTGGGTTTTGTGGGTTTGTGTTTAAGACTATGTAGCTACGTTTATCATTTCAATTTGAAAAACCAGGTGGTCTATTGAAGTTCTTGAGTTATTCATATTTGGAGTTCCTAAAGGGATGTTAGAAATGGGTTGATTAAGGATGGAGTTAAGGATATTAACAATTTTTTATGCTTGTTTTGATATTTCTTGAAAAATGTTTAATATATTCACTATGTTAGTCTTAGATATGGTTGTGGCTTTAGTGTTTGGTCAAAGAGAGGATCAAGACAAGACTGTTCAATTAAGAGGTCATCTTCATCTAAGAGATTATATATTACGGCTTTGAGAGAATTTAATATCTTAGTATAATTTCCATGTATCCTATGGTAAGCACACATCTTATTTTCCATGTACCATGTTAGTTTTTGGATACGAGGATTAACTAGTTTGATAGGTGGTAACATGATAAGGGAAGTTTGCAAAAGTTGATTGAGGATGATGGAATAGTATCCTCATAAGGTATTTTGGTTATATTTTTTCATTTTTTTGGGTATCAAATTTTTTAATGTGTTTACCTTTACACTGTAATTTTTTGTGTTAATTGTATGAGTGGGTTTAATGGGTAGTAGAGTTGTATTAGATGAGATTCTAGGGAAATAAAAATACGAGGGATTGATATGGGATATTGATGTTGGTAATATAGGTGCAATTTTTAGAGATATCTTAAGTACTTTGAGAGGTGGTTCTATAATTGTGCTTTTTAGTTTGGAGGAAAGATGAGGTCCTACTATGGAAGGCTTAGTTTAAACTTGGGGCATAGTCATCTTCACTTTTTTATCATGGTTAGAGGTTACATGAGTACCTTTATGAGGGTCTTAATTTTAGGATGTCTAGGGTAGTTCAAGCCTTATAGGTAGGTGTCATATGGATTTATCCTTTATCATTCCAAGGCATTTATCCCATGCGGCTAGAGTAACCTTTATATCTTATGCTTTTCATGAGTAATTTTCAGCATGTTTGCATGACCCTTATTATGGAGGATACCATGTAATGAGATTGAGGAGGCTTGAATGGATGATGTAAATGGATCTAGATGGTTCAGATGGTTCAAAAATATATCTTGTAAGGAGGTCCAAGATTTATGTTACTTTAGAAGATGATTTGGGATCATTATCAAATTCTTTGGGTAAAAGTCGATCATGGATAGTGTTTATTATGTGGACTTCTTGATCTAGGGTGATTTTTGTATTTTTTATACAAAATTAGATGAGTATGTATTATTTTTTAATGGTTATCTAAATATATTGAGGGATTAGTTATAAGGTGCATTTGGATTGTCCAATTATAATTCCCCTCAATTGATAAGGTTCTAGACCAAACTCTTAAAATACCAACATCTATTGATCTCATGACCAGGTACATGATGGTAGGTGCAAAAATAACTCTCTTTATACCAATTAGGTTTAAGACGAGAGTCATCAATGGGTCTAATTTGAGGGAGTTTAATAACTGAAACTCTTAATATTTTATCCAATAGGGTAGTGTAATATTATCCCAATGGCATGTATTGCCTAGTGGAAATCATGTTAAGGTTCTTTTTGGTTATGTCTAGGAAGTAGAATAACTTGTTTGGCTTGTCATTTATGGGGGATCTAATTTTAAGATAACAAAATTTGTTGTGCCTTTTGGTTTAAGATTATTGTTCCATTTGAAAGGATTAGGTTTAAAATTCTTATTATGTGACTTAACCTTTCCTTCCTCTAAGGTTCAAATTTCTAGCTTACATGCCATGGTAAAAGCTTCATAAAAGGTTTTAAATGATTAAATTTGAGTGTGGATGAGACATTCTTTCCACATGACCTCATACATAACTCAATTAATTTAGGTTGAGGAAGGGAAAATGTCAATTAATTTATCAGGGCTCACCACTTGGATATGAAATCTACAATGGACTCATCTTCAAAATGTTTAATATCATATAGTTCTATAATGGTTATACTCCTTGTGATTTTAATTTAAAATTCTCTAAGAAAATATGAGATTATTGTCCAAAGCAAAATAGGGAATGTTAGGGGATAGATTTATACCAATGTAAAGTTAATCTAGCTAGTGACATGGGGAAGTTCCTCAAAAGGAGGACATTGTTGGGAACACAATGACTGAGAGGGGAGGGGTGAATCAATATTAAAAAAAAATTCAATCAATTAACCTTAACCAATCATGAATCATTCAAAGTACCTTAGTGATCTAATAATACATTAAGAACCAATCACATGAGTATGAAATAAGATAACACATCACATATGTAGGAAACCCTAATGGGTGATAAAACCCAATGAAATAAAGATTGTAAAAACTATCTTATAAGATAATTTATCAAATTTAGTTGAGCACCAACCCAACATGGAACACCAACCCAAGATTTATCAAACATCTACTTAAGTTTAGCAAATACCCACTTGCTAGGAGGCTACAACCCCATATGACTAAGAACCAACTAAATAAAAGGAAACTTATACAATAACAAACCTACAATGAATATCCAACTCTATCTTGACCAAGCACTAACTCAATCAAGACTAATTTTTCAAGCTCTAACCTGTAAGGAAGCTTTAACTCCCTCTTTGAAAAAGCACCAACTCAGACAATCAACATTTTTTCTTCCACTCATCTCTTTGTCTTATATATCCACTATTATACATTATTAACACATCTATGATTCAAATTTTATATCCTCTCAACATAAAATTATCACTCCTTTAGCTCTACTCCACTTTATCTCTCTCAAAATTACCTCTATACTTCTTCGCTCAACTAGCCCTTTGTAGACACCAAAATAGTGTCAACTCCCCTTGGCCCCTTACACACCTTTATTAATTTAATATAATAATTATTTTAAATTAATGACATCACCCTAGACACCTCACCTTGGATTCCTAGCTCTTAAACCATTTTTCACCTATGACTAATCATAATTACCTAAGACCTATTCCAACTCTCCCACTAACCCCCATGCCTAATAAATCCACCTTTGGACCATTCACCAATGACAACTGAACTTGGCAGATGGAGGAATGGGCAAAAGGCTAAAAATAGCCTTTTTACCCCTTCTCTAGTCGCCAACGTTGGTTAACTGTCGGCCAATGCCAGTGGAATCACCGATGTCAGTTGCTTAAAACTAAATTCTAACCTCAGCTCTTGCCCCGAATGTGAATTTTCTTGCTCCCAGGATCTGAATTCTCTTACTCCTTGACTCCTTGCATATCAAAGGCAAGCTTTAAGATGAGGCATCAGCATTTTATCATCACTCTCTAGGCTAAGAAACTCTACAAAATTCACTCCACACTAGATTGAAACATTGCATGAGGTCTCCTACATCAGCCATAATGGGAACAAGTCTTCTACACTTCTGGTTCTCCACCACGAGCTAAGTATTATTCTAGTTTATATTTCAATATTTTTAGAATGCATTGGTGATTAGTCCATTGAATATTCTTGAGTACTATTGATAGACAACCTGACTTTCTTCTTAGAGAGGTTGAAAAGCCTTCCTCTCATTCTTATTCTCTTTCCACCCCTGTCCTCTACCTTAGCCCTTTTCTAGACCATATTCACTACCCTATAACCCTGCACAAACCATTAAAATCTCAAACTCCTTCCAGACTCCTCTGTCGACCACAAACTTTCCTTGAAACCCATGCAAGGCCCATTGCCCCTACTGACATCGGCATCAAGTCCCATTTCCCCTACCGACGTCAGCTGCCTAACCAACGTTGACAACATTGACCAACTGACAACAATAGACTAACTGACGTCGGTGAATGTGAGAGGTAGATTATAGGAATCAGGTACGTGTTATCTATTTCTCTTCTTTAGCCTTTCATTATTTCTCTTTCTAGCAACACTCCTTTGTCAAATAAGTGGACTGTCATCCCTCAAGAAAGTCTTTGCACTTTTGGGACCGAGCTTTGCTTGGCAGTCCACCATATATCTATCTAACATTCTCTTTTTTTAAGTCTTTCTTATCTACAGGTGTCATCTTCCATAGCCAAAGAGGAGCTCCTTCAACGTCTGGATAATGGTGCGCAACTTAATCCAGGTATCATCTAACCCCTGACCATTTAACTTTAGTTTCTTATTTCTTCTAAATGTAAAAAGCGAAAAATGAGTTAGAAACATTCTGGCACACCCGGTGGGACCCTGGAGTTTTCCTTGGGTTCATTTCTTCTAAAAGGCAAACTTTTCATATAGATGCATTAGATTCTCTTCTTCCATCCTTCCTCTTCTTTCTTTTTCTTTCGAAAAGACACCATTAGCATAAGTTAAAAAGAACTTCTTTCTTTTTCTTCTTGTCATTTCTTTCTTGCATTTTAGAGTAGTGAAATTCATACTCTTAACCTTTTCCCCACTTGTTTGCATCTAAACAAAACATTTCAATTTGGGTTAAAAATATATTGCATCTCATTCCTACTTAAATGCATTTTTAGCTCATCTAGTAATTAAAAATGCATTATGAATAAATCATAGTGTACATATGTTACACGACCAGACCACAAGCACATCAAACTAAACATCTAAACATACCTGAGACAAGGCCCGACTAGGATTTCATCACCTAGCGGATACCTTACCCTTCCTGGTAATCCTACTTGGACTTCACTACTAAGGGGAGAACCCCCTCTGTTCTCTAGCAGAGTATAAACTATAGGGGAAGTATATATTGGCTAAGTGACCTAGTTTGGCTCTGGGCTCGTTAAGTGAGGGGAGCAGGCTCCTAGCACCAGGCCACGTACGGAACCTAATACAGATTTTGAGCACCAAAACTTAACCCAAAACCAACCTTAGACTAATTCTTTTAGTACCTGTTCTAAAAGCCCAATTCCCAAACATATTCTTCTAAGGCATAAGCCAACACAACTCTAAAATTTATTCTTAGGAATTTAACATTTAGAGGTTGCTTGCCTTCATCTAATTTTCTATTTTTATCTAGTTTTTTAAGCTGATAAGGATGCATTATTCTGAGCTCCAAAAACAACTCAGAACTTTCTTCTTTCTTCCAAAAACTTTTAGTTTTCTAAGTTTCTAGAAATACACAGTAACCGACATCAATTTTTCAACCGACATCGGCAACTGATCTTCACGGACATTGGTTATCTAAATGACATCGGCAACTTACTTCACTGACATCAATTTTTCTACCGACGTTGGTCACTGTCAAAAATATTTCTTTCAAAACAGCAAACTCAAAACCTAACTTTTTAGCTATCAAACACACACTCCATAATTTTGAGACTGAAATATACAATTTTTAGGACCTAAACACATTTTGCCTTGAATGGTTTTGACATGTATTCAAGCTAAAACTCTTGTTGAACACGCAAGGCAACAACCACTTCCACCCTCACCTTTCATAACAAGTCCTCTAATGGAGTATCCTTCAGACACTGAGCGTACTCCAACCTCGAACCAACCACTTATTGTTCCCACAAGGGATCAAGACTTTGAGAGATTCCTTGACCTCAACGTTAAGGCTCTCCAACACTACCTCGCGAGAAGCCAAATGCGAGATCCTTCAAGTAACCCTGTTCTTGGGATGCCAACTTCCTTAGTTGAAATGGCAAATATATCAACAGCCTCTATTACCCAACCCATGACCACTTAAGCCACTACCTCAATTATTAACCCAACCATGGCCAATCATCAAGATTTGGCCTCCCCTTCTATTTTTAGACCTACCTCCATCAGGGTTTCTGTACCCCCTTAACCACAATCAATTCAACCAAGTTCTACACCTTATCAGAACTTGATTGTCTCGACTCCACACACTCTTACGCCTATAAATGCAGGAGTGACTACCTATCCTTTTACCAATGCCACCATTCAACTGCCTTTGGTGGTATCTAGTCAACTTGTGCCTTCTAATTTCACGGCACAAGTTCCCTTGACCTCAACATCAATCCCTATGATGAACTACCAATATGTTGTGCCTATACAAATGCAACCAAGTACGTCATACACCCCTCCTAACACCTTTTAGGTACCTTACAACTTAGGGGGTGACCCTCATGCCAATCCATCAGCCGATCTCATCAAGATGCTGATGGATAAGATGTCTAACCTTGAGACATCCATTTTTGGTTCAAGCAATGTTCTTTCATATGAACAAATCTACAATGAACCCATCTACCCTTCAGTGCCTATTCAACCATATCCTAGCTAGTGGGAACTCCCAAAATTTACTCATTTTCAGAGTAAAGAGGACCCACAACAACATCTACGAGTGTTTAGACATGCTTGTTACCTTATAGCACACGATGATGCATTATTACTTCGCACATTCCCCATGTCACTTTCTGGCACTGCCCTTGATTGGTATAGTTTTATTACCAATCATTCTCTTTTTACCTTCACTCAACTCTCCCAATTATTTCTTGACCACTTTTCAATCAACATCACTAAGAAGGTCTCCATTATAGACCTCTATTCTATCAAACAATTCAACAATGAGTCAATAGCTGACTTCATTACTCATTGGAGAAGTTTAATCAACCAACTCTCCTTTTCTTTACCTCAACTTGAGCTCATTGAGCTCTTTTCAAGAGCATGTGCCAAGCACATCTCATCCACTTTGTGGGTTTAAACATTTTGCACATTTGATGAAGCTTTCACCATGGCCCGAAAGCTTGAACTCCACACAGTCGAAGAGGACAAGGTCAAATTGCGTAATAAAAATAGTAACACAAAATCCAATGATCCTTCATATTCTAAACCTTTTTCATCCAACTCCAAATCCAAGGGAATGGCAAATGCAGTGGTACTTCAGTCATCATCTTCAACAACAACCGACCAATCTCAACCTTCCACATCAGAATACATCACAAGACAATTCCAACAACAGCATGTACAGCATCAATATACTCCAACAGGAGAATCATACGCTTCCATTTTGGATAAACTAGTCAAGCAGGGGGTCCTCAATCTCCCTCAAATCTGACCACCCCAATTTGACCCCTCAAAGCCATCCCTGCCTGGTATAGGGAAAATGACTTTTGTAACTATCATCATGTCAAGGGTCATGACACAGACAATTACAAAACCTTCAAAAACATTGTCCAGGACATGTTGGACAAAGGGGATCTTGTTTTGGATAACCCAAATGCACTGGCTAACCAAAACATGGATGTCTTTAGACAACCAATTCCTAATCATCTCCCTAGTTAGCATAACATTCAGACCATGGCCGATGACCTTCACAAGCACAATATACGTACGGTCAACACGGTCTTTCCTATCATTCATAACCAACCTCTCCCACAGTTTGAAGAGGTTAGTCAACCTATTTGTCCACCACATGTAAAAGAGCCTTCTTCTCCTATTTGTCCACCACAGATAGAAGAGCCTTCTTCACCTATTTGTCCACCACAGGTAGAAGAGCCTTCTTCACCTATTTGTCCATCACAAGTAGAAGAGCCTTATTCTCCTATTTGTCCACTATAGGCAGAAGATCTTTCTTCTACTATTAGTCCTTCATCCACTCTTTCACACATAGGAGAGTCTCCTTTGACTTCTCCCATATTGGAGGATGCCTTGATGGCACCAACACTGGCAGCCTCACCCTCATCCTTATTATCATCAATGGGGGATCATACCTTCCCCACTACTCGACCACATGCAAAAGCCATGAACATCCCTATGCTCTATCCAACTGAAGAGCTACAATCTCCAATCCCTTCTCCATCGAGAGAGGAACTCACCACCTCACCTACTTCAGTCAAAGAAGATCCGGTGAAGGTAGATTTGAACCTCGCCCCACACAATAGTGGTCCTTGCACCAAACTAAAGAAGGCCACTAAACCATGTCGGAGAACTTCTCCACCACCATCACCATTGCCCTCTATTTTGGACCCATACCCATCTACCTTAATAGGAGTGCTCCCTACTCCAATACTTAACAAAAACAAATCACCTCTATTACTATCTTTACCTGGCAAAAACATACCTCCTCCAAAACATCCAACACCTCTCACAATGAAAGTGTCATCTACATGTGTGGTCACACCACCAAACAAAAAGATGGCATGAAAAACTCCTCCAACAACTCCTAAATAGAAGTTGTCATCTCCTACTGCAACAAAGAGTGCAGGCCCATTAGTGGGGTCCTATGCTTCATTGTTACGCCAATTGTTGTAGTCTTCTAGCATCATTTTCCCACCCCTTAAACCATACCAACCTCTCAGACCAAAACCATCTTGGTTCAATGACACTAAAATTTGTGCATATCGCTGCACGCCTGGGCATGACACTGAGCGTTGTTACACTCTTAAAGCTGTCATCTACCAACACTTAGTCAAGGACACCCCTCACATTGAGGATTCTCTTGACCACCCCTTTGGCAAACTACTGACACCATCCCATGTCTCCCAAACCTATTCACCTTCACACTCATCAACTCTCATATCAAAACCATCTTGGTTTGACGACACTAAATTTTGTGCATATCATCGCACACCTAGACATGACACTGAGCGTTGTTGTGCTCTTAAAGTTGTCATGCACCAACACCTGAAAAAGGACACCCTTTTCATTAAGGATCCTCTTAACAACCCTTTCAACAAACTGTAGACACTGAAATCGTGTCTAACCCTTGTTCATTCCCCCCCTTGGTCCATTCCTGACCCATTCCTAAAACATGTAATTACTAATTTAAAATAATAAACTTATTTTGAATTAACCCCCCCTCCTTGGACACATCACCAGGACACCTCGCCTAGGACATCTCACCTTGGACCATTTCCCATCCTATGACTCACCCAAGACCTATTCTTACTTCTCTCTAACCGCCTAACCAACTCTCGTGCGTATTTATCTTAACCTTCAACAATTCTTCCACTGACTATGCACTTGGCAGATGGAGAACAGGGTTGTTGGCCCTTTTAACTATTTTCAACCTGCCGACGTCGGTCAGCTGTCGGCCAACGCTGGTGGGATCGCTAACATCGGTTTACTTAAATCATCTTTAGACCCTATCCACGGCTAATCACAAAAATCACAAAATTCTAATCAAACTCTGAATCTCAGGAGCTAATCACAAATCTAGAATCTGGTGTCTTCGACCATCCGTCATTCTGTTAATCTCTCAATGAAGCCTCTCACTCTCTCCCTCAGGTGCAGCATCAGCCTTCTACACTAGCAACAAGTCCTCCACACAGGTTACATCAACAGTAGGTACGGGGATTATCAGCAGCAGCACACCTTCAACAAGGCACGGGTATGTATATTGTTTGTGTTTCCTTTATGTTTTCTAGTCATTTGCTTCTAAGTATTATGAATTAGATTTAGCACTATCTCCCCCAGATCAAACTATTCCCAAACCTAAATCCATATTTCCCTGTTTCCCTATTGCTTCCATCCTCTGTCAGACCATACACTCTGCCCATTCAACCAGACTCTCAGACCCAAATCCCAAACCATTCAACCAAGCCCAAAACTTTGTCTTAGACCACTCAAACAGACCCAGAGCCTTCCTTGGCCTTGTCCATAGATCAGACCTGACCAGACCCTATCCATGGACCACAGATTCGACCAGACCTCATCCAAAGACCATTGCCCCAACCGACGTTGGCCACTTCCCAAACCGACATCGGTAGGCTAACCGATGTCGGCAGACTAAACAACCGACGCCAGTAGGATCACCGACGCTGGCGACTGTGACCAGTCCGATAGCATCTCTCAGGTAAGCTTTTGCTTCCTTTTCATTTCCATCTTTTATCACTTTCAGTCTTTTAACATTTTGCTATTTATCAGACACTTCTTTTTATTGACTAGTGGGTTGATATCCCTTAAGGAAGTCTTCATACTTCTGGGATCAAGCTTTCGCTTGGCAACCCACCATCTATCCATCTAACGCCTTCTTTTGTCCAAGTCTCTTTTCTTTGCAGGTGTCATTCCTCCACAGCCAAAGAGGAGTCCTCACAGTGTCTGGATTACGGTGCGCAGACTATATCCAGGTACATACAAGCCTTGACCATCTCTTAGTTTCTAATTCTTCTCTTGAATGTAGAAAGCAAAATTTGAATAGAAACATTCTGGCATGCCCAGTGGGACACTTAAGGGCCTTCCTTGGGTTCCTTTCCTTCTTTTTTCATATAGGGTGCATTAGGATTCTCCCTTTTCACCTCGTTCTTCTTTTCCAAAAGACATCATAAGCAGGAATAAAAAGAACTTTTCTTTTCCTTTCTTGCATTTCTAGACTAGTCCAAAATCATATCCTCCAACCCTTTCTCAACTTGTTTTCATTCCAACTTAACATTTCGACTTGGGCTTAAAACTTATTGCATTACATTTTTGCTTGTGCTTGCATTTCTTAGTCCACACTTAGTAATTAACAAACCGCATATTGAATTAATCTAGTCCACTTCATGTTACACAACCTAAACCACTTGCACTAAAACAAACATCAAACTCACTTGAGACAAGGCCCGATTGGGATTTCATCACCCAGCAGATACCTTACCTATCCCAGCGATCCTACTTGGATTTCATCACCAAGGGGAAAGCCCACTCTGTTCCCTGGCAGAGTCTAATCTATAGGGAAAGTATATTTTGGCTAAGCGAGACCAGCTTATCACTGGCCTCGTGAAGTGAGGGGAGCTTGCTCCTTAGCACCAGGCCACGTAACGAACCTAATACAAACTTCTTGAGCACCTAAACAAAACCTGAAACCATCCATAGACTACTTTTTCTAGGACCCTTCTAATAGCCAACCTCCCAAACATCACTTTAAGGCATAAGCCACAGGATTCTAAAAAGTTGATTCTTAGAATTTAACGCTTAGGGCCTGTATGTTTCTCTCTCTATTTTTCTGTTCTTATTTGGTTTTTTGAGCTAGTGAGGATGTTCTCTTCCTTTTTTTTCCAAAAATCTTCAAATTTTTCTGAGTTTCTAGAAACCACAGTCACCGGCATCGGCTTTTCCACCGACGTCGGCCACCTTCCTCCACCGGCATCAGTTATCTGACCGACGTCGGCCATTTTCCCTTACTGAAATTGGTTTTTAAACCGACGTCGGTCACTGTCACAATCCTTTTTTCCAAAAATAGCAACTTAAAACCTGACCCCTTTTTCTACCAAAACCTCATTCTGAGTTTCTGAAACTAAAAACACACAGTTTCTGGAACCTGACCCTCTTCTTGACCACGCTCTCTCATCCCTAACCAATCCTATCATGGAGTTCCACTCAGAGACTGAAAGAACTCCTACAGGACCAACCCTGACTCAGACTCCCATCATCCCTGAAGGGGACCAACATTTTGAAAGATTCTTGGACCTCAACATCATAGCCCTCCAAAACTATCTTGCAAGAGACCCAACGTGAGACCTTTCGGGTGAAGCGGTGATGACATTAACACCGTCTGCTACCCAGGCTTTTGCCTCAACCGTTTACCCGACCATGGCCAATATGCAAAGTTTGGCCTCCCCATCCATTTTTAGACCAACCTCCATCAGGGTTCCATTACCCCCTCAACCACACGCAATTCAACCAAGTTCTACATCATACCAGAACTTGATTGTCTCGACCCCTCACACTCTTGCGCCCATGACTGCAGGAGTGCCAACCTATCCTTCTACCAGTGCCGTCATGCAACCACCCTTGGCGGTATCTAGTCCACTTATACCCTTGACCTTCATAACTCAACCACTTTTGGCCTCCACGTATGTCCCTGCGATTAGTCATCCGTACGTTGCCCCCTTACTGGTACAACCGACTACGTCGTATGCCTCCTCTAGCATCTTTCAAGTGCCCTACAACCTAGGGGGTGCTCCATCTGCCAATTTGTCAGCAGATGTCATTAAAATGTTGATGGATAAAATGTCCATTCTTGAGACCTCTATCTCTGGTTCACGCAATGCTCTCTCGTATGAGCAAATTTGCAACGAGCCCATTCATCCTTCTGTCCCTATCCGACCATACCCCAGCTAGTGGGAGCTTCCTAAATTTACTCGCTTTTAGAGTAAGGAGGACCCGCAACAACATCTACGGGCATTCGGACATGCCTGCTATCTTATTGCCCTCGACGATGCGTTACTTTTACGCACATTCCCTATGTCCCTTTCTGGCTCTGCCCTTGACTGGTATAGCTCTCTTGCCAGACATTCTATCTTTTCATTCATTCAACTTGCCCAATTATTTCTCGACCATTTTTCTATCAACATCACCAAACAAGTCTCAATCACAGACCTTTACTCCATCAGGCAATTCGACGATGAATCAATAGTTAATTTTGTCACCCGTTAGAGAGGCTTGATTAACCAGCTCTCTTTCTCCTTACCTCAACCTGAACTCATTGAGCTCTTTTCTCGAGCATGTGTCAGGCACATCTCTTCTACCTTGTGGATTTAGACATTCTGCACTTTCGACGAAGCTTTCACCATGGCTCGAAAGCTTGAACTCCGCGCCATTGAGGAGGATAAGGTCAAATTGCGTAATACCAATGCAAAAACCAATGACCATTCTTCTTCCAGACCTTCTTCTTCTACCAACTCCAAACCCAAAGGAGTGGCCAACACTGTGGTCATTAGATCACCATCATCGACGACAACTAATTACTCTCAACCTTCTACATCTCCAAGCATCAGCAAAAAATTCCAACAATGGTACATCTAGCGTTCATACACTCCACTTGGAGAATCATACGCTTCCATTTTGGAAAAACTACTCAAGCAGGGGGTCCTCAATCTCCCTCCAATCTGACCACCTCAATTTGACCCTTCAAAAGCCCTCCCTACATGATATAGGGAGGACAACTTCTGTCACTTTCATCGCGTCCACGGCCATGACATCGACAATTGCCGAACCTTCAAGAACATCATCCAAGACATGATCGACAAGGGGGATCTTATTTTAGATAACCCGAACGCCCCGCCAAATCAAAACATCGACATCTTCAAACAACCATTTCCAAACCATCCACCTACTCAAAACAACATCCAAACCATGACTAATGACTCTCATGACCATAATATTCACACAATCAACACTATTTTGCCTCTTGTCCTTGACCAACCTCCTCCATCACAGGATGAAGAACTTTTTTCTCCTATTAGTCCTCCATCTATCTTTCTCATACTAGAGGACACCTCGACCATGCCTACGCCATTAGCCTTACCTTCATTTGAAGACCTTACCTTGCCTACTCCTCAATCACAAGCAGAAGGCACGATCATCCCTGCCTTCTTGTCTCTTGAGGAGCCACATTCTCCTATTTCTTCTCCACCAAGAGAAGACCCAGTCTCTCCACCCATTTTGACTGAAGAAGACCCAGTCACGGTTTCCTCTTGCCTTTTGCCTGAGATTGTTACATCTCACTCACCTCCGTCCACATCTAAGCCCAAACCCGCACAAGCGCCCACCTTACCAAAAGAGATTGAACCTCTTGGTGTTCGCCCCACATCTAACCTCGCCTCTCGCAATAATGGCCCTCAAACCATATCAAAGAAGGCCACTAGACCACACCGGAGGACTCCTCCCCCACCTTCTTCATTACCTTCAATTTTGGGCCCACATCCGTCCACTTTAATAAGAGTTCTTACTACTCCCATACTTCACAGAGGCAAGTTGCCTCCATTACTCCCTCAATCCCTCAGACATATATCTCTTCTAAACCATCGACCTATGCCTCTTATGCATCCCAAACCAAATTCATCAATCCCCACTGTGACAAAACATCCAGACCTGTTAGCCGGTTCTTATGCTTTGCTATTACGGCAATTGTTGTAGTCCTCTCGCATCTATCTCCCGCCTCTTAAACCATATCAATCTCTCAGACCAAAATCACCCTGGTTCGATGACACTCAGATTTGTGCGTATCATCACATGCTTGGGCATGACACCGAGCATTGTTGTGCCCTCAAGGTTGTCGTTCGCCATTGTTTAGAGAAAGACACCCTTCTTCTCGACCACATTATCAACAAATTTTCAACACTGCCTCTCTCATCAACTCTTGGATCAAGACCATCTTGGTTTGACAACTCTAAATTTTGTCATTATCACCACACTCTGGGACATGACACTGAGCGTTGTTGTGCTCTTAAAGCTGTCATTCGTCAACAATGGAGAAAGGATTCCCTTCTTATCAAGGATCCTCTTGCCCACCCCTTCAACAAATCATTAGTACCGACCCATGCTTCTCAAAATTCATCACCTAAATCTGGATCTCCATGCCAGACTATGGTCCCTTTGCCACCTTTAACCCCCTTATTCGAAATCAACACTCTCAATCTAACCACCAAGCCTCAACCAACCTCAACCAATCTGTCAAACATTCTCCCTAGTCGTTGGGGGAATTTAACCTTCATCCACGCCCCGACCAACCTTTCAACCCAGTCTCGACCACATATCAATCACTCTTTTAATCCTAAACCGTCAACCCGACCTCAACCAAACATTCAACCCGACCTCAACCAGACCGTCGACCCGCTCTCAACCAAACATTCAGTCCATCTTCGACCAAATGTTCAAACCAACCTCAATCAAACCTTGATCAAATATCAACCAACTTCTTTAGCATCGACCCCAAACTTTGACCAAACATTGACCAACTCTTTCAACATCAATCAACATGTGACCAATTTGGAACGAAGCCAATGGGGCAAGTTTGCTCCCAATTGACTCAGACCTTGCATCATAACACAATCATGGGTCAGGATTTTGTTAGAACCTGAGCCCCTCTATGTCTTGCCTCTTTGACCAGTCCACTATCAGTCAAGTAATTGTTCATTTGACGTTTAACTTGAGCTCATCCCTTGAGCAGTCCCTGTCACCATCATTCCTATCTACTTTCAACCCTCAATCCTAACCCTTTTGGCAAGCATGAACACTTTGTCCTAATAAAAGGGAAACCCTCTAAACCTCTATAGTCAAGTCCATGACCCAAAGTCTAATCAACAAAACAATCAAATATATATTAAAATGGGATACATATTCCAAGGTCATAAAACTATAAATATAGACTGCTCCCTCAAAGGATAGCTGCATCATCATTGTTGTATTTACTAGACTGCTCCTTTGAAGGACAGCTAGGCCAAAGTCATATCAAAAACATAAAAAGCAGAATATAGACCACTCCCTCGAAGGATGGCTATGCATAAATTTTGCTACATACACAGCACTATATCTGAAGCTTCTCGCATCGATCAGCTTCACGACATGACCACAAAGCAAGACAATATCTCATCGTAGGCTTCCTGCATCGATCAGTCTGCCTTCAAAAAAAAAATCACTGACAAAACTTTAGAGTCATGGACTTGTCTATAGTCATTCTCGGGGCCACCTATAAAGGGGCAACGTTGTTTCTACCAAAAAAAGGGTTCCCCCTTCCATCTCAGTATCAAACCTATCACCCCTGCATACTCAAGGGATTTCAAGCTCACTTAATGTCAAGTGATTCGATTACTGCTCTAACACAACCACTGGTCAACGACGCAATGCATGAACGGGTCTTTTGTTTCTAAACAACCCCTATCCATGCTCTCATTCTGGTCCTTGTCAATGAAAGAGCAATTCGCCTTTCACTTTTGACACATCTTGGTCACACATCCATCCAAATCATTATCTATCCAACCAAACTCAAACCCAAACCAAACCAATCAAACATTTTCAGACCAATGACATGACCTAGTCCATTTCACTAGTTTCTATGGACACCAATACGCATGGAAACTATCGACCCGACACAATTTATGTCAAGCATAAAAAATTACTTGCTGAAGCATAAATAAACCTCAATTCATTTTTAGCATACATCCATCACGAATATGGAAAATTGTTAGGGATGAAGAACCCCGACTAATGTTACAGAATACACCATTTGGAAAAGGCTGTAACATCATCTTCTCCTCACCTTGACCTTGACCAAGACCAATTCCATCCCTTTGACCATTCCTCCCTTTTAGGGAGAACTACATTGGCCTGAGGCCCTAACGACAAGGGCTATGTAGGCAGCACTCAATTGACATGGGGTCTTCTGGGGTTAGCTCAGCCATTCTCTTCATCACTTTCTTCCATCTCCTTCTCTCGTCACCTGCCAATCACATCACAAACAAGCACATATTTTCATAATCTTTAGCATAACCATTCTCATCATTAGCATTATCATAACACAATTACATTAATCATCATCACATTTGATCATCATAAACATAATATCAAAACATGCATCATCATCATAATCAAAAATACTCAATACATTAAACATTCAACAACATCCATAACACATCAATGATCCAAAACCATCATCATATATATATCAAAATCTTTTATACAATTACACAATCTGTGCCTCTGTCTCTCTCTCATACATCTCGCATCAACGGCTCACAGGCCAGTATATACATCTCCAAGGTCTGCCCTCAAGGTTGTGGCTGTGGTGGTGGTGGCGGTGGCCAAGAAGATGTTGTATCCTCTCCCCCCTCTGATTTGTGCCATCTGCGAGACCTAGAAGTCATCGCTTGAGACATAGACCTCTGTCAGCTCTACTCTGCCCACATCTCCGAGTATCACTGTATCTAAGGGAACCCCCTAATGGCCCTCTCATAATAAGCGATCTCATCTAGCGCATCACTATATCTAACTAGAGATACAGTCTGTGGTGGACCCATCTGCCCTGCTACTGTGCCCTGTCCTGACCCCTGTGGCTGTGGCTGACCTAGATGCACTGATACCGACGGTCCTTCCCCCTGTGAAAATGCCAGCTACTGAGATGGCTGCTGTAATGGACCCTGTCCTCCAAAGCTCTGACCTACCATTGCCTGTGCCTAGGTTGTAGCCAGCTATCCTTGTAACAGAGTGACCTGCACTGTAATGTTTCCACCTGTCCTGTCATCTTCGTTAGCTCCCCTGTAACCCTTGCCATTTGTCCCTACAAAATTGCAACCTGGGCTTGAGCTGCATCTCTCTCCTGTCACGCAGTGTCCCTCTCCTCGCGAGCTGTACCCCGTTCCCTCGTAATAGCTTGCAGATCCAGCTGGGGACCCACTTGTATGCCTGTGTACTACCTTTCCCACCATGCCGTGTAAGCCTCTATACAACTTGGGTCAGCCACCCCAGGTCTTGCCGGCAACTCCTCAAAATTTGGGCCCTCTGTCTCCTCTGGAAGTGGGAGTGGCACCTCAATGTCATCTCATCTGTACGGTGGGAATGCAGGAGGTATGTCCTATAGTAGCCCGTACTGGCACCACACTCTCTCTACTGGGATCCTCTCAAGCTCACCAGCTCACCTACCTCTGACCCATCGCATGCTCTGAGTCCCGACCATCTGCTCACCCTGGTTCTGAATGCTGGATACACCAAGTATGGTCTCCAAACGATATCTACTAGAATCAGGGCCTCTAGTACCCCTCGGTAGTGATCAATATCTCTGACCACTCTGTCTAGCCACGTCTGTGCCATCACCTTGTGCCATCACCTAAATCCAACCCTGAAGCCAGCCTGGATCGCCACTGGGAGGCCAAGAGGTCGGGTAACCACAATGTGCTCGTATGCCCAATAGTGCAGAAGGTGGCCTGCACACAGACTATACCATCACCACCGACTGATGCCCCATAACTCTCTATATACTTGGGCCAAAAAGATGAGTGCCCAGGCGAACACTGTCTACTGCTCCAGCATGTCCATCAAAACCCTAGTCATAGCCACTGGGAACCTGCCTCCCTCGGCATCTGGCAACACATAGACGGTGATGCCGATCATCATCAAAACTACCAGCTGATGTGCACCCTCATCCACCACGTACAATGGCTCATAAGCAAAACTGGCTGAATGGTAGCTCATCTCTGTGATGTGCTCCCCAAATAGCATGACCATATGTATATCATGCGCCTCTCTCGAGCACGCATAGATGTCAACTCTGTGTATCGGCAGCCACAAAATCTGGTACACATCCTCGACCGTGACCATCATCTCACCCGTGGGTAGGTGGAAGGTGTTGGTGGCATGGTCCCACCACTCGATCAATGCCACCATGAGACTCACATCCCTCGCCACTCTGTAGTAGCATCTCAGACTGCCTAGCCCCACTGCGCTCATCTGCACCCACTCCTCAATTGCCATGCCTCTGTGCAGCCACATCAGCAAGGTCGGGAGGCGATCCCACAGCATCAGAGTCAGCCTCACCTGCATCCATCCACAGTCAATCTCATGTTAAAACTATTCCTACTCTTCCTATTTTACCAACCATTCTGACCATCTATGCCTAACCCAACACCCAGGAAGCCCTTGGCGTAGCTTCGACCTTTCGACTTAACCATTTTTCACCACCCTTTCTAACTAGGCAGCCACTGCCATCGGTTAGCATGCCGGTGATAGCACTCACCTAATCGATGTCGGTCACTTAGTGACTGACATTAGCAAGTTAGCGACTAATGCCGGTCACTAGTCGGCTGACGCCGGTGAACCCGCCGACATCAGTGACTGGTTCAGACCTAGGGCCAAACAGGGCGAGCCCTAAAAATTAGGGCTTCCCCTCTGAACCCCCTTACACTCTCCTTACCCCTCCTAAATCACTCCTAACCTATCCTAGACCCTTTACCCATCTTCTTAGCTACCCTCCACCTTGATTTCTGCCTAACAACAACTAAAATTTCAAAAACTAAATTCAAAACACAAAAATAGTTCAAATAGAGTTCAGGGCCATCCTACCTCATCATGGCATCATCGGCATGGTGGCACAATGGGTGCCACTAGTGGTGGACCTCCCATGGGTCCTCTACTCCCCTCTGCCATCTCTTCTGTGCCAATAACTCTACACGCTCCTGTTGGCCCACATGCATCCCTGCAGCATCCAATCGACTCCTTCTCTTCACCAATGTTCCTCTGCCACCTCGCACCGCTCCTTGGTCAGCTCTGGGTCACTTTCACTCAATCAACTCCAGAGCTCATTTTTCTCTCAATCAACAAGTAGCAAATGACTTTTGGTGGGCTGCTAATCTGGTTTTGTCAGATTTGGTAGGCCACCGACGTCGGCAATTTTGTGCCCTAGGCCGCTGATGTCAGCCGATTTAGGCCGACATCGGTTCCTTAGGGACACCGGCGTCGGTTTTGTCACTGACATCGGCAGACTTCAATCCTCCAGATTCTTTGTCATGACCAAAATCATGCCCCAATCAGTCAGCTTTCTTAATAGAAGTCATCTTGGCCCCCTGGGGCACACTTGAGATCACTTTTGCCTCCATCCATCGACCACCATACCTTGGAGATATCGACTATCTCTTCGGAATCTGACCACTTCCAAGATGAACGTTTCCTTGGTTGTTTTTTGAATGTATGCTACCTCACGAATAGATAGCAAAATTGTTTATAGACCTTATTTTTGGACCCTCACAAGTATAGGATCACAAGCCGGTTGATCCGCACTACTTGTGACTTTTTTCGTGTTTTTGGGAGCACTTCCTGAGCTTGGGATACCTGGAACACAACAACCATTTGGAGCTACAGCTTAGATTGAATAACCCGATCAGCTACGACTAATGCTGGGGCCCAGTTATTTCAATTTTGGCACTCTTCGACCTTTTGACTGCGACCATTTGACCTACCTATCCTGTGAAGTGGTATGCGCGCAATCACGACTTTTGCAGTGTTCACCCTCACTCTCCTTCTCATCCACCTTTTGTCAAATCGGCACCTGACATCAGGTTCCCTTCCCTTGACTCCCACTTTGAGGGGGAATACCTCATCCATACCTCGGGGCAATCCACATCATCCCACACTTGGGGCAACCAACTCCTATTTTTGTCTTGCAGTTCGTCCAGAACAACCAACAAGACAAAAAGGGGCAAATGTAGACACTGAAATCGTGTCTAACCCTTGTTCATTCCCCCCCTTGGTCCATTCCTAACCCATTCCTAAAACATGTAATTACTAATTTAAAATAATAAACTTATTTTGAATTAACCCCCCCCTCCCTGGACACATCACCATGACACCTCGCCTAGGACACCTCACCTTAGACCATTTCCCATCTTATGACTCACCCAAGACCTATTCTTACTTCTCTCTAACCACCTAACCAAATCTCATGCGTATTTATCTTAACCTTCGACAATTCTTCCACTGACTATGCACTTGGCGGATGGAGAATGGGGTTGTTGGCTCTTTTAACCATTTTCAACCCACTGACGTTGGTCAGCTATCGGCCGATGCCAGTGGGATCGCCAACGTCAATTTACTTAAATCATCTTTAGACCCTATCCACGGCTAATCACAAAAATCACAAAATTCTAATCAAACTCTGAATCTCGAGAGCTAATCACGAATCTGGAATCTGGTGTCTTCGACCATCCGTCATTCTGCCAATCTCTCAGCGAAGCCTCTCACTCTCTCCCTCAGGTGTAGCATCAGACTTCTACACTAGCAACAGGTCCTCCACACAGGTTACATCAATAGCAGGTACGGGGATTATCAGCAGTAGCACACCTTCAACAAGGCACGGGTATGTATATTGTCTGTGTTTTCTTTGTGTTTTCTAGTCATTTGCTTCTAAGTATTATGAATTAGATTCAGCACTATCTCCCCTAGATCAAACTATTCCCAAACCCGAATCCATATTTCCCTATTTCCCTATTGCCTCCATCCTCTATCGGACCATACACTGTGCCCATTCAACCAAACTCTCAGACCCAGATCCTAGACCATTCAACCAAGCCCAAAACTTTGTCTTATATCACTCAAACAGACCCAGAGCCTTCCTTGGCCTTGTCCACAGATCAGACCTGACCAGACCCTATCCACAAACCACAAATTTGACCAGACCTCATCCAAAGACCATTGCCCTGACCGACACCAGCCACTTCCCAAACCGACGTCGGCAGGCTAACCAACGTCGGTAGACTAAACAACCGACGCTGGTAGGATCATTGACACCGGTGACTGTGACCAATTTGACAGCATCTCTCAGGTAAGCTTTTTCTTCCTTTTCATTTCCATCTTTTATCACTTTCAGTCTTTTAACATTTTGCTATTTATCAGACACTTCTTTTTATTGACTAGTGGGTTGATATCCCTTAAGGAAGTCTTCATACTTCTGGGATCAAGCTTTCACTTGGCAACCCACCATCTATCCATCTAACGCCTTCTTTTGTCCAAATCTCTTTTCTTTGCAGGTGTCATTCCTCCACAGCCAAAGAGGAGTCCTCACAGTGTCTGGATTATGGTGCACAGACTATATCTAGGTACATACAAGCCTTGACCATCTCTTAGTTTCTTAATTCTTCTCTTGAATGTAGAAAGCAAAATTTGAATAGAAACACAAACCATCGACACCATCCCATGTATCTCAAACATCCTCACCTAAATCGGGATCTCAACGCAAGACTATGGTCCCTCTACCACCTTCTCCCCCATTATTCAAAATCAACACTATCAATGTGACCACTAGGTCACAAACCATCAAGGATAAAGGAAAAGAGAAAGTTTCTCTTCCTTGGACATATCCATTCATCAAGCCTTCTCAACCACCACAACCCAAGATTTCAATCTTGGGCACATCCTAATCAACATTTTTGAAGCCAATTTGTGGCCCCATGGTGAAAGAACTTCACCAAACTCTTGTGGAGACATCTTTGTATGACCTCATTCAAATCTCTCCATAACATCGTCAAACCTTGATCAAAGCCTTACAAGTAGTGGAGGTCCAACCTAGAGACCCCCAACCACTGACCACTTTAATCAAATCATTACCAACCATTGCCTACATCACCATCCCTAATTCTGAGATTCCAAACTCCAACCTAGAAGATCAGGATCCCTCCCTCTCAAACTAATCCTATCAAGCAAAAGCTTCACAGGATGCATCCTTACGTCACACTCCTTGTCAAAGAGGAGCTTCAACATCTTCTCTTCATCTCATTTATCTAACTCATTGATCATCCATAATGGGTGACAAACATTGTCCCTGTCACAAAAATGACTGGGGGAATTTGACTTTATACTAACTATCACAACATCAATCAAACATCAACCAACTTCTTAATCATCTTTAACATGTGACCAATATGGAAAGAAGCAAATGGGGTAAGTTTGCTCCTAATTGACTCAGACCTTACATCATGACGCACAAGCATAGATCAGGGACTTATTATTTATCTTCTTTCGAAGGCCGGCCAAAACTTGAGCCCCTTAATGCCTTACATCTTCGACCATTCTATTGTTAATCAAGTAATCATTCACTTGATGTTTAACTTGAGCTCATCCCTTGAGCAACCCTTGTCAATCCTATTCCCTTCAACCCTTTTTCCCTACATTAGTCAACCCTATTGTCAAGCACGAATACTTTATCCTACTAAAAGGGAAACCCCCAAACCTCTATAGTCAAGTCCATGACCAAAACTTTAGTCAAAACAAAACATATAAAATTGGGATGCCTATTCAAAGGTCATAAAACTCTAAATGTAGACTGCTCCCTCGAAGGACAACTACATAATTGTTGTAATTGATAGACTTCTCCCTTGAAGGACAGATATTCAAAGACATTCAACCATACAAAGCAGAATATAGACCACTCCCTCGAAGGATGGTTATGCCCAAATCTTGCTAGAAATAGCACTCTCTCAGAATCTTCCTACATCGATTAGCTTCACATATGACCACAAAACAAAACAACATCCCCACGTAGACTTCCTGCATTGACCAGTCTACCAAAAAAAAAATTGACTAAAAAACTATTAAGTCATGGACTTGCCTATAGTCATTCTCAGGGTCACCTATAAAAGGGGCAAATTTATCCTTGCTAAAAAGGGTTACGCTATCCTCACATCTCACATAATCAAACCTATTACCCCAACATACCCAAGGGATTTTGAGCTCACTTAATGTCAAGTAATTTGACTACTTCTCTAATACAAACCAATGGTCAATGACATAATGCATGAACGGGGCTTTTATTTGCAAAAACCTTATCTATGCTATCATTATAGTCCTTGCCAATGAAAGAGCAATGCACTTTTCACTTTTTACACCTTGGTCACATACAACCCAACCAAATCTTTTTCTGACCACTAACATTATCATAGCCTATTCACACTAGTTTCTATGGAAACCAATACACATGGAAACTATTGACCACACAATTTATGCGAAGCATAAACCATTACTTACTGAAGCATAAACATACTCATTTCATTTTTAGCATACACCATCACAAATATGGAAAATTGTTAGGGATGAAAACCCATACAACCAATGTTATAGAATACACCATCACCTAATATGGAAAAGGCTGTAACATCATCATACACTCACATAACTTATGTTACAGAACACATCCTCACATAATATGGAAAAGGCTGTAACATCATCATACACTCATCATTTCAAGCATGTACTATCTGACATATGGGAAGTGCTAAACCATTCACATGACCAAACCAATTATCGACCTCTTCAAATCTCTTCTTCCCTTTTGGGAGAACTACATTGGCCTGAGGCCCTTAAAATAGGGGCTATGTAGGTAGCACTTAGATCACATGACGTCTTCTGGGGTTAGCTCGGCCACATTCATTTGTCTGTCTATCTAATGGACCAACCATATTACCTTTAACCATGACTTAACCTAGTCAAACCCAATCCATAACCTACCCTCTTCCTCCCTTTTAGGGAGAACTACATTGTCCTGAAGCCCTTCAAACAGGGGCTATGTAGGCAGCACTCAATTGACATGGGGTCTTCTGAGGTTAGCTCGACCATTTCTTCATCCGTCCATCTAATGGACCAACTATCTATACCAACCCAAAATCATGACCAAACAACCAGCCCTGACACTGTAGAAGTCACCTTAGATTTCTCATGGGGCACATTGGAGATCGCATACATCTCCCCATCCACAACACACTACACTTGAGATGACTTATATCTCAGCCTGACTCGACCAATGACCTTGGAGATCATGACTATCTCCTCAGACCATGACCACTTTTGAGACAACTATGCCTTGGTTATTTTGATTGCATATGCTACCTCACGAATAGTTAGCAAATTGTCCATGACCCTCACAAGTATCAAATCATGCCCAAGTTGATCCCCACTACTTGTGACATTTTCATGTTTTCCAAGAGCACTTCCTGAGCCCAAGATACTTGGACACATGATGACCAATTGGAGCTACAACTTGGATCAAATAACCCAATTAGCTACAACTAAAAGTTGGGGCTTGATTATTTCAATTTTAGCACTCCTCAACCTTTGACTGTGACAATTTGACCTACCTATCATGTGAAGTGGTATACATGTAATCTCAGCATTCACACTCCAACTTCACCATACACATCCACTATCTATCAAATCGGCACCCGATATCAGGTTACCTTCCCTCGACTCCCACTTTGAGGGGGAACACCTCATCCCTTACCCAGAGCAACCTACACTTCATTTCATACTTGGGGCAACTTACTCCTATTTTTGTCTTATAGTTCATCAAGAACAACTAACAAGACAAAAAGGGGCAAATGTAGACACCAAAATAGTGTCAACTCCCCTTGGTCCCTTGCACACCTTTATTAATTTAAAATAAACTAACTATTTTAAATTAATGACATCACCCTAGACACCTCACCTTGGATTCCTAGCTCTTAGACCATTTATCACCTATGACTAATCATAATTACCTAAGACCTATTCCAACTCTCCCACTAAGCCCCGCACCTAATAAATCTACCTTTGGACCATTCACCAATGACAACTGAACTTGGTAGATGGAGGAATGGGCAAAAGGCTAAAAATAGCCTTTTTACCCCTTTTCTAGCTGCTGACGTCAGTTAAGCGTCGGCCGATGCTGGAAAAATCACCGACATCAGTTGCTTAAAACTAAATTCTAACCTCGGCTCTTACCCCAAATGCAAATTATCTTACTCTCGAGATCTGAATTCTCTTGCTCCTCGACTCCTTGCATATCAAAGGTAGGCTTTAGGATGAGGCATTAGCATTCTATCATCACTCTCTAGGCTAAGAAACTCTACATAATTCACTCCACACTAGATTGAAATGTTGCATGAGGTCTCCTACATCAGCCATAACGGGAACAAGTCTTCTACACTTCTGGTTCTCCACCAAGAGCTAAGTATTATTTTGGTTTATATTTCAGTATTTTTAGAATACATTGGTGATTAGTCCATTGAATATTCTTGAGTATTATTGATAGACAACCCAAATTTCTTCCCAGAGAGGCTGAAAAGCCTTCCTCTCATTCTTATTCTCTTTTCACCCCTGTCCTCTACCTTTGCCCCTTTTTAGACCATATTCACTGCCCTGCAACCCTTCACAAACCATTAAACTCTCAGACTCCTTCCAGACTCCTATGTCAACCATAGACTTTCCCTAAAACCCATCCAAGGCCCATTGCCCCTACTGACATTGGCATCAAGGCCCATTTCCCCTACCGACATCGGCAGCCTAATTGACGTCGACAACATTGACCAACTGACGACGGCAGACTAATCGGCATCGGTGACTGTGAGAGGTAGATTACAGGAATCAGGTATGCATTATCTATTTCTCTTCTTTAGCCTTTCATCATTTCTCTTTTTAGCAACACTCTTTTGTCAAATAAGTGGACTGTCATCCCTTAAGGAAGTCTTTGCACTTCTGGGACCGAGCTTTGTTTGGCAGTCCACCATATATATATCTAACATTCTCTTTGTTTAAGTCTTTCTTATCTATAGGTGTCATCCTCCATAGCCAAAGAGGAGCTCCTTCAACGTCTGGATAATGGTGCACAACTTAATATGGGTATCATCTAACCCCTGACCATTTAACTTTAGTTTCTTATTTCTTCTGAATGTAAAAAGTGAAAAATGAGTTAAAAACACCCTTCTTCAAGACTAAATAGGTCATGTGTCCTTGATATTCATCTATAGAATACCTCTATGATCATCATTAAATTATTATCTTCTCTCTCTTTATGGTTTTAAACATGTATCCCAACCTCCTTAGGTTATTTATTTATCAATACATTTTCTTAACCTTAGCTAATTCAAATAGGTCTAAAAAGCCTTGTATATATACTCATCTCTTGTTCATATACCACTTGGTGAGCCACACACACTTAAAATATTAATTAGGCCATATAATATGTCTTATTAAATCTCATTAAAAATATAAAAATTATCTTTTAGTCCCTTTTGGTCTGTCATGACTCTATTAGGCCTCATTTCCCTTTTAGGTCTTATGGAGACCTAATTGCATTAGACCTTCTTATCAAAACATTAACATTTGATCCTTGGAAGACATTAAACCTTCATATACATCAATATAATTTAAAAAACAACTCAAATATACTTTATTAAACTTATTCTAGGCTCCATAACACTTTTTAGGTCCAACCACTTCATGAAACCTCTAAATAGTTCTCAGTCCTATTAGGCCTATGTACACCAAAAAGTCTTCCTTTCAATACGAACGTTAAAACACGCTTGACCCACTAAAATATGATTAAAAAATTACATAAATATAGTATAAATTAACTAAATTTCATTACCAAAATAATTATACACTTCCACTTAGGAGATAAGGCTTCAATAACACCTCTACAACTCACTCAAAACTGCCAGTTTATCTCAAAACACAATCATCGTGACTTAGACCTCCAACACTTGTGTAGAAAATTTCCATGACTCTTGATGCCTGAAAATGGTTATTATAGATCATTATGACATCCTAAAATGTAAAAATCATATGGTCTAATGATAAATATTAGTCTTGCATACCAATCTCATGACCTTATATCACATTGTCTTATTTGAACCAGAGAAGTCAACTTATGAGAAACTTTCTCATGATATTCACTAACCTCAAAAACTTATTTAAAAAATATTCATGACTTATAAGTCTTGAAAAACATGTCCATTTACTTGGTTTCATCATTCTATCATGAAAAAAAACTCTAATGCATCTTCTCAATGTTGCCTAGGTTTTACATTATTTACACCATTAGGCCTGTTAACGACTGGCTAATTTGAAAGACTAGTTTAGCACACTTAAAGGGTAAAACCTACCCAAAAAAATCATGATAATAAATTATGAGTCTCTATATTATTTTCACATTCATTTTCTTTCCTTTACCAATGCAACATTTGACTGTTATAACAAATTCTTCACAAATAAGCCTATATTTGTGCATTTTCTCTCTCATATGAATAACCATTATGGGCTATTTTGAACAATATATTTCACATTGGGTCCTTATTAGGGTTTTATGGAGGTTTAACATAGGTTTTGGTGTTAATAATTATTCATAAAAGACTATATATTAAATCCAAAACCAATTCTTAGAGATATTATCTATGACCCTTCTCATCTCTTCTTAATATTATCTCCTTATTATATTAGGTTCCCATGAAGAGGTTACATGTTCCAACAAACACCTAAAATTCCTTCTTAGGTTTGCATACCTTCATTTAGTACACTCAAGAGACCTCAAAACTAATTTTCATATCTTTTAATACAAACCATGACCTCATAATTCATGATCACTCTTGTAAAAACTTTAATTACCTCTATCCATGCTCTCTTTCACACATTCACCTTGAAATCTGATCCTCATGCCTTATTAGGCCAAGTAGGGTCTAGGAGTGGTCTAGGTTTAGACTTGGTCTAAAGGTCCTACCTATATAGGCTCACCTTTAGATGATCATGAGCACTCCAATGCCTCAAATACATGCTCAAATAGTGTCATACATCATTCACATGATTTTTTTCATTAATTTTCATGCACATACCTCTTCATGTCATGACTAGGCTCATGACTAAATTTCTTATGCAACTTTACATCAATGACATGTACCTCCATGCAACCATAAAGTATTACTTGCCTTCAAATTCTCTCTTTTTCCTTTAAATTCTCTTTTATTACAACATATTTCAATTATAACACTCCATCAATTCCCATTGTCACATCAATACACTACCAACTAGGCACCCTCTCTTAATGACATCAACCTCATGTAAGATGCAACTTTGACATTAATGATAATACTCAATAATCTCCCTGTTTATCATTGATAGAAACCACTCTCAGAAAATTCTCTTGACTATCAAATTCTCCCTCATTATAAAATTCCTCCCCCTTTGACATAAATGACAAAGTGATGTCTATAACTTCTTGGATCATAGTCCTTGCAACCAAAATACTCAACACATAAGACTATGATTTTATGAGTCATAATATAAGCATGATCCCCCTATCTCCATGCATACCTTCTTGTCACTACTCACTTACTCTTAGAGATGATGAACCACCTAATTATCTCCCCCTAAGTACTTAGCTTTCTCATTGACTGCTAGGGGCATAAATTACACCCAATTCCTATCTTAGGTGTTCAAATGTTTCCTTTAGAAGTAGTTTGGTCAAAATGTCTATAATTTGATCCTATGTAGAAACATATTCAAGTCTAATACTTTATTCACTTACCTACTCTCTTATAAAATGATACCTAATGGGAATGTGTTTAGTCCTTAAGTGCATGATAGGGTTCTTTGAGATGCTTACATCACTTATATTATCATAACAAATGGGGATAGGACCATCATACTCTACCTTGTCTCTTAAGTTTTGTCTCATCCATAGGACCTGAGTGTAACATGAATTTACTTTAATTTACTTAGCTTCACAAGTATATAATGTTACTAATCATTTCTTCTTACTTATCTATGAAACTAGGCACCCACATAAGAATAAAGATCCTCCACTATTACTCTTCTTATCATATAGACTTCTTACCCAGTCTACATCTATATAGACTATCAAATTTAACTCCTTGATCCTTGGATACCACAACCCAAACTCCATAGTCCCCTTGAAATACCTAAGTATCCTTTTCACTGCTTACAGATTATTTTCCTTTAGATCTGCTTGAAATCTTCCCACAAAACCTATTGCTTGCATGATGGCAAGTCTAGAGGCAATGGTGTCTAGAAAACTTCTAATAGTTGACCTATATGATGGCTAATTGACCTATATGATGTCTGATTGACCTTTAGAGACTCTTCTTCCTTTCTTAACTTACACCCTATGAACATAGGTGTACTAACTTCCTTGCCATATTCCATCTCAAACTTCTTCAACATATCTCTTATGTACTTAGCTTGTGAAATGAATATACCTTTTTTTAGATTAAGTGGTTTGCAACCCAAGAAAGAATGATAGTTCTCCCAGCATGGATATCTCAAACTCTTTATTCATCACCTTTGTAAAGGCCTTGGTCATGTTCTCATTATTTCTACCAAAGATGATGTCATCCACATAGACAAACACTATCAACCAATGGTCATCTTCTATCTTTATGTACATATTACTATCTAAAACTCATATTTTTAATCCTTGATCCAATAGATACTTGTCCAACCTAGCATACCAAGCTCTAAGATCTTGATTTAGACCATAAAGATCCTTTTTTAATCTATGAATATATTATTTATCACCTAATAGTGATAACCCCTTAGGTTGATCTATGTACACCTCCTCTTCTAAGTTCCCATTCAAAAAGGAAAATTTTACATCCATTTGGTATACCTTGAACACTTTGAATCGTACATATACTAAAAATAATATGATGGCCTCCAATATTGCTAATGGTGAAAAGGTCTCCTCAAATTCTACCCTTTAAACTTGTGCATATCCATTACATACCAATCTAGCCTTGTTTCTAATGACTTCTCCATCTTTATTCGGCTTATTTCTAAACACCCATTTTATGCCAATGACATTCTTGTATCTAGGCCTAGGAACTAGTTCTAAAGTATCATTCTTCTCTATTTGATCCAAATCCTCATTCATAGCTTCTATCCAAAACTTGTCTTTACTTGATTTTACAAGTTTATTAGGTTTAATCTTGGACAATAGAGAAACATTATCTTGATTTAGGTTACTTATCAATCTTCTCCTCATTTTCATACCTGCATCCTTATTACCAATGATTTGTGATTTAGGATGATCTCTTTGAATCTATCTTAATGGGCCTTTTGTGTCTTGTATTTCCTCAACTTCTTCTTCTTCCTCATCAACCTCTATAGTTTCCTCTTCATTCTTGAATTCCATATTCTCTAATGTATCTTTGACTGTGAGTGTAATTTCCTTATCTCATCAATCTTCACATTGGTGATATCCACTATCTTCTACAGCCTATTATTATATCATCTATAGGTTGAGCTTATTGATGAGTATCCCAAGAATATACCTTCATTAGACCTAGAATCAAACTTTCCTAATTATTCATCATCTCTTTTAATGAAACATTTTCTCCCAAACACTTTAAAGTCTTCCATATTAGCAAGTCTTCCTTTCCACATTTCATAAGGAGTCTTGTTGCCATTAATATTTATATATCCTCTATTAAAAATGTATACTATAATGCTCATGACCTCTCTCCAATTTCCATTGAATAACCTATACTAATTTATCATAGTTATTTCCATCTCTTGAACTATCCTATTTTTTCTTTCCACTACCTCACTCTATTGAGGTGTCCTAGCTATTAAGAACTGTCTCCTTATCCCATAGACCTCACATAATTCCTCAAAATCATTAGACCTAAATGATCCTCCTTTTTCAGATCTTAGGCACTTGACCTTCCCATTTTTATCATTATCAATAAGGCCTTGAATGCTTTGAACTTGTCAAGAGCTTCTAAATTTCTTTCAAAAATGCTACTGAAATCATTCTTGTGTAGTCATCTATGATTAATATGAAGTAACTATCTCCTTGAATACTTTAAATTATTGTATATCCATAGAGATATATGTGTATTAACTCCAAATGTATTATAGTAGAGTAATCTTTGGACTTGAACCTTCTTCTAGTTTTCTTCCCATGTTGACATGCCTTGAAAAGTATGTTTGTTAGTTTGGTGATCTTAGGCATGTTCTTCACAGACTTCTTAGTGTTTATTTTGACAAAATTTTCAAATTTTAGGTGGCCTAACCTTCTGTGCATAAAAAAAATTCATCCATCTTGATCATAAAGTATTTCTCATTCTTAATTTTATTTAAGACATATAGATTGTTACCAGTCCTCTTAGCATTGGTAATTAGCCTTCCTGATTTGGCTCTTATTATATCACATTCTCTATCATGAAAAGTTAGTGTGTGTCCTTGGTTTCACATTTGACACACACTAAGTAGGTTATGTTTTAAATCTTCCACATATAACACATTCTATGTCTTGGTTTTCCCATTGTCCAAACTCAAGACACCCTTGCCAACTATATTGGTAGTTATGTTATCTCCAAATTTCACTATTATTATAGCATTCTTCTTTAATAAGATGAACTTATTCTTTCCTCCTATCATGTGGCTTGAGAAACCACTATCTATATACCATTTTATGCCTTTATATTGAATGTGAAAGGTAGACTGAGCTAGCATAGATTATTTTCCTTTAATCTTTTGCTCCTCTTTAGTAAATAATCAATCTTAACTCTTAGGCTCCATATGATCAGTATTGACTTTATTTTTATTCCATACCAATGTTTGACTCTTATCATGCACTTTAGGAGTTACATATACCTTTTTAAGTCTTTATGGCCTTCTAACTCTATTAGGATAGAATCTTACAATGTGTTCCATATTATGATAACTATAGAAAATAATATTACTATACTTACCTCATGACTAATCACTCCTTCTCTCATGGTCCCATGATAACTCATCCCTTGAGACCATTATTATTACATTGGGATATCTGATTTGTCTCTGCATGTTGACTTTCATGTTAGTAATCTTGACTTGTTTTGACTTCTCATGATTTTTCTCAAACTTATTCATATTTTCTATAAGCTTCTCATGCTCAACCTTTAAGGAATCTAGATATGTATTCAACTTATCATACTCAACTTATTTTGATTTAAAATTTGTATTGACATCTTATAATTGATTTTAGAGATCCTTGATGGTCTTTTCATTCCTTTTATCTTCTTTGACCATATCACTCTTCAAGGTATATATTTTTTCCTTAAAATCCTTGACCATAGATCTCAACTCATACTTCCTCCTTTTTTTATGATTAAAATCATCTAGGGTACTTATGAATTTATCTTAAAGGTATACTTTAGCTTCTCCTTATTCACTATCATAGTAGACTTACTCCTCATACATGTTGTCTTCTTCCACTTGATCATTAGACATCTTGTGCTTCTTAAGATCACCTTTAAGTTGTTAGGCCTGATTCAAAATACTATGATTTGATATTAATTATTGGAATAATAATGATTGAGAGGGATTAATTAGTGTCAAAAACCTTTCAATCAAGTATCCATAACCAATAATGAATCATTCAAAGTAACTTAGTGATCTAACAATGTGTTAAGAACCAATCACATGAGTATGAAATAAGATAACACATCACATATGTGGGAAACCCTCATGGGAGATAAAACATAATGAAACAAACCTTGGAAAAAATTTCATATAATACAATGTATCAAATTTATTTTATCACCAACCCAACATGGAGTACCAACCCTAGATTTATCAAGCATCTACTTGACTTTAACAAGCACCCACTTACCAAGAGGTTACAACCCCTTATGACTAAGCACCAACTTAGTAAAAAGACACTTATGAAAGCACAAACATAAAATTCATCTCCAAATCTTTCTTAAATAAGAACCAACTCAATCAATACCAATTTTTCAATCTCCAACTTGCAAAGAAGCTTTAACTCCCTCTTTGACCAAGCACCAACTCAGGCAATCAACCATTTTTCTTCCACTCAGCTCTTTATCTAATCTATCCACTACCATAAACTATAAAAATATATCTTATGAAAATTTTATATCATTTTAATATATAATGATCACTCCTTTATCTCTACTCCACTTGATCTCTCTCAAAACTGCCTCTAGGCTTCTTCACTCAACTATCCCTTCTTTAAGATTGAATAGGTTATGTGTCCTTGATATTCATTTATATAATACCTATATGATAATCATGAAATTATTCTATTATATCTCCTAAGGTTTTATAATATGTTTCCCAACCTCCTCATTCTCATTGATTTATCAATCCATTCTCTTAACCTTAGCTAATTAAAATAGGCCTAAAATGCCTTATGTATATACTCATCTCTTGTTTATATACCACTTGGTCATCCATACACCCTTAACCTCTTAGGTAATACATATAATAGGTCTTATTACATCTCATAAAAAATATTAAAATGACCTTTTATTACCTTTTGGTCTGGCATGACTCTATTAGGCCTTATTTCCCTATTAGGTCTCATGGAAACCTAATTACATTGGGCCTTCTTATCAACACATTACCATTTGATCTCTAAAATACATTATACCTCTATATACATAAATATAATTTAAAAAACTAAAATATACCTTATATAATTTAATTTTATCTCTATAACATGTTTTAGGTCTAACCACTTCATGAAACCTCTCAATAGTACCCAATCCTATTAGGCATGTATACACCAAAACATCTACCTTTAAATATTAAAGCTCAAACACACTTGAGACACTCAAATATTATTTTAAAAAATTACATAAATATAGCTTAAATTAACTCAAATTAATTACAAAATTCATTAGACACTTCCACTCAGGAGATAAGGCTTTAATAACACCTCTATAACTCACTCAGAACTACCAGTTTAACTCAAAACATAGTCATGGTGACTTAGACCTCCAACACCTATGCAAACACTTTCCATGAATATTGATGCATGTGTATGGTTATTATATATAATTAATACATTCTCAATTTTAAAATTCATATGGTATAATGATAAATATTGGTCTTTCAAACCAATCTCATGACCTTATATCATGTTGTCTTATCTGAACCAAATAGGTCAACTTATGAATAACTTTTTCACAATATTCATTGACCTAAAAATCTTATTTAAAGAATAAAAATGATTTAAAATTCCTAAAAAACATATCCATGTACTTTTTTCAATCATTCTATCAGGAAAACATACTCTAATACATCTTCTCACTATTGTCTGTGTTTTACACTTTTTACACCATTAGGTTTGTTAGTGACTATCTAACTTGGAAGACTAGTTTAGCACACTATAAGAGTGTAACCTATACATAAACCTTAATGTTCATAAATTATTATTCTTATATTATTTTCAAATTCATTTTATTCCTTGACCAATGCAACATTTGACTACTACAGTAAATTCTTCAAAAATAAGCCCGTATCTATGCATTTTCTCTCTCATCTGACTAACCACCACCACCTAGAGGTACTTGGGAGAGTATAAGACACTATAAAATAGTGTTTATATGATTTTTATACCATTATAGGTTGTTTTAAAAACTATATTTTACATTGGATCCTTAGTAGGTTTTTAGGGAGGTTTAACATAGGTTTTGGTATTAACGATTGTTCATAAAGGACTACCCCTTAGATCCAAAAAAAATGCTTTGAGATATTATATAGGACCCTTACCCATATCTCATTTATATCTCATGTTCCCATTAAAATTTTACACATTCCAAAAAACACCTAAAATTCCTTCTCAGGTTTGTATACCTTCATTTTTCACTCAAGAGACCTCAAAACTAATTTTCATGCCTTTTCTTGCAAACCATGACCACATACTTCATGATCACTCTTGAAAAAAAATTAATTACATATATCCATGATATAATTCACACATTAACCTTGAAATCTGATCTTCATGCCGCATTAGGCTAGGTAGGGTCTAGGAGTGGTCTAGGTGTAAACTTGGTCTAAAGGTCCTACCCCTGTAGGCTCACCCTAAGACTCTCATGAGTGCTCCAATGCCTCACATACATTATTAGATATTTACATGTAAATTTTCATTAATTTTCATGCATATACTTCTTCATGTCATGGTTAGGCTCATGACTAAGCTTCTTATGTAACTTGGTATCAATGACTTATACCTTTATGCAACCATAAAACATTAGTTGCATTCTCTCTTTTGCCTTCAAATTCTCTTTCACAACAACATATTTCAATGACAACACTCCATCAATTCCCCTTATCACATCAACACACTTCCAACTAGGCACACTCTCTCAATGACATCAACCTCATGCAAGATGCACCTTTGACATCAATGATAATAATCAATAGGCATCATCATGGGTTATAAGGTAACCTGCATGCCTAAATACCCTAATATTTTGTTTTGGGTCCTCCTTGTTTTGAAATTTCATAAAATTGGGAAGTTTTCATTGTGTTGTCTATGGCATAATTATAATGGTGGGGTTGATAGGTTCATTACAAATTTCTTCATATGTAAGCATATTCTCATGCCCAAAGGTAAAAGCTTCTAAGTTTGCCATTATATGCATGGGGATACACATGACGTCATTTTTGGTGTTATATTGAGAAATAACCACTAAAACATTTTTTTGTAAATACTAATAAGGGGGAAGCAAAGCTGGGAATGGTTGTGAAATGGGATAACCAATAGAAGTGGTAATGGTTGGTTGAGATGCAATTGCATACTACATGAACATGAGGGGTAGGATTTGTTGTTGGTATGGGTTAAGGTATATGGTTTTGAGATGTTGTGATAGAATCAGGTATTGAGTGGTTAAGGTAATATGATTTTAGATAGGTTTTTGGTGGGAATTTTTTATGTGGATTGTAATGGTTGAGTGATGTGTTGGGGATTTTATGTTATGAGTGTTTGGATCAATCGGAAAGTCATAGGGATTGAGACTACTAAAATTTGGAGCATGGGAGAGGGTGGCTAATTGGATGTGATTTTTGGTATGGTAAAATTTTGGGTTTGGATAATGATTATAGAGGGATTATTAGATACTAATGGTGGTTGATTATCTTTAGGTTGTGTCATGTTGGTATTGGAACTTGTTGGTGGTATTGATTTGACAAAAGAGGAAACCATGGATACCATGTATCCCTCTGATGCTTCTAGTGGAATTGGGAGGATTGGGCTTGAGGTGAAATAGTAATTAATATAGCTTTTGCACTAAGGTAATGACTTAGGGTAATTGTATTGTTATTCAATATATTATCAAAGTCAAGATCTCCCTTTAGGTATAATTGAGGAATGTCATCCTCAAAAGATTCAAGAGAGGTAGGAGTACTTGGTGAATGTTCCATTAAGTAATATGAAGGTGGTGACTTTATTTTTCTCTATTATTGTTATCGCATTACAACCATGTAGTATTAAATAATGAAATAAAGAACAAATGAAAAAGCACACAAAAATTATTTTGTTTATCTCATTTTAGTGAGGATAAAGCATAAAATCTACTTAACCATACTTTTTTTTTCTTAAAAAATATCTTAAAATTTGATTGGGCATTGGCTTAACAAAGGTCTTTAGAAGAGGTAAGCTAAGTTTGGTTTCAAGTTCATTTAAAGTTAGTATCCTTGATATACGTAAAGGTATGATGAGTCTTACATCTATGTTGGTGGTAGTACGTGGCTTTATATTGGTGCCTACCCCCTCACTTCATAGTCCCATATTAATAATGGTGTTGGGCACTTAACCTTTATATAATCAACCATTTATTTATAATTGATTAGAACACTGAGTCATATTCCCCCTTGGTGATGAAATCCAAGTGGGTCCACCTAGGTAAGATTTGTTTGATTGCTTATTTTAAGATTGGTGTGGTTTGGTAGTGTTTGAAAAATGAGTGTGACTAAAATGGTGAATTAATCCTCCTAATTACACTAGGTGTGCTACTTAAACAAATAAACTCATAAATATAATTTCTTTATAAAAGAAAGGAATCATTTTTTTTCTCATTTTTAATGAAAATAAATAAAGGTTTTTTCCACAACATAATGTAGAACAAAGAATGAGAATGAGAAAACAAGAACAATGAGGCCTAAAAAGGGTCCCACCAGGTGTGCTAGAATGTTTAAGTAGTTTTTCATTTGTTCCTTTTTAAAAATTGACTACTAAAAACTCAAATAGAAATGTAGGGTTTAAAGTGTGCATGTGATTTATAAGGTTGTGCACCATTGATTTAGCAATTGTGGGAGCTCCTTTATGGCTAGGAAGGACTACCTACACAAATGACAAAAACTTATAAAATATTTGATTAATAGGATAATATAGTGGGATGCCTGGTGCTAAACCAGTCCCAAGAAGTAACGAACTTCCTAAAAAGGATGTCAACCCACTTATTTAACTAATTAAGTGGATAAAAATGATAAAAGAAATTACAACATACATATAATGATATATATATATATATATATATATATATATGATATTGAAGTATTTTGAGCTAATCTACATCCATTTCATTAATATTGTTATAGAGATCACACCAATAGGTTTCATTAAAATATTTGTCTTATTGTATAACTTATAATTAGTCAAAGATAGATTCTATAGTAGGGGCATACACAATGGTATAGAGACCTAACTCAAAGGTGATATCACTTTGATCTATAAAGAAAGATTGAGGAATAATTTGTAAATCATGGATGGTAATGACTTCATGCGAGACTCCAAGAAGTGTCATCTATAGATAAACTCCATAGTTTATGGAACAAAGAATCAAAATAAATTAGACATCCTAATAAAACTATTCTTGGATTTAACACATAAAGGATTACACATCGATTGATGTTGATTCCATAGGATCGATGTCTATTCTATGAATCAACATTGATTCTGATAGAAAAATTAACACTTTGGAAATAGGGAGCTAAAAGATGGCTTAGATATTTTTAAAATACTCTAAGGGTGAAAAAGATGTGTAACAAAGATGTAAAATAGAATATAGAGTTATAAATTGTTGTAAATAATGAAATAAACTTACTTGAAATCATTCTAGGTCTATGAAAATTATGAGGTTGATACACTGATATTTAGCCTCTTGATAGATGTTTAAAGTCTAATGTTGTAATGTATCTTGCCAAGAGGGAGGTGAATGATCATCTATAAATCATTTGAGATAATTCTTTCAACTTTTAGGAGAAAATTTTTAATCCTTTTCCATAGGCAAGGTTAGGCATAAATTGATGTCAATCATGGGGATCATTATTGATTCTGACCATTTTTACCAGAATTATGTTCTAAGATGTTTCAACCATGGGATGAACTAAGAAATAAGTTGTTACATGGATTTTTTATATGAGGGAGGTTTTTTGGTAGGTTAAACCATTTGTCCTTTATTATATTTTGGTGGATTTTACTAGATTTAGTGGTTGAGAGGATAAAATAGTAACTAGTGAAAACTAATTACTTAAGGTAAAATGAGGATGGGATGAATAAATAAGGAAGGGGACTAAGATATATATTAACACAAATATCTATTGTGAAAAATCTTAGTGCCTATAATAGGGTTAAAATTTTATCATGGTAATTTTGGAGAAATTCACAAAATACACCCATTTTTTTGCCATGTCTTAGCAATTTTTATCCAATACAATAGTAGATGTTTGTAGTGATATAGTTCAAAAAATACATGGTATCCCCAAGATCATAATAAGTGATCATGATCATATCTTTATAATTAATTTTTTTACTGATGCATTCTCATGTTTCACTAATTAGTTGACTCACATCTCATCATATCATCCTCAATTTTATGGACAATCAAAGGTGGTTGCAAAAAATTTGGAGGTTTATATTCATTGTTTTGCATTAGATAAACATGAAAGAGGGGTTCATTAGATACCAATATAAAAATGTATCCATTCATGGCACTCTGTGGGTATAACCCCCATCCATCACCTCATCCATGAGGGTTTATCCAAGATTTTTAGATATTAATAAACACCTTCAACACTAGCATAAGGTATTTGCTAGTCTATGAGAGAATTTGGCAATGTCACATAGCTAAATTGAAGAAATAAGCAAATCAACATTGTAATGATAAGTATTTTGAAGTGGGAGATTAGGTATTAATTCACCTATAACCATATGATAAAAATTTAATTAACATAAAAAGGATATAAAAAAAATCTCTTAAATATTATGGTCCTTATCAGATCTTGAAAAAAAATAGTAGTGTTGCATACAAGCTAGATATACCTTAATCTACATGCATACATCCAATATTTCATGTCTCTTACTTAAATAAGGTAATTATAAAACAAGAATTTACCCAAATTGAGTTATTTTATACACATAAATTTAATCGTTAAATGCTTGACAATGTTTATTCTTGGCATCCAAATTATTACTTGGTCTATTATAAATTTCACTAACTCATAATCTATAAGAAAGCCTTCACTATCTTGTAAGCACTAAAAATATCATATATGCATCCATACTTTAGTTACATCCATCCATATTCATCCCATAGTCTCTATTTAGACCCATCCCAAAGTTTTTGGTCTCTTGATATAAGTTTGCACTAGATAGACAAGTTTGCACAGTGACCCTATCCTCTAGTGTGGCCTTGTCTCCTATACTTAGTCATTTTTTTGAATTGAGATGTTACACAATAGATATTTTGAGCATATTGTCAAGTTGGTTAATAAAATTATTCTAAATATTCTCATATAAAGACCCATTAAGGCCATTAATTGCACCACCACTAAATCTCTCTAGTAATATTACTACACACTGAACAAAAGAGCACTATTACTTCCTACTTCAACTCTACAACATTCTAGTGGTCAATAACCAAGTCTAAATATTATTTATTGTAGGTCAAGGGCATCGATTTTCAATCATTGTAATCAGTAATCTAGTTAAATTAATTCTATTTTCATAATCATGAATAACACAATCACTCTATAAAGGAGAACTACATCAACCTAAGGCCCATTTAGGCTATGTAGGTAGTGTTCAGTCACAATGGGTTTCTAAGGCTAACTCAACTACCTTTACTAACCCATTTTTATTATATTTTTTATCTAATTACTATCTAGTGTATGTGAAATACTAGGGTTTGATATTTTCAAGTCTTTTATGTGACATATCAACACACATAGCTCAACAATCTACCTTCAAAAATTATCATACAAGTCCAAATCAATAAATTAAGAATACATTCAACTAGAATGTGGTCGTAGTTAATAAACAAGGCTGAAATACACCATTTTCTACATCTTACAAACTTATCCCAAAAAACTTTGAATTAATATATATTAAAGTATTGTATTTTCAAGTCATTTCATAGAGTTTTTAATTATAGATAGTCTACACAATCAAATCTATTTTTATTTTGGGAAGGTTTACACATCCTTAGGCCTACTTTACTATTTCTAGTAGGTTTCTATTTTTTAAAAAATTTATAGTTTATTTTATTTGATTTATTTTAATATCATATCAGTATCTATCACCATTTTTATTTCAATAGTTTAATTACTTATAAAATTAAAAGGGTTAAACATTCTGGTGAACCTATCATTTTTAGAACATTGCTTATTGTTTTCCTTAATTTTAATCATAAGAATTCTTTTAAATTTTTATAAATACTTGACAATGAAATAAAATAGCCTTTGGCTTTAGATAATATCTTATACAAAATGATTTAATTTACTTGACCTTGGATTTAATGCGATGCTAAATTAATTATCTTGTCACCTTAGATCATTCTAACATAGAATCTCTTTATTTTGACCTTGGGTTACAATTTTATTGATTTATAAAACTAAAAATCTTTCAATATTTTTCACATAAATTTTATTTTTTTAGAAACTATGGTGAGGGGTTTACCCTAATACTCATAGCCATAGTACAACACTAAACATGGAGTTTATTTATCATGTACCTCACAATATATCAAATACATCTAGTGTCCCTTGTTTATACCAATAGAAAGCCTTTTTTATCTATTTGATTTTTTGTCCACTTGAGAGGAACATATCACCTGGGGAGTTTCCCCAAAACTGTTGTTAATGGGATATAGGAATGGTTATATCTTTATAGTTAGTGCTCTGAAACATTTGGTCAACACTAAAAAATGAAAAAACAATTATATTTGGTAGCCTAAAAATCATTCAAACCCTTTCATATATCAACTTCATACCTTGATTTTTTATTGTATTATATGCATTGTCATTAACATTGCATGATTTACATTTATTAGCATTACTTAATTCACATTATAATTTATTCATAATCATTAGCATTTATTAATTCATATTACATTATATTTATAATGGATTAAATTAATGAACATCTCCCTCATATGTTACATAGGATTATGTAATTTCTTATAAATTCTTATCCTAATTTCCAATATGTTATTCATTTCATTTCTACATGCTTAAAGTTTGATAATGTCCCAAAACTTACTTTAGAGTACTCCATAGATTTCAGTCGATATGGTTTCCAATTTAGACATGTACAAAAGTATAATTATACCATTGGGAAAGGGTTGGGTAAATATGCTCAAGGAATTACTCATCTTATTACTCCTTATGTTAATGAAGAGCAAACAAGTCTTGGGTAAAATATCATGTCCTCCACTCATGGAATGATTCAATTCAAGCCATGTTCCAAGATCATTTTTACTACTTTTCATTTTCATAATATCCAATCTAAAAATACTTTAAACAAGAGAAATCATATATTACCAATTTCATCACACAAGGAATTTCAAATAATTTTTCTTTCCTCACTTTTTTCCTAATTGAAGGGTGCATCATGGCTATTATTTAAGAATCTAATGCTCAAAAAGAGGTTGATGATCTAAATGATGATGTAAAATTCCTATAATATCTTCATGAGCATCCAAAAAAGGTTGATTTATTATTAAATGTGGCTAGATATGAACAAAAAAAAGCAACCAAGATGGCCCTTTCAATGTTTTTACTTCCATTATTAAATTTATTCCAATTATTACCTCTATAATACCATATCTTGGTTTGGGGATATCACCTAGTCTCCAAGATATATCCATGCCTTTGTCTACTCATGATAATTACACTCCACCTATTACCTCCTCCTATACTACTCTATAGCATATTATTCTTGCATTACAAGCTAAGTTGGACCATGTTGAGCAATCCATTTCTCATGCTAACCCTTCTATGGACTCATGTTCCTTATTACATAACCCTTTGGCACCTAAAATTGCATCTTATCCATTACCAATTATATTTTTGGCTCCCAATATTCCTCTTTATGAAGTAAAATGTGATTTTGAATAGAACTTATGTGTCTTCCATGTAGCTTGTCTAGATTATGTAAATAATGATAAATTGTTGACAAAACATTTTCCAAGTAGTCTTAAAAAACATGCTCTTAGATGGTTCTATAATATTCCTATTCAATCAGTAAAGGCTTTCAATAATTTATTAAATTATTTTTTGACACACTTATTTCAACATTAGTGAAATTATATCATGTGTTTAAATTACAAATCTCAAACAAGGGTCTAATGAAACATTCGGTGCATATTTACTAAGGTACAAAACTATGCTTTCCAAAATGATAAATCAAATCACTGACAATGAGCTTTAAGATATTTTTACATAAATGTTTGTCCATCTTCTTCAAATTCCATTATGTTTGATAATTTCAAATCCTTTATTGAGTTATGCCATATAGTCAAATAGTGGGAATCAAGTTGTTTACTTTGAACAAACTCATTTGTTTTTCAAATGTTTTTTCTACTTCAATGTTAAGTTTCAAAGCAAGCCCAACTATAAGAGCAAACCAATTGAAAGAAAGAATGAATAAAAATGTTCCAATTTATGTTATATCACAACCACCTCAAAAGATTCAACTAAAATCTCCATGAAGGCAGCAATTCTCAAGGTTTTCATCACCTCCTCATGTTTTTTTTTTTTAATATCTTAGAATGCAATGTAATCACTTTTCCTCTACCAATATAAATAGATAGTTCTAGACCTAAATCTATAAATTTTTATGGTAATGCATATTGTGATTATAGATGTATATGGAATTATACAAATAAATGTTTCAATCTTAGTTATACGATTTAAGATCTCATTGATGAAAATATAATAGATATTAGTACACATATTGAATAGGCTATTCCATAATCAAATAACAATGCAAATCTTAAAATGTACAAGTATCCTTTTCCAAATCATGAAGCAAATAATAAGGATAATTGTGAAATTCATTATTCATATAATGATCATCCTCCTCCTTCAACATATGGACATCCACTTGATAGCATTATTAGTATAGTTACAAGTAAAAAACATCACGTCCTATGATCACATTTGATGATTTTGAAATTATTTATGATGATTCAGATAAACATATAATTTTCATTTGAGCATGTGTTAATAATAAATCCATCCATAATGTCATGATATACAATGGGTCAAGTGAAAATGTTGGCACCATAACACTCTTTCATTTTGTTTATATAGAATAAGATTTACATGATATTTATAGATTTGTAAAAGCATTTAATGGAATACACAAGATATTCTTAGGAATATATTGCTTCCCCTAAAAGTGGGTCCTCTCATAATGCCTACTCCATTTGCATTTATACCAATCACATGGGTCTTTGATATATTATTAAGATGCCCTTAGATACAAAAATATTATTATACCTTCTATAATGCATAAATGCCTCAAATACATTCATTATAATCAAGTGGTCAAAATTGAAGGAATATAATATGAATCAACTTTAGAGAAAATGATGGTTATTACTTATATGGAACAATTACTTGGTATAATTGTTCAACAACATGGTTATGAATTAATTTACAAAACTATTCAAGAGAAAATTTATAAGCATATTACAGTTCCTAATGAGTATGAGCATATTATAGAATCTATTTATCCATTTTATTATGATAATGATATAATTACATGTGATCATATTTATTTTCTTTCACAAAGAAAGGTACATCCTCATATGTATAAAGTGGCACATACAAAGAGGCCTTTATATCATAAATAAAAATAAGTTAAATTCAAATAGCTTCACCATAGGTAAAGGTACAAGTTGTTACATCTTATTTTCATACATATGAGGATACATGTTTACATGAGCATATGATCAGTGATTCATGTGATTATATTATAGCATATAGCTCCTATTTAGACTTAGAGGCATTTATAGTTTTCACTTATTCACCACAAGAAGCCACTCCTTCATATCATGTCATGGGTTATACATACATGCCCATCAATAATATCATATCTACTTAGATTTTTACTTGTACATAGCTTCTTTGCTTTCTAGATAATTATTCTATCCCTTATCCAAGAATTATTTGAACCCCTTGATTTTATATTTAGGTACTTACCTTATAAATTTTCACATCAATTCAAACAATATAAAACACCTATCTTTATGGCACTCCACTTGGTTATTAGTTCATAACCTACATCCTATGGTACTTACATGAGCTCATATTTCTAAATTTTACATGAGATAATTTTGCCTCTTCCCCATTTAAGTAACATCTACATTCCTACATATTCACACTACATTTATATATCTCAAAGTTACATCTACATTGGGAGCACATTGCTTTCCTTCAGCCTTGTCATGATATGCTTTTACACTTTCTTAAGGATTGTTCAAATCCCTCCCACTTCTTCTATTTTAAAACATTGATTTTATCACTCTTATTTCAATAATCTCTTTTCTCACTCAAATATTCTAAAAATACAAAAAGATGCATATATTCTAAAAAAATAAAATCGAGACCTAAAGCATTGTCAAATGTTACTAGTTTACTTATTTAAAATGTTGTTTTCTCTATGTTAATTAGATAGCGCATTCCATATTTCAAGACACAATGTTTCTCATGAGGTACTTGAATGTGATACGAGGTATTATCTAATAGCCTTGTTAAGTTAGATGCATATATTCATTCTTCGTGAACAATTTTATAGATTGTGTCTATTCAAAACCTCTCTACCATGTTACGCTACATATCATACAAATATATTGCTAATAATTTATATTTTTCACATGTATTACATGAAAATATGTTACTTTCTAACATCCAAATCTGTATATATGATGGAGCTATAATATTCTTATTTGCTACATGATTTGTTTTGCATTATTATTTTATTACATGGTAGGTTAGACTTGCTTACTTATTGTGTGTGACCCTTTCCCTTGTATGTTAAAATTATTTCTTGTATGAGATTATTATGTCAATTATGTGAGGCCCTTGGAATTATGTGTTATGTGACATTTGTGTGTCCCTTGCATGTGGCCTTTTAGACCTTATGCATGATATATTATGCAGATTACATGACTAATTATATGACATTATTTCAATTTTTGTTGTTTCTTACTATGATGTCATGATTCATATCATGTATTCTATCTACTTTACTATGGTGCCATGATTCATGGCATGCATCACTTATATATTATGTCTTTACTCTAGTGTCATGATGTATATCATGCATGCATTGCTCATATGCTTCAATGATATATCTTTCTAACACATGTTTCATATTAAAATTTGAATGATATATTCAATATTATGAATGCCTTCAATTTAAAATATTAAAATTGTAATATATTTCACATATGATTTATTTTGAGATTGGTGAATTTTTAGGTTACATCTCTTATCTCAAAAGAGGGGAAATACAATGTGCTTTATTGGAACATCCAAGTCTCATAATCAAAATTTTAGATTTGTAACAATACTCAAGTTTCAAGTAACAATATGATTCAAAATTTTCAAATAATGGGGGCATGTGGCATGAATGTTCACTCATCACTATAGTCACAAATTACAAATTTCAAACATTTTCAAAAGTTACAATTGGTAAAAGTGCAAATTTTTAATTATAGTTTCAAAATAGCATTTGAATGTAGTATAGATACAGGGGGAATGATATTACTTCATGTTCACATTTATATTATGGCATTCCAAAATTATCAAGTTTTAAAGTTTCAAAGTTTCAAATATAATCTAGATCCATCTGTAGTGGTCTGTTTCATCTTAGTTGTAAGTAGGTTACATTAGAGTCTAGTGACACTCAATATATATGGTTCAAAATTTTCAATATGTAGCAAGCCACAGTGTTTGGATCCACCCTTGAAAATATTTTACAGATTAATTTATATAGTCAAATGAGATTTGGAAGCATACAATATTTCCAATTCAATGGAATTCAATGGTTTTCAAATTGATACATGATCACTCTCAATTTTCCATATTTCAACACTTCTCCAAATGTCCCAACAAGAGGGCATGCACTTCACCATCTCCAAAGTTATAGAGAAACTTTCTCTCAATTCTTTATTTTCAAATTACAAATAGAAATTTTCAATTTTTTTATTTTCAATATGAACAAATATTAATTTCACTAGCATTGTTACAATTTTCTTACACTAAGGCATATTGTAAAATAAAACTTTGTATCTAAAGACAAAGTGTGTATACACACTCATGTTTGCATCTACTTTACTCTAGTAATTTCACTTCCCTCATTAATAGAATAAAGTGGAAGTAAATGTAGACAAATAAAATTAATCATTAAGTGCTTGACAAAATTTATTCTTGGAATTTATACTCTTGATTGATTTGTCATTTCGCTAACTCACAATCTATAAAAGATCCTTCACTATCTTGTAAGAACTAAAAATATCATACAAGTATCCATATTAAAATTAAAATCATTTTTATGCAGCCCATAGGCTCTTGTGAAACTTATCCCAATAGTCTTTGGTCTTTTGGGACAAGTCTGCACTAGCCAATAGGGCCACACTGCGATATCTTCCCCTAGTGCAGCCTTGTCTCTTGCACTCTAAAAATCACTTTTTTAATTGAGAATTTACAAAAAGGATCTCATGTGCATCTTATCAAGTATATTAACATAATTAATCTAAATATTATCCTAAAAAGGCATAGCAAGGCTACTCATTACACTAACATTGAATCTCTCTAGTAAAATCACTACACATTGAGCAAAAGAGCACTATTTCTTTGTATTTTAATTTTAAATCATTTTAGTAGTCAATATCCAAATATGAATATTATTTATTATAGGTCAAGGACATCTATTATCAAGCATTTTAATCAATCATCTTCTTAAATCCATTCAAGTTACATAATCACAGATCACATAATCACTCTAGGAGGGAGAATTATAGTAGCTTGAGTCCCATTTAGGCTATGTAGATAACACTTAGTCGCAAGGAATTTTTAACTTTAGATCAACTATCCTTTTTAACCTATTTTTATTCCCTTTTATTAAATAATTATTATTTAGTACATGTGTAGGATTAAGTTTTGATATTTTCATGTCTTCTGCATGACATAGCAATGCTCAAAGCTTAATAGTCTACCTTAATAAACTATCATAGGTCTAGATCAATAAATCAAGTATATAGTCAATTAGGATATGGCCTTAGTCAATATATAAGGCCACAATGCATCCCTATCTACCTCTTATAGAATTATCCTAGCAAACTATGAATTATTATTTTCTAATAGTACTATGTTTGTAGGTGATTTAATATAGTTTTTTCCTATATATAGATTGCACAATTAAATCTATTTCTATTTAAGGGAGGTTTATACATATTTAGGACTAATTTAATATTTTTAGAAAGTTTCTAGTTTCTGTAAATTTTGTATTTTATTATATTTTAATATTAAATTAATACATATCAGCATTTCTATTTAAATCTTTTAATTATATTAGTTTGAGTATTTATTATATTTAAATTCTTAAATATTTACTATATCTGGATGAGGGAGGTAGATCATTTTAGATCCTAAGGATATCATTTAAACATGCACTAAATGGCTATGAACAAGGGAGATTAATGAGTATATAATCAAGTAGAATAATCTAATGAGCAAGGATGAAATATTAGAGGATGAAGCATTCCTATAACAACAACCTGTGTTATTCAACATTGAAGGTAATATTGGTTTGAATGTGAGGGGCATGTTTTGCTCTTAAAATATAGCATGTTTAGGGATATGTGGCTAAATTTTATCCTACATCATCTTTTATCTTATCATATGACATTTATATATGTTCTCATATTTTTAGTAGAGTCAACTTTTGGAGTAACTATAGCCTAAATAGGGTATATATGAAGTAGTGGTTATTATTTGAGGATCATATTAAGAATTATGTTCTTATTACTTTATTGTCAAGGTTTCCCCCTCAAAGTGGCCCAGCCTTATTGATCAAACATTTTTATTTGTTGTCAATTATTATTGTGGATCTACTTATTTTAATCTCATTATTGTACTACATTGATATTAATTTGTTCTTGGTATTTACATTTATATCCATTATTGTGAACCATCTTGACATATGTAAGTAATTTCACTACAAACGATGATTATTATATGTTGTAAATTTATTCTATAAGTTACAAAATAAATAATTTTTCAAATAATACTTATCAACTTTGTATACATGATATCTTCAAATCCTTTTATCAATTCCACTACCCAATTGTTGAATTAGAACACATGAAAGACATTTTTCACATAGTAATATTCGATGAGCATTTATAAAATAATAAATTTGCCAACATACTCCTTATTCAGACTTTAACCTTAATTATATTGAATGTGGTAAAAATTCCCACATTTATTTATGATGTCATTAATATTATTTATGATAATGATTAATATTATTTGATAATAAAATTGATTGCGCCAAACATTTCATATCAAATTTAAGTATTTGTTGAGGCTAATTAATATTATGTTTAAGATAACAAATTGTGGATATTTCAAATAAAATTATTTAAGAATTAGTCAATTCATAAATTTACAAATATTCAAACTATAACAATAAGTTTATCATATTGGATAAGCACATTATTTCATCATTTTATATGGGTCACATGTTATTGTATACACTTTTACAATAATTGTAATTATATATGCATATACATCATTTGGAATGATCAATTTGATGGCCTCATCCCTCATATAAAAATATGGAATACAATGGTATTTGCCCATTTCATATAGATATTCATATTGGTATAATTATTCAAATTAGTATAGTTACTTAAACGAGTATAGTTATTCATATTTTTAAATTTAATTCAAATTTGTACATGCATTCAGATCAGTATAGTTATTCAGATTGGTATATTTATTTAGATTGATTATTTTATTTTAGATGAGACTAGACCATGATACAAATTCATACATTTTGTAACTTTATACATATTGGAGCATATATGTACATGTCATACAGGCTACATATTTTAATATTTTCTAGATTATCAAATTGATCAGATTGAATGACAATTATGTCATTCCATATCCCATGTTGGAACCACTTAGATCAGATTTGGGGTATGGACAAATTTCATGAATCCATTTTTGTATTTTCGTATGTTGGCACTAATTATATTAGATTATGAGGAATAAACATTATTCATGCACATACACAACATTATTTTTTTTAGTATCACCTTGATGGTACCTAGGAGTGAACACTTTGAATTTAGTAATCCATATACAATGGTTGATTTAATCAAATGAGTAGTGTGGTTTAGGTTCCATAATTCTCAATTACATAGGCACTACTCTATGAGCCCAATACATAGCTCCCCCTTTCATCTTGAGGTTAAAGATCAATTAATTAAGTAATGTGGTTGAGGTTTAATGATGCTTAATAGCCTGAGACTATTCCCAAAACCACTTGGAATATTATTAATTTCCCTAAATAGGGAGTTAAAATACTAAAATCATATTTATCCACATTCACTGGATCATTTGAGGACGCATGGCATCTCCACTCTTTGCAACATGAGCATTCCTCATCAATGGCATAGTACCATGGGTATATAGGTGTAGATATTCAAATATATTTTTATTTATTAGTATTATTATACTTTGTTTTATTTAGACACTAGACTATTTGATTACATACATCATTTATTTTGGGAACATGTAGACACCATGAAATATTAGGGCAATGAAAGGTTCACAATTTTCAATGCAAGTTTGCATTCTCTTTATCACTTTAAACTAGCATTTGTAATTACACTTAAATACTAAATTAAAGGAGGTTTTTGTAGATACCCAAATTTGGTAAACCTTTGTTGGCACAACATTTTTATGTGAATTTATAAATATATATCCTTAATTAATAAATAGGGAACTTATTGGCACATTTTTCATAGTCTTTTATCATCTTATTGACTTTATTTAACTATGCATTACTCTATTTTATTATTTATAGATCCATTTAATAGGTCATGGGTATCCCTAGTCTTATTTTACTTAACATTTAGTTTTCTTTGGCTTTCAAATGAATCTTGAATTTATAGATGTTATCGTCATATACAAGCATTCAAAAATTATCGTAAAGCATTTTTTAAATTATTTTAAGCTTGTTCTTTTTGGATCATTTATTTTACACATTTGATAACTCTTTGGTCAAATTTTATGTTCCAATAGTTTCCCAAATTCAAATTTGATAACTTTATATATACAAATCCCCTTGAAGGTATTTAGAAAAAATCACTCTTTAATAAAAAGTTACATGTAACATCCCCACTAAGATCAATGTGAATTTTTTTTCTTAACTTAAATAACATATATTTTAAATAGATTACACCATGATAATCTAATTAGTGATCATATAAAATACTCTAAGCATAATAATTGTAAATTAATCATGCTACATCATACATAACTGATAACTATTATCATAAAAAACACATCATAATTATTTATAGAAGGTAATTATAAATATATAGTCATAGCTGGTACAAACATATAGCCACTACCACTAGTGTACAATAAATAAGTAATTATAGCTCATCATGATAATGTTTTAGTAATAAATAAAATACAATGTACATATATAAGATACATGGATCCATAGACCATAAGTTTCCTAGACTCTAGTATCTATGGCAATCTCAAGTGTCATCTCAAAATTAGTAATGAAGTGGGGAGGGATAGTATCATCCAAGTGATTTTACACACCAACCATGAACCAACAATCCCCAACACAAATCCCATCATGGAATGGCCCTCCCTTCATGGATGAGTATATAGTGATGGCATAGGAATATAGAGAGACAAGCTAGTACCTGTATGATGTATGATTTCTAAAATAAACATGTGGTGTATCATAAATAAACCTATTCTACTCAAGATATCACTTAAACATGTACATCATACACATGAAATGACAATGTCTCAATAAAATTAACTAGCCAAAGTTTTCAAATAATTATAGAACTCTAGGATCAATTAATTTAATATACACCACTTGATCAGATAACCTTCATCTGGCATTGTGATTCTAGTAATCTAGTGAAGTTCATCTCACTAGTTAGTACCAACAATGCAAGATTTAGTTAATCATATATATAACCAACATTTTTAACAAGATTAATCCCTATTAGTAATTAAAAAAAATCTAAACATAGGAATAATCAAATTCATACATTCAATTCATCAAACATATGAATAAATCTCCACAATATCATTTATTACATAATCAATAAGCAAACAAGTGCAAATTATACCAACTAGGTATAATATATATATTAAGCTACATATTTTAATTTTTTCAAGTAGACACAATATAGTTTGTACCACCACCTAGGTATAACATACATTTAGATTGTATTTTCAAATATAATACACTTTATGACATCCCATAATATCATAGCTCATTGTACATGAGCACACCACTCAATCAAGAACAACCAATCTCATAATTTTAAGAATCAAATGTCTCATAATCGTAACAATAGGCAAGTGAATACATTTTATACCAATTGGGTATAACTTATGTTTAGATTGTATGATCTAATCTCTATAAGTATATTTAAGTATATAGTAAAAATAGTAAGAATATAATTCATCATTTTTATGTATATACTACTTACTTTCAATCAAGCAGTCATAATAATTTCAAAGAAACAAATAACTCATAACCCAAGTGATGAGCTCAAAATATGGCTCATCATTGACATGTTATTTCCTTCAAATCATCTCTTGAAGGATATTATCTTATACAAATCTTAGATTCTTAGATAGCTATTACATGGAAAATAGATATTTGTCTTATTTATATTAAAGCAAAGACTTAATCTTTACTTTGTCATTAACATCTAATATATAGCATGTTTTAGTGATATTTTATGTGAAGAATGCTCAGAAAGAAGATACAAGTGATGTACAGTGAACATTCCATTTTGATTTACATCCAGCATAACTACGGACTCTGCAAGCTTGTTTCTATGAACTCCGCAGGTTTGTTTCTACGGACTTTGTAGGCTTGTTTCTATAGACTTTGTAGGCTTGTTTCTATGGACTCTACAGGCTTGTTTCTAAAGACTCTGCAGGCTTGTTTCTATAGACTTTGTAGGCTTATTTCTACAAACTTCATAGGCTCATTTCTATAGACTCTATAGGGTCAATACCAAGAATTCTGTAAGCACAATGGGAAGCTAGAGACCAGATAGGATAGGAAAGAACCATTCTAGCTAGAATCACATAAAGAAAATAACTACCTGATATTTTGAAGGACCTATTTTTGATTGATTTGTATATAATCAAATTTTAAGACTATTATAGGATAAGATATTTATTTCATCGTAATAATTGGATCTCTTGGGAATCCAATCTCCTATCTTTGGAAGAATGGATCGACTAAATAATCCTATTTATTTACATCCTATTTTGATTTGATTGTATTAGTATAAAGTGTAAGACTTTTGACTATATGAAAAAGAAGGAAAAAAAGGGAAAAAATAGAAGATATAGAAAATAGAGGACCGAGAATTAGATAAGCATACAGGCTTCAATCAAATTGTAATTATTCCATTTCTATGAATTAATACTTCAAGTTTCTAGCACTGATTAAGCTTTGTTCCTGAGTCCGAGAGGATCAAGGGCCCACTCTCCTTGGAACCAATAACTGTGTATGGTATTTATGTTTTGTTTTATTAGTTAGAATCTTGTTACTATTTGCATTTATTTATAAAAATATCAAAAAAAATTCATATATTAAAAAGAGCATTTTCTTATTTCATTTCTTTTCCACACAGAGTATCTTTTATTTTACAGCAGAAGTGTGAAGCAAATTTTCTTTCATAAGTAGGAGTGTGAATTTATTTTATCTGCAAACATAAAATAGCAGTGTGATCTTTTACTTCCAACAAAAGAGTGGATTGATTTGATTTCTTTATTTTTCAACAAAAGTGTGAATCAAGTAGTTTAGTCAAAGTTAGAATAGGATCAGCAAGCACCCCCATAAGTAGACTTCTAGATCTACCATCCCATACCTTACTACAGATAGCTTTGGACACCAAAGCTAGTTGATAAGACACCAATTAAATATTGGTTAAATGAGGAGTTAGATGACACTCATCATTTTTGGCACCATTGCCAGGGAACATAAGGTGTTAGTAAAGTAATAATTATTGATCTAGAGTTAAAAAAATTGTCAAAATCATAAAAATCTTAAAATAGTCAATAAATTGATGTACCATCGTAGAGATTCTAAAGGATGATTTATTCCAAAGTTTCCACCGAGGACATAAGTAAACACTTCTTCAAAATCTCTGAGTAGTGAACCAGAAGATACAAGTGAAATCTACTTGCAATAATCTTCTAAAACTAGGATAGGAACCAGGCCATTGCCACACGTAAACCCTATAGGACGAATTCCTCAAGATCAATCTCTTATAGGAAGACATTATTTAGAGATTGCCAAAGACTTAGAAGAAGCATTTCATAGATCCATAGCTGAAGAAAATTTTGAGAACTTGGAACAAACTATAACTGAGACCACAAACATTCAGTGGGAAGATCATCCAGGCTTTGAAATATCATTAGAAGAAGAAATGGCTCTCCAATAAAATCAACAATTCACACAACCAGGAAGGACTTTCTCCTTTCTTATTGTTGCAAATCCTAATGATCAAACTCCCATGAAAAATATTTCACTAGTTAATCTACCAAATTTTTGGGGATGATCTATAGAAGATCCTGATCAATTCTTATTTGAGTTTAAGGTTCTATGTCAAACCTATTATTACATAACTGATAGCCAAAAATTAAAACTATTTCCCTCTACACTTAAAGATGCAGCTATGAAATGGTTCATGGGTTTACCTGGGAATTCTATTAGAACATGGGATGACATGGAAATAGAATTCTTGAACAAATACCAAGATTACTACCAAGTGTGAGAAAGAAAAGAGAATTTTTTTCAAAATCAAACAAAATGAGGATGAATATTTAGAGGATTATTTGGATAGATTCATGTTCACTCATAAAATAAGAAATTATCCACTCACTAAAGATGTTCAAAAATTGGTTTTCTTGAAAAGATTGGATGAAGACACTAGAGATGCCTTAAATCTGATGGGCAGAGGAGACATAAATAAGTTGGCTTTCAATCATATTTTCTAAGCTTTGTACCAATTACTCTCAAAAGAAACTTGGAATTAGGAAAGGAAAGTTAGGGAAATCTAATGAAGTGGGTAAATTAATGGAAAAAATTGTTAATCTCAAAATAGATATTCTGGTTACACTAAACACTACTTTGGATGGCCTTCAGGCTAAGGCAAATGTAATAGAGCCTTTAGCAATCTACTATCCTAAGTGTAGATAGAAACATGCCCTTAGAGACTTCCCTCTAGATAGAACCAATATTTCATCATGTGGGATCTGTGATGTAACAGATCATGATACCAAATATTACACCCTTCTACCTATTTTAAAGAATCAAATGAAAACATAAGTCCAGTCCATTGAAGAAGTAAATTATATTTAGAGATAAAACTTTGCTCCACAAAAACAAGCTCAAGGATAGTTTAGTGCAAGAAATTTAGTTAATCTATGGATGGCACCATGGAATGTTTTAGTTCCTTTACCATTTTGGAATCAACCCCAAATTCCATCAATTCAAAATCCATGGGTATGACAAGATTGGATGCCAACACCTCCATGGATGGTGCCACAGCCACAGCAACAATGGGTACCATAGCAGCATTAGATGCCACAACCATATCAATAATGGAATCAGTAGTGTAACCCATAGTTATAATTCACCCAACCAAGAAGACCACTTTAATAGCAAACCATTATGCCACCTCTAGTTATTCAGCAACAAGGACAAATTAATCAACCCTCAATGCCTACACAACCAATAGTGAATATAAAAAATAAAGAACCAACACCTGTTTATGTCAATGAACAGGAAGAAACAATCAATGTGGGAGCTATTAAGTTCTCAGACATACATTTGAGATTAGGAAATACTATACAAAAACCTCCAATACTCATTTCTGAGATACCTGATGAAAATGAACAGACAGAATCATCTCAATTAAGCACTTGAGAAGCTGAAATCAAAATGAGCCCTAAAGAAAACAAAGGAAACAATACTACACCAATAGTTCCTTTTCCTAAAATATTAAGAGAAACTAAAATCAAACCAGACTCAAACTTGGTCCATGAGTTGCAAAAGATCAATATTGAGGTACCCCTTCTACAAGCTATTAGGGATATACCTAAATTAAATAAGATCATCAAAAACCTTTGTATTAAGACACTTGGGAGGAAGGGAAAATATCCTGGAACCATTCATGTTGATGGAAAAGTTGCTAATTTATTAGCAGGGAAACTATTAGTTCTAAAATATGTAGATCTAGGAAGCCCAATGATCATAGTCACAATCAGAGGAAAATAAACTCTTAACATCTTGGTAGATTTGAGAGTAGCAATCAATGTCATGACAACTGATACTCTCCATGCATTATCTCTTATGAAAATGAAACCTACAACTACCATTCTTCAAATGGTGGACCAGTCAGTAACAAAACCAGAGGGAAAGATAGAAAATGTTGAAGTGTTAATAAAATCTTGGGAATATCTAGTAGATTTCATGGTCTTGAAACCCAAAATAAATAATCTAGGATATCCTATAATCCTAGGTAGACCATGGTTGTCTATTTCAGCAGCCTTGATTGATTGCAGGTTGGAAGACATAACCATTTCCAATGGGTTAAAATCTAAATGCATCACCTTGTATCCTCTTGCAAAACCATCAAAAAATTACATACAAGAACTTTGGGTGGATGATTCAGATAACACATTAAAAAACATTTCCTCCTTAGCTATGATCACAGTCAAAAAACACTTGGAATAATTGAATAGATACATATACCCAAAATCTATGGACTCTGCCAATCTAGAAACTATGGACTATGCCAGTCCAGAAACTACAGACTATGCCAATCTAGAAACTATGGACTCTATCAATCTGAAAGCTAAGAACTGCCTTAGTTTAGGATTCTTGGGTCAGATATAAAATTTTGAAACCTCCACTTCTACTTTTTCTAGTACTTCTTCATCATATGATCATAGATTGATTCAATAAAGTGTGTGGAAATTGGCAAAACAATAGCAAACTCATTTCTTAGATGCATTTCATTGTTCTTTAGCAAGACTGGTTCCTCCTGGAAAAGAGTTTGTTGATAATGTAGCTATGTTTCATAAGATACTTCCTCATCCATGTCCTTTAAACTCATTAATTATTGAGTTTAAGAAAATAGAATCCAACTACCCAAGTACAAAACCAATTATGGTATTACCTAGAAAAATTTTGAACATCAATAGTTGGTTGACAAACGTAGAGGAAGATCAACTCTTTGAAGTATTGGAAATAAATACCAAGGCTTTTTCTTGGGATTATATAGACATGAAATGAATTAACCCCAACATATGCACTCATCACATTTAAACATAATCTATCAAACCAGTCAGACAACCACAAAGAAGAATAAACCCAACACTAAAGGAAATAGTCAAAACAAAAATCTAAAAGTTGCTAGAAGTTGGGCTTATTTACCCCATTTCAGATAGCCAATGGGTGTCACCTCTGGTAATTGTGCCCAAGAAAAATATAAAGTTAAGATTATGTGTGGATTATCAATAACTAAACAAAGCAACATTAAGAGATTACTTTCCTTTACCTTTTATTGATCAAGTTCTTGATAACTTGGCAGGAAAGAAATATTTTTCTTTCTTGGATGGGTTCAATGGGTATAACCAGATAACAGTAGCAGCTGAAGATCAAGATAAAACCACATTTACCTACCCTTGGGGAACTTTTTCTTATCGATTAGTTCTATTTGGACTCTATAATGCTCTAGTAGCCTTCTAAAGAGCAGTTCTAGCAATCTTCTCTGACCTTACAAATGATTGTGTTGAGGTATATATAGATGATTTCACTGTTTATGGTGAAAATTATGAAGAAGCTCTTACCAACTTGGAAAGAGTATTGATTATATGTGAGGAACATCAATTATCTTTGAGCAATGAGAAATGTTTGTTGATGATGGATGAATGAATAGTCGTGGGACACCATATTTCTGCAAAAGGCATTCAAGTAGATCCAAAGAAAGTTGAAATAATTTCCAACTTGCCCATTCCACAAACACAAACTGAAGTTAAGATTTTTTTAGGATATGTTGGTTACTACAGATGCTTCATAGATAATTTTATCCAAATAGCTACCCCTATGTTTGGTTTGCTTACAAAAGATAGTACATTCGAATGGAGTGATAGTTGCTAGTAGGCCTTTAAAACCATCAAAGCTAAACTTATTACTGCTCCAATATTAGGTGGACCAAATTAGACTAATCCATTCCATATATACACATATGCTTCTAATATAGCACTAGGAGCAGTTCATGGATAAAAGGATGAAGAGGGTAACATGTATGTTATATATTATATTAGCAAAAACATGACATCTGCTGAAAGAAATTACACCACAATTGAGAAGGAATTCTTAGCTATAATTTATGCAATGAACAAATTCAAACACTACAAACAGGCTACAAGTTATTTTTCTATATAGACCATTCAGCTATTAGATATCTTACCAACAAACCAATTGTGGGAGGTAGGATTATTAGATGGCTATTGCTCTTAACAAGAATTTGATGTTACTATTATAGACAAACCAGGGAAGTCTAATATGGTTGCTATTTTTTGTCAAGAATGAACACTACAGGTGAAGAAGAACCATTGGAAGATGACTTTTTAGATGAACAATTATTTTCTCTTTCAGTACAATCTCTATGGTTTACTGATATAGCCAATTACCTCACCACAGGGAAGTTTCCTCTTCACTTTTTACAAAAAGAAAAAAAACATTTAATCAAAGAAAGTTTTTTTAAATGGATTAATGGAATGTTATTTAAACTTGGACCTAATCATGTGTTTCACAGGTGTGTGACAAATGGTGAAGCTTATGATATCATTAGATCTTGTCATGATGAAATAGGAGGAGGTCATTACTCAGCTCAAAGAACCATACATAAAATCCTGGGAGCAAGATATTATTGGCCTCATCTTCATTAGCAAGTAAAAAGATATGCCAGACACTGTGATGTTTGTCAGTGAATTAGACATCCTACTCTTTCAATAGAGATGCCCTTGCACCCTCATCCTCAATTGGTTTTAGAACCATTTGAGAAATGGGGAATTGATTTTATTGGTCTAGTGGATCCTCCTTCCAGAGGAAAAGAATATCTTCTAGTTTTTATAGACTATGTGACCAAGTGGGCAGAAGTGGAAGCATTAACTCATGCAAGAGAGGAGATGGTAGTTGATTTCTTATATTTCAAAATCATGCAACTACTTAGTGCTCCAAGAGAGATAGTTTTATATCAAGGACCATAGTTCATTTCAAACATGATAAATCATTTTATGCAAGTGTATCAAACTCAGCATAAAAAAACATTTCCATACCATCCACAAGAAAAATGGACAAGTTGAAGTCACCAACAAAGAACTGGAAACCATTTTAACCAAGGCTATTAATTCTAGCATAAAACATTGTGCAGATAAGGTACCAGAAGCTGTTTGGGCCTATAATACTACTTGGAAAACAACAACTAGATTTTCACCTTATGAATTGGTTTATGGTAAGAAACTTTTATTCTCTATTGAATTTGAATTAAAAACTTTGAAAACAGCTATAGAAGTAGGAATTGAGTTAGAATAAATACAAAAAGCAAGACTCCTATAGCTTAATCAACTTGATGAAATGAGGATGGAAGAACTACAAAGAGCTAAACTAGTACAACATTAATGAAAAGTTTGGCATGATGCACAAATCAAGTAATGGAAGTTTCAAAAAGGAGATTAGGCACTGTTGCTTGATTCTAAATTTCAACAGTTTAAAGGAAAACTACAAACAAGATGGTTGGGACCTTATGAGATTGAAGAGGTCTATAAAAATGGTTCTATTAAGCTTATACCTATTGATGCCAGCAGAAGAGCTCTATTAGTCAATGGACATAGATTGAAGCTCTATAAAAAACCTCTCAATAAAGATGAATTTATTCAAATAGTAAAGGATCAAGTAGTTATTCTAGAAAACTCTACTTCTTCCATTAAACATGCTCCTTGATAATCTAGCAAAAAAAAATCAAAATCAAAATCAATAGTGAAAATCCTTCTAGGGATGCTATTGACAATGCATGCCTAGAAAACCAGCTTGTTGGTTGGCTATGCATTGCAAAAAGGGCTTTGGCTAGAAAACTAGCAATGGCTAGCCAAAGGGAAAAAACCAAAATTTATAAGAAAAACTCATCATGACACTATGATTGGTCATCTCCATGCAATAAACTAATCCATGTAAACCTATTTGTGTAGGACACATGGTGAGCAAAAGATAATGTCTAAGGTTAAAGTAAGTAAGACATATATTTCATTTATCTATGTTTAGTTAACTAATTATCTTTGATTTGATTAGGACCCTATTCTTCTAAGATGACCTAAATTTGAATCTTCCAAAATAGAATGACACATGCCATAATGAAAAAACATGCAACAAAGCTGCCAAAGGTGTATGGATAAGTGTGCAACTTTGATATCATCAATTGAGTCATCAAGTACCATAAGATAAGATGTCATAAAAAGGGGTTTTAAATGAAGTAATAAATCATTATCACCATTAATATGACATGTCATCATTTCACATGACTTGTATTGATGAGATCAAATGGTTGGCACACTCCTTAGAAATGTGTGGTGCCTAACTATATCACATCATCATACAACACTACAGACTCATGCAGCTGTAGCATTTCAAATGAACCATTTCATTTTTATAGACTTTAATAGAAGCTAACTCTTAGATCCTTTTGCCAACCGACTTCAACAAAAGACTGGTCTACACCTTAATTAAAGTCAAAGGAACTGAGTTGACTATAGCTCCATATAAAAATGGGACAAAAGATAGGATCATAACTGAAGGATCCAGCAAAGTTTTATAAAGACAAAGCTTCTGTAGCAGTGTTCAGAGCAAATGGTTGGCTACCTTTCATTGAAAAGCTCCAGGGTTTCGATGAAACAATGGTAAGTGAATTTACTACCAATCTTACCCCTAAATTTTTAATTATGAAAGTCATTGTTATTCCTATTACAACTCAAATTATAAGCCAAATTATACAATTTTTAGAAGAAGGAATGAGAGCTACAAGCAAAGCTTCATTTAGTGATTTAATTAGGCAGTTTAATGGTAATAAGTAGACCGAAACTTCATGACTAGTAGATTCCAAGGGAAAATCAAAAGGGATTAAAATTAATTCACTTCTTGAACCTTGGAAATCTATAGCTAGGTGGGTACTTAAATATATCATTTGTGAAGGGCAACACAGTATTTTAGGGGGAGACACCATGAAAATGTTAATACATCTTAAGCATGGGAGACAAAACCCTCAATAAAAAATTAACCTCCCATCTTTCTTTTATGGTACTCTGCAAGTTATGTATACAACCCTTACTGCTACTCTTAGGCATCATGGCCTTATTCAACTTATTATCTAGCACCATTTCCTTCAGTAACGTCAAGAGGTTTGGGAGGAATTTCAGCATAGTATAGCACAAGAAACCCCAAATGTACCATAGGAACACTCATCTCCACTTACCCCATCAGTTGAGAATACAACACCAAGAAAATAATCTTATACTATAATCTCCATAGAAATCCCTTCTTCAAGAAGAAGAATCACAAGGTCTCAAAACCCTAAAATTTCAATGTCTCCACAAGAACCTCATGAGTCTATAGTACAACCAATTCTTTTGATGGGAAGAAGAAAATTGAGATAGAAGGTTGCTACAGACATTGAGATGACCAAGGGTTGGGTGGTTGAAAAATAAAATCAACCAAGTGTAGCTCAAAGAGTAACCAAAAGGAGGAGAAGGCTCATTTTATTAGAAGAAGATGAACAAAAAATTGTAAATATTTTAGATAGTCTTAAAATGGATCAAAATATTCTTGCACCTATAGATATTGAAGAAACTCCTTTTGAAAGGAAATCTCCAATCATATTAGAAGAGACAAATCCAGAGGAAGAGCCACGCATGGTAGAGGAATTATGTATGGTGAAACAACCACCTGTTCCAGTTGAAACTACAAAGGATAAAGAGAAAATTGTATGCACCAATGAGAAAGGTGATAAGTCATGTCCCCAAACAACTTAAGATGGAGTATGAAGAGAGCATCCTCAATTCTATAAATTTTAATAGAGGTAATCAACTCTAGAGGAGAACAGAAATGGATTGGCATGAGATATAGACCTCCTTTGTTGATCATACCTATTCTAGGATGGTAGAGTTAGGCTCCACAATCAAAATAACAATTCAGTATATGGAAATAGATGATTCAAACAAATCAAGGATTTACCAGCAATTCAGATAGACACATAACAAATGAGTTTGATGAATATGATTTGAGTCAGAGTGTAGAAAGTAGAAGCCAGAGTTATGAATGCTAATACATGTTTGTAATGGGACTTGAAAAAGGTAAAGCTTAGGGGAGATGATGAGCTCAAAATATGGCTCATAATTGACATGTTATTTCTTTCAAATCATCTCTCAAAGGATATTATCTTATACAAATCTTAGATTCTTAGATAGCTATTACATGAAAAATAGATATTTGTCTTGTTTATATTAAACCAAAGACTTAATCTTTACTTTGTCATTAATGTCTAATATATATCATGTTTTAATGATATTTTGTGTGAAGAATGCTCAAAAATAAGACACGGGTGATGTACAGTGAACATTCCATTTTGATCTCCATCTTGCAAAACTATAGACTATACAGGCTTGTTTCTACGGACTCTGTAGGCTTGTTTCTACAGACTCTAGAGGCTTGTTTCTATGGACTCTGTAGGCTTGTTTCTAAAGACTCTGTAGGCTTATTTCTATGGACTCTATAGGCTCATTTCTATGGACTTTGTAGGGTTAGTACTGAGAATTTTGTAAGGATAACTGGAAGCTGGAGACCAGATAGGATAGGAAAGAACCATTCTAGCTGGGATCACATAATGAAAATAACCACCTACTATTTGAAGGACCTATTTTTGATATATTTGTATATAATCAGATTTTAGGACTATTATAGGATAGGATATTTATTTCATTGAAATAATTAGATCTCTTGGGAATCTAATCTCCTATCTTTGGAAGAATGGATCGACTAAAGAATCCTATTTATTTGCATCCTATTTTGAGTTGATTGTATTAGTATAAAGTGTAAGACTTTTGACTATATGAAAAAGAAGGAAAAAAAGAGAAAAAATAGAATATATAGAAAATAGAGGACAGAGAATTAGATAAGCATACAGGTTTCAAACAGATTGTAATTATTTCATTTCTATGAATTATTACTTCAAGTTTCTAGCACCGATTAAGCTTTGTTCCTGAGTCTGAGAGGAGCAAGGGCCCACTCTCCTTGGAACCAGGAACTGTGCACAATATTTATGGTTTTTTTAATTAGTTAGAATCTTGTTATTATTTGCATTTATTTATAAAAATATCAAAACAAATTCATAGATTAGAAAGAGCATTTTCTTATTTCATTTCTTTTCCACGCAAAGTATCTTTTCTTTTATAGTAGAAGTGTGAAGCAAATTTCCTTTCATAACTAGGAGTATGAATTTATTTTCCCTGCAAATGTAAAATAGGAGTATGATCTTTTACTTCCAGCAAAAGAGTGGATTGATTTGATTTCTTTATTTTTCAGCAAAAGTGTGAATCAAGTAGTTTAGTCAAAGTTAGAATAGGATCAACAAGCACCCCCATAAGCAAACTTCTAGATCTACCATCCCATACCTTACTGCACATAGCTTTGCACATTGGCCCTGGTTGATAAGACACCAATTGAATATTGGTTAAATGAGGATTTAGACGACACTCATCACCAAGTTATACCTTATATGAACATAGTCTTTCATTTAGGTGACTTATTACACTTTTATGAGTCTTTATGTACATAAGTTTATTACCCTATCCTTCTAGGCTCTGAGACTTCTTTCACTATTAAAATTCTATGATTATAGGCACGTATTCCAATGTTTATACATAACTTATATATGTATATGCCGTCATACATATTAGTATACTTATGGTATGTATAATACACAAGTTTACAATGGAATAATATACCACACACAAACCTATAATTCTTAATAAGTATTTATGATTTGTGTTATGGTATACTAATCATTTGCATTACACATAGCCTTTGATTACACTTACCATTAGTGAAATAATCATGACGTATACTATTCTCTAACCACTATTTCAATACTTAGTAGTATCACTTATTAACCTTAGTGTGGTATTAATACTACTATATCATTGGATATGTAAGATAACATTTATTATAAATATACAATAATATTAATCAATAATGTAACTAAAACTCATATAGTACAAACATAATATAAATCAATTCACAATGGTAGTTATATCCCAATTTTTTATACATTAGTAGAACATAGTTATTAAAATAATAGTTATAAAATAATACTCAAGTCAGAGGTACTTTAATATAACTGACCATAAGTAACTGAATTGATCAAATCAAATCACCCAGCATTGAAGTTATAATATATTTTGTAACTTATACTGATTTAAAATGGTTAACATAATAAGATTTGTTTAACACAATTATAACCAAATCAATAACCCATGCCATATAATAACATATTATCGGTATTTAAATATATATCTGATATCTTATACCGTATAATAAGATGCTACTAATATATAAATATATATCCAATAACTTATACCATATAATAACATACTATTGGTATAGTAACTGTAATCCCTATGTTTAGTTTTTTAGTTAAGCTTTATAAATAACATTGAGTTATTGGATAATTTTAATATTATAATCACATCATATTATAGAATAATGTGGTATTCTCCAAATTAATATAACCTTGATTGTTATTATAAAATAAATAGAACTATTGTAGAATAACTCAATGATCTGTATAACTCACATAATATAATATCAATATAACCCAGATATTATGGGACATAATAATAAGGGGTTATTTGTCCTGAGATAAATTTATTTTGACAAGTCACCCCATACTTATATTTAATGTTGAGATATTTTGATGTCTAGTAGATCACCATAGTCATTGCATCATACTCTACATCAATTTTTCATAATTGACAATAACCAGTGTTAACTTAATATTGAGTATATGATTGGTCCTATTAAAATTAGTTAACTATGATCAATAAGTGTTATATATACAAGGAAGAGTTAACTATGGTCATAAATATATTATCTTCTATTTACTATGGACTTGGCATGGCCATAAAATCCCTGATACAACTGTTAATATTGTTGTATACTAGCAACCAACATTATATTTAGAGATTAAAATCCATCCCCATCCCTTTAATCATTTTTTTTAATCATATAAATCATTTTTCAAAGATATACCCACTATATATATCAAATTATTACACGCAAGGTTGATTCATTGCTTTACAAATTTGAATCATTGCATACCAAGTTGAATCGCTATGTGTATCAATGTGTATCATTGTATAAAAGCAGGTCTATAGTGTACACCTAATAATTACATTGAATACTTTGAATTTAGTACATTGTATATACATTAGATATAAATATTTACTCAATTATAATATTAAATATGATATGTCTCTTCTATGCAAGGAGAGATTCAGGGCAATTAGCATGTTGATACAGATGAGACCAAATTATAGATCCATATGTAATTGCATATCATGGATTCAATAATTGCATATCTAATTAGTGATCTAGAATATATATAACTTTATTAGTGATACACTAGTTATTAGTTATCACAATATCAGACATTACAATTATTCTACCATTCATAAACAGTGATTTAGGTGATTTGATTTTTCTTAATAATATTCATAATAATGTAAAACATTAATATATTATATAGACATTATTGTAATACGATAACTATATTATTGATAGAGCCATATTTTATACTATATTAGTAATACGTGATGAGTATATACCAGGTCACTCATTAATTTCCATATCTAGAGTGTTCTTTAATTCTAGATTATCATACATAATACGTATATTTAATTGTAATTACCTTGTTTATTGATTTTCCTTAGGTAGCACAAAGCATATATGCAGATTTATTTTACCATTTATTTGGGATACCATGTTTGGTGGACATACTCTAAATCATAGTATACCTCCTTTATATATACAAATCATATACATTTTAATATAGTTTTGTATAGAGTGAAGTGTTATTATTTTCTTATATAAGAAATTTGATCTCTAAAATTTACATCGCCACACACATAGATATATACAATTTCAATGTTTATGCATCCATTCATTAAAGCATTTTACCAAATGCAAGCAACTTAAACCCATCACTAAAACTATCAGATCACTCAATAAATATTAACTACAAAGTTCTCATATACCAATAAGTGAATTTGCATAAGAAAATAAAAACTCCACTAACTTGGTATTCACAATAATATTTTCTATCAAATTTCCTCCCCATATCCATGCTCCCTTACTTAACATGTTACACTCTTCCTTCTACTCTCTCCTCTTTTTTATCTTCCATGCATTGTGGCACCTCTCCTCCTTTTACCTGCTTATATTCTTTCTATCTCTTTTTTCTTGGATGTGGCACTTCACTTTAAAGTTGGTTTTTCCTTTTTGTTTTATTCTTTTTTTTTTTAATTGCATTTTTTTATCTTTTTAATTTTATGATTTTTTTCTTCATTTTGTGTTTTTCTTTTGTTTTTCCCTTTTTCCTAAATTTACACTTTCCCTCTAAGTTGTCTTATTCCAATTTATTTTTATTTTCAAAGTGTAAGAAAATATATAATGACTTAATAATAATACTACCAATATAAAATCATTTACTCTTTATTATAAAATTATATTAAGGCATTAAATCCAAATAATTATATTCTTAAATATCATAAAGGTAATTGATTAACACTTTAAATACATGGGGTTATACTACACACAGTAGTGACGCACTACTAACTATGTAAATTTACATTCACATAAAACATTAACAATTATGACTCTAATAGCATATCATAATCATATAAGGTTAATACCAAATAAGAATCAACTGTGCTAACACATAACTAACCACACGAGGTTGCATCAACTAATGATAAATCTAAACTAACACACACATATGCAATATCTAAGTAAAAATAACATAATAAATATACTAATGCTAATGATTCAAGCAATGCATTTAACATGTATTGTCTAATGTGGTGTGTGTAAGGTTATAGACATTCCTCTATAGTCACCCAACAACTCCATCTATGTCACCCTCTCTGATGATTCTCTCCTTTTGACATGCTCTGAGGGGCGAATTTCTCCTGCATCCAACTTATAATAAGCAGGTAGTTAGTCCATACCATCACTACATGTATATCATAAAATAATATTGAAATAACAAGTCAACATGATCAAAATACAAGGAATATATAATATAGTTATCTCATAAAAATGAAAACATGTAATCTAAACAACATATCACTACCCCATAACAGCATATGACTTATAGCTTAGCTAGTAATAATCAAATCAAGGTATCAACTATAGAAAATCCATGAATAATCATGTAGGTTTGCTTAGTGAGGAATTGGTATTTAGCATCCTTCCCCCCTAAAACTAATCATCATCTCAGATGACACTTATCCAAACATGATTTTTGAATTAAAAACATTGTTCAGTAGAAAATCAATAGAGCATAAAGTATTAAATCAAGCAAATAAATGTGTAAATTACCTATAGAACTCATCATATTTCTCCTAAGTATCACTATTATAAGAGTATTGGTCCCACAAGAGCCTACATTATGACATTTCCCTATTAGGCAAACAAAGTTTACGAGGGTCACTTACTCTTAATAGTCTTATCATGACCACCCCATTATCTAGAACTGACAAGGCAAGCTTATATTCTATAGGACTAACCACTGCTAATACCTCAAAGGGTCCCACATATCTTGGTGAAAGTTCTACTAACTTCTTGAATTTAGACTTCAACCAAAATCACATGAAATCATCATAAAATCCAAAAACAAATGGCCAAGGAGAGTTACACAAAACCTTCCAACCCCTCTGCACATCTCTCTAACCTAGAGAGTGTTTATATCATTACAGATAAAAATGGTTAGGGAACTTGGCAAGAATGATGTGTATAAGTTAATATCATTGCTCTTCCTCATAGCTCCTAAAAAGTATAACATGTTAATACTATTACTATTCCACATAGTTCCTAATAGGTGTGATGATCAATAGGAATTGGAAATACTACATTTCTAATTTATACAAAATCAAGGAATAAACATTCCATAGTATACATGCATATGGCCATACATCTAAATTTGGCAAGTCTCATCTACAAAATCTTGGATTCAACAAGCTACCCTTATCAGATAAAAACTTATTAACTACCAAGTTAATGTGAGACTAAATAAGATCCACTCCTATCTCTTAGTACTCATGTTCCTAATTCACCACTCATCCCGTAGGTCTTCACAACCTAATGATATCCAAAATGTGTACAAGGTTCAATGAATCACTAATCCATACTAACAGATCATAAAAAGTAATGATATATGCTAAATAATTCCATATGTACCAATATACATTATAGAAAAAATCATACAATGATCCATAATTATATTAAGATGCCACTAGCTAAACATAACTAGTATCAAATTTCACAACTTAACCTATTTTGTTATATTCATAGTTAAGAGGAAATAATGTTAAAATTAACATAAAATACAAAAGATCTGAGACTTATTTCTCTGTGTACATAAGTTTATTACCCTATCCTTCGAGGCTTTGAGACTTATTTCGCTACTCAAAGTCTATGATTATAAACATGAATCCCAATGTTTATACATAGCTTATATCTAATATGCCCTTGTACATATTAGTATACTCATGGTATGTATCATACACAAGTTTATAATAGAACAATATACCATGCAAAAACCTATATTTCTCAATACGTATTTTTGGTCTATGTTATGATATACTAATTATTTATAGTACATAGCCTGTTATTACATTTACTAATAGTGGAATAATCATGATGTATACTATCCACTAACCATTGGTTCAATACTCAGTATTATCACTTATTAACCTTAGTTTGGTATTAATATTACCATATCATTGGATATACAAGATAACAATTATTGTAATTATATAATAATATTAATCAATAATGTAACTAAAACTCATCTAGTATAAACATAATATAAATTGATTCACAATGGTAGTTATATCTTGATTTTGTATACATTAGTAGGACATAGTTATTCAGATAATAATTGTAAAATAATACTCAAATTAGATGTACTTTAATATAACTGACCACAAGTAACTAGATTGATCAAATCAAATCATCCAGCGTTGAAGTTATAATATGTTTTGTAACTTACATCGAGTTAAAATGGTTAACATAATAGGATTTGGTTAACACAATTATAACCAAATGAACAACCCACACCATATAATAATATATTATCAGTATATAAATATATATCCAATAACTTATACCATATAATAACATACTATCAATATATAAATATATATCCAATAACTTATATCGTATAATAACATGATATCAATATAGTAATTGCAATCCCTATGTTTAGTGTTTTAGTTAAGCTTTATAAATAACATCAAGTTATTGGATATTTTTAATATTAGAATCACATCATATTATATAATAATTATGTATTCTCCAAAATAAAATAACCTTCTTTACTATTATAAAATAAATAGAACTATGCAAGAATAACTAAATGATCTATATAAATTAGATAATACATTAGTGATATAACCTAGATATTATGGATAGAATAATGAGGAGTTGTTCATCCTACAATAAATTTATTTTGGTAGGCCACCCATACTTATATTTACTGTTAAGATATTTTGACGTCTAGCAAATCGCCATTGTCATTACATCATACTCTATTTCAAATTTTAACAATTGATAATAACTAGTATTAAATTAACTATGGTCAATAAGTATTATGTATGCAAGGAGGAGTTAACTATGGTCATAAATATATTATCTGCTATTTACTATAGACTTGGCATGGTCATAAAATCCCTGATATGAGTGATAATATCATTGCATAGTAGTAACCAACATTAGATTTAGAGATTAAAATCCATCCCCATCCATTTACTCATTTTATTTAATCATATAAATCATTGTACAAAGATATACCTATTGTATATATAAAATTACTACACACAAGGTTGATTCATTGCTTTACAAAGTTAAATCATTACATACCAAGTTGAATCCTTATGTATATCAATGTGGATCATTGTATACAACTAGGTCTATAGTATATGTTTAAAAATTCCACTGAATACTTTCAATTTGGTACACTATATATACATTAAATATACAAATTTGCTTAGTTATAATACTGTTAGCAACCAAAATAGCACCCTACTTGAAGCTTTATTATTAATTTATCTAGATCTTCCTTCACACCTATACTAACATTGAAATGATCTAAGATAGTGGGACACCTGCACTCAAACCAGACCTCTAGTTTTGATGAGGCTAGCTCCTCTGATGTATCACTTACATTTTGCTTACTAAAACCTATTGATTTTTTTGGATGAAAAGGGTTGGAAGGAAATTGAAAGGTAAATCTTACTTTATTTTTGGTGATACACATGTATTGTTGGTTTATCCACTCTATTTGATCCCATAAAACATCGATAAGACAAGCAAATAACTGAATCTACAACTACAAATGATTTTTATACAATAGTATTTTATATAGAGGTTTTATCAAGTGATCAAATCATGAGGAAAATGATGGAATAGGCTTGATTCAAGGCACAAATCAGTCAATATAACCATTTTTATCTCATTCAAATGACATCAAACACTGAACATGACCTACACAAGATGACATACTAGTAACTACATGAGATCAAGACCTGCCAAGGGAGAAAATACTACCACATGTGTAAATTAACTAACATAAACACAATATACCAGAGTATTAGAAACTAAAAAGAGTCATTTTATTCATCTCAAAAGGTTGCAAAGCTCAATCTTAGTAGATTCTAGTCATGCCCAAGACAAGGATCTTAAAAATTGGCTTGAAAGCCTAAAAATATAAAAAATACAGAAGCTCTAGCCAATGTGGCATAGAGGGAGAAGGATAAGTCAATTAGACATTAACTCAAGTCAATTTCATTTTAAAATTATAAAAAATAATCTTTAAGACTTCTCCTTATGTTGAAAATCCTTGCATGAAGCTCCTTTTGGTGTTGGAAAAAAGAGGTGGGCCATCTTTGACTTGTCAAAATACCTTGCATACTTTTTACTCCATAAGTTGGTGGATAACTCCACTTGAAGTGAGTTTAAAGTAAGTTAATGTCTCTATTTTCATGAAAACCAAGGAGACTGCATGATGCTAGTCAACTATTCAACTCATACTAATTGGCCTTAAGATAAGTTAACTCCCCTTGAGCCCTTTACTTGCATGAATTGGCACTTAAGATTGAATGTACATGGAAATTCCACTTGAACATCAAATAAGTGGCATGACAACTTCACATGAGATCTTTTGATAGCATTTCAACACCATTCTCAACTTAAATGTTTGACCAAATAGAGCTACTAGGCCAAAACAGCCTAGTAGCCTACTTCTTGCACTTGAAGACCATTGAAACTTGCATGAAAACCAATGAAAATTGCAAACATGGTGATATTAGAACTGAAAAAAGCCCTTATATCATGAAATAGCTCCTTATACCCCTTTTTGGTGGCCTTGTCTTGATATGTCAAGAACAAGCATAGGTATCTACATAATTTCTTCAATATATTGACTTCATGATGAGTTTATAGGCTCATATGTACTATGTTCAACATGAATGACCTACAGATGATGATTTGGAGTCATGAAATAGCATTGATCAAGCCATTCCTCTTCACCCTACATAAAAACAACTAGTTGCTTTGACCTATAGACCTATTTGCTCTTAGAAATGTACCAAATGACCTCTAATGATGGATTTATAAGTTTTCATGAGATATTTTAAGAGCCTATCTTGATTTTCAAAACCTTTGAATGTGTAATTACCCTTTCTTTCCTTGATTTCTACCTCAAAAATGACTCCTTTGGCCTAGTCCATATAGTTGAGGTACTTTAGGTGCCAACCAATTGGTCATTAATGTGCTCAAGGGAGTTGATAATATTATAAAATTCATTTCATGTCTCAATATTTTCATTTAGATTCATAATTTAGCTCATTTTCTCCATCAGGTGGTTATGAGGGTTTTGTAAGGGTTTTAGAGGTCCCTATCTTCTTAAGGATTATTCATAACATACAAACCTTCAATGGAAAACCAATTTCCATGAAAATTTTCTATACAAACCCCCTCATCATTAATTAAAATCATGGGCTCCCATGAAAAATACTCCTCAATTTATCTACATGGTGAAGTTTGGATTTGAGAGGCTGCCAAGACTATGTGTGTAGGGAAAAAGCTTGAGAAATGGTGTTAAAACAAGATTTTTTAAAATTACTTCAATTCACAAAATTTTCCAAGGTTTAATTTACCTTCCATCATGCCTCCAAGTCCATCTTATAAATCAAAAGTTCATGAAAGAGTGTAAAAGTGTGACTGTGTGCCTTAAGGGTTTTAGGCCTACCTATTTGGTCTAGTCTCACTAGTCCTATGACTTTATTTTTCTCTTTTCCACCTTGGTTTGAGATTATAATAATACTAATATTCCTTTAATGCATCATGAAACTCCTCCTTTCATTGGTCTCACCCTCCATTGGTCAATCTACAACCTCATGCCACCTATGTATGACTTTAGTCCTTTAAGAAGCTTGCATTGTGATTATGTACAAAGAGTGATTTAGGTGGTAATGGTGAGATTTGAGATGTCTATTATTTAAATAATATTTTTTTATGTTTAATATTATCCTTAATTGGTTTTAAAACCCTTCCCATATTCTTTCTTGTCACCTTGACTCCTCAAATAAACTCCTAGGCCTTATACACTATCATGTCCATACCACAGTTGTACCTTCACCTTATGCTCTTGACAGTGATGGAATGGCTTGCTAAAAGTTTTTATGATGTCAGTTGGTATTTTAATTTCATAATATCCCATTCATCTATTCACCCTTTGACTTAAAGATATCTTATATGCATTTTGATCATGATTGTACTAGAGGAAAATACCATTAGTATGGTTGTAGGTGAGAATCATGAAGTGGGATGACTACAGACAATGTCTTTGAGAATTATCTTCCTTCTCTTGAATAATTTTCATAATGTATTTATCATGAAGTATCTCTTTAATACAAAAACTTCATCATAAGACCATGCACCCATTCTCCATTGACCACTTTGATGATTGTACCTTTGTCTACAAGTGTGTGTACAAATAAAAACTTGGATTGATGATGTTTGGGTATTAAATAATGGTAAAAAGAGGTGTACACATCTTTAAACTTTCAAATGATCACAAAACAACTATAATAATCTCCTTCAAATGTTTTATACTCTTTATATCTTCTCAAGAACCATTGTATCTTCTTGACTATAGTATGTTTGTAAGTGTGGTTGTAGCTTTCTTTCTTCACATCTATATCCCTTCTTGAACCTTACATTCATCATTTATTGAGATATATACTATGTTTATCAATATCCATACATAAATATGCATTTTTGGTTTACTTTGCATCTTGATATGCCTCTTGATAAGGTTGATACCCTATCCTACTGTAGACTACCAATGCATAGACCCATAGGTATAGATTTGTGCCTTTTTTAAATTTATTTAAACTTCATATATATACCTATTAATCCATGTTTTTAGGTTATCATTCCATGCTAGGCCTATGAATTATGGTTGTTCAAAGAGGCACCAAGAACCTATAAACCATATGTAAACTTATATGGCAATGTTTGTTGTAGGTGTGTTCTTACTCAAGCATGAAGGTGTGATTTTAAGACACTTGAAATGTTTGTTTATGACTACCTTAAGGTTTTATTACATTAGATGGTATTTTTATTGATAATACTTATTTCATTTTTTATATTCACCCATCCTCATGTCATAAACCAAAACATTCAAAGGCTATGTCCTTTCTCTTGGCTCATACCATGGAAGAAGGAAGAAGATGGATTGCAAACCTTTTGTAGCACATCAACCTTAAATAATGTATTTGTAACATGAGTTCAACCTTGGGGTGACTATATCCTTCATAAGACTCCTTGCATGTAGGTGATTGTATGATGTCACATTTGTATGGACTGTGTTAAAAATTGACATTGAAGAAGGTTAAAACATGATTTTGTGAACCTATTCTTCATTATTTTGCATCTTAATGAGATGTTTATCTCAAATATATTTAAGAATTAATCTTTAATCATCTCCTTTATTTGTACTTGATGATAAACATTTGACTTTGGTGTACTATTTTAGGTCTCTTCTCCTTGGTTATAGTTGGTCATCTTTGATTGTATGACCTCTTAGAGTGACCTTAATTCCCCTTTATCTATTATTGCCTTCTTATGAGATGGATGATGGGATGGAGGTGAATTTAAGGAGGAATTATTGGAATGGGAAATTAAAACCATGAATATAAAGTGGAAAAAAGGCTTGAACATAGTGAAAATATAGTGTATAACAGTTACCATGGAGAAGGACCAAATGAACGTGGAAACGGACATGAAACCCATCACCAAGAAATAGTTAACACCATGAAGGAATCACATACATAGGGAATAAGTTTTAAAACCACTTTGAAGGTTAATGGAGGAGGAATATGGTGTTATAATGAAACAAAATATTCTATTAAGTTTTTTAAAATATACTAAGAAACCTTAGTTTTTGCTAAATTAAGACTTTATTGGTGATGTTTGAGAGAACATGATAGCTTATTGGATATTAAATTTTAATAGTATATTAATAAATATTCTTTTAAAACATATTAATATGATGGATATCTTTCCAAGAAGAAAACAAGAAAATTTAAAACCCTTTCTCTCTCATGATCATACAATTCTCCTTTACAAGCACATAGATTACAGATTTGCATTTTAGACCTATTATTGAGATCCATATGACCCTCATAAGTATGAAAATGATTTTAATACTACCATTTAATGATGAATCATGATCCTAATAATTTTTTAAAACAAGAATTTTCTTGAAATGATGCCCTGGTGAGGAGAAATTACAGAAAATTGACTACCTTTATGGATGCAAGACTATAGAATTATACCCTAACTTATAGTGGATTATTCATGAGGGAGAGCTATCCAATTTTATAACCACTTAATCCTACAATAATATCTCTGATTCTAGTTTTTCTATAAAAAATTTAGACATGTACCTTCTCTCTCCTAACTGTACTAGCTACAAACTTGAAGGGCTATCTCTATGTGCAAAGAAGCAAAGTGACTATAGGAGACCAATTTTGATCCTATATTACATCCAATTTCAATGATTTTTTTATGAAAACCTTTATATTAACTTATTATCCTCTTCATGAGCTCATTTATATGGAAGGCCATACAATTCCATACACTTTAAAAAATGCATGAAAGATGGCTTTTATTTGCCTTTTATTTACATCTTATCCTTATAACACCAAAATTAAAGCATGAAATGGATAAAATGAGTCATTAACATGAATAAAACAATAAATAACCCTTTCCCATGCTTTAGAGGGCTAAATTTGGCATGTGGGAGCTAAATATGACCTTTTTGGGGCTTAAACTTGCATTAAAAGACCTTTTTAAAGTATGAAAGTTTGACTTAAGGCTAATGTCATGAATATGAATGTGTTTAAAGGTATTTTAATAGTTTAATGACCTTTTTTATACCAATTTAAAAATTTAAAGACTAAAATGTGTCTTTTTAGGCCAAAATACATAGTTTAGACCACTTTAATAGGCTTATGACATTACCAAGAAAAGTTTTGAATTATACGGGTTGGGATTTGGCCTTGACAAGCCAAATTACCAACAAATATTAAATATGATTTGTCTCTTCTATGCAAGGATATATTTATGATAATTATCACGTTGATATAGATGAGACCAAATTACAGATCTATATGTAATTATGTATCATAGATTCAGTAATTGTGTATTTAATTAGTGATCCAAAATATATATGTTAACTATATTAGTGATACGCCAGTTATTAATTATCACAATATCAAATATCAAAACTATTCTAATATTCATAAATTTTTATTTAGGCAATTTGATTTTTCTTAATAATATTCATAATAATGTAAAACATTAATATATTCTATAGACATTATTATGATATGTTAACTATATTAGTGATAGATCTAGGTTTTACACTATATTAGTGATACATGACAAATATATACCTAGTCACTAATTGCTTTCCATATCCAGAGTGTTTCTTTAATTATAGATTATCATACATCAATGTTTATTTAATTGTAATTACCTTATTTATCGATTTTCCATAGGTAGCACAGATCATATATGCATATTTATTTTACCATTTATTTGGGATGACATGTTTGGTAGACATACTCTAAATCATATTATACCTCCTTTATATATAAAAATAATATACATTTTAATACTTTTCCATTTAGAGTTAAGTGTTATTGTTTTCTTAAATAAGCAGTTTGATCTCTAAAATTTACATCACCACACATAGATATATACAGTTTTAGTGTTTATACATATATTCATTAAATAAATTTACCATATGAAATCAACCTAAACCCATCACTAAAAATATTATATTACGTAATAAATATTAACTACGTAGTTCTTATATACCAATAAGTGAATTTGCATAAGAAAATAATAACTCCACCAACCTAGTATTTGTAATAATATGCTTTGTCAAATTTCCTCCTCGTATTCATGCTCCCTTACTTCAAATATTACCCTCTTCTTTATACTCTCTCCTATTTTATATTTTTAATGCACTATGGCACCTCTCCTTTTACCTACTTATATTCTTTCTATCTCACATTTCTTAGATGTGGTGCTTCATTTTAAAGCTAGTTTTTCTTTTTTATTTTATTCTTTTTTTGTTTTTGAAACCACCTTTTTATATCTTTTTCCTTTTATGAGTTTTTATTATTTTTATTCATTTCTTTTTTATTTCCCTTTTTCCTAAATTTACACCTTCCCTTTAAGTCATCTTCTTCCAATTTATTTTTATTTCCATAGTGCAAGAAAATATATAATAACTTAATAATGATACTGCCAATATAAAATTATTTACACTTTATTATTAAATTGTATTAAGGTGTGAAAGCCAAATAATGATATTCAAAAATATCATAAAGGTAAATTATTAACACTTTAAATACATAGGGTTAGCCTACACATAGTAGTAACGTGATACTCACTATGCAAATTTAGGTTCATGAAAAACATTAACAATTACAATTCTAATAGCATATCATAATCATACAAGGTTAATTCCACATAATAATTAATTGTGATAACACACAAATAACCACATGAGGTTTTATCATATAAGCATAAATATAAGCTATAACACACATGCAATTATCCAAGTATAAATAATATAAGAAATATACTAATGCTAGCCATTCAAGTAATTCATTTAATATATATTGTCTAATGTGGTGTGTAAAGGGTTATATCCATTCCTCTATCTTCCCCTAGAAACTCCATCTATGTCACCCTCTCTGATGATTCTCTCCTTCCATCATACTCTGAGGGATGAATTTATCCTGCATCTAGCTCACGATAAGCAAGTAATTATTACATAACATCACAACATGTATATCATAAAATAATAATTCAACATGATCAAAATGTAAGGAATATACAATACAGTTATCTTACAAAATCAAATCATGTAATCTAATAAATATATCACTACCCCATAACATCATATGACTTACAACTCATCTGGTAATAATCAAATTAAGTTAGCAACTATAGAAAATCCATGGATAATCATGTAGGTTTTCTTTGTGAGGAATCAAGATGTAACATTGCATATGAGGTTCATACTATCTTAACTCCTTATTCATTTCAAAATTAAAATTTCTTAAGTTCAACTTCTATTTTGCATTCTTGTATCAAAGGAGGTACTAGACAAAATAGCATCAGTATTTTCATCCATATGACTTGGCACATACTCAAAGGATAATTACATGTAGTTTGAGCCCTCTTCAAAGTATTAAAAAAATAGGCAATGCTTAGATAGTTAATGGGTATTAATTGAGGTTATTCCAACCCAAAATATTAACCCTTTTACATGTTTTTAATCAAAAGTGAAATATTTAGGGTTTGGAAAAGGAAAAATAAAACAAAGCTATCTACTCAACTCTAAAGGACATCAAACATAGAAAGATAATTATAGATGTAAGTGTATAATGTTGAGTGATAATAATTTGACTCTATCTCCCATAAGAGTTCATCAAAATTAGATGATATCAAAATTTATAGGCATCTGATCATTCCAAAATCATATTGTGCAGTTCTCATGGTTTATTCTTGATCTAAACTCACATAGAGTTGTCAAATTGTGCATCTAACAAATATGACATAATACAAAGACCAGAATTGAGATATAAAAATTTAAGTACTTCATCTCCCTTAAATGTTTGATCATTTCTATAATTATCATGTGTAATAAATCATAGATAGCATTTAATTTTGTATGATTGTTTATGTGCATTTTAGAATCTAAATATTCAAATAATTGTATTTTTTTAGATAAATAGATATAAAATAAGGTAAAACACCTCTAAAGCATTAGATAATTGGGCTATCTGATAAAGAATTAGAGAATTGGAATTCCTACTAAAGCATTGAATATTGTGGGTGATCATGCCCTAATAGATAAATGTACTAAGTAATATGTGTTGGTAAAATAAATACCATAACCTTTGGGATTATTATTAGGTCATTGAGAGAAATTGAATATCAATTATGTAACTCATTTAATTGATCTTGAACCTTAATATGAAAGGCAGATCCTACATTAATCTAATATAAAGTGAATCAACCATTGTAGATAGACTTTTAAATTCATTATATTACCATTAGTACCATCAATTACATGCTCTTGAAACTATAATATTGTAATAGTGGTTGTGTACATGAATAATGTTCATTCCACATAATCTGATCTAATCAGTGCCAACATATAAAACTATAATAGTAAATTCATGAATAATTTTTATGACCCTAATATGATATAATCAATGCCAACATGGTATAGGATGTTGTACATCTATATCAAAGTATGTCCTAGATATGAAAACTTATGACTTGTGTTCCTATAAAATGTGTGCACTTGCATTGCATATGCCCTAAAATATTATCTTAAATTGTAAATATATATCCCATAATCTGGTCGAAACTAATAATTTATACCCATCTTAAATCTTTGAATCATGTAACATCCCCAAAAATTTTAATTTTATGTAAATAGAGGAATGAATCTCTATGATAAGCCCACTAATATGGCATCCTTTTAAAGTAAGGGATGTATCTTGAAAATTATTCATCTCAAAATAAATGAGTTAAATTCATCATGTTATATATAAATATTTTATCAATTAATAGCATGAGCTAACATGTAGATAATATGTCATCATAGTATGAATATAACATTAGATCATATATGAGACATGTAGTGTAAGGTATAAAAGTATTATGTCAAGATAAATATATAAATAAGGCACACAATAGTTATTATCATTGATCTAAGAATTTTATAATAAATATGTATTAATGGTGCATTATATAGATCATGACATCACATACAATAAAAAATATGTGTGATATGTATCACAACTCTACAAGCTTCGTAAAAAAATATTTATTTATCCACTCATGAGCACACAATGTCATGGTCATGTCATACATAATTAAAGAACACATCATAACAATCAATGTCACACAAGGAAAGATCCTTACACATAATGGATAATAAAATGTCACACAAGGTAAGGGTCATATAAAAAAATCAAATAAGTAGGCAAGGGCCATATCATAAAAAATGCAATCAAGTAAAAGTCACATAAAAAGGTTAGGGCCCAAAGAAATAAGCACACAATGGTAAACTCAATCAAATAATGTTATGCATTAAGGTAATATCCATATAAAACTTAATCAATGATAAGACTATATTATATTAAATAGTAATAATAAAATATAGAACAAGTTAAACTAGTCTACATTATTAATCAATGACAATGTCACATCATAGCAAAATAACATATATGTAAAATATATCATTGTAAAGAATATAATAAAAAAAATGCATGTTTGAGTAATCAATGTATCTCAACATGATAAATTTAAAATGTCATAGAAAGATATAACATGTAAAAATGTAACATATAGAATGAGATCGCCCAACATTGGCATGGCCCCTTAGATGTCACAATGTCTTGTATTTGTGCATCCATGTATCATGTAAAACCTATATTTCATGTATCCCACTCATTAATACCATGAAATTCATGTGCATATAAAAAATGATATGTAATCTATTAAACATATGATACATAACATATATGACTAATGTAAATAACAAACAAAACATGCTTAGGTACTGATTTTATATTTTCTAAAATATTTTTATTTTTTAGGGTAATTTTAGAATATTTTTAAATGTTTATGTAAAAAATAGTAACCAATTATCCCATAAAGGGGATATTCATATGTAGGTCTTGTATCAAAAGTGGTAATAATCATATGTTGTGAGCAAGTAGAAACATATATATTTGTATCTAAATCTAAAAAATGATTGTGTTATAATTCAATTGTCATCATAATCATGACTTAAATGATCTTATGTATGATGAGTAACTCTAGGGAACATATTATCATGTGGAATATGTGGTATAGTAGGAAAAACATTTACTTATATTCATTACAAAACATGGTGAGTTGTATGTAACACTAGCTTAGGACATGATGGAGTAGATAGTGGCTATTGTGAGTCCTGAATAACCCTCTAATGTAATAGGCATTAAATTATTGGTCATTTCAGAAATATAACTACCTTTATCTAAATTTTTGCATAGAATGAACATTAGTAGGTTATATAACTCACTACATAGATTAAACATTAGTAGGTTGTATAACTAACTGAGTTGATAGTGGGAATAGAGGATAAAGTGTCTCTAGATGAATAAGATACTCATGTGGAATACCTAAAAATATAACCACCTTGTTACAATGTATATACATCACACTTTTACTAATGGATTTTTTATTGCATGGATCGTATGTATCCAAAGTTGTCTTGACAACATTTCAAATACTATTGTACTTGATAAGATAGAATAAATTAGAAACTAATGCAAGTCCCACCTTGAGTGGTAATATAATGTTGTAGATACTAAAATTAAATATTTATAGCATCTCAATCTTGTAAATTTGAGAAATATCAATCAGGGCTCTACCCTTCAGTTATATAACTCCTTACTACTAAAAGGTTCATCATCTCATTATGCCTAAGTGTTTATATCTTAGTATAATCCATATCATTTTGATGACCCAAGTCTCATGCACTACATAGAAAACTTAAAACTTGATAAATATCATTTATTGTTAGTTTTAAATCAATGCCCATTTTCTATCCCTTTGGATACTACTGGCTACAAAGGAACACTACCTTTCATGGTAGTGTTTAAATTTTTATCTAATGTCCAATATCCAAAATTCATCTAAATTATAAAATGATTAAAACTCATGGGTCAGCTTAATTATCTTATTGAACCCTACCATGAGGTATTTTAAAAATGTGTAGTATAAATACAAGACTAAGTCTTCTCATTCCTTATCTAAAAAATACCAAGAAAATACCTATAAATTAAAATCAAATCAACTATACAAGCGCTTGATTCTTCCCTATTCATCCCTATTTTCATATCAAACATAGGATCAGTCATATTACAAGTCTAAAGCATTCAAATAGTATCCCATGAGTGACATTTGTCAAATTATAGGTTAGATAATTACATGAATATTCATATATTAAATTTCATCCTTGTGCACACATATTCCTACACATAGAGAATAACTACATAATTTTGAGGCCCTCCTTAGATTATTGGATATGTAGGCAATACCCATTAATAGAGGATTCTTTAGGGTAGCTTGACACCATGAGTCCACTAACCCATTTTTAATCAAATTCATTCAAAGGGTGAAGAATAAAAGAGCCAAGGTTTGATCAATTAGCAAAGAGCGATAACATATATCTCATATCTGAATACATCAACTTAAATGTGACATAAAACCTAGAATAGTGAAGTTGGTTGCATCTTGATCCAATCATTATTCTATATTGAACACCTACATCATAATAGATACTAACATCAATGGTAGTGTCTAGATCTGATGGTAGTGTCTTTGGCCATAGAAATATAATTTTTAGAATTTGATTACTAATCTAGAATACTAATCATGTATATTTCATATATATTTCTAGTCTAGATATATCTGCACATAGTAAACCAGCTAAGTACCATTATTTCTTCTTCATTATAATATATTTAAATAATTTCACTTTACTATTTTTATCAATCTCAATTGTATAAATTCATAATATTGTTTATCTAAGTTTTCTATTAATTGGCATGTTATAAATTAGTTTATCACCCTTATGTTAGAACTAATTCTATATCCTTAACCTTATACACCTCCATCTAAATTTTAAGGTTAAATATCTACTGAACCTGACCTCTAAGTCTCATTTTTCAAACCCAACTTGTTCTACGGTTTCTAACCTCTTAGGGGTTTTAGATTGCTATGATTGATTTTTAGATTTAATACATTACCCTAAGGTTTTACCCTTCTCTTATTGCCAAGATTTGTGTCCATACACTTACAATTTTATTATTCCTTGATTGGTGCATTTTTACTTATTAATATTTCCATGTTAAAAATTTCTTAGAGGCTTCTTCTACTCAATTTGGTATCCTCAAAAACTTCTTTTTTTAGCCCAAATTCACTTTGGATTTTTCAATTTTTATATTTTAGTATTTTTGGTAAATATTGGCATACAAAGTAAATGGTGCACCTATTTTCTAATTAATTTTTTGGGATTCATAAAAACTAATATTTTACTCAAAAAATTCTCTCAAATCTATGAAATTAATTTATGATTTATCACAATTTTTGATTCTTTACTGGTAATATTATAGGGTTTTATTTGTGAAACATTCTACATTGTTTGGTCTATTTTTAATTCATAACATCTCAATTTTCAAATTCTTTATAATTTTTTCTATTTATGTTAATATAATAAAAAATCTCATTTTGTTTGTCAAAATTATGTATGAAATTTTTAAAATATTTAATTTACTATTTTTAGTACATCTTGATATACGGTGTGTAAGGAATATTTATTTTTCCCTAATTTTTTGGTTTTTAATTATTATATATTTTTATTAAAAAAACTTTTTCATATTTCAAAAAAAACCAACCACCCTCCTAAAATCGATACATTAATCTAGTGTAAAATCTTACTAAGTTTTCCTTGAGGGTTTCAACTTTCTAGGATTTCATATTATGGCATTGATTTTTTCTCGATCTAATATTTGTGTGGGAAAAGTATAGGTGATGTTTTTCCTCCTTATTTCCTTGGTCTTTGTGTTCATTCTTTTGGGTATGTTTAAAAATTTTAAAATGGGTGAAAAGGAACCTCTTCCTCCACCTAACCCTAAGGAGGGTGATATCTCTCAATCCTCTAGTTAGGGCCATGTTATCACTACTCAAAGGGGTAAGGTGGCTCATTATATTGTACATATCCTTCCCCAAAATCTTCCACCTCCCATATCCACTCTAGATGGTGTGAGTATGCATATTCAATCTGAATCACCTAAGGTTTGTGATTGTAAATCCCTAAAATATCAAATCACCATTATAAGCAAGTTAATAAAAGAGTTATAAAATTAGATTGCATATATGTATAATTCAAAATATGTTAATTTTAATCATGTGTTTGCATCTTCATATAGAAAGGTTTCATATCTAAATGGAAATTTATAATAGAATACATTCAAAACATGTGATTCAAAAAGTGGACAAAAGACTAATAAGAGTCCAAGTGAAATCCTATGAGAAATTATTTGAAATAAAGTGATTCACTTGCTGACCATAAATCCTATAAGGAGATAAAAATACCATTATGCATATCATAAAATGCATGGGTGTCATACAAATTATTGTTTTGAATTAAATAACAAAATAAAAATTCACAAAGATAGTGGTGATCCTAACATCAATATATCAACCAATAAACTCACTCACATTATGAGTACCTCTCCTAGAACACAAGTGAAAAAATAACAAATATGGCTACCAAAGAATAATTTAGATCAAAAATAATTGCATGTGCAAAAATTAGAGCAAGAAAATATTTAAAATGCAAAGCTAGAGTAAGATATGTTACAAAATTCTCAATATGAAAAAGTAAAATTACAAATCTCACAATATGAAAAGGAACAATTATAAAAGGAAATGTTACAAATTTATCAAAAAGAAAAATTAAACAAGGCACAAGTTGAAAATGAATAGTCATAAAAGGAAATATTATAAAAAGAGAAATGGGCACATCAAATGTTTAAAACAATTTTTCTAACACAAACGGTCAAAAATCAAGTGACACTTGACAAATCTAAATTTCCAAATGTGGTTACAAAGGGAGAAACTAAATTCCCTTCCTTATATCAAAACCTTTCTACTCTTACTACTCATATAGAAGATAAATAATCATCAAATGAATAGTTCAACAAACTATGCTCTGATTCATTGGATAACTTACCACATAATATATTCATACCTATATGACCTAGTAAATATAATTTGAATCCATCACCAAAAAATGTGAAACCAAATACAAATAAAGGCAAACCAATGATACCAAGTACAAACTTACCAAAATAACATGATACACTTTTTGATTCTACTAGGCACACATATATAACATTTCATTTAGGAAATGATATTCATTTACCATTACCTAAATATTTTCATCCTCATATTAATATCATTTGATAGCTTGTGCAATTATCAAACACTCTAACAATCCTAAAAAATAGATGTCACAAAAATATAAAAACATTCAAATAAATTCAAAAATAAAAAAATATTTAGCATTCATAGATTTTATTAGTTCTTTGGTATCTATCTTATTTTCTTATGTTAAGTAGATATCATATCATTTAATTTCTATATACACATATGTTTCATGCATATCTGAGTGTGATACAAGCATACCTAGACACATGATTTATGCACTTCAGATGTTGGATCGTTCCTCTACTCACATTATATAATACATTGGGGGAATCTTCTTTCTTTGATCATGATTGATACAAGTTACATATCATTTATAATATTTTCTACATTATCATGTTTGATATTATATACCAACACTTAAACATGCTTATATCCATGCTCTTATCTTTCACAATGCACTTGATATGTTATGCTACATAATGATTTTGCTAACATATATATGCAGAGACTAGTATAGCATGTTTATGTTGGTTACTTATTTAATTAGATTGTCACTTTATTGAGTGTATTCCATTACTTATTATTGTCTTGTTTGCGGAATATTTGAAAATATTCCTTTCATATTGGCCCCTATGTAATTTTATATTGATTAAAGATTTGAATATGTCATTCTATGTGGATTAAACATTTAAAGATGTCATTCATTTTGATTGTATGATATTTAAACATGTCCCTTTTATGAGGTCTCCTTGGATCTTTATTTTTCATTACATTGAATGTTCTTGTGTGTGTGCTTAATTGTTGATTGAGATTATACTATTATGATCTAGACATTATCATGATCTATATCATGCATCTTAGGACTTGATGTGACCACATAGTGTGAGCTTAATTGATATATTTACTTCAACATAATATACCTATATGATACATGATTCATACACAAGTCATACACCTACCTTATCCTTTTGAGGTAAGTTACCTTCCAAATTGTAGTTTTCTCACCTCAGATGAGGGGAATATCAATTGGGGCATGTCATAGAAGCATGACCTCCACATTTTATAAGTTTATAGATTTTAGTGGGGGCATGTTATAAAGGAAATACCTCTATACTTATATACTTAGTATCTCTAGATTTCATTAGGGGCATGTGATAAAGACATGACCTCCACACTTACACAAACTCCAGTTCAATATCATGATTTAAATATAGACTTGGGTAAAAATATTATACATTGCACCAATTTTGCATATATTTGAAATATATTTTTTAAATCTATGACACATAATCTAACTCAGACATCTTATAGGTACATATTATTTTTTATTGCACCAAAATTTGTAAAACTCACCAATTATACTACACATCAAGATACATCAATTATACCATGATGCATTGTTATCGAGTAATTGCTACTAGAGCAATTAGGTTCATTTTATAGGTTGAAGTGATTAAATAATTCAACCTCACTAGATTTATATATTGGATTAATTAAATCATCCAATCTTACCCAATTTATAGGATAAATTGATTAAATAACTCACCCTCACTAGATTATATATATTCAAACTTGAGTTGTGCATTTTAGATATGATTACCTCAACATTTGTGTCATAACTCATCTTTGCATTGGATTAGGGGCATAATATCTTCCAATCTCCCTCTTCATCTCTTTAAGGTTCATGTTTGAAAATTTTATAGCTCTAATGATTCATAAGGAATCATCTTTACTAAGTCTAAGCATCAAGAGGCAACATGGTTGCATCAACACACAAGTGTACTCCTTTGCTCTCTTTCTTTTTAAGTATTTCAATTATTTCAAATTATAGATTATATGCATTGATTTATATTGTAACATGCTCTTAGTGATATGTCATATGCCAGTAAAGCACTCAAAATGAGCTAAAACAAAGTTAAGGTGTGTTATACACACCCATGTACGTGTTCCTTTCTTTTAACTTAATAATTTTATCATTATGCATTACTAGATTAAAGGGAGGGAAATTGTAGATACTAAAATGAAATATTTATATCATCTCAAGCTTGTACATATAAAAAAATATCAATCAAGGCTATACCCTTCAATTATATAGCTCCCTACTATTGAAAGGCTCGCATTCATCATCTCATTGTGCTTAAATTCTTATCTCTTAGTATGATCTATATCATTCTAATGATCAGGTCACCTATACTACATAAAAATCTTAAAATATAATAAATATCCTTCACTAAAAATTTTAGATCAATTCTTATTTTTTATCCCTCTAGACATTATCAACCATAAAAGGACACTACCTTTGATGATGGTGTCCAGATCTTTATCTAATGTCTAGTATCCAAAATTCATCTAAATTAAAAAATGATCAAAACTCATTAGCCTAATTATCTTATTGAAACCTACTATAAGATATTTTCAAAATGTGTGGTATAAATATAAGTCTAAGCCTTCTCATTCTTCATCCATCAAATACCAAGAAAACACTTACTAAATCTAAATCAATCACCTACACAAGCACTTGATTTTGTCTAGTTCATCTATATTTTCATATCAAACATAATAACAATCATATTACAAGTCTGAAGCATTCAAAAATTAATCCATGAATGATATTTATCAAACTACAAGCTAGATCATTACATGCATCTTTATATAGTATATTGAACCATTATGCACACACTTTCCCACACCTAGGGGATAACTACATAATTTTTAATCCCTCCTTGGTGTATTGGCTATGTAAGCATCACCCATTGATAGAGGGATCTTTGGGGTAGCTTGACACCATGATCTCACTAACCCATTTTTTAGAAAACTCATTCCAAAGGTGAACAAGGGTGAAGATCTAGGGTTTGATCAATTATCAAAGAAAAATCACTTCTATTATAGATCTAAATACATCAATATAAAGGTTAAAAAAACCTATAACAACAAATTTGGTCACTCAAAATCCAATCATTATTATATATTAGACACATGTGTTATAGTTAGATACTAGTGTCGATGGTAGTGTCCACATCTGATAATAGTGTTTACAACCATAAAAGTATAATTTCTAGAATCTAATGATTGATTCATAATAATAATCATGTATATTTCACACATGTTTCTAATCTAGATCTGTCTATCCATAGTAAACCATCTAAGTGCCATTATTCCTTATTCATTTTAATATCTTTTAATAGTTTTTATTTACTAATTTAGCAATCTCAGTTGTATAAATTAAAAAATATTATTTATCTAAGTTTTCTATTAATTGGTCTATTATAGATTAGTTTGTCACCCTTATGCTATAAATACTATATTCTTAACCATATACACCTTCCATCTAAATTTTAGGGTTAAACAAATATGTCTAAGAGGGTTGTGTCTTGCCATCAAATCCTTTGACTAAATCTAGATTTGTATATTTGATACAGGTAAGGAGTGGCATGTCACAGATATTTTCACTTGAACCATTATCTATCATGACACTATAGAAAGTTTTAATCAATGTATGCATATATAAGTAATAAATTGAAATAAAAAATCATCACAAAAGAATATCATTGTCATCAAATGTAATTGCAAGTTATTGTATCAATGTGTTTGTAAGTGCACTAACAATATCATCTAATGGTCTCCCATATGTCTATAAATTAGGTTGCACATTGAAATTCATATGCACATTGTAATTATCCTTAGTTTCTATTACCTCATTATTTTCAAAGGGATGGAAAAGGTTTTCAACTTTTCATTCTCACTTGGTTGTGGTCTTTAATCATTTGTAAGTGTGCTAAGTTGAATAATGTTCTCATGGAAAGATTATTTGGAAAGGGATCAAAAAAGGTTTTCAACTTTGCATTCTCACTTGGTTGTGGTATTTAATCATCCATAGGTATTTTAAGTTGAATAATGTTATCCTCAATGAGATCTTAAATCTTATGTCATAGCCCAAAGTATCTTTTTTTAGAATTTCCCTCACATCTATGGTAGTTATAATATGCATTATTATCATGTCCCTTAGGTAGAGGATTACTTACATTAACCTCCTTACATCAATGAATAAATATAATGTTGCACTCAAATAACATCTATAAAATTATATGAAGAGGTTTAGGTAATTATGTGTTGATTAGATAAGACAAGCTGAGTACTAGGTTATGGTACTACATTAACTATCATTTTTGCCTCATTTCTAAAATCATTATATTTTACCCTATAATTTGGTTTATTTTGAAAATTTGTAATTATATTAGTTTTAGTATTAGGCAAATATTTTATCTTATTTAAAGTAATAAGCTTGACTTCTTGATCTATAACTATATAACATAATTCATCAAACTATTTGAATCTATTGAACATGATAGACTCATTGAAAGGGACAAGCAAACTTTGATTTAATTTATATTCTAAGTCATTATCAATAATCATAAGATTTATCATCTTATAAATCATAGTCTTATATCAAATCACATAGTCACTAATTAGTTCATTGAATTCTTACTTAAGTTTTATAATCAGAGCATAAAATAATTTATCACTGATATTGATCAAAAAATATGTTATAAACTAAGTAGTGAAAATATTGAATGCCTTAACTAATTATAAAGGGAGGTCATAGAACCAATGAAAATCATAGTCCTTAAGAATTTACAAAAATAACTTACTCAACAATTTTTCATTAGATGCATAGTCCAAGAATATTACATGAAAGTTATTTAGGTGTTATTTTGGATCATCTTTACTATCATATAATGTAAGATTAAGGGATTCAAAACCTTTTGGTAAGGGATGAGTTAAAAGCTATGGGGATAATGGATTATGAAGTGAATAATGTGAATCAATCAAATGATGTGCTCTACAAGTACATTTCTCTAAATACAACATCTTACCATACATATCTATAATAGTCTATTTGAGGGGTTGTGCATTAGGCATGAGTGATGATGTCACATGACTAGAAATCATAGTTTGAATATAGTTTGGTTGGATACGAATAATGATAATAAACTAAGGAAATCATTATGTTTCCCCCACACTATAAGGGGGCTTCAAGTGTAGACATAGATGGTAGTAACAGTAGTAGTCTGAACACCTTGGTGGAATCAATACCTTACTATCAATAAAGGGCTTGTGTTGTTATTCCTTAGATGTGACAATATTAGCTTTCTATAAATTTTTAATCTTGACGATTAACTTTAAAACCTTATCCAAGTCACAATGTTTTTGACAAATTTGATTTCAAAAATTAGATAATGATTTAACTTGTACAAGATCTACCCCTTTAAAATCATCATGATATGTTATATCTTAGTTTTCATGATTATATTGATTAGCATAATCTAGAGTAGGCATTTCATTATTAATAATGAGATATTTTGTTTATATGTATTCATTAATAATATTTGCATCAAAAGCAAAGGAATAAGAATGAACATTCATCTCATTTATTTTAGTAATTTTAAATAGAACCAAAAACATCTAAGTATGCTTAATATGAAGACCACTTAATCTAGATGTTTCAATAAATTTCTTTCTTATTATGCAAAAGAGACACTAATTATAGGTATGATTGAAAAACTTGATTGATAATGTGTGCATTGAATCAGAAGATTGTGAAGAGCTCCTCTTTCACTTGGGAGGATGACCTATATCTAAAAAATCACTAAATCAAACTTTATCATTAGACAAATAGTTTGGTGGATTTCGTGATACCTAGATCTTGGAAGCAAGAGATTCCTTAGGGGATATCAATCCACATGTTTTAAACAATTAAGTTTATAAACAAAAAGGAAAGGTACTTTCATCAATAAGTCAAAAGTAATAAAATTGAACATAAGAATTCTTGCTTGGAAAATAAACTAGAGATGATTAAATTAATGATAAACTAATTAATACTAGTGCTAGAGGGTTGGGGTAATGCTTCAAAAAATTAAAAAGGAATCTATGAATAGGCAAGAACACATAAAATTAGGTTTGATTAGGTGTAGGTAGGTTAAATGAGCTTGATAGTTTTTTATGCCACAGTGACCGTTGGCAATTGGGATGACCATTAATGGTTAAAGTGACCATTGATGGTTAAAGTGACCATTGATGGTCAAGGTGAATGTCAAAAGTTGATCAGACCATCGATGGTTGAGTCAAACATCAATAATTACTATGTGAAGATCTAGGTTGATAAATTACTAATTGATAAGATCCAAAATATGGATTCTAAAAGGTGGATGAGGTTTAGGTTGATTATGAAATGAAAATAATGTAAATGAATGCTTAGAAATAAGTACTTGTCTTACCAAAAGTTGATTGGTTGGATAGTTGAGGTAGTTGATCTATGGGTAGAATCTAGCTTGATTGTGATAGAGCAATGATACCTGAAGGCTTGGTGGAGAGGTGGAAAATTAACTCTCTGATATGATTTTTGGATTGATGAATTATTGATAGTGATTACTGATGATGATTGACCTATAATAAATAAACTCCTAGATATACCATCTCTTGATGATAATTATAGATTATTTTCACCTCCTAACTCTTCTCTTCTTATAGGCATAATAAAGAGGTGAAAGTAAAGATTAAACTAATCTATCTAACTATAAATCATCCATGCAAAGACTCACAATAAGATTTAGACAATATATAATTATAAAGTCAAAGTAGATGGTTTACATGCTTTTGGTTGAGGAGGTGCACCCTGATCATCGATGGTCAAGGTGATCATCGACAGTTACCCTAACCATTGATGACCTAGCATTGAGGGGGAAAAGGGTTAAAAGGTAGGGTTTATCTAGTTAAGTTAAACTTGAATACATGCTAGGTTGATTAGGGTTTAGAAGGTGATATTGGTCTCAAGAGGCTTCTAGGGTATTTTGAGGGAATTATGACATTCAAAATCATAGTGTATATATTTTTTATATCTACATTTTTCCACTTTTATTATGCATATTTGAATAAACAAGATGTAAAATAAAAATATAGTACTACTCAAAGGTCTGCTAATTGCCCCAAGTATGGGAGGGTGTGTTCCCCCTCAAACTGGGAGGTGATGAGGTAAATCAGTATTGGGTGTGGGTTTGACAAGCAGTTGATAAGGAGACCTAGGTGGTAATAAAAGGTGGGTGGGAATTTGAGATGAAAACATGTGCACAAAATGTGACTAAGTGCAATAGCTAAGATCACACATAGACTAAGGTTACCAATTTTGGTAAAAATAAGGTTGGTTCTAGAGGGATGAGTGACCAGTATATCATGTGACCGCATTTAGGCATGGTAATTGGGTACACCTGTTAGTCTCCTAAATAGGCCAATGTTTCCATGGGTATCTGAGGTAGGAAGTGCCCCTATGGTAAACACAAATAGGTCAAATGTCATGGGTATCAAGGGTAGGAAGTGCTCCCAAAAGATATAAGCAGGTCAAGTAAGTGCAAGGTGGTGCAAAATTTGAATGGTTAACATAGAAAAAATGGTTAATGTGGTCAAAAAGATTACATAATTTCATCACAAACACATAATAGTTTGGGTCAAAAATGGCCAATGTCAAGGTGAAGGTGGTTTAAAGGGTGGTCAAAAAAGGGTAATCTCCAAAAATTTCAAATTGGGTATGGGGTAGATTAGGTTGATATTCAAAATGTAGTTTTGAGTTAAAAGTTCCAAAAAAGTGTGGGATCATCATGGGAAAACCCTAAAAACATAAAACATAAAAAGTGAAAATGATGTGATGTTTATATTGCTTACAAATTATGTATATGTTATGGTTGTGTAGACATTGATATATGCTTAGCTAGGCATGAGATGGTTTAGATTTATGGTTATACTAATGGCATACTAAATTTTAATGTGTATACACTTCATTAGTAGACTTTAGACATGTGGGAAGAAATGGTTGATATGTTTATATGCTTATGGATATGATTATCATGTATGGTATAGTAATGTGGAGGGTTATGATTATGTTTCTAATCATTAGGTTTTTATGGCCATGGTTTTTATGTTAAAACACATAGGGTAGGTTAATTAACAACCCTGGATGAGAGAATAGAGAATATAGTCAAGAGGTGAATGTCATGATGAAAATACCAACTAGTCATGATAGGGTAAGAAAAGGGCATGATGCTTCTTTATTGACAAATACTAAAACAAAAACTAAATTTAGATTGACTTAATGAATGTAAGCCCTTTGAATGCTTTGCATTAGCATTCATTAGTTGGATAAAAAGGTGTCATGATCACATAATGTCAATTAAGCTCAAAAATCCCTTGCACATAGTGTAAAGGATAAATGGGTGAAAATGGAACCCTATTGTGAGACTAGCAAGCTTCTATTGTAGGTATCCAAAATACCAAGATAAATAATCCTATGCTAAGCTATATAGATGATACGTGAAGTCTAATTATGATTACAACTTCTACCAGATCTTGTTGTTTGAGAGTTGATTATAGATTTTAAGGTTATTTTTCTTTTATTTTGATTGTGATAATGGTTCATCTACTAATTATTGTATGTGGGAAGCTAATCGATGTGGGAAGCTTCTAAAAATTTTCTATGCTTTTGACAAATTCTTATTCAGCCATCCTTCAAGGGATTGGTCTAAGTTTATATACTTTGCTTGATGCATTTTGATGGTTGTCCTTTGAGGGAGTAGTTCACCTTACATTTTGGCAATTTCTAATAAAATTATAATAGTTGTCCTTCAAGGGATCAATCTTTGAATGCCAAAAATGACCCATGATTGCTAGTGATAGGTATTTTGTTATTTGGATTTGATTTTTACTTGACATAGACTTGATTATGTTGACTTAGTGGTTCATCTTCATGATGGAAAAACCAAGAGTATGAGAGGGTTAGTTAGGTATAAATAGGTTTAGGTGACAATGATCATGGGGATTTATCATAAAAAGGGGTAGAAAGAACCATGAGAACTATGCCATAGGTAGAGCCATGGTATCCATTGTTAAAGATTAAGATATGTTGGTGATAGATAATCACATGATTCAATGTTAATCAATTACCCCTAAAAGAGGGAGATGAATATGGGTGGGTAACAAGGGATGAGCTTTAAGTTAAACAAAAGGTGAACTTGATCCTTCCTAAAAAAATAATAGACATAGGTGCAAAGCATTGAGGGGATCAAGCTCTAGGTGGCCTTTGAGAGAATACAATTGGTAAGCTCTTGATCCATACTTGTGGGTTATGATATAAGGTCTAAGCCAATTGAAAGCAAACTTGCCTTGCTTGCTTTTCTCCATATTACTGACATGTTGATTTTCATTTAAGATGAGGTCTCTGATATTGAATTCTTGTGATTTAAGGTATTTATTATAGGCATGTTTGATACACTCTTGGTAGACATGAAGATGGGTGAGGGTAGCTAGGTGATGTTTATCAAGTAGCTCAAGATAGGCTAAATGGTGTTGATGATAATCGCTCTTAGAAACATATCTTACAAGGATATGCAAAGAGAAGGGATTTGAACTTAAAGAGGCAAGAAAGCCTCCACTTCAAACACTATAGAAAATAGGATAGCACCCATAAGGATTTTAATATTAATGTGATATGCCCATAAGCTGAAGGGGATGTGAAAATGTCAATCCTAACCAGATGCACTGACCATTTTAGTTAGCATGTTATTAAGGGTTTTTTTAGAGATTTTGCTTGTCTATTAGCTTGGGGTGATAGGCTGAGGATAAGCTTAACTTGATGCTAAATGTGTCAGAAAGACCTTGAACTCTCTTTCTCTTAAAATATTTATCATTATCAATGATAATCTTATGAGGAACATTGAAGTGATAGATAATATGATGGTTAAAAAAGTCAATAATCTTTTCCACTTTAGTTGAAACTAGAGGGATAAGCTCAACCCACTTGGTAAAATACTCGATCATGGTGATAATCAAATGACATCACTATAAGGAGTGGGGATTAATCTCCCCAATAAGGTCTAGACCCTATTATGAAAATAGCCAAAAATCTATGGAAACATGAAGGCTATGGTTGGGTGCATGATGTAAATTGGCATGTTGTTGACACTTGACACACTTTTTCACATAATCACAGCAATAATATCTGAGATGGAGGATGTGCTTAGCTACATCGAGGCCACTAAAATGACCCCTATAGATACCATCATGCATTTCTTCGATAGCATGAGAGGCTTGAAAACTGTGAAGGCAACAAAAGAGGAGGACATTGAAGCCATGTTTATAAATAATTCCTCTTAGAATGGTATACTGGGAGGTACTCTAGATAAATACTCTTTGAGCATTCCTAGAGAGGTCAAGAGGAATTATGTCAAGGTTATGATAGTTGAATTTTTGTTGATACCAAAGGTCAGGTCAGGGCTCCCCCACATTACAAATGGTGGGAGAATCTAATTTGATATATGAAGGCTAGGTAATTCTATGGATAATGACATATAGCTTAGATTTTGAGGGTGCAAATAGGATTTTCAAAGCAAGGGAAGCCATGGTGTTGGCAAACTTATTGGTAAACCATGGGGTTGACTAGATATGGTAGTGTTCAAATGATGTTAGGAGTTCATCAACAAGTTATTTGTACTGATATAGAAAATAATTATTACACTGGTAAGATCTATTTATCTAATTGACCACAAGTTTGGATTCATTAAAGATATTGATTTTTTTGACTCCTAGGGCTAAGGCAGTTTAAAGACCTATTATTATGGCTTCATACTCAATCATGTTATTAGTACATTCAAAATCAAGTTTGAAGGATAAAGAAAGAGGTTCATCATCAAAGGGGATAAGGATGATAACTAATCCCCTACCATGTTGACATTTTGATCTATTAAATAACATGGTGACTTGGTAGGTGAAATCCACTTGAGATGGGTCATGATGGTCTCATCAAGGAACTAAAGGGGAGGAGGTTGATTGTCTACTAACAATGCTTCAGCCAATTGGTTGATGATGACTTTCCCCTTAATTAACTTCTACTAAAATAACTCAAGGTCAAACTCTACTAAGAGCATGAGCTACTTGTCCATACCCTAATTTTGATATGGCTTCCAGTGCATATACTTGAGGGGGTCAGTGTTGGTTATGATATAGGTTTTATGGTTAAGAAGGTAGTGGTGAAGCTTGGTGGATATGAATACTAAATCCAAGAAAAGCTTCTCAGTATGAGTGTACCAATTCTCATACTCCACAAGTGTGTAACTAATGTAGTACATAGCTTGTTCTCTATGTTTTTCACCCTAGCGAGCTAGCATTTCTCCAAGGGAATGGTCGGTGGTAGAGATATAAAGGTAGAAAGGTTGTTCATCCTTGGGAGGGGTAAGGATAGGTGGTGACAAAAATTACTCTTTGAGAGAAGCAAAGGCCTTTTTATAATCATTATTCCACTTGAAAGGGACATCTTTCTTCAAAAGGTGGTGGAAAGGTTGGCACCGGTCCAAAAGCTAGGAAATGAAATGACAAATAGACTTAAGCTTACCTTGCAAGCTATGAAGTTGCTTAAGGTTGGTAGGAAGAAGCATGTCTAGGATTTCTTTGATTTTGGTAGGATCAAATTTGATTCCATGAAAGGAGACAATGAAACTAAGAAGATTTCCTGATAAGACCCCAAAAATGCACTTCTTGGGGTTAAAACAGACATGATAGTGGATAAGTCACTTGAAGATGATCTTAAGAACAACCAAGTGATCCTTTTAGAGTTTGGATTTTTTTAGAAGCTCATCCACATAGTCCTCTATTATTTATATGGATAAGATCATGAAAAATATAGGTTATAGCACATTAGTAGGTTTCACCAGCATTCTTTAACCCAAAGGCATGACTCTATAGGAAAAGGTCCCCCAAGGGGTAGTAAAGGTGGTCTTGTGCTAATATTTGAGGTTGATTAAGATCTGATTGTAACCCTAGAATCTATCCATGAGAGATAACATCTCATGTCCAACAGTAATATCAACAAGTTGGTCGATGTTGGGTAGAGGGAAATCATCTTTGGGGTATGTGAGGTTGAGTTCATGAAATTCCACACAAATTCATAGTCCCCTTATGGATTTAATGATATGTATGACATTTGAGACCCATTGGGGGTACTCAATAGGTTGAATGAAGTGACAGATAGAAGATGTTGAATCTCTACCTCGATGAGAAGGGCTATGTGAGGATGCATGAGTGAGAGCTTTTACTTGATAGGTTTATCATCATAGTGAGTGGTTATGTTATGGATAGTAATGGTGGGGCCAATTATGGGTATATTAATGTAATACCAAGTGAATGTTATGCTATGATCTTGGAGGAAAGAGGGGAAGTCCCAAAGTTCCTTGGCATTTAGTGATTGGTCAAGTTTAATGATGCAAGGGTTATCTGGAGTACCCAACTTAATATACATATTTGATTAATTCAATATGGTTTAAGTCTTAGGAGGAAGAGATTTGTGGATTGAATAATCTAATGCACCAAGGTAAGTGAGGATAGAATCATCATCTTGACACTGGATAGTATTAATGGTAGGAAAGTCTTTTCCTATCATTTCAAGATTGATAAAAGGGATGGTTACCATTGTCCCCTCCTTTGGATAATTTAGGGGTCCAAGGTTGATCATGTTGATGAAAAAAAATTAGGTGGGATGATGTCATCATCATCACACACAAGTGGAGGTGAGGTCAGTGATGAAGGGGTATCTTCTTCAACAATAGCGGTGAGTTGTTTGGATTTATTTTTGTTAGGAAAGATGAAACTAAGGCCTTTCTTCTCATGTTTCTTCCTAGTTTTTATGGTTACTAATTCATGTGGGTCATGCTCATATCACCTAAGACCAAAACCTTTCCAAACACACTGATGGAGGCATGTCATGTCTTGGCAAAACTTGGTTTATTGAGGTAAGAGAAACTAGTGGTGAATGGTTGAGGTAGAAGAGATGTGGTATAAGCACCAAGGGATTTTTCAAGTACCCCATAGAATAAGTAGGTCTAATAGTGTGGAGTTCCAAAGGGAATGATATTTTTGATATTGGGGTCATATCCTAGTTTGTTGGTAAGTTTCCCATATACGTGAGGAGTAGAGAAAGCATCAAGCGTTAAAAGGTAATATTTCCCCAATGAAAGATGATGGAATGTGGATTACAAAGGATCTATGGTAGGGATTTGGTATGAAGGTATAGAGTAACTAGTTGATGCCTCATTGGTGGAAGGGGATATGATATTTGCTTTGGTGGTTGAAGGTTGATTTTTAGCAATTTAGGGTGTGTTGGATGGGGGTATGAGGACATTATAGGGGTGATAGGTCATGTTGTATGTCAAGAAAGGACTTGGGTCAACTTAGATGGTGATGACTTGGCCCTCATGCTCAAATTTAATTCAATGTTGGAGGGTAGAGGGAATACAACCCATGGAATGAATTCAGGGTCATCCCAACAAGATGTTATATTAGAATTCACCTGTTATATTAGAATTCAAGGAGTGTGTGGGGTCATATACATATATAGAGGATGATACATACCAAGGTAGTGACCATGCTATCATTTAAAAAATAAAGGATGGGTGAGGATTCAGACATAACATTGTCTGATAGGTTGATTTGGTTGTAGGTGTGAGAGGAGATTATGTTTATGTTAGATTCCTCATCAATCATGACCCATTTGTTGTGTGTTTGGTTGATGTAGTTAGTGATGAAGAGAGGAGGATCTAGGTCTTCAGGGTGGATGGAGGGTATTTTTGAATCCTTGAAGGTAATAAGGTTGGAAATTTTAAGGGCACCGACAAAGGTGGCTAGAGTTTGGGGGTCCTTGGGATAGACCTCAATGGATTTCAAAGCTTCTATTAGTGTTAAATGGTGGTGGGGAAAAGTAGAGATTAACTCATACAAGTTCATCTTTTCCAAGGTCTATTGAAGTTGTTTAAGTATAACTCTCCTAATGGATTATGAAGTGTTAGATTAGGAGGCACCTAAGATAGACACCTTGGGTTTGGTTGAAGATGGAGATGGTTGGGAGTTTGAGGAGTATGTCCAAGGAATGGACACCTTAACCTTCCCCTTATCCTTTTTCTATTGTCTTATGACCATATTGATAATATGGATAGAAGAAGAGGTTGAAGTAGTAGAGTAGTCATACTCATCTTCACTCTTAGGTGAGAGTGGAGGAGTAGGTAGGTGTTGGGTAGGTATGGTTAATGGTTGGATTGATATAGGATCTATACAAGGCTTATTTTTTAATAGATCATCCTCATCGTAAAGCCAATGGATAATGGTTTGGAGAGCTTTACAATTCTCTGTGTCAAGGCTTGGTGTCTTATGATAAGCATAAACTTGGTGATAATTATACCAGGTGGGATTTGAAACTAGAGGGTCAAAGGGTTTAATGGGAGGAAAGGCTAAACAAGAAGTATGTAATAACCTATAGAGGATGGTCGATGAGGACTCAGTTGAAGGTGGTAAAGGTGTAGCTACTTTTATTTTGGTGGTTGGGGTAGAAGTTTACTTGGAGATAAGTTTGGTAGTAGGTGCTTTGGGTAAGATGGTACGCTTGGTTGATGGCTTTGATTTAGGCAAGGAGGTGGATGATCTAGAGGTAGGAGATTGAAAGGTAGATAACTTAGGTATTGGCATAATGAAAAGAGGTACATCAAAGAGTAACTACAAAGGCATAACCAAAAGAGGTGGTGAGGTTTTGGTAGAGGTAATTAACTTCCTATTCAAGATAAAGGGATGAGGCCCCAGATGGAAGGAAAGGTTGAAGGAGGAAAATTTCAAGACTTTTAACCTTTATGTGGCTTCACCTCTTTAATTTCTTTGGTCTAGAATTTGGTTGGTGGGTTTAGAGGGGTTAGTTCTACTTTGATAGATGGGTGACTAAGGCTTGGTATAGGGAAGATACCAAGATTATTGGTATTCCTATTTGGGATGATAGGAGAGGGTTTGCTACTTGGGTCTTGGTTGACTTAATTGCTTGGGGGTTGGTCAGTTTGGTGTACATCTTAGTTAGTTGGATAGAGAGTTTGGTAATTTGGGTAGATATGGTAAGGGGTTGGTTAATAGAAATGTTAGGTTAGTCAGACCATGAAAGGTTTAGAGGCTTGGGTCAAGTAATATAGGGAAGGCCTAATTACTTCTAGAAGGTGGCTTGATCCATGTCAAAGTTGGAGATAAACTCAAATTTTTGCATTAGCTTAGAGAAGGATTTATAAGTTTGTTTGATTTCCTTAAGGGTGGACCTAAAATATAGGCCTCTAGGTGGAGATACAGGTACAGTTCCTCATCCTCTTCCTCAATCAAAGGATGTGGGGTTGAAATAGATAGTTATTATGTGGGAGCAGTATACATGGGGTTTTTCTCCTCAAGAATGATCTTCAAAGGGAAATTAGTTTACTTAGTAATTAAAGATGAAGGTGAGGTGATGATGGTTAGTTATTCTATTTTATTAATTAAAAGGGTGGCTAGTGGATCCACTAACTCAATAAGTGGAGGGAGGGGGGGTGGTATTTCCTCAATTTGAGTGTCTAAAGGAAGGGAAGGTGACTTTGATACCTCAATAGATGGAGGAGGTGGAGGATCAAAAGATTGGATACTAGGAGGTTCAGTAAGGATTGTATCAAGGACCATGTTAATTATATGGGTGTCATGAGAGCATTCAATGTTTTTTCTCTCATTCTTGGTAGGAGAATGGTTTGGGAAGGGTTGCCTGAATACATTAAGGGCTTGGTTTGATGGTGCATTAGGGTTATCCAATGTAAGCTCCCCCTTGTCAATAAGGGTTTGGAATAGGCTCTTGAAGGTGTTGCATCTAATGACATCATGTCCTATCACTCGATGAAAGGCACACAAATCATTCTTGTCATACTAAATAGGTGCGGGATGAGGAGTCAAATTATTGGGGTGGATTGATAAGAATAAGTTGAATGATATTCATAATCAATAACTTCTCCAAGATGGAAGCATAAGATTCTCTAAGTGGAGTGAATTATTTTTGGTTGGTTTAGGTTCAATTCTTTGGGTTTTACTTTGAGGAAATAGAGGAATTTGATTGGTCAATAGGTGGAGGATTGGATTTAAGGACAACTATATTCATGGTTCCCTAGTTCTTGGTGTTGGTATTAGACTGGTTGTTTGACTTGGAGGAAAACTTCTCATTGGTTTTATAGATTGAGTTCTTGTTCTTGATCTTAAGCTTTCCCTCATCAATGGATTAGTTCTCTAACTTATGATCCATGGTCAAAGCTTCATTAAAGTTTTAGAATCTTTGGACACATAGGGTAGAGGAGATATGCTTGGTACATGCTTGAGCAAAGAACTCTATAATTTTAGTTTGAGGTAAGGAAAATGAAAGTTGGTTAAAAGGCTCCTCTAATGAGCCATAAAATGGGAAATGGATTCATCCTCAAACTGCTAAATAGAATAGAGGCCAATGATAGAAACTTTTTTGGAGATATTGATAGAAAATTGGTCCAATAAGGTTTGGGCCAGTTGGATAAAGGAGAAGATGGAATGTTTAGGCTAGGAACTATACCAATCTAATGCCAAATCAGATAGAGACATGGGGAAGGTGTGGAGGAGAAGGGAATCATCATAGATGATGAGATAGAAAGCATGCTTGAATTCCCTAAGGTGTTTTTGGGGATCCTCCTTACTTTGAAACTTAGATAATTTTGGAAGTTCCCATTGGGAAGTATATGGCTTAATAGGTATGGATGGATGGATAGGCTTGTTACACATTTGGTCATATGATAAGATGTTGTGATCACCTAAGATGGATGAATCTAAGGTGGTCATCTTTTCCATAAGCATCTTTATTAAGTCAGCTTGGGGTTATGTACCCAAAGGGTTATAAGATGTATATTGATGCATTGATTGGGAGACATATGGGTAGTGATTAGAAGGTTGGGAGGCTACCACATATGAGTAAGTGGATGTCAATGGTTGGGTGGAAGAAATGTATGGGAAGGTAGAGGTAGGTGGTTGGGTAGTGGTTACATGCCCTTGTAGATTAGGGATGTAGCCAAAGGTTGGTCTAAGGGTGCTTGTTGGATAAGATCAATATTTAGGTTGGTGATTGATGGAAGGGTGGTAATCCTCATACTAATTGGTGGCAAGGTAGAGGGTATGGGCACCAGAAGGATTTGAAGCAGAGTGGTGTTTGATGAATTGAAGGTAGATAACTTAAGGCTATTAGTGCTAGAGGTAATCATCTTTATAGTGGAAGAGTGGTTGTTAGGAGTAGAAGGTATAAGGGTGGTGGTAGTTTGGGTTGGTTGGATTTCAATGGTAGTCTCAAAGGGGTTGTTGGTAGATGAGGAAGTGTGGGTAGTCAATAGGTGTGTAATAATCATGGAAATAGAGGTACTCCCCATGAGATTGGGGGACATGCCATAAGGTAAATATATGGATGGGTCCATAGCCAGAATACGATAAGATGTGGTTGTAAGTTAATGTTGCAAGGATATGGGATTATTATCTAGGAAATTGACAAAGTTTGCATCTCATTGAGGGACCTCTTGAGGGAAATTAGGAATTATTAAGGGATTAGAAGAGTATTCTAGTTCATAAATGTAGTCCATGTATGAATATTTATAAGAGATAGGTTGGCTTGGTGATAGGTTTTGCTTCGCAAGGTCTCTTCATTGCTAAGGAGTGAGAACCATGCGAGATAAGGGAGATAAAAATCATAAACAACCTCACTACTCAAACAAAGAGAATGAAATAAAATATCAAATAAATCTAATCACACTTTAAGAGAAAGGTTAAGCCCTACAATTTTAATTAATCTGACTGTTGGCTTATGCCTTAAGAAGGTATGTGACTAAAATTGGTTTGTAGATCAGGTACTTAAAAGGAAATATAAAGTTGGTTTCAATTTTTATTTAGGCACTCAAAAAGAATTTATATTGGAATCAATACATGGTCTAGTATTGGGGCCTACCCCCTCACTTCACACACCATAGTGATAAGGGTGTCAGGTACTTAGCCAAAATATATTGATATCCAAACATTATACTCAACTAGAGAGCTGAGTTGGTCCTCCCCTTGGTAATGACCTCCAAGTAGGATCATTGGGAAAGGGTAAGGTTACCATTAGGTGATGAAATCCTAGATGGGATTTATCTCAAGTATGTTTGATGTTTAATTAATGAAAGTGATTTGGTTTGGGTGTGTGCAACAAGGAGTGAAGCTATGATAGATTACTTTGCCTTTGATTTAAGTTATGTGAACTAAACTTTCAAGCAGTCGATGTATGCACTTAATTTTAAGCCCAAAATAAACTTTTGATTTCATAAATGAGGAAATAATAGGGAGAGAGTGCAAGCAAATAGGATCCCAAGTAAGGACACAATGGTCCCACCAAGTGTGCCAAAATGTTTCAATAAATTTCTTAATTATTATGGAAAAGAGGTACTAAGTACAAGTATGGTTGAAAAATTGATTGATAGTGCACATGTTGAATCAAAATATTGTGAAGAGCTCCTCTTTGGCTCGGGAGGATCATTTACATATAATAAATCACTAAATTAAACTTGTTCATTAGATAAATATTTGGGTGGATTCCCTAGCGATAGCTATATCCTAGAAGTGAGAGCTTCCTTAAGGGTTGTTAATCCACATGTTTTAAACAATAAAGTTTATAAATAGAAAGAAAAGTTACTTCCATCAATAAGTCAAAAGTATTGAATTGAACACAAGAATGCTTGCTTAGAAAATAGACTAGAGATGATTAAATTAGTGATAAACTAATTAATACTAGCACCAGAGGGTTGGGGTATACTCTATAAAATCAGAAAGGAATTTGTGAAAAGGTAGGAACATAAAAAAATAGGTTTGATTGGGTGTAGGTAGGTGAAAAGAGCTTGTTAGTTTTTGGTGCCATAGTGATCATCAGCGGTTGGGGTGACCATCAGTAGTTAAGGTGACCATCGATGGTTTAGCAGACCAACAGTGGCTAAGTCAATCATTGATAGTTACTGTGTGAAGATTTGTATTGATAAATTGCTAATTGAAAAGATTTAAAAGATGGATTTTGAAAGGTGAATAAGGCCTGGGTTGATTGTGAAATGGAAATAAAGTAAATGAATCCTCAAAAATAAGTATTTATCTTACCAAAATTTGATTGGGTGGATGGTTGAGGTAGTTGATATGTGGGTAGAATCTATCTTGATTTTGAATTAATAATAGTACCTAAAGGCTTGGTAGAGTGGTAGCAAATTGATTCTCTAATATGATTATTGGATTGTTATATTGTTGATGGTGATTTTTTATGATGATTGACCTAAAAGAAATAAATTCCTAGATACACTCGTTCTTGATGACAATTATACATGATTTTCACCTCATATCTCCCCTCTTCTTATAGGTATAATCAAGAGGTGGAAGTGAAGGTTCAACTAGGCTATGTAATTATAAATTTTCCATGCTAAGACTCACAATAGGATTTAGACAAGCTATAATTAGAAAATCAAAGAGGATGGTTTGCATGATTTTGGTTGAGGAGTTGTACCTTGACCATCAATAGTCAAGGTGACCATTGATGGTTACCCTTATGATGGTCAGGGTGATCATCGATGGTTACCCTAATCGTCAATGGTCGAGTGTCGAGGGGGAAAAGGGATAAAATGTAGGTTTGATCTAGTTAAGTTAAACTTGACTATAGGCTAGGTTGATTAGGGGTCAAAAGGTGATAGTGATCTGGAGAGGGTCCTAGGGTATTTTGAGGGAATTATAACATTTAAAATTATGATGTGTGGATTTCTAGTGTCTACACTTGCACTTCACCATTGAGGGATAGGGGAACTAACCTTTTTAGATTGCATAGATTGAAATCATGAAAATACATAGAAATTTAAATCCAAAGTAAAAAATATTTATAGTCTTAATGAATAGGGAAATCAAAATCAAGTCTTAAAATCATTTTATATTCAAAATTTTGAATCCTAGAACAAAGGATGAAACCCTAAAAATAACCTAGGGTTTTGCTATGTTCTAGATAAAATGTGAATTCACCAAAAAAAATTATCTTATTTTTATAAATTTTATCTAAACTAGATAAAACTTTGATATAATTCATATTATTTAATGTATTATAATAAAAATCTAACGTTGAATATGATTGAATAATTAGACTTGCTATATAAATAGAAATGACTTAAGGGATTTAGATACTTAATGTGTTGTTGTTCTATGTAGGTTAAAATCATTGAAAAATGAATTTAAATTTAAAGTCATTCAGATAAAGGACAGGTGTGTTCAGATCTGTCTAGGTGAGCTTGTCAACATCAAGACACTATTGTTTGGTGAAGGTATTTGATTTTTTTGATTCTATCTTGTGAAAATGTGCCTGACTATTTTGGCACAAGATGTTTCCCCTGATTAAATATTTTTTTCTTGTGTGATATCAGGTTCTCATTTGTATGTGAATCTAAAACCATATCTCCTTCACTTCAAAAATCTAGCTCCACTTTCGATACTAGGCTAACCTATAAAAATAAGGGAAAGAGTTGAGTTGAATTGATCTCAACCACTCCCTAATGAAGGGTTGAGCATTTCTATATATCTACTACACCAAAGAGGGAAGTCAAATCGCATGTAGTTCTTCTCGTTAAGTGTATATGTGTAATAGTTATTCTTTTGTGAATTCACCCTATAATCTATCTTTTAACACCTAACAAGTGACAAACTTAACTTGGATTAAATGCTTCAAACTTGGCTAGGGACTACTCCTTATGAGTAATTTTTGAATTAGAAATTTTAGAGCAATATTTTTAAATATGCAATTATTAGAATAAATTTTGACAATGCTAGATGATCAAATAGGATTAGACCTATTATGTATTTATATGAGACTCTTTGGGTACTTTCTCACACCATTCACATGTGAAACATATCGATTGATCCATAAAAGTTGGCATGAATTTTTTAAAACCCCATTACTTGATGCGGAGATAGATCTATCATAGGTGGACACCTTTGAAATTTCACAAGTGTCTAAGTTTGACAAAACAATCTAAAAGGCAAAAATATTGATATGGTGATCTTGTGACAATTTGAGTATGATAATAAATAGGATAAGCACAAACTAGAAAATTATGGTAGATGACTGATACTAAATTAGGAAGATCATACCCATAAAAACATGTGGATAGAAGAGAAAGATGTGCAAAATTCATATGTATATACACAAGTCATGTAAGGTGAAAGTAGATCAAGCCCTGCATTACCAAGTGTTTAATAATAGATTTTTGTGTCTACAACTACATATAAAATTTTAAGTTATATCAATATGATTTAGCATGTTTAATCTAGCGTTAAAATTGAATTTGAAATTGACTTAGAATATGAATTTGAGTTTGAATTTGAATTTGAGCTTGAAATTTCAAGTTGAGTTTAAATTTGAATTTTTAATTTAACTTGAATTCAAATTTGATCTAGAGCTTGAGTTCAAATTTGAGCTAGAGCTTGAAATTGAAATTGAGCTTAAGCTTAGATTTAAATCTAAATTTAAGCTTGAATTTAACACCAAGCTTTAGTTTGATCTATAATTTAAAACTAATCTTGAGTATCATATGTTTTATTACTTAGAATGGATTGTCTCTACAAAAAACTCATAAATCATTTGTCTAGATAGAAAACTATACGTATTTAATCTTTTTAGCGCGTAAGGGTATATAAATCTACTACAATTTATGATAAAATATTACATAAGGGAGATGCAACATATTCTAGTCCAATACAACAAATCAAATTTTCCATAATAACTAAAAATAGTAAACAAGCATAAATTGAACAATTAAACAAGTAATGACTAAATAGAATAGCTAAAATGATGAAATGATCACACCCTGGCAGAATCTTGATATTTTGAAAGTGAAATGGTGGTCTAAAAAAGGTGATGAAGATTTTTTTTTAAATCTAATGTGTTGGTTGTAGAGGGGTAGATTCAATGGCTAAATAAACCCATGGGTTGTAACGAACAATTTTTTTTTATTGAATCGAGTTTGTATCGTGTAATGTTTGGATTCGATTTTGGCATTACTCTGTTAAAGTAAGTGAGAATAGTTAATTATCACATTCAAACACAATGAGATTGAAAAATAAATGGTTTGCTCTAACAAAATAAGGTTTGATCAATAATTTTGTCAGTCAAGGACCTCATAAAATGGAGCGATGAGATTAGTTAACAAAACATTGGAAGGTGAAAGGGCATTGTAGATATTGAAATTGACACTCAAAACTTATTTATTATTATTTATTCAGTTGAATACCACATAGCCCTTTTTTTCACAAGGGCCTTAGTTTTTTGGTAAATTAAGATTATTTGACACTCTAAAACCCCAATTTTAACTTTTGATAAAAAGATCCAATGGCAAATGTTGACCATTTTGACCATAAGTCAACCCCTTATAATTTAAAAACTTGTATATGGGCATATTATAATTTGATAGGGTGTTTTATAATTCATTTGATGTCATTTTAAGTCCTACTAGCCTTGGTCATGGTCCTTTTAGTCCTTATGTAATTTTGTGTTATTTAAGGGTCATGAATGAGCATTAAATGCAAGTGGTATGGTTTTATAAGCAAGATAAGTGTTCTAAACTCTCTTCCAATGTCCCTCATGTTAGTCCTTATCATAAATGTTCATCTTTAACTACAAAACTTGTAGGTGTTAATTGAAATCAAGAAAACAAGTAAAAAAGAGAGTTTTTGACATGGCAAAGCCTATAGGGGAGTGTGGCACATGTGTAAATATTATGGGATGAGCCTTCATCTTCCCTAGACTCATATAAACATTTTATCAGCTTTAGAAGTGCTAAAAATTGTCTAAAATTATTCTACTCCTTCATCACCCTTATAGACATGCAGAACCAGTCAGTAGGTTTCTCCTTAGTATGGCCAGTAGAAGAAGATACAATTCAAATTCCATTTTAGGCTGATATTACACTCAATAAAATTAATATTCATGTTTATATTTCAAGGATTGGCTTCCTATACTTTATGAACTATCCTTAACAAGTTGGTTTTACTTTTTTGTTGGTTATTTCCCACACCCTATAGGTTTTGCCTCTATTTGGATAGGTCTATACATTATAGTTGATGAAATGGATTCCAAAGGGAATGGACATCTTTCCCGCCTAGTTTCTACCTTTGGTTTCATGATTGGAGTTGAGTTTATTAGTACATCTCAAGTTTTCAAGTTGGTATCACATGGAGCTGTAGATAGCCTTTCACTATTTGTAAAGGTCTCATTTCTTTGTAGGGGATTTAGATGAAGGTGATAATATTAATTTAATGTTTACACATATTTAAAATAATATCCTATCTCCCAAACTCAGTTTTGAAGGTCCACACATGGAATGGCAGTCAAAAATATATTATATAATCAACTTGTTCCATGACTATCATGCATAGTCAATTAACTAAGTTGTGTTAGAGGTTAAACACATTCATGAAATATTAAAGGAGAGTCATAAGGTGATTAACACACTTATATTACATGGACAATCAATTTTATCTCTCTAAATGATATATGACTAGATGTGGTAACTTATCCTTCTCCAAAAATAGTCTTCTACCATTAATGCACCTACAGGCACCATTCAAGAGATGGTTAAGTTGAAGAAGATAATTTATATTGGTCTGAGTTCCCATGAGGTATAATATATTCATTTTAAAACCTTGTAAAGGTATGAAACTAGTAAGAGAAGCATATATCATATACACAACCTACATTATGCTCCCAATGCCCTTATTTGCAATTGTAAGTGAATCTATAGGTGTCTCATAAGAAATAGCCACATTGGAATGAAGAATTTTGACCTTGTTTGAAGGTTTCATAGGATTAAAAGATACATTTTATATTTTTAAGAGGTCTTATAGTGGTGTCAAGGCCATAAACATGCTCATTGTTAATAACCTACCTCCACTTGCCTGTAGAATGTAAATTCACCTTCAAATGCCTCACATAGATCTATATTGCTATATGGTGGTTGTCAAAACGTGTATAAGATGAATATGTCTTTAGTACCATGTATAAGGTCATATAACATACACATTGTTCAATCCTTACATTTACTGCCTTGTATGTTGTTGTGTGTGCATGTACAGGTTCCCTCATAGGCTTAAGATTGTTGCATAGAGATGTTAAACTAGTGGGAGACTCTCCTCAAGGTACTAGAGAGATGGAGACATCATGAAAACCAATGTTGAAATCATATATTTTCAAGTGGGTGTAAAATATTAGTATCTATATATAGACTATGTTTAGGTACAAATTTCCCTAAAGCTCCAAAATAAAGCACCAAGAACTTTTGTTGATGTCATGTAACATTGTGGCATGGGGTCTAGGAGAGGTTAAAAGTATCCATATTGTAGCCTTCATATAGGGGATAAATCATGAAAAATAGGATGGATGTGTGACTATAATAAAGTGGTGTATAAAGGCTTCCAAATCATGAATTTGTTCACTACAAACATTCAATGATGTCTACAATATTTTAAGTTCTAAGTGACCTCTACCCCTCAAGTGGTAGTACGAAGGCATATCTTCCTTTTAGGTGATATTTTTAAGTTTATAGGATCATTTTTGTTTTAAAATGCATCAAAAAAGGTTAAATTTCAATATTTTATCCTTCATGCACACCTAAAGGTGTACCCTTACTCAGAAGGGTCACATATAGCCTGATAAGTGACCCACAGTCTCATAAATCCAACATTGGTAGTTAGACATGTAAATATGAACATTTGAAGAATCCAAAAATGCCTCCAAAAATTTTATAAGGTTAAAAAAATATGTGGCATGGATTTCAAGGTTATAACTCACCTACATGACCCTTGTCTTATCATCAGTAGTCAATTACAATTGATTGTAGTTCACTAGTAAGCTATAAACATTGTGGTCTTGTTGTTGTCATAGCCAAAGCTTAGAATGAGTTCAAGTGAGTTTTAAAATGAATTAATGACTTAAATAAGGTCTTAAGGGTAATGAAAAAGGTCTGCGACATGCATAAATTCTAATAGGTAAGCCCCATTTCCAAGGTATAGCATAGTCAATATATCATACAGATCTAGCTGAGTAAAGATATGGATTAAGGATGTAAATATGGATGATATAAGGTTTATAAACATGTTGGACACATGTAATATGAGATTTAAAATAACTTGACACTCTTATAACATGGAAAAATGGGAAGGGGAGTTTCAATAGGGCAATATACAATCCATGAGTAAACACTGCACATAGTGAACTTTCCCATCAATTTGTCTTACATTTTGAGATAGTTGAAGGTGATAAAGATGAAAAAAAGCCTTAAAACCTTTCAAAAAACTTATTAACCATTATTAAAATCCCTTCATCTCTTATTTTTGTTTTGAACATTAAGGGAGATGCCCTATGTTCTGTCTCAGATAAAGGGCACTCCCAAAATGTGAAACCTTACAGGCTCAACATGAATATATAGAAGGGTGAGTTGGAAACTTGATAGGACCTTGAATGAAGGTTTTTTAATTTAAATTGGATATAAAATAATAATAAAAACCATTCATGAAGGTTATAAATAGGTCAGGGTGTTCCAAACCTATAGATAAGTAGGTTAAGCTTACTAGGTCTTGGTTAGGCCTAATGGCTAAAGGGGTGCTAATACCATTTTTAGGATTGGATGAAAATAAAAATCCATTATAACATGTTTTTATGGATACATAATGTGTGTTTAAACCTTTATTTTTTAGGTGAAGTCAAAAAGAGACCATGTTTGGATCCAATCCAATTTAAGCCTACACAAAACAAAAAAAAGAGCTCGAGTATGCAAGTTTGAGAGCTCACACCTACTAAAAGACTTTTCATGGGAGTCTAAGAGGTTTAAATATGTTATATGAATTCCCTTAAAATATTTTGGTGAAATATTTTGAAGGATTTAATGTCTCATCTATATGAAATATCCTTAGAGGATAAAACATCTCCAAACCCTCCAAAGCCCTAGTTCTAGACCTAATTGGAAAAATAAAGATGGAGAGCTATCCATATGGGATGGAATGAGCATGAAATTTATTATACCTTGTATAAAATTCTCTAAATATCCTTCTCACTAAGTTGAGGTATTCCCTACTTGTACAGATAAGAGGGAAAGAGATTTTATTGACTATTTTTAGTGTTTTGTAGATTATAGGGAGAATCAAAGGATGAAATTCACATTGGGAGAAGGATTGGAACTTTTTATAACCCATCATGTCCATTTATTGTAGTAAAAAATATCCAAAATTCTTATGCAAGTACTCTCACTTCAGTAAATCAAGAATGACATAGTGAACAAGCTAGTGATGAGAGTGAAAACTCCAAGTGTGAAGCTTTTAAAAGACTGTCTGACAAATCTAAGGCCATGAAGGGTCCTAAAATATTTCATTAATTAATCTATATGTATTTTAATGGAAAATAAAAATATGATTCCAATTATGAGGGGTGAATGAAAGGGGGGTTATTTGGACTGCAGATAGTGGTAACTCATGTGCAAAAGAATATCAGTGATTAAGGATGCAACCAATGCATGGTGGAGCATATCTAAAACCCATTCCCCTTATTTCAATCATCACATATATCCCTAGTCTATTTTTTACATTCTAATAAATCTAAATTATGAAGGTAATTTTTTGAGCAAGCAATGAGGAGTCCTACACCATATTTCATGAGTTTCATGACTTGGAGGGACATTTATCCTATGATACCTTGCATGTTATATCTCTTACTCCATTCCCATATATTTTTAACTCCTCCTCTCAGCATGACACATGTCCTAGTGGCTTTTGGACTTCATTTTCTTCTCTCTTTCCAATTCTATAAGTAGTGGTCATTTTGGCTCTTGTAAACTAACACCCCACCATGTATGGTGAAGCCTTATTGGTTTTGACATTATAATTTACCTTATAAGAATAAATACAATCTATTTTTATTTCATATATCATCTTGTCAAAGTGTTTGAAGAGATGTATAGTGAATAGTTAAGAGATATCTATTTATCCTTGCTTTCTCTCAAACCTTCCATGTTTGATGCAAATGATTTATATCTTCATGCATGTCACCTTCATATTGAACACTAATTTTAGTGCATTATAAGACTCTTAGACTAGTGTTTTAGGCCTTATCTCTTTGTGAAATAATTATGATATTCTTGTGGAATACCTTATAGAGTATCACCCTCTTAGATTAGTTTCATTTTATGCAAATTTCTATCCCTTTTCCCATAAATAATCAATCATTTAAGGTGATAAACACTTTAAGGCATATTCAGGGAGCTAGGACTTAAGTCTAGAGGTCTACTTCCAATATAGGTACACCCACATACTTGTAAGTATTTCCATGTTTCCTAGATCTGGAAGAGCTTGAAAACTATCCTATAGGGTGAAATATTTGGTGAGAATAGTTCTCTCACACTCATTGGGACCAAGGTCGAAGAGAGTGGAAAGACTGTTGGTGTATCTTTCCTCTAATCAGGATTTGAAAGAAGGCAAGATAACACCAATGGCAACTCCAAATAAAATATTTTGGTTATGAATATCCTAGGTATCTTTTGTTGAAGGTTTTTAGAAGTAATTGCATCTCATTTGACATATGAGGTTGATGTGAATAGCTATGGTGAATACCCATATCATGAACTTCCATATTAGCCTTATTATAACCCATGTTATATCCCTTAGCAGTCTTATCCTAATGCCCATCAATCCTATAGGCCATGGTAACCCTATGGTCCTCCATTTCCCTCTCCATATAAACATAATATTTTTGTACATCCTTATGAGGAAATATATCAAGGATATTATCAAAGAATGTCTCCTTATCAGCCCCAATATGAGTCTTGTCATGAAAATTTAGATGGTTCCATGGATTCTAAATCAAGATATCAAAAAGCAAGATGTGAATTATTGAAAAATTAATTAAAACAAGTTGAAGATGGCCTTGATACCCATCATTACCCTCATCCTCCTTTGTTATTGCCATATTACATTAAATATTTGTTGGCATCCATACCATAGTTGCTATTTCATGAAGAGAATATGAGAACATGGGATGATGAATATGATGTGCTCCCTAATCATCTCATAGAATGGTTAAGAGGTGTTGCCCAAAGTTATATGTAGATTTTTTAGATGTTTGAATATCTAGAAAGAACTCAATGGGATATCAAAGAGTATATGTACTTGTAAAATAAGTGTGCTCAATGCTCAATAAGTAGGCTAAATATGTGGGAAGAAAAGGAACTTGAAAATGAACATGTTGTTGAAGAGCCTCAAGGAAATTATTGGTAAGGTGCAACTTCTACTGATGTAGGTGTTTTCCCTTCTAACCAACCCAAAATATCACTTCCCCATGAGCTTACTAGTGAATTCCACTTTCCTAATTCCATTCACAAACCTTCTCCTTTACCACACACTCCATCTCCAATTCATCAGCCTTCCACTACACCTAATATTCCATCTCACATTCATGAGCCTCTCCATCAACCTTCCACCCCACCCATTCTTGAGAAAGAACTCATTTTGAGGGAAGCAAAAGAAGAGGAAAGATATCAAGTCATATCTGATCAATAAGATGTCATGAGTGACTATGAATAAGAAATTGCCATAAGGACTCCCCTTTGTGAACACAAGGGAAATTCTACCTTCTTGAATGAAGAGAAACATATTGAAGATTCTTTTGTAGTTGTCCATGAGAAATGTGTCCAAGACTTGAAGAGAGATGTGTTTGAATAAGATGCCATATCTGATCATGAGGTTGTTGATGGTCATTCAAAGCATGAATTTGAGTGTGTTATCAAGAATAGAGATCAAATTAAAGTCATTTATCAAGAGGTTACAGTTCTAGAAGAGTCTCATGAGACCAAGGTAAAAGACATAGTCCTTGAGGAACAATAAGTACCTCAACCTTATGTTGATACACCTTCAAATGTATTAGAACATAAAGAAGATCATATTGATGACCTCATATCTCAAGAAGAGAAGGTTTGAGAGGTAGTGGTTCTAGATGATATGGAGGAAAAATATGATTGGTATCAGCAAATGTAACTCTTTCAAGAGATTGAGGAACTTTTCCAAGTTGAGGGCCAAGTACATGACAAGGTGGAGAAAGAGTTTTCCATGGAAGACAATGACCAAGATTAGGTAGACTATGTAGAACTCTTTGATGAGCTTGAAGAACTTGCAATTGAGAAGAAACCTAATCTTATTAAGATTGCCATGGAAACCAAGGAGATATGTCTTGTTGAATCACCATTGGAGGTTATAGTTGAGTAAACCTATGAGAAAGTTGAGGTTTTTTGGATTTAAGAGGAGTTCCATTCCCATAGCTAACCTGGTTGGAGCTACATGGTTTTCATTGAACATCATGCCAATAAAGTTGGCAAACACCATAGAGAAGATAGAAGCATCAATGCCAAGGGTTAAAAGACTACATGAGTCATTAAATCCTTCATTCTATGAATCAAGAGTGTTTTTAAACCTCCCCTTTGATCCAGGAGGAAGTGTTCCTTTCAAGTTAGTTTGTGTTTGAGTTAATTTGGTTTTTATGTGTGTGTTCCATAAGTGCTCATGAAGCACATGTGTGTTTCTTATTTTGTGTCTTGTTCTTATTTTTTATTGTTTGGTGTGTTTTCAAAGGTAATTTATGTGTCAAACTTGGTGTATAGGTGACTTCATGTCCCAATGGATAGGAAATGGCTGCAAGTCTAGGGCATATCAAGCATACCACCCTTGGAAATTGATAAAAATGTTGATCATTTTGAACACAAGTCAAAATGAGTCAACCCCATATAATTTAAAAACTTGTATAGTGGCATATTATGATGTCATAGGGTGTTTTATAGTTAGTTTGATGTCATTTGATGTCCTACTAGCCTTGCTCATGGTCCTTTTAGTTTTTATGTCATTTTGTGTCATTTAGGGGTCATAAATGAGCATTAAATGAAAGTGGTATAATTTTACAAATAAGGTAAGTGTTTTAAACTCTCTTCCAATGTCCTTCATGTTAGTATTTATCAAATATGTTGGTCTCTAACTAAAAATCTTGTAGGTGTTAATTGAAATCAAGAAAACAAGTGGAAAAGAGAATTTTTGAAGTGGTAAGGCCTATATGGGAGTGTGCACATGTGGAAACCTTGAGGGATGACCCTTAAACTTCCCTAGAATCATATCAATGTTTTATCAGCTTTGAAAGTGCTAAAAATTATACAAAACCATATGCTCCTTAATCGTACTTATAGACATACAAAACCAATCAGTGGATTTATCCTTAGTATGGCCAGTAGAAGAAGGTCCAAGTAAAATGCCTTTTGGGGGTGATATTACACTCAGTTAGATTCATATTAATGTTTATATTTCAAGGATTGGATTCCTATACTTTATGAACCATCCTTAACAAGTTGATTTTACTTTTCTACTAGTTGTTTCCGATACATTATAGGTTTTGCCTCTATTTTGATAAGTTGATATAATATAATTGGTAAAATGGATTCTAGAGGGTGTGGACATATTTCCCACCTATTTTCCATCTTTGGTTTCATGATTGGAGTTGATTTTATTAGTATAACATCTCAAGTTTATAATTTGGCATCACATGGAGCTGCAGACAGCCTTTCACCATTTGCAGAGGTCTCATTTCCTTATAGGGGATTTAGATGAAGGTGATAAGATTAATTTCATGTTTCCACCTCTTTAAAATCATATCCTATCTCCAAAAATTAGTTCTAAAGGTCCTCACATGGAATGGCAATCAAAAACATATAATACAGTCAACTTGTTCCATGACTATCATACACAGTCAATTGAATGATATGTGTTAGAGCCTAAACAAGTTCATGAAGGAGTAAAGGAGAGTCTTAAGGTGATGAACACACTTATATTACATTTATAATCAGTTTTAGCTCTCCAAATGATATATGACTAGCTATGGTAACTTGTCCTTCTTGAAACACAGTCTTCTACCATTAATGCACCTACAGGTACCATTTAAGAGATGGTCATGTTGAAGAGGAGCATTTAAACTAGTCAAAGGTCCCATGAGGTAGAATATATTAATTTTAAAACCTTATGAAGGTATAAAATTTGTTAGATAATCATATATTATCATATATACAGTCTATATTATGCTCCCAATGCCCTTGTTTGCTACTGTAAGTGTATTTACAGGTGTCTCACAAGAGATAGCCATATTGAAATGAAGAATTTTGACCTTATTTTAAGTTTTCATAATATTGAAAGATATATTTGATATTTTTAATATGTCTAATATTGGTGGCAAGGCCATAACCATGCTCATTGTCAATAACCTACCTCCACTGCCCTGTAGACTGTACATTCACCTTCAGATGCCTCATAGAGATCTAGATTATTGTATGGTGGTTGTTCAAACATGTCTAAGACCTTCATTAGGTTTGAAAGATATTAATATGTCTTTAGGACCATGTAAAAGGTCATATAACATACACTTTATTCAAGCTTTACACTTATTGCCTTGTGTATTATTGTTGTGCATCTACAAGATCTCTCACAGGCTTGAGATTATTGCATAGAGAAGTTAAACCCATGGACTCTCCTCGAGGTATTAGAGTTATAGATACATCATGACAACCATAATCAGGTTTAAAAGAGTAGTATAAATATATGGACTGTGTTTAGGGATAGAATTCCCTAAAGCTCCAAAACATAGCACCAAGCATTTTTGTTGATGCCATGTAAGATTGTGGCATGGGGTCTAGGTGAGGTTGAAAGTATCCATCTTGTAGCCTCCATATAGGGGATAAATAATTTAAAAGAGGATGGATGTGTGACTATAATAAAGTGGTGTTTGGAGGCTCCCAAATCATTAATTTGTTCATTGCAAACAATCAATGATGTCTACAGGATTTCAAGTTCTAAGTGACCTCTACCCCTCAAGTGGAAATATGAAGGTATATATTCCTTTTAGGTGATATTTTTGAGTTGAGAGGATCATTTTTGTTTCAAAATTCATCAAAAAAGGTTAACTTACAAGATGTTATCCTCTATGCACACCTATAGGTGTACCCTTTCTCAAAAGGGTCACCTACACCCTGATAAGTAACCCACAGTCTCATATATCCAACTTTGGTAGTTAGACATGCTAATATGAACATTTGAAAAATACAAAAATTCCTCAAAGGCATATATAAGGGTACAAAAATATTTGGCACATATTTCAAGGTGATTACTCACCTACAGGACCCTTATTTTACCATCAGTAGTCAACTACAATTGATTGTAGTTCAGCAGTAAGTTATAAACGTTGTGGTCTTGGTGTTGGCATAGCCTAAGCTTAGCATGAATGGATCCAAATGAGTTATAAAATGGATTAATGAATTCAATAAGGTCTTAAGGGTAATTAACAAGGTCTGGAACATGTGAAAACTATCATGCCCCAAATTTACATCTCAGACATACATAAAAGCCACATTTTTTTAATTTTTTTTACAACACTAGTAACATTGACAAACATTCAGGTAAGGATAAATATAACAATCTAAACTAACCAATTCAAAGATACAGTTAAATAGATAAAAGTACTCTTAAGGTTACAAACACTCTACATGGCTAAACAGGCTACTAGACAATGTTGAAATAAATACCTAGACAAATTTTTACACTATAGTAAATAACTGGCTTCATTATAAATACTAGCACCATTACAACTAAAGTATTATTTTAGACAAAAGAGTAAACAAAATAGATAACAAGAGTACCAATCCAAATAACACCTTGTTACATTTCTATCAGACTCATAAAAATAGTGATGAGCAGGGTTCAAGGAGAACCTATTAAAAATATCAAAAGGAGTCATAAAATAAATATGGAGGGTTATTCGTTAATATGAAACTAAAAATAAAAGGATATAACTTACATATTTTGTAAATGTCAAACACAACACACTTTTCAGAATGATTTCATAGACCCAAACCAGAAACAATAAAATATTTTTGAATAAATTTAATTCCAAAAGAGTTATTAAAAATAGAAAACAATCATGTTTTAGTTGTTTAAAGTTATTTCCATTAATTTAAACATAAAATAAAACATTATAAACCTCAAAAAAAAGATATACTCTCTCAAGCTTCTTTTGGCATGGTGATTCCTAAGAGACTTTGACAACTAAAAGAAACTAACAAGTGAATAATTTTGACAATTATCTTCAAAAATGGTTTTGTCTAAATAGCTCCAAATGAGGTAGAAGGTTACATGTTGATAAATCAATTTATACTTTAATGGAGCTAGAGGTTGTAAAATTTCATTTATGTTAATTAACTAGTGTAATTGTTTATCTGAGTCAGAATCCAGGTGACTTAAATCCATTTTTCTTTAAAGTTTAAATAGATTAATTTAATTGATTTATTTCTAATATTGAAGGAATTAATTTATGATTAAGTGATCTAGATAAACCCTTGTTTGACAATTTTGAGTCATTATCATTACATTTTTTTTTATGTAGACAATAAATCTAGATGTATTTAATTTTATGATTATTTTAGTCTTACCTGTCAAAGTTACATTCTTTTGTACATAAAAGTTTATTTTACAAATAATATTTTATTACACCTAGGACTAAATCCATTTATCTTGATTATTAATTTTTATAACAAGTTAAATAAATATTTAAAACACTATTTGATAATGAATCTTTAACAAGGTTGCTTCTAATTATAAATGGCCCACTTGTGTATGAATCTTAACAACTAAAATAGTCGACCCAAAAGAGTGCAAGGGCCCCTAATATAATAATCAACAAATCCAAATCTGAATGGATCTAAATGAATGATTTACCCACTGGTTTACAAGAAAACCTCTAATATTGCTTACTCAGGGTAGCCTTTATTACAATTGTAAAAGCATCCATTAACAAGAAGGCGACTACTTCGCTCAACTATATTTTTCATCTTTCATGCGTGATTAATTATCTTATATCATATTTTATTTTATCTTATCTTATTATATTTTTCATTCAACGGATTTGAATGGCTATAACCAAGCCACCTAATAATTCTTAGACTAATGACAACTCCAACCACAAGATTAAGAAATTTACATTAAGTCAATTATTTTAAGACAACTTTCAAGAGTGCAACCCAAATTACTACTGGTAACAATTTGATTGTAAACCGTTTCGACAACACATATGAATATTAAAAAGAAAAAATATATTATATATACATATAATTCCATTACAAAGTCATTCAAACTCTATTTTAAAATAACAATAAAAGGGGTGTTTAGAATTAGAAAATGAAATATAAATATATATTTTTTATCGTAGACAAATCAAAATTACACAACTTCAACACAATCTTTGGTTAGGGTAATGCCATACAACAACTTCCTTACAAACATTTATGAATAAAAATAGCATTAAATATCTCTGTGAAATTGACGTGGGACTCTTTTTCCTACATTACAAAATTAGGCAATCAGGGGTCAGCTAAACCCTAAGCAAGTAAATAGTCCTCACAAAGATTTTTTTTTTTTTTTCTAGAGTCATAAATAAGATAACAATGAGACCAACATTCCTCTTAAACATGGTAATGTAAATATAGACATATAATTCTTTCATAAAATTAGCATTAAGAGGGTAATAAATAAAATCCACACAGCAATAAAATAAAACTAGCTTCATCACAATATTAATATAACATACTTTGTTATCATCAATTCAATCTAATCAAAAAATTGATTCTCAAGATATTCTTATTTAGTCATTAGCATTAGTTTTGACATATGAGAGATGTAAACAAATCAATGTTTCAAAAACACCTCACTTCAATAATTGTCTTAACAAATTTATCATTCTTGTGTTCGTGTCTTCACCAAAAGGGTCTCATTCAAGCTTTTGGAAACACGCACATCTATATAAATGTGTGTGTGTGTGTGTGTGTGTGTGTGTGTGTGTGTGTGTGTGTGTGTGTGTGTGTGTGTGTGTGTGTGTGTGTGTGTGTGTGTGTGTGAAAGTATACAACTATATATACTTGACAACAACAAAATAAACCCAAATACAAAATTAGCTCACAATAGGCATCACCTTCATATTCGTAAATACATTTTATATTTATTCATCCCCTTTCGAATTAATTTTTAACTTAGGTTCCTGAATATAAAAATATGAGTCTAAATTTCCAAATAAATTTCGTCATTCATATATCTATATTTAAAAACCAATAACTATAATATAAAATACTAATCTAGAAAACCAAAATATAAAACAGACAATCTGAATTCTTCTAAATAAATATATAATATATATTATATATAAGTGAACAATATCGATGCTTTAAATAAATTGTGAACTATAAATAATAAAGTTTTATATATCTCAAATTATAAATCATAAAATATAAATTATAATTTATAATTTATAAATAAAAAAATATAGATTAATCAATATAAAATATAAATTAAATAGTATAAAGTAAGAGATCCCTTCCAAATTATAAATTATATAAATATTCCATGGAGTATTAATTTATTTCATATGACTCACCTTATTTTATTTTTGCTTTGTTTTTATAAAAAAAAAAAACCCTAGGCCAACGGCCATGATCGTCAGCCAGGGTGTCATAGAGGAGGGTTTGAGGGGGAGGTCGGCTAGCTTGACCCCTCCTCCCTCCCTACCATGGGAGGGGGCAGGGGTCGGCTCAGTCGCCCCCCCTCCCTTCATGTGTGTGTGTGTGTGTGTGTGTGTGTGTGTGTGTGTGTGTGTGTGTGTGTGTGTGTGTGTGTGTGTATTTTTTATTTTTTTATTTTTATATAAATATTATCTATTAAAAATAAACCCTATGTTGTGTAATATTAACAGTGGTTTAATCAATAATTATTGTTGTTGTTGTTGTTGTTGTTGTTGTTGGTGGTGGTGTTGTTGTTGTTGTTGTTGTTATCATTATTATTATTATTATTATTATTGATTGTATTATCATTTAGGTATAAACCCACATATATCAGTTGTATATACACATATAGAACAAAAATAATATATATATAAAGTATATATCCATAAAATGTATAAAATAAATAAAGAAATCAGATTTTGAATATATATATTCATATATTTTTAAATATTTATGTATATATAAATATTTGATTTCATAAAATCAAACACATGTAAGAAGGTATATACAATAAATATATACTCCATTACCAAAACCCTATCCAATGGATAACTCCAAATAGAGGGGTTTTTTTTAATAATTTTTGGAATGCAAACAACCCAATAACAAAACCCCTGATTCAAAAATTTAAGAGAAGTTGCATTCATTATTTTACCCATTTACAAAACTAAGAGAAGAACATATAGATCTAGGAAGGGATGTCTACTTGCCTAAAAACACTTGGATCTACTACATTCAACTGATCTTCATTCTTTGCTTTCTTCCTTTCTTGAGTGGCTCTCCTGGTAATAACAACACCTATGGAGCAAGGGCTTGGAGGATAAAAATGAGGCTTCACAACCCTAACATTGGTTTTGACCTTTTCCTTTATACTTTTATTTTTATTTTATTATTTTTATTCAAAACTCTAACTAAACCCACCACTAGTTTGGTTACCCACTAAATGGGTTAAGTTATGACCTCATTTAATTTAAAGTTTACTAAAGTTATTTTAGTAATACAAGTAATAATTAACCCATGAAGTTTATTAATATGAATAAATTAATCTCTCGCTTATTAGGAAGCAAAATATAATACTTCGTTATTAATGTGTGTTACTAAATACTCTCTTATTTATTTATTTATTAACTCAGGTAAGTTATTAAATGTTTATGGTAACTAAAAACATGATAAATTACATTTATATACATATATAGCCAACAATGCCAGTATATTGAGACATAAATCATAAACCTAGATTAGTTCAATAAGCTCATCTAGTACTCTGATAAAACCAGTCTCACACTAGGTATCTCTCATTGATATTTCCTCACACCTAGAAAGAGTCTTCTCCTATGAAAATTCAACAAGGATAAAGTTTTCTATAGTGATTAAACACAAGGATATTATAGAAACACCTATAGGTAAGCCCCATTTCCAAGGTATAGCACAATCAGTATATCATACAAGCCTAGTTGAGTAAAGATATGGATTAAGGATGTAAATATGGATGACAAAAGGTTTTTAAACATGTTGTAAACCTATAATATTATATTTACCATCACTTGACACTTTTATAACATGGAAATAGGGAAAGGGTAGTTTCAATAGGGCAACACATAGTCCATGAGCAAACACTACACACAATGAACTTTTTCATGAGTCTGTCTTGGATTTTGAGATAGTTGAAGGTTATAAAGATGAAATAAATCCTTAAAATTTTTCACAAAAAATATTCACCACTTTTATAATCCCCTCATGCCTTCTTTTTTTTTGTAACATTAAGGGAGATTTCCTCTATTTTATCTCAGATAGAGGGTACTCCCAAAATGTGAAACCCTGTAGGCTCAACATGAAGATATAAAAGGGTAAGTTGGAAACTTTATAGTACATTTTATGAAGGTGTTTTGAGTTTAATATGATATGAAAAAACAATAAAAACCATACGTTAAGGTTATAAATAGGTCAGGGTGTTCCAAACCTACAAATAAGCAGGCTAAGCTTACTAGGTATTGGTTAAGCCTAATGGCTAAAGGGGTGATAATACCATTTCCAGGATTGGATGATCATTAAAATCCATTGGAACATGTTTTTATGGAGACATAAGGTGTTTTTGAACCTTTGGTGTGCAGGTGAAGTCACAAAGAGACTATGTTTGGATCCAAGCCAATTTAGGCCTGCATAAAATAAAGAAAAGAGCTCAAGTATGCAAGTTTGAGAGCTCATGCCTATTAAAAGAATTTGAATGGGAGTCTAATATTTTTATATATGTTAGAGGGGGTCCCTATAAATTTTTTGGTGAAATTTTTTGAAGGATTGAATTTCTCATCTATATGAAACATCCTTAGAGGGCAAAACATCTCCAAACCCTCCAAAACCTTAGTTCTAGACCCGATTGGGAAAATGAAGATGGAGAGCTATCCATATGGTATGGAATGAGAATGAAAGTGATTGGACCTTGAAAAAAACTCTCCAAATATCCTTCTCACTAAGTTGAGGTGTTCCCTACTTGTACGAACAGGGGGAAAATATATCTTCTTGACTATTTTTAGTGTTTTGCAAGTTATAGGGAGAGTCAAAGGATGCAAACCACATTGGGAGAAGGATTGGGAATTTTAATAACCCCTCATTTCCACTTATTTTATCTAAAAATCTCCTAATTTATTTTTAAATTAATCTCACTAAACCAATCCAGAATGACATAGTGAACAAGCTAGTGAGGAGAGTGAAAACTCCAAGTGTGAAGCTTTTTAAGGACTACCTAAGGAATATAAGGCCATGATGGGTCCTAAAAAATTTAATTCACTCATATTTATGGATTGGAATGGAAAAATGAAGACAAATCTGATGCCAAGTGTGAGGGTTGAGTGAAAGAGGGGTTATTTGGATTGTAGGCAATGGCAACTCATGTGCATAAGAATAACAATGATTAGGGATGCAAAAAATGCATAGTGTATCATGTCTACAACCCCTCCCCATCATTTAAATCATCACATTTATCTCTAGTCTAATTTGGATTTTCCAATAAATCCAAATGATGAAGGTAGTTTTTAAGCAAGCAATGAAGAATCATATGCCAATTTTAATGAGTTTCATGACTTGGAGGGAAATTTTTCTTATGATACCTTGCATGGTCTATCTCCTAATCCATTCTCTTTAATGTTTAACTTCTCTCAACATGACACATGTCTTAGTGACTCTTGGACTTTATTCTCTTCTCTCTCTCTAATTCTATAATTAGTGGCCATTTTGGATCTTGTAAACTAATACCACACCATGTATGGTGACTCCCTACTAGTTTTGACATTTTACTTTGCCTGAGAACAATAAATAAAATTTGGTTTGAATTCATATAGTATCTTTTCAAAGTTTTTTAAGAGATGTATATTGAATAGTTAAGAGATATCTATCTATCCTTGCTTTCTCTCAATCCTTCTATGTTTGATGCAAGTGATTCCATTCTAGCAGGTCATGTGAAGTGTTTTTAAGTGTATGGATCTATACTTAAGTGTAAAATAATCCTTAGTATCTACAACTAATCTATGGCTTCACTTACCTTGGATATTCTTCATGCATGTCACCTTTATATTGAAACACTAATTTTAGTGCATTCTAGGACTCTTAGACTAGTGTTGTAGGCCTTATCTCATTGTAAAATAAGTATGATAGTCTTGTGGAAGACCTTCTGATGTATCACCCCCTTAGAGTAGTTTTATTTCATGAAAAATGTTATCTCTTTTCCCATAAATAATCAAATAATTAAGATTATAATCACTTCAAAGCATATCTAGAGAGCTAGCCCTTAAATCTAGAAGTCTACTTCAACTATAGGTACAACCACATACCTAGAAGTATTTTCATATTGCCCAAATCTGGAGGAGGCTTGAACACACTCCTTTAGGGTGTTATATTTGATGAAAATAGTAGCCTCCATCTATGTAATTATATCTTAAACCCATAACACATTTTTAGGTTGAATTCATTCTATCAAGGATTAGAAACTCCCTTCAAAAGATGATTTGTATTTTTTCTCAAACCTATAGCAAGAATGATGTAGGAGCATCACTCCTGGGACTAGTTTTCTTGTAAATTTTGGTTTTATTGTCAAATTTTGGTTTTTTGTTGATCTAATATGTCTTAGAGTGATTATATCATTATTATATTTCATTTTTAATTGTTAGTTTTAGATCTAGCTCTTCAAAAATTCAAATTTGGCTTTTCCCATCAAAATTGAATTTTTGAATTGTTTTGCCTAGTTTAGGAGTTGTAGGAGTGTTTTGAAGGAATTCTCAATGTGTCAAATTATTGGTATGAATTCTTGAAGGAACCATGTGTCTATACCATAGGCCTTAAATCATATTTGTATAGAAGATCAAACTTGATGTAAGTTTCAATGTTTTAAATTGTCTTCTGATGATCGTTGGAAGGTCCAAAAGTAGTTAGAAAGTTGGACATATAAAATGTTTTGGATTTGAGAGTGGATCATTAATTTTATGTTGTAAAATATAAATTTTAAAAAATAATATATTTGGAAAATATCAATCTCCAATAATAATAGTAAATAATTCCTCATTTTGATGATAAAATATTGCAAACCCTATTTTCTTATGTATTGGTTATGAAGATTGATTGTGTATGAATGATCATTGAAGAAAGATTAAATAAAGTTATGTTTCTAATGTTTCTTGTGGAATTGGTAAGTTTATTACATGTTCCTTGAAGGTTATTATTTGTTTATTTAGATTGTTTTCACACTTCTTTGTCAGAAAGTCAATACAGACCTATAGGTAGCAATGAACAAACACAATCACACTCAGAACTTTGTAAAAGTGAGTAACAGAAGTGTCAAGGGGGGTAACTAGTGATTTGAAAAGGTGTGTAAGGTTAATAAAAATATTATGCAATCATCATAGTGCTTTAAAATATGTTTTGGAGCATAAAACCTTAAATTCTCTCCTCTCAGGTCTGCATAGATTGTATAAACCCTGAGTTAGGGTTTTCAACTTCAAAATTGGATTGCAGGAGTTCTAACTACCTAAAAATCACAAAAATTTGTGATTTGTCAAAGGTGAAAGTTTTCTAAGATATTTTAGAGGATTCATACCCATATGGACCATAATTGTATGGAATAATAGGATTGTGAAGTAATTAGGCCTTTGGAGACCTAATTAGGACTTGGCAAGGGATAGAAAAGTGGTCTCTGAATGGTTTTGAACCAAGAAATTTGTTGGAGAAAAATAAATCAATAAGGGGTAATAAAAAAAGTGTCATTTTTTATGAACATCAATCCTAAATTGTTTGTACTATCAATAAAAGTGAAGAAAAGGCTAGTAAGAAGCTTTTAAGTTTGTGACAAGTGAGAACAAGTTACAGGGTTGAATTTTTGGGAGTTGTTTATCTGCATCATTTTGGTATCAGAGCCAGACAAACACACTTGAAATTTATTAGAGAAATTGATATTTTCTTAGAGGAAGAAAAGTTAGGATTTGTTTGATAGATTGCCTAAGAAGAGACAAGATGCCACCTAGGAAAAATGCAGTAGGTGAGAAAGCAACAACGATATAAATAGGAGATGCAATATTATAGGATTTGAAGAACCTTAGAGTCAAATTTGATGCAAGACTCATAAAAATTGAGGTCAATAAAAGGAAAGGAGTAGTCACAAGTGATTTGAGTGACCAAGAGGAAGAAGAGCCACAAGCACCATAATTGAAAGATGAAGGAGAGAAACTAAAGAACAAAAGTTTGAGAGATTGTTGAATGTAGTGAAAGAGAAAGGATCCAAGCCCAAACTAGATCTTCCAGTGTATGCAGGTAGCCTTAGTGAAGAATAAATAATTGATTGGATAAGAGATTTAGACAAGTACTTTTATTATGAAGATGTACCAGAAGAGCAACAAGTGAAGTTTTTCAAAACCAAGCTAAAAGGTCATGCATTTTTATGGTAGGATTGCATACAGGGTGAGAGAAGGAAAAAATGAAAAGCCAATATCAAGTCTTGGGATAGAATGGTTACTAAGTTGAAAAGCAAGTTCTTGCTTAGTGACTACATCACCGAATTTTATAGGAAGCTTCAAAATCTAAAATAGAAAGAGATGGAAGTAAAATAATATACTAAGGAGTTTTTAAAACTAAATAGCAGATCAGGTCACATGAAAGATGACAATGATAAGGTGGCTAGGTATCTCAATAGTTTGAGATACAACTCGCAAGATGAGTTGAGCCTTGCTAGTCCAAAGACATTGGAAGAGTGTTACTAGTTGGCCTTGAAAGCAAAGGACAAGCTCAATAGGAAACAAAACCAACAAAATAGAGGTAGAGGCATAAGTTTTAGGGTTAGAGGTCATCAAGGAGGCAGAGATTATTCATAAAGAATCTAAGGGTAGTCTAGTACTTCACATGAACAACCGTCTAGTTCAAGAAGAGGATTTAGAGGCAAGAGGCCATATTTCAACAGTGGTTATGCATCAAGAAAAAGAGGGTCAAGTGGTTTTACAAGTAGGTGTTTCAAATGCAACAATTTTATAGGACATAGCTCTTGGGAATGTCTAGAGGACTAGCCAATAGGAAGTCTAAGAATAGAAGGTAGAAATCAGATTGTACAGGTAGTTGAGGAAGAGAGTGTTTGTTCTCTATCACTTATGGAAGAACCTGAAGTAGGAGAATCCTTGTTAATGAGGAGAGTGTTGATCAAGACATCCAAAGAGGAGCCACCACAAAGAAAAATTATTTACAGAACTTCTTTCAAGTGTCAAAGTAAGTGTTGCAAAATAGTCATAAATTCAAGAAGTACAGATAATTTAGTCTCAATTAAAATGGTCAACAAACTTGGATTGAAGAAGTTGCCTCACCCCACACCATACAAAGTATCATGGTTAAACAAAGGACAACAAGTTTTGGTAAGTGAAAGTTGGGTAGAGTTTCAAGTTGAAAGGTACAAGAACAAGGTCTTTTGTGATGTGATCCCCATGGATGTTTGTCATGTGCTTATTGGGAGGCCTTGGAAATATGATAGGAAAACCACTCATGATGGTAGGAGAAATGTATACACTTTGGTTAAGGATGGAGTTAGTCACACCTTGTTGCCTATGAAGGATGAAGACAATGACCAACAAGTTGGATCAAATGTGATTTTGGTTAGTGGTAAAGAGCTTTTAAATGCTATGAATGAAGAGGAGTTGGGTTTTAAATTGGTATTCAATCCTAGGATTGTTATGACAACCACAAAAGTGAATGAGTTGTTTCATGAGATCCAAGACATGTTGGAAGAGTATGTAAAAAATTTAGTTGATGAGTTGTCAAGTACATTACCACCTATGAGGAACATTACTCATCACATAGACTTTGTTCCAAGAGTAACTTTACCTAACAAGGAAGCCTACAAGATGACTCCTAAGGAGAATGAAAAAATCAAGAGACAAGTATAGAAACTTTTAAACAAGGGACTTATCAAAGAAAGTCTTAGTCCTTGTGTAGTACCTACAGTGTTGGGGCATAATATGGAAGGTGAGTGGAGACTGCGTACAGACTCCAGGGCCATCAACAAGATCACAATTAGATATAGGTTTTATTTTCTTAGGATGAAAGATTTGATAGATTGCTTGAGTGGAACAAGCTACTTTTCAAAAATTGATCTCAAAAGTGGGTACTATCAGATTAGGATCAAACAAGGAGATGAATGGAAAATTGTTTTCAAAACCAATGAGAGGTTGTATGAATGGTTGGTTATGGAATTTGGCTTGACAAATGCACCAAGAAATTTCATGAGGCTTATGAATGAAGTCCTCAAACCTTTTATAGGTAAGTTTGCATTGGTCTACTTGGATGATATACTTATCTACAACCCTAGTAAAGAGGAGCATCTTCACCATTTACATCTAGTCATGAGAAGGCTGCAAGGGGAAGGGTTTCTCATCAAACTTAAGAAGTGTGAGTTTATGAACTCAGAACTGTTATACTTAGAATTTTTAATCTCTCTAGGCATGCTAAAAATGGACAAGAACAAGGTGAAGGCAATCATGTCCAACACCTAGAATAACTAGAGAGGTAAGGAGTTTCCATGGACTTGTAAGTTTCTATAATAAATTTATTAGAAATTTTAGTGGAATATGTGCTCCCATAATAGACACCATTAAGGGAGATAAAAAAAATTGTTTGGACTGAGAAAGCTGAAAGGAGTTTCCAATATTTGAAGCAAAGAACAACAGAGAAACATATCCTAGCACTACCAGACTTTAACAAAGTTTTTCAGATAGTGTGATGCAATTGGAGTGGCAATAAGGGTTGTCATAAGCCAAGAGAGTAGGCCAATAGCCTATTTCAGTGAAAAGCTCAATGCTGCCAAGAGAAATTATTCATCTTATGATTTGGGATTCTTTGCAATGGTGCAGGCCTTAAATAAGTAGAGGCATTACCTAATGTCAAAAGATTTTATGATATATATACAAACAATCATGCACTTTAATTCATCACCAATCAGTCTAAGCTAAATCAAAGACACATCAAATGAGTGGAGTATATGCAAAATTTTACCTTCACCATCAAGCATAAACAAGGACAAAGCAACAAGGTAGCATATGTATTGAGTATAAGAGTCTTATTAATGCATGAGATACAACTTGAGAGTGTTGATATTGAGTCACTCAAGAAGATGTATGAGGAAGATGAAGACTTCAAAGAAGCATACAATGCTTGTAAGCATCCAACTACGCTCAATAAAGAGCCATGGTTGGACTATGTCATACAAGATGGGTTATTATTCAAAGGTGTGCAGCTATGTGTTCCAACAAGCTCAATAAGAGAGAATTTGATTCAAGAGAAGCATAGTGGGAGTATGGTAGGTCGCTCTGGGCTTGATAAGACTTTGGAGTAGCTCACTAGACACTATTTTTGGCTTAAGATGCAACCATAAGTGAGAAGATATGTTGAGAGGTGTAAAACTTGTCAAATGGCCAAAGAGAAGAGCACTAATGCAATATTATATCAACCTTTATTAGTCCCAAATAGATCTTGGAAATCCATAAGCATGGACTTTGTGATGGGACTGCCTATAACACAAAGAGGTTTTGACTCCATATATATAGTTGTGGAAAGATTTTCCAAAATGACACATTTCATTGCTTGTAGGACCACCAATGATGCCACCCATGTGGAAAATTTGTTATTTAAGGAGATAGTAAGACTTCATGGATTGCCACTAAACATTGTATCTAATAGAGATACTAAATTCCTAGGCCACTTTTGGAGAACACTATAGAGAAAGTTGGGCACAAATCTGAGTTTTAATTCAACTTACCACCCTCAGACAGATGGTCAAACTGAGGTGATTAATAAAATTTTAAGGAACCTATTCAGGTGTCTATCTAAAGATAATCCCAAGCAGTATTACCTCAGACAAAATTTGCTTACAATGACTCCTCCAGTAGGAGTATCAGCTTGAGTCCTTTCCAAGCGATATATGGTATGCAATGTAGAGGAGTGTTTGAACTCATAAATCTCAGTCATATGGACAAGAGGAGTGTTGAAAGGAAATATTTTGTAGTGGCCATGAAAGAGGTTGATCAACAAGTAAGGAAGCATCTAGAAGCTAAGTGTTGAGAAATACAAAAGGCAAGCAGATGTAAGTAGAAGAGAGGGAGGTTTCTATGTTATAGATTTAGTTTTGGCTCATCTTAGGAAGGAGAAATTTCCCAAAGGTGAGTACAACAAGCTTAAAATGAAAAAAATTGGTCTTTGTAAGGTGCTTAAGATGTTTGCTAACAATGCATATGAGTTGGAATTGCCTAATGGTGTAGGCATATCACCAATTTTTAATGTTTCAGATTTGTACCCTTACAAAAGATTAAAAGGTGAAGACACAACAGAGGGAGCAGTTATAGATTGGACAAAATAATTACCTCAAGTCAAACTACATGAATTGGAATGCATCCTAGACAAGCAAGTGTTCAAACAAACCAGGGATAAGCAATATTTGGTCAAATAGAAGCAACAATGAATTGAAGATGCTACATGGATGACAGAGCATGACATTAAAAAACATCGGAGTACTCTGGAAGAACTCATAGACAACAGTTCCTGAGTTTTTTTCTCTTTCCCCTGGGAGTATAATGCAAGAGCACACTCCTTGGACTAGTTTTCTCGCAAATTTTGGTTTTCTTGTCAAATTTTGGTTTTTTTGTGATCTAAGAGGTCTTAGAGTCCTTAGATAACTCTTAGATTTCATTTATAATTGTTAGTTTTAAATCTAGCTCTTCAAAAATTCAAATTTGACTCTTCCCGCCAAAACTAGATTTTTGAATTTTTGAATTGTTTTGCCTAGTTTAAGAGTTATAGGAGTGTTTTTTAAGAATTATCAATGTGTCAAATTGTTGGTATGACTTCTTGAAGGCACCATGTGTCTATACCATGGGCCTTAAATCATATATGTACATAAGATCAAACTTGATGTAAGTTTCAATGTTCTCAATTTTCTTCTAGTGACTGTTAGAAGGTCTAAAAGCAGTTAGAACAATTTTAGGACAAAACATTTTGGATTTGAGAGAGGATCATTCATTCGATGTTGAAAAATATCAAGCTCCAAGAATAATAATAAATAATTCCTCGTTTTGATGACAAAACATTGCAGACCCTATTTCCCTGTGTATTGGCTATGAAAATTGACTATGTATGATGGACCATTGAAGAAAGAATCAATAAAGATATGTTTTTTATGCTTCTTGTGGAATTGGTAAGTTTATTAAATGTTCCTTGAAGGTTCTTTGTTTCTTTAGATTTTTTTCACACTTCCTTCTGAGAAAGTCAATACAACCCTGGAGGCAGCAGTGAACACACACAATCACACTCAAAACTTTGCAAAAGTGAGTAACATAAGTGTCAAGGGGGGTAATTAGTGATTTGAAAATGTAAGGTTAATACAGAGCTTATCCAATCATCACAGTGCTTTGAAATTTGTTTTGGAGCATAAAACCTTAAATTCTCTCCTCTTGGGTCTACACATTGTATAAACCCTAAGTTAGGGTTTTAAACTTCAAACTTGAATTACATGAATTCTAACCACCCAAAAATCACAAAACTTTGTGATTTGTCAGAGGTGAAGGTGTTCTAAGGTATTTGGGAGGTTTCAGACCTGTGCAGACAATAAGTGTATGAAAGAATAGGACTTTGAAGTAATTAGGCCTTTGGAGACCTAATTAAGTCTTGGCAGGGGCTAGAAAAGTGGTCTCTGAGTGGATTTGAATCAATAAATTTGGAGGCAAATAACTCAATAGAGGGTACTCAAAAAATACCATAGTTTTTGAAGATCAATCCTAAATTGTCTATACTACAAGAAAAGTGAAAAAATGCTACTAAGAAGCTTATAAGTTTGTGACAAGTGTTAAGAACTCGTGGAAGCACAATTGATTACCATATACAAGCAACTTAAGATGCGAAATTAACCAGAAGTAACAAGTAACTAGAAACCAGAAACAACACAGAATATGAGAGACAATACACAACTTGTATTAATACTCATCCAGAAAAAAATACAATAAAGAGACGCCACACTCTTCCACCTTACAGAGGCTTCTCACACCTCAAGTGTACAATACTTCTTTCCTCAAAGCTCTCTCTCTTACGGTCCCAACACACAACTCAAACACAGAGTTGGTGTTCACCTCCAACCAGTCAGTATCCACTACTGCCAGTACACCAGTGCTCCACGCACTCCAAGTACTCAATGTACTTTAAGTAGATCTCTCAAGAACTGCAACAACCTGCAACCCAAATGATCTTACTTATGGAAGAAACTATTTTGCCTTCCTCTCTTGCTCTAGAACCGAGTACACACTGTACTCCAAGTAGATCCTGCCTGATCTTGCTCACTGTTGTGTTGTGATCTCACTGATCTTGCTGCCACTGCAAATCAACTTGGTTTTGCAACACCTGCAAACCTAGATCAAACATACACAATCTTTTGCAAATCAACGATCTTACTTACCATGCAGATCTCCAAACTTGGCCTTGCAACACCTGCTGACTGAGATCATACATACATGAAGAATCCCCCTGATTCTTCAAAACCAGCACCCACACTTGGCACTGTTGTGGAACTAAGAGGAACACCATTGCTCACTTCATACACAGAAGGAGCTAACTTTGCTCAACTCAAACTAGAACACTTTATAATACAGCCTATGAGTCTCTTAAATAGATCTCATGCAAACAATAATTAGACACCTAATTACAATAATTAAATCCGCAGCTTTGAGTCTAAAATTGGCTCTCATCATGCAAACAATCGGTTCGTTAACTAACTGTCCGTAACACTCACAGTTCTGAACCGCACAAGCGACCGACGTCGGTCCATGTCTGCCTGAAGGTGACCGACGCCGGTGTCTGTGACACTTTAGCAACCTCCTCCATGTTTGCATCAGTGAAGCTTTTAGCTCCACAACCTAACAATCTCTCACTTGAAGATAAACAGCTGCACTGTCCCTGTACCTGTACCTCGTCTAATCTATTTCTTGGCTTGTATCCCTCTTCAAGATCAATCTTGAAGACCACTCACCACACAACTTGTGGTGCACCTCCTGTCATCCAAGTAACCTACCGCATTCGCATCTACAAACACATGTAGAAAAGAACTTGACCCTGCATAGCATGTCGACTTGCTGTTGGTCCCTCTCAAAAATTTGAGAATCCACTGAACTGCCCTCCAGTGCTTCTTTCCTGGATCGGCTCCAAACTTTTTAACAACACCCACTGCTTGGGCAAACTCAGGTCTATACCAGACCTCATGTGATTTCAGACACTGAACTGTCCAGCCCTTTGTGTGCTCTAGTTCTGCATCCTGCGTAATGAACCTCGCCAACACCTGATTCACATCAACTCCCACTTGACACAAAATCAACCTGTGATCTTTCATGTCTCTCATGCCAAAGAATTTCGCTGCTCCAAATTCTTCATGACATGCCACTGAACTAACATTACCCTTAGTTTAGCAAAACCATGTATGTACAAATCTACTAGCTAGCATACCATCCACATACAGTAACAAGATAATGTCATGACCATCATCTACCTGATAAGACAAACACAATGGTTACAATGACACTGACTAAATCCCTGCTTTGTCATCCACCTGTCAAATCATGTACCACTATCCTGCAGCTTTCTCAAGACCATATGCCTTGGCCTTCCGTCTCACGTGTCCATTCTCTCTATTCTTTAACTAAAGTATCCATTCGTCTCTCAGTGCTTTTATCCCGACTAGCAACCCTACCAAATCTCTCGTTTGGTTATGCATCATATTCCTGCCATGCTCCCACTGTTTCCTGGATCCTTCCTGCTTTGCAGTGAGCAACGAGTATAAAGAAGAAGAATAACGAATTTGAGGCTTACTTACCACTTGCAGTCTTCTATATGGGCGTTTGAGACTCCTTGACAGCTTGTTGTCCGCCCAAAATCCGTTACAGTGACCGACCTCGATCACTACACAGTCTGCATCCGATCGACGTCGGTTCCATGCGCCTGCCTGACTACCGACCCCACCGACGTCAGTGTCTACCTGCTGCCGACATCGATCCTCCTGACCAACGTCGGTCTTACTCTGCCCGACACCACCGGCTCTGGTCTGCACATGACCGACATCGGCACCTGTCTGATCGACGTTGATTTCCCCTGATCGACGTCGATAACTGTGTTCACTTGTGAGTGATGACTTTTTATCCGCGAGCTCCTTTGAATCAAAACCCATGTCCAAACTGCCCTGCTCAGAAGTATCCAGCCTCATCCACTGGTCTCTATCCGTCATCTCCTCCAAGAACACCAAGGTTTTCCAGTTCTTAAGTTTATCAAATACATCTGTCTTCTGCTTAAGAACATGCATCTCCTTCTTGCTCATGTGACCAAGCCTACAAAGCCACGTCTTCGCAACAGAAGAAGAATCAGTAATATAAGTAGATAGATAAAAAATACCTACTTTCTTACCACCCGCTAATTCAAGTGCATCCATTGTGAGAGTTCTTGTGCATCTCTCATCACCCAACTTTCTTGAAGCAATTCGCTGCATCTCCAAGACTGGGACCTGCATGACCTTCTTCAACACCCATGTGTTGGCCCCCTGCAATTTCAGCAACACTTCCCCTTTGCCAATACTATGACAAGGCTCACCAACCCCTCTACCTGGGGCTGTATGGAAAGAGGCAATAGAATCTATTAACCAAGATTCAACTTTATCCAAAGCATCCTGTGCAACAACACCTGCAACATCTGCTTCTTCATGATGATCTGGTACCAACCAACAATCTTTATTTACCTGCTCTTTCTTTCCATAACACCGTAAGTGACCATTCGTGCTATTCAGTTTCTTCATTCGTAGCTTACTTTCTTCTGTCGTTGCTATACTCTCACTCAATCGAAAACCCCTGAGAGTGACCTGTAACCAAACACAAAACCTGCTCCTTGCAATTTTAGCTCTGATACCAACTGTGAGGAACCCGTGGAAGCACAATTGATTACCATATACAAACAACTTAAGATGCGAAATTAACCAGAAGTAACAAGTAACTAGAAATCAGAAACAACACAGAATATGAGAGACAATACACAACTTGTATTAATACTCATCCAGAAAAGAATACAATAAAGAGACGCCACACTCTTCCACCTTACAGAGGCTTCCCACACCTCAAGTGTACAGTACTTCTTTCCTCAAAGCTCTCTCTCTTACGGTCCCAACACACAACTCAAACACAGAGTTGGTGTTCACCTCCAACCAGTCAGTATCCACTACTGCCAGTACACCAGTGCTCCACGCACTCCACAAGTGCTCCACGCACTCCAAGTACTCAATGTACTTCAAGTAGATCTCTCAAGAACTGCAACACCCTGCAACCCAAATGATTTTACTTATGGAAGAAACTGCCTTGCCTTCCTCTCTTGCTCTAAAACCGAGTACACACTGTACTCCAAGTAGATCCTGCCTGATCTTGCTCCCTGTTGTGTTGTGATCTCACTGATCTTGCTGCCACTGCAAATCAACTTGGTTCTGCAAACCCTGCAAACCTAGATCAAACATACACAATCTTCTGCAAATCAACGATCTTACATACAATGCAGATCTCCAAACTTGGCCTTGCAACCCCTGCTGACCGAGATCATACATACATGAAGAATCCACCTGATTCTCCAAAACCAGCACCCACACTTGGCACTGTTGTGGAACTAAGAGGAACACCCTTGCTCACTTCACACATAGAAGGAGCTAACTTTGCTCAACTCAAACTAGAACACTTTACAATACAGCGTATGAGTCTCTTAAATAGATCTCATGCAAATAGTAATTAGACACCTACTTACAATAATTAGATCCGCAGCTTTGAGTCTAAAATTGGCTCTCATCATGCAAACAATCGGTTCGTTAACTATCTGTAACACTCGCAATTTCGAACCGCACAAGCGACCGACGTCGATCCATGTCTGCCTGGAGGTGACCGACGCCGACTGATCTATGACCGACGTCGGTTGCTCTTCCCGTCTAATCCTGCCGACGTCGGTTGGCCTGACCGACGCCGGTGTCTGTGACACTTCAGCAACCTCCTCCAACCTCCTCCATGTCTGCATCAATGAAGCTTTTAGCTCCACAACTTAACAAGTGAGAACAAATTGTAGGGTTGAAATTTTGTGAGTTGTTTCTCTACATTAAAGAAGCATATTACTGATGTCAAAATATGCATTCAAATGGATATATGCAAGCTTCTTTCCTCGAATAATAAATTAAAATCTTCATAGAATTATTTGTTTGAACAACCCATGGATTACAAGAACTTCATTTTCAATGCATATTGTGCCACAACAATGGTCATTTAGCTCTAGACTACCCCTAGCCATCATCACTGAAAATGAGAGGGAAGAGGAAAATTTTCATATTGTTGGTATATGGGGGGAAAAAAAATAACTAAGCCTAATTCTAGAGGGAAGAAGAAATTTTAAGAGAAAACAAAGACCATCAATCTACTTATTAATTTAAGCTCCAACCCTTTTACAAATTTTAGAATCAAGCTAAACAAAGGCATTGGAAAGAGTAGAGCTCTTGGAGGAAATTTTGGCCACAACCCAACATAATCAAGTAATTGATCCCACTAAAGCCTCCGATAAAACCCCTCATGCAATTGATCTAGATTGTGTGTTAAAACAATAAGTAAAAAGCTTTGTGATATGTTTCAAGTTGGCTCTACAATGTAAGAGGGGGATTTCGGTATATCAATGGACCCGCTTGCATCATTCAAAGAAACTGAGTTTGTTTTATCATTTGTTAGTTCTGTTGTTGAATTGTGTTTAATGAATATTTTATCTTAACACTTTTACCATGTGTGACATGTATCTCAGGGCATATATACCCAACATTCTTAATTGTTTGACCTCAATCTTCTTGGTCTCAACATTCCTTGCATTTAAATTTGATTTTCTCACTTTGAACTCATATATTATTATTTTTCAAAACTTATTATCCTTTTAAATTATTGAAAATAGGTCTACCAATGATGTATTGATTTTTTTGGGGGCGGGGAGGGGGAAAAGGAAAGGACGGTTTTTTTAATACAAATCTTTCATCAAAATTATATTGGATAGTAGGTTGTTAAGGCATACATGGGCACTTGTTATAAATAAATGGCATCATATTAATTTTTTTTGGAAATTTTGAATGGCCTTGTAATTGTTCTCATCTAAACATAATTAGAATACAAGTGTTGTCCGTAACTAATTAATAATATATATATATATATGAAATGTTGACTAATTACAGTAAGTTGTTTTTATTGTGGTTTACGTAAAGTAGGGGATTAAAATGAATAAGGGCCAACTTTCATAAATAAGAATAGTCAAATGGCACCATAAAACCCCAATTTTGACTTTTCACAAAAAGACCCAATGGTAGCTTCCATCCAAGTAACGATATCTTAACCCCCTGACACATTTGCGGGTTGAAGCCATTCTATCAAAGATTAGATACTCCCTTGGAAAGATGATTTGTATTTCTTCTCGAAGCTATAGCAAAAAGCATATTACTCATGACAAGATGTGCATTCAAATGGATAAATGCAAACCTCTTTCCTTGAAGAAAAAATTAAAATCCTCATAGAACTATTTATTTAAACAACCCGTGGATTACAAGAACTTCATTTTCAATGTATGTTGTGCCACAACACTAGTCATTTAGCTCTAGACTACCCCTAGCCATCATCACTAAAAACAAGAGGGAAGAGGAAAGTTTTGATATTGTTAGTATATGGAAAAAGGAAGAAACCTAAGCCTAATTCTAAAGGGAAGGAGAAATTTTAAAAGAATCCAAAGACTATCATTCTACTTATCAATTTAAGTTCCAACTCTTTTACAAGTTTTAGAATCAAAGATAAACAAAGGCATTGGAAAGAGTAGAGTGCTTGGAGGAAATTTTGGCCACAACCCAACATAATCAAGTAATTGATCCCACTAAAGCCTCTGATAAAACACCCGATGCACTTGATCTACATTAAGAGCGCTTGGAGGAAATTTTGGCCACAACCCAACATAATCAAGTAATTGATCCCACTAAAGCCTCTGATAAAACACCCGATGCAATTGATCTACATTATGCATTAAAACAGTAAAAGGCCTTGTGATATGTTACAAGTTGGCTCTACAATGTAAGAGGGAGATTTCAGTACATGAATGAACCTGCTTGCATTATTCAAAGAAACAAAGTTTGTTTTATCATTTTTTCATTCTACTGTTGTTTGGTTATGTTTAGCCAATATTTAAATATTTTATCTTACCTCTTTTACCATGTGTAACATGTATCTCAGAACATATATACCCATCATTCTTAATTGTTTGATCTCAATCTTATTAATCTCGACATTCCCTACATTTAAATTTGATTCTCGCTTTGAACTCATATATTATTATTTTTTAAAACTTTTTATCCTTTTAATTTATTGACATAGGTCTACCAGTGATGCATTTTATTTTATTTTATTTTTGGGAGGAAGGGGGGAGGCAAGGGTTTATACAAATCTTCCATCAAAATTATAGTGGATAGCAGGTCGTTAAAACATAGCAGGTTGTTAAAGCGTACATGGGCACTCATTATAAATAAATGGCACCATATTATTTTTAAAATGGCCTTATAATTATTCCCATCTAAACATAATTAAAATTAAAATACACGTGTTGTCGGTAACTAATTAATAATATATATATATATATATGAACTGCTGACTAATTACAGTAAGCTGTTTTTATTGTGGTTTACGTAAGGTGGGTGATTGAAATGAATAGGAGGGCCAACTGTCATAAATAACAATAGTTGGTACAAGCTCCTCGTAACGTACCATCTGTGGTGGTTATTAATTTTATATGCTTCAAGATTTTCCTAGCGTTTTTGAAAATTGAGATGTCTGATACCCAAGGCGAAGATAAGTCCAAAAGAGACACAATACCCTACCAATACAATCCCTGCCACACCCAACAAGTGATAATGATAACCAAAATACTCTCTTACAAAATGCTTCACAGTCTGTTGACTCCCGTCTGCCATTCTTAAACTAGTCTCCAAATCTCCATATTGAGACGATAAAAGCCCATAGAGCGTCCAGGCTACTGGGTTCAACCAATAATACCATCTCCACCATACGGGAATCATCTGTCAAATTGCACAGCTTTAGCTTATATATTAAAATGCAGGCAAGATGAGAAGAACCCAATGTTTTAGAGGGAGAAGGTAGCTTACCCGATAAGGAATCATAAACCCTGAGAAGAGATTCCATAACATAAAGAAAGGTGCAGATATAATTGCAGCAACATTATGGTTGGGGGTCACTGCCACACTCATCATCCCGAAGAATGTGAAGTACAAGAAGGTAAAATACATGAAGAAAAAGTACCAAAACACTTTCACTGCTGTCCACTCGAAGGCGGCCATGGAATAAAAGACTACTCCGTAAATCACTGCTTGGAGCAATATGTATGGAAATTCAATCGCCACCTGATTACATTTAAATATTATCAGATACGGAAATGGTTACTCCTCTTGTAAATTCTCCCATTGTAATATAAAAAAAGAAATTTCCTTTCCAACTATTTAAAAAACTAGAATTGGCTTTTTTTAAGCTTATCTGAAATTAAAATGGCTGCTCTTGTAAATTCTCCCATATAAAAAAGAAATTTCCATTCCAACTATTTAAAAAATTAGATTTGGATTTTTTTTAAAGATTATCAAGATTATATGCTTCGTCATAAAAATAGAAAAGGATGCAGGACCCTGTTCTGGGTTTGATTGCCACCTCTCAACAAGCTTGGTTGTTTGAATATGTAGGATTAGAAAAACTACTGAGTACCGAGTTATGGACATTTACCTGAGCAAAAGCGTATGGTAGAGCAGAATACATTCCAGCAGCTTTTTCCCGGTAGAAAACCATTCTTTCCACTGAAATTACAGGTTGCACTGAAGATGAATTGGTCACCCCCACAAAGAGGACAGCTGCATACAATGAACCCATGGCATTTAAAATATCCTGCTGTTCACTCCTGTATCACCACACCACACAACTTCGCTTAGCCTAACATTAACTCATTTTAAAGAATTCAAAGAAATAAAAGCATCAACAGGCATAGGTTCACTTGTAAGTTTGACTTAGTCTCATTAAATAGATATCCCACATAAATTGTTTGCTTAAGAATTTTAAGGCACTGATTCTAAAGTTTCTGGATCAATACAAGAAAACTTATATCTGACATTTTTCTAGTTCAGGTTTGAAACACTCAGCTCATGGTCAAAAGGCGTTTTATTTTTTATTTCAAGTACCTCCTGAATATTCTATTTTTAATCCATCACCAAAAACAAAAACCCTTTTCCATTAAGTGAACCAATGGCGTCAAGTTATTCACAATATGAAGATAGCAAGCACACAGTATCAAAGTACAAAAATGCACTGTACAAGGGCCGGATTACTCTAAAACATGTAGGAATGGATGCAGAAGGTCGTCAATGCTAAGCAGTTCAGCACCTAAGAGTGATTTTTGAAGCATAAAAATGACAACACAAAGGATGAAATATGAGTTGAGACAAAACCAACCTTTTGGATCCAAAATCCCAACAAATGGTACCAAACATTAATGAGATAATTAATGTGAAGAAAAATCTCACTGCAGTGTACTGAGGGTTCCTCCAGTAGGACCAATGCTGCTTCCATAGACAAGCCATGCATTGTGCCAGGAAAGGCTGGGAGTATTTTGTCCCAAAATGAAGCTCTCTTGAGCCTGGAATTGGCTTGCTCAAACTATCTATCTGTGCCATGGTTTGTCTGTGAAAGAAAAATTGACTGCAAGATAAGAATTGAAATGCTAACTCCAAATGGAGAAGAATTAAAGATCGAATGAGGCATACTCTACTACCTGTACAAATCTGATGTTCCATAAATTTCAGCAAAGTTGACCCCTAGACGGCGTTCTTCTGACATAGATGTTACTTCTAACATCCATGTAGCCGGATTGTACCCTTCCTTGATCTGGGGAACCCCCTCAATGGCCTGCACAAATCAATGTAAGATTATCTAAATCATATAAGAGACCTTTGGGCTAGTGTTTGACTGAGTTTATTGTAATTTTGATATTTTTTTGCTGGTTAACCATACCTTGCATGATCAATTCCCAGTACAAAAATTGCAGTTAATTTATGAGCCTTAAGGTCTGTTAGATTTTTAAAAAACTTCTACTAATTACCAAACTAAAAAACTGTTCAATTAAAACAGACCAATTTTAGGTCTGGATCTCTTTACAGAATACAAAAGTAACAGTTGGCATCTTACCGAAAAATATTCTATAAGTTTGTTAGAATGACGACCCAATGGACCTGCATAGATGAGCTGGCCTCCTCGCTTCATTAAGAATAGCTGCAGTGCACTTCACCTTGTTTTAGAAAACGCCCATTTTTCACATGCTTAGCAGAGCTATTTTAAGAAAATTCAAGTATTTACCTCATCAAAGGCTTCAAAGATATCGATACTGGGCTGATGGATGGTGCAAACAATAGTTCTCCCTGTGTCAACAATATTTCTTACCGTTCTCATGATTATAGCGGCTGCCCTGGCATCCAATCCTGAAGTTGGCTCATCCATGAATATAATTGAAGGATTGGCCACAAGCTCTACTGCTATGGTCAATCGCTTACGTTGTTCTGTAGATAAGCCATTCACTCCAGGAAGCCCGACCAAGGCACCTCTTAAAGAGGTGAGCTCCACTAGTTCCATTACTTCATCCACAAACATCTGAACATTGAAATTCACATTGTAATATTAGAAATTTTCACTAATGACCAAAACAGAGCAGCAAGATTACAGTAGAAAATTGAAACATTAGTAATGTCAATTACCAATCTAAATAGATGGTGCCAAAAGATTTTGGGATTATTTTTCAGGTGGAGTTCAATTTTGGAAGGAAAACATTAAAACCTCGATATTTTCTCATCATTGATCAAAATATTGAATTGGGCGGTCGTCATCCACAGGTAGCAAGTTACTCACCTTGGGCCTTGATGAAAAGGCAGGGTATAGTGTTGTTCCTAAACCTGTTTGTTAGCCCAGGAGTAGATGGTGAAGTAATACCGGATGGTGAAAGAAGTTCTTTCTTTCCATGCTTCCAAGATGAAGATGCCTTTGCGGCATTAAAGTTTAGTTTTCAATATCATAACATTAATGATATTCACCACTTTTGCAATGCTAAGAGAAATTATTGGATTGATTGCAATATCATCTACGGGACGATTGGTGATGCCATGGATCCCATTGTTTTTGCAGTTGAAGCTGGCCACTTAAATGAGGCAATTCGGAAGGCTTCCTTTCCAGATAATCGAGAAAGTCTTGGTTACCAAAAAGGATTACATTGGCATCGTGTCACTTCTACCTTAATGAGAGGGTGAATGCTAGGCATCCTTCCTTACGATTAACTTGGAAGTGGATAGGGTGGAAAAATAGTTTGCTGAAAGAAAATTATATCATTGGCAAGTATAATACAAAGTTCTTGTTACTGCTGAAACCATGGCAAAGTGGGGTGTCAATCATACTTCTGTATGCACAATTTGTTTAGCAGATGATGACACTTTGAATCATATTTTCTTGAATCATATTTTCCTCAATTGCAGCTGGGCTGTCATAATTTGGTCTAGTATTTTTTAATTGCTTAGATCTTAAGCATTTCTGGAACTTGCTATAAATAAGGACAATTCAAGTAGGATATTTGATGCCAAGAAATATTTGGGAGAGATCTAAACATTGGTTTTCAGGTTGAAGGCAAGTTAGACATTTCTTCTTACATAGTGTCAAGGAAGTAGTTTATTGATGCAGAGCCCTAATCTGTGCTTCCCAATTTTTCTATACCTGATTTATGGCAGAAATCAGAAAATTTTGAAAAGTCTACTCTTCTTGCAATGAGTTCTGATCAATATCCTCTAAATTGTCCGCAGATTTATCTTGGGGTTGCCAGAGGAGATTTGGCTCAAGGTTGGCGTGCGCATCTGGAAGCAATAAATGGACCATGAGCATGTGGCTTTTGGATCCAAATTGTGTTTTACCCAGGGGACATGGCTGCTCCATGCCCAACGAAGGTGTCTTCTACGAAAAAAAAAGATTGAACCAAGGCAAATTTTGTTTTACCCACGGGCACATGGCTGCTTCATTACCAATGAAGGTGTCTTCTACGAAAAATAGGATTAAGCAAGGCATGCTACTTGGTGGAAATGAGGCTGACTCACACCCTCAACATATTAAGGTTGAGTCCTCTCTTCATTCATTGGGGTCCCCTGATGATAACAACAAGGAGACGGATGTCTTGGTGCCGTCGGCTAAAGTTGTCTATCCTCAAGAAACTTCTGTTGTTTCTCCCCTGAAAATCCCCTCCAATACTGTTGGTTGTGGTACTCCCCCCTGTGCTTGGTTTGGAAACACCTACAACTGTGCTATCTAAGAACGTTGGGCCTCCTGCATCCAGTTTGTATGAGGGTATTTCTCCAGTGGAAGATCACTCTCCCTCACTGGTGGGCCCTTGTAGGGAGGCTTCCTTGATTGACTATTCTGAGAAATGGATTGCAGTCACAAACAAAAAAACCTTTCCGAAAAAGAAGGTATCTTGTCATATGGGCCTTTGATCTCCCAGGAAGCAGGATGTTGCATAAGCTTGCTGCGGAATTTATGCTGCAAATGATCTGTGTTGTGGAACCATGGATATGGCGTGGAAGGTTGATCTTCTTCTTGATGGGGGGTGGTCACTATGCTTATGAGATGATGTTTTGTTGCAGCAGATCTTTGCTACGGAATCTTGGCAGCATAAGACCCGCTTCGGAAGGTTCTTTGGAGTGTCTTCCATGATAGCATCTTCTGCAGCAGCGCCATTGCAGCAACTCCTTTTCTGGAGCTTTCTGCAGCAACGCTTTTTTTAGTTTATTTTTTGTGGTTTAGTTTATGTTTTCATTTTCAAGTGCTGAAAGGTTTCTTCTGTATTCCTCCGATTGTCCAATGGTGGGTGGATTTTCTTTTGTATTCCTCCATTTATCCTATGAAGAGTGTGTTTTTTACGCTGGGCCCAATTCTTGTTAGCTTTTTGTGCTCGCCTTCTAGCTATCTTTCATTTCTGCTTAGACCAGAATGTTATGTATTGAAGTTTTTGATATTAATATAAGGGTGAGGAACCCCAAACCTCCTTTTTACCAATTAAAAAAAACACTTGATGTCATACCAATCAACTTTCATTGTAGGGAAGAACGTATGTTTTTGTGTTTGGCACCTCTGAGTAGATATAATTTTTGAGAATTATTTTTGACACCTCTCAGTTGTACTGCTGATAAGAAAAAATAGATAACAGCTTGAGCGTCTTTGTTCTTAACATGCATGTGAAAGATTAATTTTTCTGTTCTTTTCTTCCCAGCTCAGTTTCAGTGTCGTCCATATTTCCAAATTTAATCTTCTTTGTAGAATTGTTTAAAACTGGAGGTCAGTTTTTGAGACAAGCTTTCTGTATTTAGATACATACCAGCAGATCTGCAAGTCAGTTTTGGGGGAAAGCTATTCTATATTTTAAGCCAGGGCAGCAAAGACTATGCGCTAGTTCATTAAGTGTTTCGGAAGCACAGTGGTACAGATTTAGAAACAGCTCCTTGTGTGTATTTGGGGAAGAGCAGCACAGGATCCGCATCATAATGGCCATACGAAAAGCCAGGAATTATACCTTATAGTGTCATATTCCAATTTTGAACTTTGAATAATTTCTGCAAGTACCATTGTAGCAAGACCTGCTTGCTGTTTTCAGAGCGGACTTACTGACTTTAAAACACTAGGTTGTTCTTTCTTTCTAATATTTGATAAAATTTAATGAACTTGATGCTTTTTTTATTAAGGTCGATTACTTTCAGTTATTCCATTAATACAGCAGTTTATATTCATCTTTTCGTTCAAGTACTACTACTATTGTTTGTCATTTTCAAGTTGTACCATTCGAAGGGATAAACTAACCCTGCTGGTGAAAGGGTCCGACATGATAAGAAAGTCACGACAGACAGGTATATTCATGTGCATGGTTCTTGAGAGAGATACATTCCACTATTGTACGAGTGTTTGTGCGTGACATGCTTGACCCATGTTGCGTGTACTTGTTTTTGTTGTTGCCCTATACTAGGGTGTTTGTGTTTATTCACTGATCGGTTGGATCAGCTGTTTGGCATGATGCCACTTGTAATTTCGAGATTGAATGAATTTCTTGCACGTTCGATGTCGCAAAGACAGTTTTGCGTAATAGACGCGGTCCTTAGTAAGCTGGAGGAAGATAAAAAAGAGTCTAACAGCACTTAAGTGCTCATTGCATATTTGTTATTTGACATTCTCTTGTGCTAGAAAGTTGTGCTTGATTACGCGCCACTAAGTGCTAGCATTCTATTGCAAAGGCAATTTTATTGTTTGTTTGTTGCATGAAACCCACTTTTGGAAAATAAGCCACATAAAGTGCTTGGCAAATAAGTAACTCTAAGATCACACCTTGGTTGTTGACCTTAGAAGACATAATGATCATCCTAAGTCTTTGAAAAGAGGGTTATTATCGACTAAAAGGTTTGAATGATTATTTTAATAATACCCCAAAATCGGGGGTTGACCTAACCAAAAGGTGAAAGGAGAAAGGGGAGAGAAGAGAGAAGGAAAATGGAAGAAGAAGAGGATGAGAGGGTTAGGATAGAACCCTGCTGCGCCACTTGGGGAAGGAGGAGAATGAGGGAGAGTGGAAGAATAAAGGCAAAACCCTGTTTTCTCTCATGAGAAGTTGCTTGGAAGTTATTGACAAGATTAAATGGCGGTTTTGGTGGATTGAGAAGCACACAGCAGAGAAAAAGAAAAGGATAGCAAGGAAGAAGGCAAGAGAACTTGGATGTTGGCAACTGAAAAATATATTTTGGGCTTAAACAAGAAGTGTATTTTCATTTTTATCTTCTTTCTAAGCCCTAGCTGTAGCTACTAAGCGTTGAAATCCTGCATTAAGATTATTTTATTAGCATGGAGAGTTGTCTGGTATTCAGTTAAGGTAGTGACTCCATTAGAGCACTTGGCAATTGAAAAATATATTTTGGGCTTAAACAAGAAATGTATTTTCATTTTTATCTTCTTTCTAAGCCCTAATTGTAGCTACTAAGCGTTGAAATCCTGCATTAAGATTATTTTATTAGCATGGAGAGTTGTCTGGTATTCAGTTAAGGTAGTGACTCCATTAGAGCACGCCATGCCTTGCATAACTCCTTATCTTGCTTATTCATACCAGGCAACACTTGTTGCATAATGTCTGCCTACAAATATTGCTGTCTTCTTGATCTTGTGTATTGTGGTGTTGTATTTCTTTGTGTTGATCTTGTGACTCCATTAGAGCACGCCATGCCTTGCATAACTCCTTATCTTGCTTATTCATACCAGGCAACACTCGTTGCATAATGTCTGCCTACAAATCTTGCTATCTTCTTAATCTTGTGTATTGTGGTGTTGTATTTCTTTGTGTTGTGGATGAAATGAAAACAAAAACCCTAGGTACCCTCCTCCATGACATAAACGAGGGGAATTGGTGATATATTGCTAGGTACCTTTAGATGGTTGCAAGAATGATAAATGGCTAGGTGCCCTCAAATGGTTGTCATTTTATGGTGGGTTTACATGGCTTGGACCATCGTGAACTTCTTGTGCTATGTATGCATTTATCTATATTTTGCCTTTGTTCATCTAGATATATAAACCCTTTTAAAATGTTGTGCATGGTGAGAATTTGTATCGCTCTAGTTTATTTACCTGCATATACTTTAACTCATTTTCTTCGTCTGCATGACGGATGGCTTCGTCCTCACGTTGATGGTTGGGGTGGTAAGGGCCACCGATGGATGGTCTCATCTTACTCATTTCCATTCCGTCAACAGTTTAATGAGATGATACTATTGTGGAATTGTTTCTTCTCACTGGCACTTGAATATCTCCTAATTGCTGAGTTGAAACCATGAATTGTTATGGCATTTCGTATTATACTTATTTGTAATAGTATGACTATAACATGCACAAAATATTGTGGATTTCATTTATATCATAGTTGCTAGGGTACGAATACTAGGACTGGTACGCCATTTTCGAGAGATATAAGAGACGGGTTCTAGGAGACGACATTATATATATATATATATAAATTTTTAAATTTAAAACTAATTTATTAAAATATCTAATAAATATTAAATGTTAAAATCATTTTAAATTTTCATATTATATAAAATAATAATAATAAATTATAAAGTATAATTATAAACCATAATCTATAAAATTTAAATCAATTAAGAAAAAACAAATAAATAAAATTTACCTAAAGACTAAAATGAAAAAGAAAAAATTAAAAACTCAAACGTATTACTTTTATTTTAGATTGATATTTGAGGGAAAAGGCCCTCACCCGTACAAAAGAGATGACAAAAAACAAAAGAGATGGGGTGTTTTGTTCAAAGCAGAAAGAGCCAACCAAACACAAGTCCCAACGGGAGAGTGACAAGACAATGAGGATCAACCTCGAAAACCAAAAGAAAACAAACAAAAGCAACATGAGCCAAAAAGAACAGCGTCAGCCACCTACTACAAAGCTTTAGAGCGAGTAATTTTGCAAGCAGGACCCAAGTTTCCATCATCCACCCGACCGCACTTACCAGGACCAAAAACGCCACCCATGCCAATGGCCTCCACCATAGTCTACAAACAATGCTACATAAGGCGAGAAACCATGACCCTAGAATCCTTCGATCATATGCACCAACATGCATCTTAGTTGCTTCTACCTCCAAAGCTGCCACCATGCCTCGACTAGAGCAAAAATAAGCCAAATACTTCGCAGCAGAAACAAGAGCTTCCAAGTCATATCTGTTGATGAAGGGAACCAAGGATGATAGAGGCTCGAGCCAAACAAGCACTGGAGAACACACAATCAGGGAGCCCTCCACCACAAACAAAAGAATATCATGCAATTGCACATAGCAAGATTCCAAATCACGAAAAACTAAAAGGGGAACCAAGTTCAAACAATGAGAACCATAAAATGGGAGTATTGGACCAGTTACCTCCAAAAAATGATTCAGCGACCCAATCAGACCGCCTTGCAGCTCCTTCCACAAAAGTGTCTCCACCACAGATCAAACTGCTTCCCTATTTTGGACCACGCAGATAAGATTGCTTGCGAAATAGGAAGCCACATCAACATTTGTTTTGTTCTACCAGACTGCATGCAAATAATCCTCCCCTCTAATGAATCCTAATTGCCTCCAAAACTTCCACATTTGGGAGCCAAAAAATCAATCTAAGCCTACGATCAGAGACGCTATCCCAAAAAACCATCTTGCGCTTCACAACACGAAAGGAAAGGATAAGTGAGGTGATGACAATGCTAGAAACTGCAGAGTTCATTGTCGGATCCAAAACGAACAAAATAGAGGAGCAAGCAGAAAGGATTGTGCCAAAACAAACACACTACCCGAGATAAACACCACCGGGAGCGTGTTGTCTATCATGTCAGTATGCTCAACACCCAAAGAAATGAATGTACATTAATGGAAGAAGATCCAAGGAGCACATGCCAAATCGTCGTAGTGTCAAGAAATGATTGCCAATGACGCAAAAAAGATGGAGTGAGAATCAAATTGAGCGATTATGTCATCAAGTGTCCAAAAGTTCAAGGCCCGACCAGCTTTCGTAGACATTTTCCATCACAATATCTTCCATTTGGTCCACTCCTCAATTTTCTAGGAAGGCGGCCTACATGTTAACTTCCCTGAAGCAATGAGAGATAGACCAAGACACCATATTATCCAAGAGAGGCCAAACCAAATTGAAAATATTAGAGTCTCCAGGTTTTTGCCCAACGGTTCCGAATTGCCTCCACAATGAGTTTGGAATCACCTTCAATCACCGAGTGCTCAATGTTGCATTGACTAGCTAAGTGAATGCCCAAGACAACCCCCTTGGCTTCGGTTTCATTGTTTGTTCCATCTTGAAGGTTAACAAGATGAGGCACGAATGAGAGGTCCAATGCAATCCCGAATGCTGCACCCAACCCCTGAAGCCCCTGGATCCCCATGCGCAACACCATCAAAGTTTAATTTGAAAAAACTAACAAGACGAAGAATCCAAGAGGTCACAGAACGGAATTGAGAATTTCCTCTATATACTCTTGACCCATTAATGGGGGAACTCAAACGTATTACCAAATAAAGTATAAAGTAAAAATTAAATGTAAAGTATAAATGTTTTTAAAAAAGAACTTGAAAAAAAAAAAAAAAAACAAGGCCATTGTCGCTCACAAAAAATTAACAAGAGCCCCATTGTTGTTCACAGTGCCAAAAAATATATGTATTGCCGTTCACAGCTACCGAGAACAACATTAATAGATTGCGGAGAATATGTTGGAGCCCCTGTCAGAACAACATTAATACTTGGAGAATATGTGGGAGAGATAGAAGGGCGTTGAGCCATACATTCTATGAATCCCCAATGACAGTGAAATCCCTTGACCAAATGCGTCTAAAAGTATGTGTGTTGGTGCAACCATGGAATTCTTTGTAAATGAAATCAAGCTTCGCCTTACCCGACACAACATGAAACTCTATTTTGACTGTAAAAACTCATTTTGTTTGAAGGGTTCGTGATTTTTTTGTTGGAAAATGGCTAGGAGAGTCATACGTCTCATACAGGCATCTTTGGGTATGGGAGACATCTTCGTACCCGTTTCCCGTAGTCGAGACGTGCACTAATACCCAAGATGTGTCCCAAGGGGTGGGGGAGGCGTCTTCCTACAACATTGTTATATATCCTTGAATATTGTAATGACATTAGACAAGTTGTACCTTGTTCTTATTTTAAAGGATAAATGTGAATTTTAATCTGTTGATCTTGTAACTATTTTTATGATTGTCTAAACTTGACATACAACCTTCAAATTGAAGATACATATCTAGAATTGATATTTACATTCAACAAGTAAATGTGGGAATCCTGTCTGGTGGCATCTTGTAGCACTATTCCTTGTGACTACGTTATTTAAATCATTCACTACTATGCATTGTCCTGAAATGGATTTATGCATCTTGTTACCTCTTAGACTTTTCATACAATAGTTGAGTGAAGATATAAGTATTGAGGAAGTAATCTTGTTATACTGTTTTGGTATTCCGTGTTTTTCTCAAATGCTTACTTAGCTGGCATGAGGATCTCTTGGAACAGTTGCATGTAGATGGTATAAAAGACTCTTTTTGGCTAGAGCAACTGAGACCTACAGTGAATGCCATGTACCTGATTTATTGAAGTAAGATCCGCTTTCAGATATATTGAATTGTGTCGTTATATGCTTATTCCATTATCTAATACTACAATATAGGTAGGATATTAACACTTGAATTTGTGTATGTATAATCAACTGTGTTCAAAATGATTGACTGTTTCCTTGTATCATTACTTTGAAGGATTACACTCTAAATGCAATGCATCCGCTTACTTAGCAAGTGTAACCTCGAAGGTGTTCATTAAGTTGTGTTTGTATGTTTAGATTTGTCACAAAGATGAAAGGAAGACTCCGCTGGTCTATACTCTATTTTGTGGATCAGAACTGATACCCACAAAGATGAAAAGAAGACTCTGCTGGTTTATACTCTGTTTTGTGGATCAGAACCAATACCCTGGAGAAACCTGGATTGATGACAATGAGAGAGGTTGCAGGAACATGTTTGTTAGAATAAAGAAAATGACAAACTTTTTCTCTGTCTAGTATGTGCAAGATGGATTCCTTGCTTGGTAAAATAACTCTGAGTATTAGGTTTTTTATTTGATGCTTTCAATTCTTGTGGAATTGTATTGTGAAGAGTGGCAGAGCATATTCATTATTGTGATATTTTATGTAAAAGTAGATGTCTGAACCTTGATTAATCTAAGCATAGGTACAATGAGTAGATGATTGACTATGTTGTATTCTAATCTGAGCAACCACTGAAGGATTATCAACGTTAGGGTTTGTCCTAATCCGCCCTGTTGTGAATTGTGTTGTGATATATGGCTTTTGTAGGCACTCTACTAGATGCTTAATGCTGATGATATCTTTGTGCTCGAGATAAATGCAGAAACAAAATAATCCTTTGCCTGTCCTATAAAGCTTCCTTGTTTGAAACATGTTTGCAAGGATGATATGTAAATTAGGTTTGGTATTGAACTTCAATGCTTGTCAAGTATATGACTGTGCATAATCTTAAAGCTTTAAGTGATTTTCTGAGCTGTTATATATGTTATTCACATCTTGATTGATCTAAGTTGAAGGTTTGTTCTGTCGTATCAGAAGAGCTTGTGATAAGTGTTGGTCATATATTGGTGTATTTCCATCACTGTTACATTTAGCTCATTGTTATGAACAAAATGTTAAGTGCAGTCTTTTGTTCTCTAATCTGGGAAACTCAGATTTAAGTCTTTGCTATAGACATTTAATGGAATTTGTGTGAAATGAATGATGTAAAGCAAAGTGTGGTTAAGTATGCCATCTTTTGAACAGAGTAGGAGCATGGTGTAATGTTTCCTTTGAAGGATTGAATGCTAACGTGGTTTAACTAGTTACAAGGGATTAGGAGTTATGGAAGTCCTTATTTCAGTATTCAAGTTTTTTAGCTTAAATGAGTAACTCAGATGCAGATGGGAACTTATTGATAAGGATGAGTTCTGTTCTGTTGTATAAGCTGAAATTGGCATTTTATGCTTGTCTAAGTTGAATAACTTTATAAGGTGTCATTGGAATTGCCCTATTCTAAGTGTATCAAGGAACTAATACAATGATATATCTCTTATTTGAATGCATTCAACATAGGTTAGTGAATTTAGTGATGAATTTGGGAATTCATCAATGTTGATTGTAGACAATGGCATGCCATGAAGGCCTTCATCACCAATATCTTGTTTCTTGAAAAAGAAACTAAGATGGGTTGTGTAAAGGTTCGGAGTATAAATAGTGTATATGATCAATGTTTCTGAGTCTGTACTAACTTGCCTTACTGAAGATACTTGGTTAATAAATGTTTGAATCCCACAGATTGTGTAGTGGTTTTGTTGTCACTTGGATTTGCACCCTTTGAAGAGATGTCTCAGCTCTCCTCATCCAACTGGCACAATTGAAACACCTCTAGGCTGTGGGTAGCCTAAGACTGAGGTGAATCTCTAGATAGAGCTAGCTCTCTTGATGTACCACTTGTAGATCACTACTACACCTATGCTTGTGAGGGAAAAGGGAGAGAAAACTGAAAGTAAATTATCCTAAAGGAGGTGATACACCAAATTAGTTGATGACTACTAACCAACTGCATGTTACACATGAGAACAAACGACTAACTAGACATACACTTCTCTAATTTGAATCTTCTCACATCAATGTTTCATTATGAAGTTATGGTGAATGTTTAGGCTAGGAGGACTAGACAAGAGGTCTACAATGACACTATTGAATAGGCTAACTCACTCAACCTTGACACTTCCTAAAACACTTCACATGACTTGCAAGAAGAAGTTGCAAATAGTTGAAAAAATGAGACAACAATGCTAAGGAAACCATAGTTATCACTAAGCAAGATCCATCATTCAATTAAACACACTATGAACAGTCATAGAAGAGGTGATATTCAGTAGTCTTTATTGATCTAATGGTATGCAAATGAGCAAGGCTTCGCCATACTCAGGTGGAGCATAGTTTACAAAGGCCAAAATGACTAGTTTTTATAGAACTTGAGAAAGAGAGGAGAAGAAAGAAGTCCAAAGGTCATAAGGACACTTGTCATGCTGAGAGAATGAGTTACTTTTGCATGAGAAGGGAATGTGAAACTAATCATGCAAAGTCAAGAAGCACAACTGTCACCCCAAGTCATACAACTCTTGAAATGTGGCGTAGTTTTCATTCTGCACAAGAAAACTACCTTCATCATTCACCCTTGTTTGAACGTCCCAAAAATGATTAGGGATAGGTCTAATGATTGGACTGAGAGAAAAGGGTTGCAAACATGCTTATCCATGCATTGATTGCATTCCTAATCATCTAGAATCTTCTGGAAATGAGCCATCACTACCTGCAGTTAAAAAAACTCCTCTTTCACACGCCTTGCACACTTGGCTTCCAAAAAGACATTAGTTTTCCTTGAAAATTCGTACAAGAGAGTGGATGACACTTGGCAAGACTCTTCATGGCCTTAGAGGCATCAAGGACACCTTAAAATCAGTTTACTTGAAGCTATTCACCCTTTTCACCATCATGTTCACTATGTCAGTTCTGACTGACTGAGATGAAAGCTCTAGTAGGCACACTTAGGAGTTTTGATGAAGCATGAAATTGATATGGGAAGTGAGCTTAAGTCAAAAGCTTCCTTCCAAAGTTGATTTCATCTCTTGAAACCTCCTAGAACCTGGACAATGCACAAAACAGTCAAAAAACCTTGTTTTGTACTCCCTCTGTACAATTCCGTACAATCCAACAAGATGGGGAAGACCCTGAGAAAGTCTTTTGCAAGGTTCAAACACTTTCATGGTCATTCCATCTCACTTGAATAGCCCTCCAACCTCATTTTCCCAATGGGGTCCTTATCCAAGGGTTTGCAAGGGTTTTGAGCCTCATTTTGCTCTTAAGCTTTGTTCATGAAGGTTGGACATTGAAATTTCAAACAAATTCCACAAATGTAATCTTCAAGGCCCCTGTCAACTTATCCAAACTTTCCTGACCTCCATGCAAAGTGTCAAGGGAGATATGAGCAATCAAACCTCTCCTATAGAGCTTGTTTCTCATTTGCACAGGGCATGATATGGTTCTTAAGCCCAAAAAATGGATTTCTTGTGCTTTTTATGTAATGTGGAAGTTTGTACACATCTGAAATGACCCTGTGAACATGATCCAACAGGTTAAAATGCATATATAAGGCTAAAAGTGTGACTTCCCATTTGGACACTAAGACAAAACCCTACCTAATAGGCTTGACTGTAACCTTTGTGGTCTAGACCACCTTGTTGAATTTCCTCTTTCTGTGCTTGGTTCCTCATGTTTGTCCAGATGTTATCCAACTTCATACACCTCCTTACAAGGTTCAAACAGCTCTTGGTCATCTCATTTCATCCCTTCTTTCCAAGACTATAGGGTTTGTGTACAAAGGGAGTGCCCTCTGTCTGAGACAAAACAAAGGGCACTTCCCCTATTTTCTCAAACCAACTAATCATTGGATGAGCTTCTCTAGGTTGTAAATACCTTCTCCACAAAATTTCATCCCTTGGTCATCTCATTTGACCTTCCAAAAGCACTAAAAACTGAGATGGACTGTGAGGAAAGAGAACTGTGTGCAAGCCTCTACCATGTGGACTGTGTGATGCTTGATTGGAGCTTCTCTTTGTTCATCCACTATGAGAGTTCCAGAGACTATTATGATCATGATGAAGCCATTTCAATCTCCATTTATCACTCCAACCTTCTACCTACCTTTTCTTACACCTTGACAGTACAACTCTGAATGTGACTTTTGGTTGTGCTTTGTGATTGCAAAGGCACTTGTAGGTATGCTTATCTAATTTGGGCTTGAACGTAATGCTTGTGAGCCCCTTAGAGTTTCTTAGGGTAACTTGACATTTGTTTGGACCCACTTGTTCACTTTGCCTAGTCTAGACCATCACTTAGAACCTCAAACTTGCTCACTGTTTGTCAAAATCAGACAGTCAACTGTAGGTCAAAAGGATCATGTAGGTAAGATTCTTCTTGGAAAAGGTTCCACATCCCCTTTGAGTCCCTTGAGCCATTTTGGGTCACCCTCCATAGACCAATGTAAATGTTTCCCTACTTAAGTCTTTGTTAGGGGTGGTGTAGTAGTCCTATAGGTCAACCTTTTAGGAAAGAGGACCCTGTAGGTGAGTACAGGGCCTAAAACATAGTCAATCCTCCTATCTTGATGACCTTTATGCTCATTAGTATGCCTTTCATTGACTAGAACCATTCAATCATGGAACAATGTCTAGTTTTGCAACCTAAGGGGAAAAGGTCTACTTTGGGGCTCAAAAATGCCACTCCCTGAAAATAGTGCATGAAAATGCATTTTTGAGCCTTCCAACCATCACTCTCCACCAATCCTCTTGACCTCATCTTTTGCATAACTCCTCTCCTATGTGGAGACTACAAAGTATGGTCATCTAAATGTATCAAAACTCTTGGTAGCCCTGCTATATGACTTCCACAAAACTGCTGAGTGCTCTATTTTGACATTTTGGGGATTATGTCCCAAAATATAGTCAATGCCTTTTGAAAGTGACTTTCCACTTTGTCTAGCAATTTAACAACCCTCATAAGTATGTTATGGTCTCTTCAACATACTAAGACTTCAAGGATGGCTCAATAATCTCATGATTTAACCCTTCCATACAAGTACTTTCATGCTCTGCTAATGTCCCCCTGTAGGTAGATATTTCCATGTACAGGGAGTAATATAGAATTGGGCAGTGAACATGGGATATAGATGCTTGTGATCAATTCTAGGCCTTCATCAAGTTTTCAAATGCATTCTTAGCACTCTAAAAGGATGAAACATCTAACAAAGCTCCCATTCCACCATGACATCATCTTGAGAAGCTGTAGGTGCACTATGAGTTGCATATAAACAGTGAGTATGAAATAGTCCATGTATTGAAGGAAACTGCCTTCACAATCAACTAATCTCTCCAAAATGAATGTTGAAATGAAACATAAGGATGTTCAAAGCCTAAGACAAACCTTCCACTTCATTTTCAATGTTGAAACCTTTCAAGCACCTGTAGGTGCAGTTCCATGGTGCAGATTGTATGAAGGTGTTGTATATGACTGCAACAGTCCCTTTACACACTGTTTGGAGAGTTCAACCTATTCATTCCCACTTCTAAAGACATGTTCAGCATTTGGAGACCTTCACTACACCTCCATGAGCACACTAGATAGTTTCACGCACGTGATTTAATCATGGCAGCAAGTGAAAATGGGTGAAGAGGTGACTGAGTATGACAATGCACTAAAAGTTAGATCCAAGCGTGATGTTATGAGACTAAACATGAAGGGAAGGTGATCACTATGGCATTGAGACATGGGAAACCTCAAATCCTCTTCACATGAGACCCTTGCAGAGGACCAAGCATTCTACAAACAAGGAAACTTGGCTGAGACTTCACATGGGACCTTTCCTGCAACATAAGATGATTTGCATATCAAAACACCTTGAAACATGAAACCAAGCATGGAGAGCCTTTGAAGAGGGAGCCAACATCGTCTGGACTCAACATCACCAACTGGATGGTACGGCCCTGTCCAAATTAGAGCAAAACCTATAGGGTGCAAAAAATAGTGAGCAGAAAAACAAAGTCAACTTGTTAGAGATGGTTCATAAAGCACAGTTGACCAATCTTCGAGCTCTTGTTATGGAAATGAAGCTCTCAGAGTGTACTTTCACCTCCCAAAGACGTTTGGTCTGAAACTTCTCCAATTGTTCGTACCAAGCACAAACCTACTGACTGGTTCTGTGTCTAGAAGGGCGAAAGAGCAAAACGATTTTAGCTCAAAAATCACACTCTCTCATGGGCCGTACAAGTGCCAAACTCTTCTTTTTTCAGTTGATTTCTTGTTTTTCAGTTAAATAACCTACAAGTTTCATATGAGCTGACATTCCTGACAAAAATCTGACTTCTTGGATGTTTGAAAGAAAAATAGGACACTTGAACACCTTGAAAATCGTGTCGCATTTATGACCCCTAAATGCCTACTAAATGACTCAAAATGACGTATTGACTAATTAGACCAAGACCAAAGCTAATATAGCATTAACTGACATCAAAAGACCTATAATACACCCTATGACATAATACTCGACCCCTAAAACATCTAAAAATCAAGCATTTACTTATAGGGGTCCCAATTTGACCTGCAGGGTCAAATTTGGTCAACAGGTTCATTGTGTCAAATTTAGATAGATTATGATGAAGGTTTAAGTTAAAATTATGCATCTTACAGAAGAATAAAATATCTTATTTGCTCTTGCATATGTATGAGAATACTTGAGAATGCATTTTGGTTGGTCTAGAAACCCTAACTTACCATTAGAGTTACTACAAAACGTAGATGATAAAGTGATTTGGTTTAACATGGCCTTATTTGATCTAATCTTGTTCTGTCGTAGAACGATAGTTTCATATTTACAAAAAAATTGGAATATGTAGGAAATACATGTCTTACTACACAATGACATAAAATATCTTTGTACAGTGGGGCTATCATAAATTCTTGTACATTTATTGTGAAGTGATTGACTGTGGGTGAGGTCACCTAATTAGTGCTAATTCTCTTAACGTTATAAGATTGCCACATTATAATATGGAATATGATATGTCGATAAAGTTGGTTATAAGCCTAATAAAAGAAATTGCAAAGTATTGAAATGAATATTAGCACTTGAAAAAAAGATACACTTGTTTATTTGTTATTGAGCAATCTCAAGTGCGGTTGTGCATTTGTTTTCTTATGTGAGATATTCTTTAAGGACAGCCTTGTGGTAAGATAACTAAATGTTGTTTCATCATTTGTATCGAACATAGATATATGAATAATCATAAACAAATGGGATTTAAACATCATTTGATTTTGGGGTTACCCTCACCTTTAGTCAAACTATAGGCAACTCCCTTGTGTCTAAGTGAACATCCCAAAAAGATTCTCAAGGAAAACCCCGATCATCTTACATTGATCGAGGTAAATTAGGGGAATCTGTTAACCCTAAAATCACCCCAATCAACGTAAGGGGGTGGTTTGTCTAACAAGCAAGTTAATTTAACTTTATCCTTACTATGCCTTCCCCATCCCGACTAAACTTGAAATCCTGAAGTAATCTAAAGCAAGTTGTTTAATAATGGTCATGGACCTAGCTCGATTCCACAGAAATTATGGCTTGCTATCTTGCAGCATGATGTATGTTGTTGTTAAGGCATGTTGGCTAAAGCTGAATTGAGTTGTGCCATGATGACACGATTGATTAAGAATGTACTCACTCAGTGTTTGGTTAATACATGAACAAATGTTATATATCCTTGATTATTCAAAAAAAAAAATGGTTTTAATTTTTATGGATGACATTTACATTATCAGTCCCCTTTGCCACTACAGATTCTAAAAAAAATCAAAATGCGGGTTCTCAGATGTAGTAAGTTTGGACCAAGCAAAGATGTATAGAACGAAGCCCCTTTGCCACTAGAGACTCTATAGAAGATCGATACGTGGGTTGTGAGTTGTATTAATATTGGACCAAGCAAAGATGTATTCAAAACTCAAAGATGGCCTTTCAAATTTATTCTCTTTAATACTGCTTATTTCAGACTTGCTCATCATATGACTTTGGAATATTGATCCTCTAGCAGATGATGGAAGCACAATCAGAGAAATTGAATCGATGAATTGGTTGAGTTGCTTTCGTACCTTTCTTAATTCTTTTCTCTTTATTACTGAATATTTCAGTCTTGCTCATAATATGACTTATGAATATTGATCTTCTAGCAGATGATGGAAGCACAATCAGAGAGACTGAATTGATGAATTGGTTTCGAGTTGATTTCATACATAGAAAATGTGTTTGGACTTCAGGCCCTTCAGACTGCTTTTGTAGAGTCATTGAATTCCCCCTTTATAACACTTTATTTTAAGCAATAACATCTGTAACTTTTAGCGGAAAATTAATGTACATTGCACATACTTGTCTTCAAAATACTAACAAAGATAAACAAAATATAAAAACCACAAGTTTAATTGAGATATGCTTCTACAGAAATAAAATCATACTAATGGTTTTGAGTTGATTTCATACATAGAAAATGCGTTTGGACTTCAGAACCTTCAAACTGCTTTTGTAGAATCATTGAATTCCCCCTTTATGCCACTTTATTTTAAGCAATAACATCTGTAACTTCTAGTGAAAAATTAAAGTACATTGCACATACTTGTCTTCAAAATACTAACAAAGATAAACAAAATATAAAAACCACAAGTTCAATTGAGATATGCTTATACAGAAATAAAATTATAATTATGTCCACAATTGAGGAAAATAAGTAGACAGTGACTTTAATATTGTGTTACAGTATGGAAAAAGAAGGCTCTAGATAAAAATGATATGGGAAGATCTTAAAAACCGTGTGTATCTGTCTGTTTCTTATGTTTATGTTGTTTTGTAAACTGTGTGAAGGTGGAAACAATTTACTAGATTATATAAGGTACAATGCCAAAAAAAATCAAATACAGTATTGTTTTTCCTATAAAATTGAATCATTCCTTCCCATGCAAATATAATAAAGCACAGATAGAAGAATCCAGACAGGTAACAATACCTTTCTGGTGTCTGAAGCAACTTCGGATGGAAGACGAAGCCATGCAGAATACAGGAGAGATTCATAAACAGTTACATGAGGTGAATGAATGTCGTTTTGTTCGCAGTATCCTGAAATCCTAGCAAATGTTTCGTGCTTCTTAGGATGGCCAGATATGGTAATGCTGCCCTCAATATAGCCACCTGTTTTCCGCCCAGCCAAGACATCCATCAATGTGGTCTTCCCAGCTCCGCTAACTCCCACCAATGCTGTAAGAACACCAGGTCTGAAAGCTCCACTCACATCTCGCAAAAGCTGCAGCCGATCTTCTGTTATGCCCTGTTGCTTCATTTCCTATAGAAAAAATCCAGTTTTACGAGGTTATGCTATGTGTAAAGTGTGCACAAACTTTAACTGAATTTAATATGTATGCAATGCAGAAATATTAATGTACCAGAGGCATGTCCACATAGTAGTTAACATGTTTGAAGCAAATGTTAAATGGTTGAAATGGAAGAACCATGCCCCTCTTTTGCTTTGTTGTGAAAGCTTCTGAGTGCCCACTTTGAGCAGATGCAGACCTATTATGCTGACCCCGAAAACTTCCATCTAATCCTGCAAATGCACCCTAAATAAGGATTTCCCTTCTTTTTTGGCAGCTTCTACAAATAAGTCCCTTCGTATAATTTTTTACCTAATACCTTGAGTTGCTTCCTTAGTAAATCCTGTTCGGGAAACTAGAGTTAACTCTACCTTCTTTTTAAGCAGCTTCTATAAAGAAATCCATTCATATAATTTTTTACCTAATACCTTGAGTTGCTTCCTTAGTAGATGCTGTTCGTGAAATTGGAGTTAATTCTATCAAGCTTTCTCCTGTCCTGTTAACATGCCTCTCCTGAAGAACTTCTTCAGAAACTACTGCCTGGGGCTTTCCGATAGCTGTAAAATATGATTTCAGATGTCTTGGAAACTAAATCTTGTTATACATTCAGCACACAATCAAAACTACAAACACTCTAATTGTGAGAAATTTCAACATTGAATTGGCACAAAATCCAAATCTATGGATTCGTCCATTATCATAATGTTTCAATACAAAACTTTCTCTCATGAACTGGATTAGCCTTTATTTTAGGTGGCAAATTCTAGAACATAGCAGAACATGCCTACAGCCTTACCATATAATCTATACTTTCTATTTTGATTATTTGAATGATTAATCTTAATCTTAATTTTTGGTGTATTAGTTTACAATTCAACTATTTTGCACTTCCTCGATGAGTGAAAAACACTAGTAACAGTTTGTTTATTTTCTAATTAATGTGCATCCTATGTTGTTTTCTCGAATAATCAAAACATAATTTTACTTATCTGCAGTTTATAATTCAGCGATTTTGCACTTGCTGAAGAAGCCAAAAACTCTGATACCAATTTGCTTTTTCTAATTAGTGTTTCAAGAATTCTGCAAAATAGCTGAATTCTGAAGAAGCCAAAAACTCTGATACCAATTTGCCTTTTTTCTAATTAATGTTTCAAGAATTATGCAAAAAAAAATGATGTAATTCGATGAGGAAATGATACTTACGATTAAGATAGGCTAAAGTCACAGTGAAAATAAAATTGAATAAGATAGAATAGCCCGCTAGAGCTCCAACACCAATCCAGTACCAGTACTCATATGGAAATAAACCCCGAGATATCATCACTAATTCACCTAAAGTCTGGTTACCAACATGCTGCAGTGAATAATACCACAAATCAACTAATGCCCCATGCCACTTTCTAACTGAAGACCATATCAGATGAAATCATTATCTAAATTTACAATTATACCTTATCCCATGAGTGTCCCAAAAATTCATTGACGCTGGCTGCATTCTGAGCATACATTAATGGAGATATCCAGTAACCCCATATCCACCAGCCTTTGATGCTTTCTGTTGAAATGAAATGAAATAAATTTTAACTAAGCTCCACAAAAGACCCTGGACTAAGGAAAACAGCTATAGATTCTATAGAGAGTAGCATAGCCTCTGGAAATAAATAACGACAATTGACCAACTCCTTAAAATAGCTTAAACTCTTTTTCCACTACTCTGGCACATTATTCGTATAAATTCCATACTTGTTTAGAAGGCAAGTTCAATTAGAATTCAAAAATCTAGTGTATATTTCTCAAAACATTCTCCTATTACAATCACAAAATAAAAAATAAATATAGGCATTTTCTGAGACCAAATGAACTCATATGCATAAGGTAGATCTTACGTCGAGAAAGAATGAATCCCCCAAGGACCATGATTATCAACATTGCAAATGATCCAAATGTGTTAGCAACCACCATGCTCCGACCCAGTGAAGCGATTAATCTGAACAGTCCAAGTGACATCTGGTGTACAACGAAAATAAGCAAAAACTGACGAAAGAATCTGCAAATAGAAAAAATAAAAATTACACATTGAATGAAGCCCTGGCGTCCATTTAGATGAATTCCAAAATTAAGGGAATATATTAGTTTTCTGGGTCCTTTTACTCAATTTCTGAATGAGTATATTGAATGACTCTTCAAGGATCTCATTACACAGTCGTCCATAAAAAAATATGGCTAGCAACTTAACTGAAATCCATGTAAGAAGTTATAAAAAAATAAACAATACAATGCAAGCTATCTAAACGGAAAGGTTGTTACCTTTGAATCTGAGGATCGAAACCAATGACATAATAAGTCATGAAAACCCAAATGCCAGATTCCAACAGCGAACTTGGTATACTGAAAACCCATGTAGGGAGGGCATATATCCAAGTAGGATAGAAGAGCAAATCTCTTTGCTTATATAGAACAGGAAGTTTGGCAATGGTCATTGCAGTTTCAGTAAACCCATTAAACATACACATAAGTATTCCAAAATAAAGTGCACCCAGGTAAAGTCCCCCATCATTAACTGTGTTGTGGTGCATCTTTGTCCTGAAAAATACTGTCATTGTGGTCACTGCAACAAAGCATATCTGTTACAGAAACCCACGAGCAAGTAAGATTTGAACACTCAAGCATAATGATATGAACAATTTATACAAAAACATCTGAAAAGTAAGGTTGAAATTCAATCAATTACAATGATATGGACAATTCACAGAAAACAATAAGATTGAAACACTTAAGCATAATGCTATGAACAATTTATACCAAAGCATCTGAACAAGAAAGGTTGAAATACTCAAATCAATTACAGTGATATGAACAATTTACAGAAAAACCTAAGAACAACAAAGAAACACTCAATTAATATGAACATTTTACTGATCTTGTCTGTCAAGGATAGATACTTATAGAACTTAAGAATATAAAGCAACTAATCTACAAACATTATGGCTCTTACTCTGTGTAATTGCCACCCCATAGATACCATACCCTAGAAGAGCTGATGTTTTTTTTTTTTAAATTCTTGACACCAGGCTCCGGCTCAAAAGTCTCTAGCTTCTATAGATTAATCTTTTTATTTAATTCTCTTGACATACCTTTCAAGCTTTTCCATGATGAATAATAGATAACTAAGAATATTGAGATTGGCACACACCATAATTAGTAGTAAAGGGCTTTTGAAAAAGCCTTGAGATAAATTTTTAAAGCAACAAAACATTCCGGGAAACAGTGATTTTCAAAATTAGTAACAGGTCTTTTCTAGAAGCCTTTTGCTACTAATACATAATTATTTATAACTGGAGAGTTTTGAAGACGGTAGATAAATGAATTGCTACTAATATATAAATATTTATACCTGCAGAGTTTTGAGGACGTAGTTAAATGAATTGCTACTAATATATAAATATTTATACCTGCAGAGTTTTGAAGACGTAGATAAATGAATTTCGCTTGATTAGAACCCATTCCCTCCAAAAGCTGGCCCTTAACAGCTCAGCTTTACCTACACCATATCTTGAAGTTGCCAGGGCTGCAGGATGACTCTTCCTTTTATCATACGGGGCTGCCAAATCTTCTAATATTTTTTTGCCTACATGAAAGCTTCGAAAAGCTTTAACGAATTCCACAATGGGAATGTACCGATATGGCCGCTCAGAGAGAGCCCAATACTGCTGCTGATCCTTCCTCGATGTCACCTGCACAGCACGTTTAAGGTTTATAATCAAATCCACGGCGGTACCACCATGGAAAGTCGGTAAAACGTAGAACTATGGGAGGATAATTTTTATTTATATAACGTTTTTAGAATGGTATGATTAGTTTGAACAAGTTTTTAACAGGTGAACATCTTGTTGCGAATTCCAAAAATAAGGGGAATATTTAAAATTGTGTTTTGAATGAACATTTTTTGCTGCTTTATGCGGTACTTACCTCCTGAAGGAAATCTGCCACAGCTTTCCTCTCAGGGCACCTGAATCCCATTGATTGGAAGAAGTTAAGAACGTGTTCACGAGGTCCCTGATATACAATCTGGCCTTCTGATAGCAGAATGATGTCATCGAATAAATCATAAGTTTCAGGCGCAGGCTGCAATAGGGAGATGACTGCAGTGCCATCTAATGCATGCACCGATTGACGCAAATACTTGATGATCTGGAACGTTGTAGAACTGTCTAACCCTGTAGAGATTTCGTCCATCAGCACAACTCTGGCCGGACCCACAAGCAACTCTCCTGCACAGGAAGGACTCACATTATTAATATCACAACACCCAAACGTCCCAATTTTGTCACTCAAAACGTACCGGTTGTCAGACGTTTCTTTTGCCCCCCGGAAATTCCTCTTCTCATTTCGTCTCCGACTATAGTATCAGCGCATATATCCAGCCCTAAAATCTGCACACATTTTTTACTAAGGGTATGATCACAAGCATATGAAATAACAAATTTGGACGATATTATCGTTAACTTAAGAGGGAGCGGGAAGTCTGTTTGCATAATTAGAGTGACAAGAACTAGTTAACAAATCTTACAATGCCGGGTCGGGTCTGTGAATTATAAGGTTATCTATCAACATTCATGATTTTATTTTTTTCCAAGGCAATATTGAAATAGCAGAACTAACACCTTCAGTACGTAATCCGTAACGAGACTGTATGCTTGCTGATCTTCTAGTGCAGAGGCCTGTTTTAATATCCAAAATTAATAATAATATCATCATTGAGTAAAGATCAAATCCAGACTTGGGTGAATAAATTCACCTTCATGAATATGTCAATATCATCATCAGGTTTAATACCGGCATATTTCTCCCTCCTCGACAGTTCCACTAACATGTCTGAAACACGAGATAAAAATGATGAATCCAACTTCAACAAGTCAATGAATAATGAATGATATAAATTTTGTATAATGCATTAGCCTTAGCATTACCATATCGAGTGCCAACCCCTTGGCAACGCCCCGAGAAGTCCAGAGTTTCTCTCACCGTCAGTTCAGCCACATGCAAATCCCTTTGACTTACATAAGCGGAGGTTCTCTCCGGCACAAATTCCTCTAGATTGTGTCCATTGTAGCTCACCCTCCCTGATATCTACACATTCGAATTAAATTCATCACAAGCTTAAATTCACCCTCCCTGGGATCTTCTTTTATCATTTATTATTAATGAAGTTTATTTGAAGATCTGATATTTCCACATTTCATATAATAGTTACAATTTTTTGGAAAAATTGTGTCAAATTTTGAATCTCCACACGTTTCTATCCACTTCTGTGATTTTTCATTAGATAAATAATGTTATAATAAAAAATCACAGGAGGAAAGGTTTTAAAAATGGATTAACTACATCCAAAATTTGACATAGTTTTTCCAAAAAATTATTACTAAAATTTATTTGATCATGATTGATAATTTATAATTATAACTATGATTAATATATTTTACAACAAATTTATATAGTATTTATTATAACACAATTTATCTTATTTCAAAATATATTTATGTAATATATAAGTTTAATATCAATTTAATAATTTAATATATAAATTTATTAATTATAATTATTTTTAATAATAATTTATAAAAATATCAATAAATATTATGAAAAATATATTTTTATAAAAAAAATAAAAATTAAATTAATTTTTTTTACAAAAATTGAAATAAATGCCTTACAAATAAATTCCTTGATATATTTATATTTATTTAAATGATCGATTGGAAAAAAAAAACAGCACCCAGCAACCATCATCTATAAAATTATCTAAATAAAATATCATAAAGATGATAAAATATAATTAAATAATAAATTGCTGTGCATAATATTTGTGATGTAGAAAATAAACTCTCCTGTTTTCATTAAATAGAAAGAAAGATTTATAACAAACTTCTAACTTAAAAATATGCTGAAAGGTTGAGACAGGAGTCTGAAGAATGAATTAGAGAGATGGTGGTGTCAAAGGAAGGATGTTGAAACATTTCCTTTCCTGGGGAACGTTGATCCACACTTCCGGGTAAATTTTTCCTTCTGTTTTTCGGTTTCATCGCATTGTCCTTTGTTGTTCCCTACCCTTAAGTTAGATTTTGTGTTAGTATATTGCTTTGCTCTTGTCCCTTGTTGTGTACCAAAATATGTTTGAAGTTTTAACATTTGTAAGAGCTCTTTCTTTTGTGTTAGATAGTTTTAAGAAGAAGAATTGTATAGGAGGAAAAATATTTGGATGTGGTAGAATCAAAGGTAGATGAATAGATGGGATATCAATCTAATTGAATGTTCAAATTGTAATAAAAACATAAAAAATTAGGTGAATGAAAAATTCAGAACAATAATGTGGAGGGAAGAGACAAGCAAGAAAAAGCAACATTGTATCTCAATGTTCAATCCAAACTACAAACTGTGTTGCAGGGATACGCCCCCCAGCCCCACGCCTCCTGTTCGGAGACGCCTCCGGCACGGGGACGTCCCGGGTACTCCCGGAGGCGCCCGCCGGCGTGCCGGAAACGTCCGGCAAGCCGACGGGCGCCTCCGGGACGCCTCCGGGAGTACCCGGGACGTTTCCGGCGCGTACCCGAGGGATTCCGGCAGAAAAATGGCGAATTGTTTTTTAAAAAAACCCTAGAAAATCCTTTAAAAAAAAAACCCTAAAAACTAAGCAACCCTAAATGTAAATCCAGTCCGAACCCAACGTGTAGAAATAAAATAAACATTTAAGTTATATTTTATTTATATACTTTCAGGGTGTTTGAGAGGGGTTTCGGACTACTAGGAGCTATAATGCAAATTCTAGGTTTTGGAGGATCTTGTCATATTTCAGAGTTAGTCAGATTCCAGGGTTTCAGGGTTTCAAACTTAGCCATATTTCAGGGTTTCAAGATTTCAAGGAGACATCATAGGAGGTATGAAGGCTGCATGAAGGGATGTATGCGTGATAGAATAGTTTGAGAATATCTCTGGCAAAGTGCCACAAGCCGATCCCACCCCATTCCCTGTGCACCCCTTAAGGCATGCACTCGTGAGATTCAATGCACCGATGAGCCCTTGTGAGAGAAAGTGTCAGTAAATGATAAAGTTGAAAAATAATGGGAGTGGCATTCATGATTTCGTGGACAATCGAGATGATTTATTCTAGATTTGAATGTACATCTTGTCTTTGAAGTAATGAATGAATGAATATTATATATTTTTAAGTGTTTTATCATTTATAGACAAATATTTTCACACTATGTAGTTTCAAGTGTTTTACTAAAAAAATGAGTTATATATATATATATATATATATATATATACACAGACGTACCCACGACGTATCCAAATCAAGGTTTTTGAAAAATGACGTACCCGCGTACCCGAGACGTCCCCGTATCCGTACCCGTACCCGTACCCAAACAACATAGACTACAAACATAATGAAAAAACATATATAAAGGCTGAAATCAGTTGGAGGGAAAAGATCCTCATTGCTCAATTAAGAACTAGCTCTCATAGACTCCGATGCAAGGCAAGGAGATGGATGACCCCTAAGAAGCAGTGGGACAAGAGGGTTTGTGTTTGTTGCATTACAAGGCGATTGAAACAGAGAAGCCTTCATCTTTGAAACAGAGAAGCTTTCATCTTTGAGTGTCCTCAGTACACAAACATACGAACTAAATATGCAAAAAATTTAAGAGTTGGTTGCATGGTATATGTATTTGAGGGAAAAAAATTAAAAAAGTTGAGGGAAATGTTAACTCCGTTCAACCAAAAGCTGAGTTCTAAAAGATACCTCGAAAAGTAAGAGTCTTTGACTGATTGAAACATTCAGTATAATTGGTGGTCCCTTAAACCATTCTATCTAGTAAACATGATTAAAACCATTTCATTTCATTTTAATTTATAATTCTAATTTCAAAAACATTTATATTTGTTTAAAAAAAACCTATATAATATATGAAGTAGTTATTTTTTTATTTTTTTTTCTTTCATAATAATATAAAACGTAATTACTCTTTTTTTTTTTTTTTTTTTCCTAAAATTATATATTTAAAAAAGATATGTTTTACTTTAAGTATGACGGAGGAGAAGAGAAGGAAAGATTTGAAAAGAGATAACATTAGACTAAAAAGGTTGGTATTAGGTAATGATTACTCGCAGATCGGAATCCAGCCTGCCGGCCAAAGCCAAGAGTAAAGTCGTTTTCCCGGAGCTGGGCGGTCCCAAGAGAAGTGTCATCCTGCATTTAATGGAAGCTGTCAGGGTCCAGTTGGAATATTAAATTGTAAACTTGCAAGCACCATCTTCATCACATGTTAACCAAACCGTACCTGCAGGGCTTCACTATACCACTCACGTCTGCTAGAATTGGCAGTCTTCTCTTCCGACTGGGAAATATTCCAAGGTACCTCAAAAATGCCTGATTGTTATGTTTATTTACATTAGTATAAGTGTTATCTGGTGAATTGGTAAGAGGATATGTGATGCGAACTTACCTCTGCCATATTGAATATGAAATTGGGTATGGTAGGCAACGCTCTGCTTCCAATATAAACATCTGCATCTACGTTTAATTCTTGAAATCGCACTTCGATTTTAGGCAGAGCCACTCCCACCCTGAGTGATTGAAATACTGTGAATCGATAATTAAAATGTAAAAGCAGATGTTAGTGTTATTAAAGTAGATGAGAAGAGTCATTTAGTACCTGTTGATTCTTTCGCGCATCATGAGGAGGAAGCGCTCGGCATTGTGGTCAGCAATATTGAAGAGCCTGTCGAGCAGCAGCTGGCGGTCGTGAAAGGTGAGATTGGCGACATCGACGTCGCACTGCTCTCCCAAGTCGTTATGAAGAATGCCCCTGCGAAGGCGGTTGTAAGTCGGCAGGCTCTCCAAGGCAGCCCAGCGAAGCGCCTCTTCATCATCTTCCTCCTCCTCCCTCTGAGAGAATACATTTCCATTGTTGTTGCTAGCACTGGATCCCCAAAGTCGTGAAGCATATAAGCTCCCTGACCTCTGCATTTTGCTTCTGATTGTGCCTCACTGCAACAAACAAAGCAGCAGCAACAGCAGTCGAAGATTATGTAGGTATGAAACATAACATTTAGATGGCATGCATTCAATGCTTTCCATCTACTCAGGTGAGAGCTGCCAACTAATCCCCACCAAACGCTTGGAATCTTCACTATTGCAGTCGCTTTTATAATAACGCTGAGCACAATGACAATATTCTACTCCGACCTGATATTTCTGTGAACACAATTAAACGCCCATCTTTGCTTTAACGATTTATCTTGTTGCAATAAATGCAGTGGGCGTACCTCCACGGCTACCATAACAGTGGTAATAGTTTGTACGTACAATATTATGGTGGGAGTGGTGGGAGGTGCATTCAAGAGTATTTAACACCGACCAGAGATCTTAACCTAAATGGATGCGATGGCGTTATCAAAAGGAAGCCATTCTTCTTTCGGGTAGGAACGTCAAGACATGCCAATTTATTACAATTTTATTCAAAACTTATTTTTCTATGTATGTAAATATTGATAGTTACTATTTCATATAATTTAGGTTTATTTTCATTTAATTTTTTTAATTAAGTTTAGATTATTAAATTTTTGTATTGTACATATTAATTTTTTATATGATATATTTTTATTTAATTTTTTTAATTAAGTTTAAAATATTAAATTTTTGTATTGTAAATATCGATTTTTTATATGAGATAGAGTGTTTTTTAAATTTATCATACTTAATTTATATTATAATTATTTTAATTTTCTCATAGATGAAATGTAAATTTATAATAAATGTGGTGCTCTTTATTATAAGTTAAATAATTATTACAAATAAATTGAATTCGTCAAATTATTGATGATAATATAATGTTCAAACAATTGTTACAATTAAAAATTAATGTTTACAAAGTTTATCGAATTAGATAAAGATTTTTTTGAAAATTTGTGGGAACAAATTTTTGCTCAACATTTCAAATCACTACCCAAAATTCATTAATAAGAAACTAGAACTTTATAATATACAGTTTCTTATATGATAAAATACAAAAAAATACTCTGAAACATCGAGTCCTTCATTCAATTTTGATATAATCATAACATGCATTCTTTATTTAAGTGTGCGGGGTGGGGTGTGAGTAACCATCCTCTTCCTTCTTTTTTTAGTTGTTCGGCTTGTTAAAATGAGTTATATATATGGTAGTGAAAAGATGATGTTAAATTTGTAATAGATATAATTCTCGTTTATCTTAATGTTTGGGTATGAATTTAAAGCAAGAGTCATAGCAACCTCTCCTCTTAATTTTAAAATTTTGAAAGAGGAGGGGAAGGAAAAAAAATAGATGGTAGGAGAAGACAAAGTATTGAATAAGAAAAATGAAGTAAATGCCACCAAAGGGGTGAAGGCACTTTCAAATAATGTTAGGGGTGTAAGCGATTTCAAATGATGTTATGGGTGTATGCAATTTCAAACGATGTTATGAGGACAACTAAGGACAAGACATAATAAAAGAATAAGAATAAGAAATAAAATATTATGTATAATTATTTTCTAATTTTTAGTTTCAATGATATGTTGCACTTAGAAGATATGGTTTCCAATGTTGTTTTATAAAGTCAATTTTACTAATTTAAAAAACAAAAAATCATGTTCAAGATTTACGATGGTAATCATTCATACCTAGAAAATGAGCTCCACAAGACACTACAGGGTACATCTTAAACAAGGGTGCTAGTACCAAGTCCTTGTGAAGACAAGAATGAATAGATGATAACAATAAGAAGGCTTAAACACTGTGGTTTTTCTAAATAACTTTTAAATCAATTAAAAAGAAAAAAAATACAAGCACATGAGAGTAAATGAGAAGGCCGCCACACTGGTTTGTATCCCAATGAAAACCTTATGGCTTATGTAAATTACCTATAACAACATACACATAAGCAAATCTTATCCTCGAATGTCATGAGATGTTGAGACATCCCTTCACCCACTCTTTCCTTTTTAGCCATAGTTTGTGGAATAATATTTAGTTGAATTCAGGTCTAAGGTGGAACGAACTCTTGTATGTTATGAGAGCTTTGAGTTACAACTTAAACTTGCAAGATGATTTTGGCTTACGATTACATGGCCAAACAAACCACTAGGAGGACACATATATGGAAATAAAAATTTGACTCCTTTATCCTATCTTGGAAACAAAAATTAGAGCTTTGTATTGGAGTTACTCAAGGTCTGAAGTATCTTATCATGGGCTCTTTAGACTATTAGATATTTGAATGTAAACACTTCTGAAGACACTAAAATTTGGTTTTAGACACTTTGAAATGTCATTTTTGACCTACATTCACCTTACAAGACTTGTGCGTACACATATAGATCTTTTTTCCTCTTCTCTCACATCTACATGCTTTCCATGGGTCTAACCTTCTCGATTTGTTATTAGTCACCTACATAAACTCTTTAATATGTATCTAACCTATTCAAAATCATATTTAAACTATCTCCAAATCATCAAATCAATATTCTTATCTCTTAGATGAATCCTCCAGACTTGGATTGTTCTAAAATTATATATTCATCCAAACCTAACAGACTTGCCCTGCACTAAGCAGTGGCCACTTTTCAAATTCAAAATCATTTTCATGGGTTAGCCTATACATTTCATATGTCAATGGCATGATAAAGTACCCAAAGAGTCTCATATAAATACACAATATGTCTAGGCTTATTCCCTATCTAGAAAGCATCTATACGCTTTTACACATTCAAAGGGGCAACCCTAATATTTCAAAATCAATGATCAGTCACAAAGAACAAGTCGTAGCCAATTCTGAAATTCCTCAAAGCCAAATCAAAGTTGTCATTTATCAAGTGTCAGAAGCTAGATCACAAATTGGATTCATTAAAATAATATTATTTCACACATACACTTAATAAGGAGAATTACATGTGGTTTAAATTCCCTCTTCGAAGTATTGGATTTGTAGGCACTGTAATCGTAATTCCCATGACCCTACTCCTCCCTATGATTACACATTAGCTCACGTGCAGACTACTGACCTTAGTTATCCCACTTCAAGACATATGGCACTTGCATGGACCTATCCCACATCATACATCCATCCCCTACACATTCTTAGCACCTTACTACCCTTTTGCACACAGACAAGCCCTATAAATGCATCTCGGGTCCCTTTCGAAGGCCAATTAACCACCAAAGTGGCCATTTGACCTAGGTCATGGCTTAGGGAGGAAACACATGGCCTAGGCCACACGTTTCTTTCACAAAAGTCATGGCCTAGGCCGCGGCCTAGGTAGAACATGCAAAAAAAGCCCTAGTTTGACCAAAATAGTTAGAAACGACTACTTTTTGGCCTTTAGTAGATTAGGGTGCCTTATATGACACTTCATCATTCATTTTAGCCTCTCTCTCCTGTATTTTTCCCCTGATATTCCCACTTGATCATCACACTCAAAGCTTTTTTGCCTTCTTGAATCTCATCTAGTTCATTCTTGGCACACTTAGCTTTCATTGTGACAAGGGATGCCCTACTATTATGCAGCTCATCTTGGTGATTCACATTACTCTCTATAGTGTTCACGAAGCTTGTGGGGTCCTCCTAGATCCCTCAAGACTCCATTGCACCTATTCTCATTCTCCATCTATTGGCTTTCTCTCTTAGTTGGTAGATTCTCCTTCACCTCTTCCACTACTTTTGGCTCCTAGTTTGGACTCAACTTACACACAACCTGATCATCCTCCTTCATTACTTCCTATCTTGGATAATCGGTTGGTGGAAAGTCTACACACTATTCTTGAGTTTGATATGAGGGCACTTTTCTATGCAAACTAAAATTTGTGTTTGCTTACAGTAGTATATATGCTAGGTTTTGATTGTTTTAGTGATTTAACTTATATAGGGCATTATCTAGGATAGTTTCTTAAGTTTTGTGCATTTGTATGTGGTTAAGAACATATTTTATTGCTTGTAATATATTCCCTCACATGTCATGCTTGCTTTGGAAACATCTCTCACTGCATAGTATAATTCTAAATGCTCAAAATAATCTATACAATTTGTACAAACAATCTCTTCTCTTACTAAACCAGAAAATTGCATTATTAGGAAACAATAGTGTTGAAAATAAAGAGTTAGCTCAAACTTAGATTAGGCATGCTCCTACACCCTTGCTTGAAAATGTCTTTACTTCCTAAAATGTTTTTCATTTATCCTAAAAGTGCCTCTTCTTCTAAGTTTACGCATTACTCGTCAGCTTTCTTTATTCAGCATTATTATTTCCGTAATTTGTATGCAAATAATTTTCTAGTCTTAGCTACTTGCTTTACTATGGTTATACTTATTAGAGATACATGTGTCCTTTGCATTCTTGATCGTGCTAACCCTAACCTAGTTTACAAGTCTATCTATAGCTTGGTGCAAGTTGACAAACCAGATAGCCTCTATAGATCTTTAGTAGCACATAAAAGCCTTGAGCCTTCTAGCCTTCTAGTTGTTTGTTTAAGCACCCTATGTACCCCCCTGCCAAACACTAGTGGTTCCGTTCATATTCTTGGAGCTACATTTTGGCATGCCCAGTGGGACCTCACATACAGTCTCATGATAATTCTATCATGTTTACAACTCTCCTAGCCAACTCCCCTCTATTAGTTGTTAGGATTTGCTTTCAGTTGTGTTTCAGCTCTTACCTTGGTTGTTTTATCCTATTATGGTTTTGTGTTATTCTCCTTGCTAATTCTCTGTCTATTTACCTTTTCTATTGTCTCCTGTGTTGTTCTTGTTTCATTACATCCATGGCTGGCCTCCCACCCTTGGGATGCCAATTCCATCAGATTTAGGGCCTTATCGTTGAGCTCACTCATGAGCAAGTTGTGGTTGTAATGAAACACCATCAACATCGTAGGATCCAGGAGGTTCCCTCGACCTATCATGGTGATCTAGACCCTCTCACATTCTACAGGGAATAAGATTGGTAGGTCTATAACCAACAAACTCAGTCCCCTTTTCACTAGTATGAGCTTCATTCATTTGAGGATGTTTCATCTTAGCCTCATGTCATGATTCCTTTACCCATTCGAGGTGATGAGGACCCTCTTGCAAGACTAAGGTCGAATGAGCTACATGCGATCATTAATAATTGTCATAGATTCCTTTAGATGAATGAAGTGAAAACTTCTCCCCCTAAGAGTAAGTGACATGCTTCCTCTGGAGACAAAGCTCGTACTCATTCAATTTTGAGTGCCTTAACTAGTTCTTGTGTGAGTTCCCTACCTCTTTCTCGATAGGAGACTCTACTACAAGAACCCCCTCATGTCCATGTTGTGGGACATAGGTATTCCAAATCGATGAGGCACATCTATTATGAAGAGTCCTCCCATCCTCCTAGTATGTCCTTTAGAGTTTCAGATGAGCATGTTGATTTCAATTACCACCTGTAGGCTAGAGATCTATGGGATGCTTATCCCGAGCATCAATGCCCTCAGGTTGACCCTCATCTGATGGCTTGTGATCAACATCATGGAGGCCTAGGTCATCATGACTAGCTCCATAAGTATGCCACATCATCCCATCATCCCCATAGGGAACGATATCCTTCCCATGGTCATTTTCCATCCCATGGTAGGGATGTTTCCAGCATGAGCATCTCCCTTATCAAGAGCCACCATGACATCATCCCCTCTACGATTAGGGTTATGGTGAGGTATGTTGGCATAAACAACATCATAAACACCATGAGCCTCCTCCCAGAGATCATCACCAACTCACTATCAATCGTGCCTACGAGGATCTCTGTAGGAATCCTCTAGCCCCTTAGGTACTTGTTATTCCCCTTCCTACTCCTATCCCTAAACTACCTAAGTTCAATGGGACTCGAGACTCTAGTACCACATAACATATCATGACATTTATGATGGCATGTATGGATTGGGAACATGATGAAGACATGATGTTGAAGCTCTTCGCTCATTCTCTGTGATTTGAAGCTCTTGTTTTGTTTCAAAATCTACCTCCAGATTCTCTCTCTAGTTTATAGTTCTTTTTGGATGACTTTCTCCAGTACTTTGATATCTCCAGACCATTTAAAATTGGCATCCAATCACTCACCTCCATGATGTAGGCCAAGGGTGAGTCAAACTTTGACTTTGTGCATAGGTGGCGCTCAGTCATCTATACATGTAGAACAAGGTTCTTAGATGATCAACTTTATGATATGTTCATGCGAGCATTGAGATAGAAGATTCACCTTAAGGTCATCAAGTATGAGCCCACCTCGTATGATGAAGCTATTAACGAGAGTCTAAAGATTGAATTCTTTGAGGTGCATGTGGGCATGCACCCTATGCCAACCCAAAAGTCATCCTCTTCATGCGATCGCAACTACAACATGACTAGTGATGGTATCACTGACTCTCGTCCTGAGAAGATGGACAGGAAGGACAACCATGAGGTGAATGCTTTGAACAAGAAGATAGCTAAGAATAAGGCTTCCAAATCAAGCACTTCAAAACCATAGATGGTGTTTCCTTATGACCCTGCCAAGTTTTGTAATTTCCATCGGATGAAGGGCAATGATGATGCCAATTGTGCTACCTAAAAATCTAGTACACAAGCCTCACCTCCATCTCAGATTTCTCCACTCATGGAACCCAACCACAAATTGAATGTGTTCAAGGAGCCTCTGCCTGACCATGACAAGCAGAAGAAGAAGAAGAAGAAGAAGAAAAAGAAGAAATCCAAGGCTAAGGCCCATCCTTCCCCTTCTTGCTCTTTTACCTCTTCTAATTCCTCTTCCTAGTCTAACCTAAGAGGGAAAGCCAAGCGCAAGAGCAACAAGATCATTGCTCATATTGACATAGCCTCTACTGGGTATGAGTGCTTTATCAACATGCACTCAGGTCAGGTCGCTGACCTTGTTAGAGAGACTAGTGGTGTTGGGCCTCCAGTCTAGCCCACAGGGGTAGGGAACCCCAAAGTCATATATGAATTTTGGCATAATATCCCTCCCTAAGTGAGACAACATCCTTACTCCATCATAGAGGAGTTACAGGGCCTCTCAACTGAGATCTCCATTTGGGACCTTCTTCACCTTTGCCTTGAGCAAAGGGGTCTTGTCTTTGATGAGCTTGGTCTCTCTCATGAGGGCTTGTTATGGGATGATGCCAAATTTTTATTCAACTCCAATGCGTCTGAGTACCCATGTCCTCCTGTATTATCTTTTGACCTTGCCTCTTTGCCAAATGCTTCAGTTCTTATAAAGAGGGCTCGCTTCCCCCTTTACATTGAGACCTCCATTGACGATTGTCATGTTAAAAGATGCATCATTGATGAAGGCGTTGCATTGAATATCATGCCCCTGCACGTGTTTAACAAGTTTGGGATTAGGCAGAAGATCTTTGATTCTCACCATAAATGTGTTGGTTTCAATAACGACATGGTTGCACTAGTGGGAAACATGAATCTCTAGGTCAATTTTGGCCCCAAGATAGTCAAGATTGATTTTTGTGTGTTAGACTTGGATCTTTCATACAATATGATTCTTGGCCATTCCTGGACCACTACCATGTAAACCATCAAAACAACCACATCTCACATGGTTCAATTCATGCACGAAGGTGAGGTTCATACCATGGAGGTAGACCCAAATCCCTGGGAATCTATCTATGTTAAGACAAATCCCTCTAATGAAGCTTAACTATCTCCTTGCAGGGCCCTGTGGGTTCACCTAAAGCTCCCTACCTCTGAATCTTATTTTCTTAGGGATGAACATTTTGACTCAACTGAGTACCAATCAATGTTCACTCCTTTAGAATCTGACATGCATTCACCAACTCCCTATCTTGCCCTGCATCTCCAAGATGGCTCTTCCCTTTTCAAAGACCTCTTTTGAGATGTCTTCCTGAATGTCAAGCTTCCCCTCACATTGCCCTTCTCGCATCAAAGTATCAACTCTCTCAACACATCTCCTATGGAGACTACTAGAATCACTGAGTATGATCTTGAGTGCTATTCCATCCATGGTATATCACGTAATCTGATCAATGAGAGGAGAACTTATAAGAAGTTCATGCTAGTGCATCCTACACATCACCATTCTCTCACTTGTTTGGGTTCAAAGGTCTCATTCACCAATAATGAATCCACCTTCACCACTCCTATGTTTCAGGTCATGATTGATGAACCTAAGGGTATGGATGCTCCATCTCCTTCTTCCCACCTTTTCCCTATTATTTGGCCTCTTTGTAGGCTAAGCAGTGGCCTACCTTGGCAACATGCCTCTAGTTAGGGTGAAGTGATGGACTGGGCTTGTGGTGCTTTGATGAGCTTTAGAGCTTACCAGAACCCTCCTTAGGTCCCCATTTAGTGGATTTCCTCTCTCAAGGCAATGGGCCAGGCCTCTGTCCCCATGGCCTGGTAGTGGTCCAGGCTATGGGTTTGCCCAGGCAGATCACGGCCTGGGCTCAATGCCTTCTTTTTGCCCTCTCTCGACCTTTGTTTCATCCCATTGTTGCTCTTAGAACCACCAAACCTTCACCTTAGGGGTTTTAGCCCATTTTGGACACAATGGAGGAGTTCATTTCTCTCTTTGAGGCCTCTTTGGGTGTGTTTTAGGACCTTTTTGATCTCTTAGACCACCAGGTCCTCTGGCTTGTCAGACCCCTATACTCCTTATTGGGGTACACCTTGGGATAGAAGTTAATCTATCTACTTTTTTAGTTAGTAGTTTCTCGGCTCATTTATAGCTGATCCCTACTGACTCCCTCTCCCTCTTTCATTATGGTTCTTATAGGTGTAGGTTCATGGTTGTGGTTTCTCTAGGACTTGCTCTGGTCTTCACTGACCAGTCTTCATCCCTTCATGGACATCCTACCACCCTTCGTCACCTCGTCCCATAGTCAGTATTGGTCTTCACCCCTCAATTGTGACTTGATTGTGTTCTTTATCTCCCTTATGCAACTCACTTGTCCTGATCCATATCGAGATGATCCTTCCCCAACGTCCTCTTGCATCCTCAACCCCTATTATGGTGCACCTTTTCGTGGTGATTCACACTGATGGTGGTAGTTAAGGTAACCTAGGATCCACCGTTATCACTTGGATTATCGATGACCCATGAAATTTTGAGCTTGTTGCAACTGGTTACCTCCCTACTAGTGAGATGAATAATGAAGTCAAGTATCACGCAATCATTGGTGCTTTAACTGATGCTCGTGTGTTAGGTACATACTATATGTAGTTGTTTTTCGACTCACTCTTAATTGTATCTCAGCTCACCGATGCTTGGTCCATCTTTAGCTCTAAATTACTTCCCCTCTTTAAGGTGGTGCATGATTTGCTTTCCTCCTTTGAGGATGTCCAGGTCACCCATATTCCTTGTAGGGAGAACACTGGGGCTAACGCCCTAGTGAATTTCATTTTAGATTGTATGATTTGATTTGATATCACTTGTGTCCCTTCTTTGTAGGATCTGGAGTTGGATTTGGATTACTTAGAATTTACACCCTCAGTCGTGGATTGTGCTTTCAACTTATTCTACTGCCATCCTTATCTAGTAAGTGTAGGTAATGTTCTCTTTTATCTTTTCAGTACTTGGTTTTCTTTACTTTTGTGTGGCTTTCAAGTACTACATAACACTCCTTGTTCATTCAAACACCAACTATTTGTACCTTAGGGGCATATGTAATCATATTTCTCATGACCCTACTCCTCCCTATGATTACACATCAGCTCATGTGTAAACTACTGACCATGGTTATCTCACTTGAGACATTTTCCACTTGCATAGACCTCTCCTGCATCATACATCCATCCCCTACACATCTTTAGCACCTTACTACCCTTTTGCATACAAACATACCTTTTAGATGCCTCTTGGGGCCCTTCTAGACTCCTATTAACCTAATCCATGGCTTAGGGAGGAAACCTATGGCTTAGGCTGCACGTTTCCTTCAGACAAGCTATGGCTTGGGTGGAACATGCAAAAAAGGCCCTAGTTTGGCCTAAATGGATAAAAACAACTTCTTTTTGGCATTTGGTGGATTAGGGTTGCATTATATGATACTTCATCATTCATTTTGGCCTCTCTCTCCTACATTTCCCTGATCTTCCCACTTGATCATCACACTCAAAGCTTTGCTTCCTTCTTGAATCTCACCTGGTTCATTCGTGGCACACTTAGCTTTCATTGTGACAGGGGATGCTCTACTATTTTGCAACTCATCTTGGAGATTCACATTGCTCTCTACAATGTTCTTGAATCTTGTGGGTTGCTCTGAGATCCCTCAAAAATCCATTTCACCTATTCTTGTGCTCCATCTTTGGCTCTCTCTCAGTTCGCAGATTTTCCTTCACCTCTTCCACAACTTTTGGCTCCTGGTTTGGACTCAACTTACACATAGCCTGATCCTCTTCCTTCATTGCTTCCAAGTTTGGATAATCAATTGGTAGAAAATCTACACACTATTCTTGAGTTTGATATGAGGGCAACTTGCTATGCAAAGTGAAAATCTTATTTGCTTGCAGTGGTATATATGTTAGGTTTTGATTGTTTTAGTGTTTTAACTTGTTTAGGGCATTATCTAGGATAGTTTCTGAAGTTTTATGAATTTGTATGTGGTTAAGAAAATCTTTAATTGCTTGAAATATCTTCCCTTACATGGCATTCTTGCTTTATAAACATCTCTCACTGCATAGTAGAATTCTAAATGCTCAAAACAATCTATACAATTTGCATAAACAATCACCTCTCTTACTAAACCAGAAAATTGCATTATTAGGCACAATAATGTTGAAAATAAAGAGTTAGCTCAAACTTAGATTAGACATGTTCTTTCACCCTTGCTTGAAAATGTCTTTACTTCCTAAAACGTCTTTCATTTGGCCTGAAAATGCCTCTTCTTCTAAGTTTACGCTTACTTGTTAGCTCTCTTTATTCATCATTATTATTTCCTCAATTTGTATGCAAATAGTTTTCTAGTCTTAGCTACTTACTTTATTGTGGTTATACCCATTAGAGATACATGTGTCCTTTGTGTGCTTGATTATGCTTGCCCTAATCTATAGCTTGGTTCAAAACGACATATCAGATAGCCTCTATAGATCTCTAGTAGCCCATAGAATCCTTGAGCCTTCTAGCCTTCTAGTTGTTTGTTTAATCACCCTGTGTACCCCCCTGCCAAACACTAGTGGTTTCGTTCATATTCTTGGAGTTACAAGCACCACTCAATCATTAAGTGGGAAGTGGTTGAGGTCAACTCAACCTATCATTATTCCCATTTTGTAGAACTAAATATTATGTTGAAAGTGGACGTAAGGTTTCAAAGAAAAAGATATAGGTTTATGAAATTGCATGCATAGATATCTCGTAGAGATCGTACATAGAGACTTGGATTACAAGTAGACATAATGGCTTACACTAAAATAGAGAAATGAAATATACTCAAATGAATTCGTCAAGTTGTAGATTCTAGTGTCAGTCAGTACAAACTAGAAGCGATTCTATCCAAGCACAACTAAAGACCCAGAGTGACTCTTAATCTAGTTTCTTGCCCTTTCTTCCACCTATATTCAATCTCAGACTTGCATAGTGTTGTGACGAGCATGCCCCATATTCCTTTGGAATAGAGACCCCAATAGTTTCTATGGATTTGTTTAAATAAGTGCATAGTCTTGACCTAAATATGTAAATTCAATTGAATTTCCAATTTGAGGTCAACTTATTTATTAAATGACTATTCGTACACACCCTAAATTGGTCAGGCAAACACAAGTACTATGTATTTTGTAGTTGTTTAACATGAAGTTCTTAATGATGAACAAAGGTCTTATTTGCATGGTCACTTTGGTCTTTTAGTCCTCATTATGACTTATCTTCCCATATTTTTCACCTTCAGTGGTCTTATGTCATGCCTATCTTAGTCACAAGGGGGGCCTGACCTATTTTTTTCAGTCACAATCCAATTCGTTGCCTATAAGATAATAATGTGGTCCTAGACAATATCACACTGTGCTAGTGTCCACGTCAACACTATTGTCCAATGGTCATATTTTTAGCTCGTTTTAGGTCCTTACCTTTCTTTGGGTCTCTTCTTATGATTTTATCTATCATTTCACCTTGTCAACTTGTGAATAAGCATCTTATATTCAAATTAAAGTTCCTTATATATAAAAATCCTCTAAGGCATTCTACATCTAACATTTACTATTTTGGCATATAATTACATAAAAATCAATCAATAGTATAGTTTGATGCTATGCATATTACTCAACATCACGCATGCTTGATCAAAGAAGGGCCTAAGTAAAAGTCATTCTAGCATATCGTGCACATTAAACAATAGGGGTTCTACATCGCACGATCATAATATCCCACAACCCACTTTTCATCTTCTTTTTGCATTTGATGTCATTGTTGTTTCATGTGTGTAGGAGTTCATTAGGTTTTTGAAGGAGAAATAGGCAAACATTGACATATAAGGATGATTAGAAGCTCTTGAGCACACCTATAGAACCCAAAAGACCTCTTGTAGCATCTCTAGAAGTCTTAGGACCCCTGTCCATAAAAGGACATTAGTGCAATTCCTTTGACAAGAGCATAGTGTGCTAACATCTAGCTAATCATGCTATTGTCCTAAGGTCACCAGAACTCCAAAATCAAAATGAAAGGACTCAAGGCTATTTTTATGACTTGTTTCAGTATTTTCATCGTCCAAGAACACTCGATTTATTCTAGATAAGTGAATCTTCTCCTTACACTCATTATTTTGATAAATCAATTAAATTAGCTATTTGTAATATTATCTGTATTTACCCTCTTTATTCAACCCTTTAAGAATCTAAGATTTATACTATTAAACACTTTACAAAGTTAAATCATTTGGTGAACCCAACTTAATTCAAATATTATTTTACAATCCTCATTCTATCCTTGGGTTTGTCTTCTCAATTTTTGTGTAATAGATTAGGGTTTATAAAATTTTGATTTTTTTCTTGATTTTTGCACATCTTAACTAATCCATATTAGTCCTTTATTAGCATTTACGTTGATTCATTATTTTAAAATTTGTCCAAAAATCCTTCAAACCATAGATCTACATATTAGGTCTACATACATCCAAATATTAGCCCTTGGGATTTCAAGTTAATTTCTAATTTTTATGTACTTTGGGTTGAATTTATAACATATTCTCAAATATATGTATGTTGGATTATCTTCTACCCATTGTTTGCCTATTGTTCTTTTTTTTACATTCTCTTTTGTGGTAAGTTTAAAATGACCTCTAGGGAACCTCTTCCCTCTCACCAAGTTGATATTTTTAAAAAAATTTAGCATAATTAGACAAATGAATGGACCAAATTTCAAAATTATACATTAACACATGATCATGAGCATGATTTCATTTATAATGAAGATGATTATTGTTGTAACGTTGGATATGATAATTACTATGAGCATTATAATGAAAGTGATAATGAGGATATATTATATGCATCTTCTTCACCTTTCCTAATTCAATTCAAAAAATTAAATACAAATAATGTTACACCTTTTACAAATTCACAAACCAAAGTAGATGATATTATTTTGTCACCTTCTTTTACATTTCAAGCTCAACATAGTGATTGCATGCAAAATATAGATAATTCAAATCTTTCAATCTCTCCTACTACATGTCATAATATGCCAAATGAAAATATGATTCCTACTTCTTCTACCCTTGACTCCATTATTGAAAATAATGATAACATATACATTCCAGTCATAGCTAGTTAAGATACACATTGAATTTCACCTAAGCATGATGATATGTTGCATGGTAGTAAAAAACTAAAAATTCTACTACTCTTATTGAGCATGAAAATGACAGTTATTTTTCTCTTACAAATACAAGTGAAATACATTCTAATTTTGATGAAACTTGGATTAACAATTATTACTATGATTTTAGTGAAGAAGAAATTGAGTCTAGTCCTCTCTCTAATTCACCCATCTCTCATGTCGAAATTGATTACTTATTAAATGCTAATTTAAGTAATAATATGTCTTCAGATAAAAGTGTGTGAACTTATACTCATGTTCATAATTTAGATGGTTTGAAAGGAGTCAGAGTTAGATTGTAGTCAGCCATGTTAAATTGTGCAATCAAATCAAGAACATACTTGAATTGTGCAATAGTGATCCAAGATTCAAACTAAGAAATTTCAATCCTAAGAAAATAATGCAACAAGCTGAAGTCAATCATTGAGACATATCAGACAAAATAATTTTCACTACTGTTGTGGAGGATGTAAAACTCCCTATGATCAATAGGTCATCCACATAGATAGTCATAATCAATAGTGAATCATTCTATCATAATATGTAGACATTCAGATCAAAATGGCATCTGGTGAACTTAACCGAAAGAAGAAATGAGTCCATCTTGGCATACCAAGCTTAAGGAGCTTATTTGAGGCCATAGATAGATTTTTGAAGTTTGCAAACTAAGGAAGAATCTTCCACAAGTCCTTGTGGTTGTTCCATTTATATTTCCTCTTTGAGGTCACCATGAAGAAAGACACTCTTCACATCCATCTAATGAACATACCAGCGATGTAATGCGATAATAGAGTGAGTGAGTCAAATTGAGTTTATTTTGGCAATTGGGATGAATGTCTTAGTATAGTCAATGCTAGGTACTTGAGAAAAACCCTTTACTACCAAACATGCTTTGAAATTGTCTACGAACCCATCTGTTACAAACTTTGTTTAGTAGATCCACCTACATTGAACAAGTTTTCTTCACTTAGGAAGTGGGATAAGATCCCAAGCATTGTTCTTTTGCAAGGAATTATACTCCTCTTCCATGACATTATCCCACTTAGAAGTGTCTAATACCTCATGAAATTATTATGGATCAAAAGAAGATGTGATGAAAACATGTGGGGCATCTTGGAATTATGAATGAGTTCGCGTGTTATTTGATATATCTCCAACCCATTGGATAACATTTTACAATGTATGTCTAGCCCAAAGAGGACCAATACTTAAATATTTAGGAGGAGATTACTCATTATCTAAAAATAATATGGGAGGAGGATGGGAATCCTCATCACTGTTTTCATCATCAAAACTAGAAGAAGAATCATTATGAAGTTGATAAGGGAAATCTGAATCGTCAAAACTATCATCAAATCTTAGTGCATCTAAGGAAGAGTGAGAGGTGTCAAGTGTGGAGTTTGAAGGACCCTCTATAAAACAGACAATCCTCTCAATGAAAAAATCATGAGTGGTGGGATGGAGAAGCATGTATCCCTTAACATCCTTAAGATATCCAATGAAGATTCAAAGTTGACTATGAGGTTCCATTGCCTTATGTTTCTTCTTCAAAATTCAAGCCATAGAAAGTGAACGAAACACTTGGAAGTGCTCAGCTATGGGTTTTTAACTACTCCAAGCTTCAAAATGAGTTACTCCCTTCAATGCTTTGGTTGGAACATTATTTTAGATGTAACAAACACAGTTGATGGTGTCATTCGAATACTGAGGTGCAAGAGACTTGGAGTGTATCATATAGTTAATTTCCTTCACTAACCTATTCTTGTGCTTTGAAACACCATTCTACTGAGGACTATATGGAATTGTATGTTATTGTTCAATCCCCTCTGATGTATAGAATTGCTCAAAACAGTTACTAACATACTCACTACCATTATTGATGCACAAAATCTTTATGGCTTTATTTGATTGTTTCTCTAAAATCGCTTTGAAGTCCTAAAAATGATCAAAGACCTTAGTCTTTTTCTTAAGAAAATATATCTAAGTATACCTCAAATAGTCATCGATGAAAGTAAGCATGTACTTTGTCCTATTGAATGAAGGTTTTAGAAATGGATCAACAATGTCACTTTGGATAATCTCTAATATTTGTTTAGCTATCCATGATTTTCCCTTGTCATACTTCTCCTTTGGATGCTTACCAAGAATGAAACCCTAACAAGCTCCATTAGAAAACTTAACTCATGGCAACCCCAAAACCATGTCTTGATGACTAAGTTACTCCAGGTAGCAACAGTTGAGATGGCCAAATCACTTATGCCATAATTTACTCACCTAGTGAGCAACGTAGTAGAGGGTTTATCAAAAGCAAAATGTGAGAAAGTATACAACCTAGATTGGTGATCTACTTTTTCAAATGCAACAACAAAATCATTGTTAGATTCCCTAATAACCATAGAATTGGATGTGATCTCAATTCTCTTACCTAAACTGATGTGAGTGACCTGATAAACATATAGAAGATTGATGGATAATAAGGAAACACATAGAATATCATGAAATGTCCCATCATTCACTTCAATAGATCCACTCCCACTAACTTTAATAGAAGTATCATCACCCAATAAAATGGAAGGTATAAAATAAGACTCCAAAGATAAGAACATATCATGTGATGAATTCATGTGGTATGATGCACCATAATCAATAACCCATGTGGAAGGTTGGGATGCAACTACAACAAGTGCTTTGCCATTCTTATTGTCTTTGACTTATAAGACTCCTATTCTTATGAACTTTGATTAGAAGAATTAGGGACACTAATATTGTACTTTTTTTGAGTGATTTTGTTAGTTGGTCAATATGTTTCTTCATGCATTTGTATTTGTCATGTCCAGGTTTCTTGCAATAGCCACATGTGAGTCACTTTTCTTGGATTTCTCATCTGAAGAGGAGGAATCTTAATGCTTTTGGCTTAAAATCAAATTGCTGACCCTTTCTTTGCTTTGGGTCCTTCTTGTTCTATTTTTTCTCCTTGTTACTGGAAGTCTTCTATTTGTCATGACTCATAATCAAGGAATGCAATTTAAATGACTTTAGTATACCCATTTGAATGAGTTTATCTTACTTTCGAGTCAAGTCAGTAGTAAAGTCATCCAAGGATGACAAGGTCTATGTAGCTTCAATGGTCTGCTTGGTGGCATGGAAGGTAGAAACAAAGACAAAATAGTCAAAACCTAATTTAACAAGTATAAGAAGAATTAACTGATCATCTATTTTGTCAATGCTACACAATTTCAACTATAAGCCAAGTGATTTAAACTTGGTGAAAAAGTCTTGAATTTTATCAAAGTTGTTTGGAATCAAATTGATGAGATTATTTTCCAACTCATGACCCCTCATTTCATCATTCTTTCCAAAGAGTTTATCCAATGCGGACCATACTTAATTTGGAGATGTTATAGATTCGATATGAAAGAGTAAGTTAGGAGACATAAACATGCATAATAGACTGTAGGATTCATCATTTTGGTTGTACCACTTCACCTTCTCTACCTCAAGTGTCAGCTTTATTTTTGTATCCATTATAATTCGATGTAAGTATTTGCTTCTCAAGAGGGTTTTCACTTTGTCTTTCCACTCGTGATAGTTGAATGGTATAAGAATCAGAACGAAATGAGATCTATGATGTAAAAAGGAAGTATGTGCTGAACTATGTGTATTATAGACTAGGAATGTAACATCCATTGAATTTGTAAAGGTTCAATTTACAAGGTAGGAGAATACCACCAATGCATAGAGTTTGAAAAAACATGCACTTTCAAAACAAACAACACCTCAAAAGGAGCAAAAAGCTAAAATTTATGTGCATTTGAATATTTCTTGCTAACAAAAATAATGTTTTCCACTTTGCATAAAAAATTTAGATGTGTAAATTGTTGAAAATAATTTGGTGGCAACTTCTCCACAAAAAAAACTTATGGTATTTTGGAGCAAAAGTTAAGCAAATTTGGGTTGGGGATGACTAAGGGCTTAACTCCCATATGACTAGGGGCTAAGACCAAATTTAGGTGTTCTCCCCCTCCTCACTTTGATTGATGCAATAGATGTGGGAGTGACATCGTCCCAAAGAGACCCCTTTTTGAAAATGAATAGTGTTATACTTCACTAAATTAAATTTGACATCTTCTAGACCACTATCAGAGTTTGGAAAAGGTTGTGCACTTGTGTTGGGAATCTAGAACAACAAACATGCTCTGATACCACTTGTTGGGAGAGGGTGTACACCGGAAGCACACAATTTGATTACTAAACCAAGCAACTTAATATGCGGAAATTAACCAGATTCACCAAGTAACTAGAATTCAGAATAACACATGATATGAGAGACAATACCAAATTGTATTAACACTTTATACAGAAAAGAATACAATAAAGAAGATGCCACTTCTTCTCCACCACCTTGCAGAGGTTTCCCACGCCTCAAGTGAACAGTAATTCTTCTCCCCAAAGCTCTCCCTCTCACAGGTCCCAACACCCAACTCAAATACAGAGTTGGTGTTCACCTCCCGTGCTCCACGCACACCACAAGTGCTCCACGCACTCCACAAGCACTCCACGTGCTCCACAAGTACTCAAGGTACTTCAAGTAGATCTCCCATGAATCTGCAACAACCTGCAATTCAACAGACCATACTTATGGAAGGAACTCCCTTGCCTTCCTCTTGCTCTATCCGAGTACACACCTGTACTCCAAGTAGATCCTGCCTGATACTGCTCCCTGTAGTGTTGCTGTCTGTATGACCTTGCACACCTGCAAATCAAGCAATGGTTCTAATCACCTGTGAACCTCGACCTTGCACACACATACACCTGCAGATCAACGATCTTACTTATTGAAGAACCCAGCTGGCTCTCCAATCCAGCACCAACACACCTGGTACTGTGGCACTAGGAGGAACGCACCATAGCTCTACCTCACACACAGAAGGAGCTTATAATTATGCTCTCTTACTCCCTAGCACACTTTTCCAATACAACCATGAGTCTATTATATAGATCTCATCCAAACAATGATTAGACATCTAATTACAATAATTAGATCCGCAGCTATGAGTCTAAAATTAGCACTCATCATGCAAACTCTTGGTTCGTTAGCTAACTGCCCGTAAATAGCTCGCAGTCGAACCACACAGGCGACCGACGCCGGTCCCTGTCCGCCTGGAGGTGACCGACGTCGGCTGATCAGACCGACCCCAACTTCTTCTGCAACTCAGCAACCTTCAGCAACCTCCTCTCCTGTTTGCATCAGTGAAGCTTTTAGCTCCACAATCCTAACAACTTGGTGAGGTTTTCGATTGTTCTTGTAGTTGAAATTTTTAATGTCAAGATTTTGTGTTGGGGTTGCATCAAGTTGAAATGTTAGATGTCAAGGTTTTGTATTGGGGTCACAAGACCCTTTTGCATCATGGTTTTGGACTGCACGCATACCCCAAAGTTCTGATGATATGATGTTGGACATTTCCTACACTGGAAAAATGCATTAGGGATACAATCCCTTTATGCACACATTGGGGTTTCCGATTGCTCTCGTAGTATAAACTCTCGATGTCAAAGTTAATGATTGATCCTGTAGTCAAAATTCCCAATATCAGGGAAGTTAACTACTCCCACATTTAAAAGTCCCAATGCTAGGAAAACTAACTGCTCCCATAGTCAAAAGTCTCGATTTTGGGCTTTTTCATTGGGGATGAAGCCTATACTTGCAATTATCAAGGTTTTGGTATGTTTGGGTTTGGAGGTATCCTTGCAGGTGTCAAATATATCGATGGTTCCCATAGTGCATACAAGTACAAAAAGCCTAATTTTATTAAAAACACCAAATTTATTCCACCTCTTGAAAAGTAACCAAAGACTTGTTAGATATCTTTAAAAATATAAAAAAACCCATAAATAATTTTTCTTTGAAGATTATAGATTGTATGAATTTGCATGAAAATGCTAGAAAAGTACATAAATCCTCCAAAATGGCCCACAAACAACTGCCATGAAACTAGGTCATGTTTACAATTGATCTTAAGGTTTTGACACCTTATGAATTAAATGGAAAAAACCATTTCGCATGAAAACCTACCAAATGATATGTTATCAATAAAATATGCCTTCTCCCTTGTTCTTTTCCTAAATCTGAATCCATTGAGGATCTTAGAAAAAGAGAAAAATTTGAGAGATGGTGAATCTACAATATGTTAGGTCAATGAATGCAAAATATGTTACATGGAAGCTGAAAACTTAAGATTTCAAAATAGAAACAATGGCTTTCACCTAACATAAAATATCTGATACTATATCAGAGTGGGCCACAATTGATGATCTATTGGATAGATTCAAATATACGATGTGATTACTTGTATGTAATACCAAAATCAAACACAAGCCAGGAGAAGAAATTACTTAAAAATTGAAATATCATAGTATTAAAATAAATATCATTAGCTATAAAATATTTATGAAGGTACATTATATAGGTGAAAGATAAACATGTCCTCACTTCCTCATGAATGTAGGATTATCTTTCATAATGACCTAAAAGACACCTAAGTAAGCTAAACTAAACATGTCTAGGGAAAATTTATTAAATGGAATATAAACCTATACTAATAACTATGTCTTCAAATAAAAGTATATGAACTTCTACTCATGTTAATAGTTTACATGGTTTACATTCACATAATAACAATGTGTCTTCTATTCCATTAACATTTGATACTTCTTTACCAATTAACATAATATGAGATACCAATGAATCACCCCTATCCCTCCTTAATACAGTAGAAAATGTTTCTCATACTAGCCTCCATGAGGGTGAGAGCCAATTTCTATCTCACCAGGTCCTAGTTATCACCCCTTTATAGGTTATAGTGAGCAAACCCACTATCTCGACAAATGTTCCCTGATGTCATGTGCCAATGGTTAAAATTAATAATAATATTCAAGGTTTAAACGAGCCTCTTGATGATGTTAATATACCTTCACAAGAGGTAATATCCTTGATGCATGGTATGGGTACTTTACAACAAGTACATCAACTAACCTTGGAAAGTAAAACATATTACTCTTGGGTTGATTCGAACACTATCCATGGAAATCCTATCCTGTGTAGAATCTTCAATACAAAATTACCAAAGCAGTTTCAGATGCCAATATTATCAAAGTTCAATGGACATGGAGACCCATACTTTTACCTCAAAGCTTGTAGAAAGGCTATGGAACATGTCACTCACAATTTAATTCTTTTATAGTTATTTTCATAGACTCCTGAGGGTGAGGCCTTAAATTGGTTCCATCATTCACTTCTTAGTGGTTCACTGCATACATACGACGAGTTATAAAAAGTCTTTCTCATGCATTATATTTATAATAAGGGACCTTGAGTCACTTATGAGAGGTTGCATTCACTGCACTAGGGTGAGTCAGAAATAATAAATTATCATACTTATGATTCAAATCATGTATGCAATAGTTGATCTACTAACCGATAGATTTAGAGACATAGTACATCTTTGATAGAGCCCTTATTTTCTCTCTTAAAGATAAATTTTTATATGAGACATCCAAATCATTTCAACATCTATTACACAACTTTGACATTAGAGAAGAAGTTGGGAGTAATTAAAACACATTTAGAGGAAAATTTGGATTTAGATCTCTCATAGTCACAGTCATCCAATCTGACACAAACACTTAATCCACCCATGATCAAAGAAAAAGTGGAACATAAATAACTAATTAAGATACTCAACAAGGGTAAAGAGCCACTTCATAGAGCATCTCCGACACTAAGTAAAGCACAAGATACCAATAGAGGGGCTATATAATTTTTAGATAGAGATAGGCCTCATGATATCTTATTTACATTACTATATAGGGGGATGATCACACTTCCTCCTACTAATCACCATCCAACACATCATTTGTATAGAATAAGGAATAAACCATATTGTAATTATCATCAAATCAATGGACATTGGGATAAAAATTATTGTGCATTCAGAGATCGTATTGACCAATATGTCTATAGAGTCATTATAGCATTCATACAGGGGGCATCAAGATCTCCTTCTCCACACTCTCCTAAATCATATTCTTCTACAAGTGAGTTATCTCTGGTTGTTATTTTTAAAGAGCCATTGGTTACTCATCATATGATCCACATGGTTTCTAAGATACCTACTTATACGAGATCTCACACACCACAAATTCAACAGAGATGGCAACTAGTTCACAAGAATCAACTTACTTACAACAACATGGTAACAAAATGGAAATCATTTCAACCACCAGTCTCAGTATGACAACCAATTAGATATTTGGTAGAGATCACATATATTAGAGCACAACTTTAGTATGATAACCAATTAAAATATTTAAAAGACAGAATGCACAATGGAGTACAGTTCTAGTATGACAAATGATTAAGTTATTTATTATAAAGTCTACAAATCTAGCTATCAGTAGTACACCACAAGCAATATCAGTTGCATAGTATACTTCTACACCTACATAGTATGAGTAATATGGTCACTTGTTTACTATGCCCTTGGGATTCAGAGAGTGCATGCCATAGTTACACGACCCACACTCAGATATAGTACAATACTTTTTTGACATCAATATTAACAACTGATACTCATAATCCAATATACATGTCTACTTAAGCATCTATATATAGATAAATAATCAATTACCATTATCTAGACACATAATAAATCTCCATATCAACACATAAGTCACAAATATAATTACAAATTTACTCAAGTAAATAATGCCACAAATAAAAATGCCAAGTGACACAATAACAACAAGTCCATATATATATTTATATATATAAATCAAAAACAAGTTTTCATACAATGATACATAATCACTCAATAATCACATTTTAGTCACCGAGACCAACCTCATCACCCTCACTCTCATATACACTAGAGATCGATGTTCCCACATCCCCTCTAGATCTAAACCAAGACCGATTTCTCAATTGTTAAAGATAAGAAATGAGTGATGTTAGATAGGATAGGATGAGAGTTTTATGGGATAAGAGATAAGACTTGACTCCTACTTTATAGGATCAAACATTTATATAAATAGTTTTCAATTATTTGAATAAAATTAATTGTATTGTGATTGACCAAAACCTTATGTTGCGCACATTTTTGAACTTCGACTCTTTACCATTATGGGGTAATTAATATCAATGGTATCAGATAAGGTACCTTATGGGACCTCTCTACATTATAGGTCTTATGAGTAATAAGAGTCTTGGAGCGAATACCACATCCATTTTTCTTTCCATTTGATAAGTCTTAATTTTTTTTTTGTCATGGTTACGTAGTGTGGACCAGTGCAGATGCCATTGATATTCATTTTTTGGAAAAATAAAAATAAAAAATTATATATATTGCAGGTTTTATTTAGTGCATGAGGGTTTGAATTTTTTAAAAGAGATTAAAAGACTTTTAGAAGAAGAAATATTGTATTAGATATTAACATGCATGTTTGTAAGTTTGACATTTAACTTGCATCAGATCTAGACATTCATATATACATTGATTTGTTTTTGCTTGGCATAGATGAACGTTTTGAAATCCACATTCAAATCAACCGAAATCCTCTCTAACTTGATAGTCATTCCACATTGGTTTGTTTGGCTTTTACATCTCAATGAACTTCATTCATTCAAGCTCGAGTTGAAACAACACTCACCTTACAAAATAGACCCATCATAGGCTCCCGACCTCTCACTACAACTCAAGCTCATTTTCCATAGTTTGTTACTTTTACCTAGGCTACGGATCCACCTTAGTAACTAGGACCATCTCATTGTTTCTCCTCACCTTGGTGAGTTACGACAAGTTAAATCATTCAGACCCTACCGATGGTGGTGACATATTTTGTTTTTGATTCAATAATGATGAGCAATATATAGAGTAGGAATCTAAAGTAAGTTAGTCCATGCATAAGTAGAGAAAAACTCAAATAAGCATAAAGGACATAACGTGCTAAGCCTAATCCCTCATGTGATTTTGCAAATGAATTCTAAGAGCTATTGAAAGAAAAATACTACCACCATAACTTCTCAAGTGTGTCCCTCCTCCAAGAATAGCTAATAAACATGATTTTCCCTTGATTTGGTGCTCCAAGTCTTTGTCCATGATGAGTGGCTTACTCCTCCATCATCTCTAAATGCATCAATGGCTTAGGCTCATGGATTTGATCAATGTGTACAAATAATTGAAACTTTTCTATTGCAATTTTTGCATAATAAGTTTGTATGAATGAAACTTAAAAATGGTGGTCTTGGCCCTCTTATTTATAGATTTTTAGAAATGATCAAAATCAACCATGACCGTCCATCTTGAAATCAATATGTGTGGCCATGAATCAATTTAATTTTAGAGGCTCAATCCATAAATATCCCCATTAATATTTGAAAGAATGGGGCATTAATTGGGCATGAGAGGGCTTAATCATGATATATGTTCCATTAGTGGTTTATAGATGTCACCCCACTAACGATGTCACAGGGTGATGCAAAATTAAAAAATGATTTTTGAATTAATAGATTTTCAATAACTTCCATGGATTTTTCACTTGAGCTCTTGATTTGGTTTAATTTGTTTTATTAAGTTTAATTAATTTTTTGTAATATTTCGAAAATTAATTGTTCACTTAATCAAACTAGTTGAAATATCTATTTACTAAGTCATAATTTAATTAGAGTATAGTTAGAAGGTGTTAGTTACGTATGGAATAATTCCCCATTTAGAGCATTATGGATGCAAAATAACACATGCACATAATGTGTGCTTCTGAATTAGAAGAATTCAGTGGTCCAAAGCATTATTTTGCATGTTCACAATTTGAATTAAAGTGATTTGAAAAAATATAATAATCACATAAAATGCATTACCTCATTTAGTTATACATTAGCCTAACTTGACACTTGGACGTGATAAGCTTGAACAATTTAGTTCATTTTAGTTATTTTGGCCCAGATTGTGCGTTGTTGCAGAATGTTACTTAGATTGATAATTTCAAGATAATAATGATAGGAATTGGATGTCTACATTTTACCCTTATTGGAGAAGGCGTGGCAAGACATTTGATCGAAGTAACATCTTTTCAAAGAATGAAAGAGTTGTTAAGAAGAAGTTGGAAGGTAATGACCCAAGATGCCCCTTCGAGAGGACATCCTAGGATGAAAAGAGGGATGGGCTCTCACAAAAAAGAGAAAGAGTGAAATTAACCCATGGATGAGATTAAATTCATATGAGTTAATGCTTATATGCATTTAATCTCAATTATAAAAATTAGAATAGAATATAATGGGCCCCAAGGTGGGGGAAAGTGGGAAGAATGCAATCCCAAAATATAAACAACACACTTTGACATACCCAAAAGAGGGTAAAATTTTTGGGCTCAGGGAATGATCAATCCAAAAATAAGTTGTATACTTTAAAATTAACAGAACGATTGCAAAAACTACAAAGCTTAGAATTAGAAGAAAAATGAGAGCATTGATCTAGAGAAAGGAGGTAAATGAAATAGTAATGTGCCCCAACAAAGTGAATTTAATCAGTTGATAAATTTATTTTATCCCAGTAGGACTGATTTTAATCATTGATAATTAATTATGCCCTAATAGGGCTGATTGGATATGTGATTAGTCTAGATATTGTGTCTTAGTAGGAAAAATTGGCAAGCATAGCTCAAGGATATAACCTAATGCATAGATTAAATATGAGTAGGCAGAAACGTAGATGCAAGGGTCTAATGACTAAAGAAGCCACAAAAAACCAAGCATATGGGGATGTACAAAGTGATGAAAGAGAGGAATAAAAGAATGAGGGTGGTCAAGCTAACTGAGATACGTCATGTATCTAAGCATTGCCTACATAGTCCAAATAGACCTTAGGTCAATGTAGTTCTCCCAGAAGTGGGAGAAAATAAATGAGGAAGGAAGAAGAGAAGAAAGACAGACCACTGTTTAATAAGATAAAATGCTATAATATAATTTAGGATATGCATGTCCCAAATTAATTATAGAAATATTCAATTAGACTCACAATGTATGTCAAGAGATGCACATCTTGTATAAAGTCTGGTGTTAGGTATGGTGCATTGATAAATGAGCTTCAAAGCGTCATTGACTTTTGGACTTGGAGAACTTAGTGTTTACTATAGTAAACTGAAATTATGTATCATAAGTATTAATGAATTATAATAACATTGTATTTTGATTAAGATTGATTGGTTCAAATGTGGATATTCATAACTAAGGATAATGATAAAATCTACCAATATCAGAGTTACAACTATTTACATTTAAACAAAAACAAAGATAAAAACAATACATAAATGTATCCTAAATTAAAGTCAAGATAGGAACAATTAGGATTTAAATAGGAACAAGAATATATAAAGCAAGAACATATTAATAAATAATATGAAAGCAAGATATGAATAATCAAGATCCATGTGTATGAACAAGATGTTCTTGGAAAACAAAATAAAAGAATGAGTTAAATACAAATCTAAAGAAATCAAGCTTAAAAAATAAAGAGATAAGAAATCACAACAAAACAATAATAAAAAATCAAATAAACACACACAAACAAGAGTTAGTGATAATGTTAGTATTAGCAAAGAAAAAGGTGAATGGTTTATGCACGTGTAATAGAGGCATTACTCTCTGTAATAGGGTGACCCCTTATTGAAGAAAGATGAGAGTGGCACAACAAAATAAGAATAAAAGAGATAAAGTTGCCTCCTAGTGATAGGAAAACAACACAAAGCAAAATGGGGGGAAAAAGAAGAAAAGGAAGGGGTGGTCGAGCTAACTCCAGATGTATGAGACAAGTGGACATTGCCTACATAGTTCCATGGATGTGAGATCTAACATGAACTTTAGGTCAAATGCAGTTCTCCTAGAAAATGGAAGAAGAAAATTGATGATAAGAAAACATGATTGATGTTGTAGAGGAAATAAGGAAATGGGCTTGAAAAATAGCGAGAGCATTGAAATGAGTGCTTGTAAAATAACAAGAGCGTGGGATCAGAATAAATAAAAGTATAAGACGATGTTTTTTTTTTTTGTCGATTAATTTCTAATGTTTTTATTGTGTTTTGGGATAAGCAACAAAAATGAAATATTAACAAAAGGCCCAAAGAACTACTTAATTGAAGAGATGTGTTCCCATAAGTAAGAGTTCAAACAATAGCTAAACGGGCTGTAATGGGCATCATAGATATAAACAATAGCCCATAGAACCATCTAATCAAGGAGATACATATCCATGAGTAGAAGTTCCAAGAATAGCTAAAGTCATCTATAACAGCCTCTATGATCTTGTTGAGGCAACAATACCTATTAAAAAATAACAAAATAATAGTAGAATAGTATGCAGTGCTAGATAAATTTGAAGAATCATTTAGCATGCAAAAAACCATGTGTTGATGTATCTTTATTTACTTGTTTGTAAGAGGAAGTTGCAAAATACTATTCAGACTGAATTTCTTTGAATTGGTGTTGAGTGTGTCCAAAATGCCTATGAGTCATAATTAGGATAATAATTGGTTTTATAAATAGATCTGTCTAGGTTACAATGGTTCAGGGTATGAAAAGAATATTTTTTTAAGTAGAATGGTCCAAGGTAGAACAAGACAAAATGAATATGGTCTAAGATAGGATGGTCTAAGGTGGGATAAAAAGAGTTTAGTGGAATATAAATGATCCAAAGTGCCAAGAGTCCAAAGTTTCAATGGTCCAAAGTCATAAAATAATATGGTTTTCATGAGAACAATCCATATTAGGTTAAGACATAATGAATATGGTCAAAGATAGGATGGTCTAGAATATAATATTAGGATAAAATGACTTCAACACAAGTTGCCTCCAAGTAAGGGGTCTTATAGTCAATGGTTCAAAAATATCTCAAGTGTAGAACTGCTTGAGATGTACAATATTCATGGGATCTAAGAGTTCTTTGCTACCTAGAGTAGCTAGCCAGTATGCCCCCAATCCATAATTTGTTGTGATGACATATGTGCCCCGTCAATTGGGTTGAAACTTACCATTCTTCTTGCATTCAACATTAGTGTTCTTCTGATTCTCTTTCAAGACTAAATCACCAATTTCAAACTACCGAGGTAGAATGCACTTGTTATAGCTTCCACACAATCTATTTTGATAAGCTTGCAAGTTATCTAAGGCATCCAAATACTTGCCATTAAGGAGTTCTAGCTCTTGCAACCTGGAAACTCTATAATCTTCATCATCTTCAATACTCTCCAAGGGTAGTCGTAGTGAAGATAGCTCGATCTCAATCGGGATAATAACTTATATGCCATAAAAAAAGGGAGTACATATTGGTTCATGTGGGGGTTGGATGACTAGTGTGATAAGCTCAAATGATAGGGAAAAATTGCAAGTGCTAATTTCGGCCAGTGTCACTAATAATCTTCTTTAGTATTGCAATAATGGTTTTATTCACCACCTCGACTTGTCCATCGCCTTGCGGGTTATATGGTGTGGATTTATTATGCTTGATTTTGAATTTTGCATAAAGAGATTTAACATCTTAGTTTACAAATGATCTACCATTATCGAATATAATATGAACTAGGATACTATATCGACAGATGATATGGTAATGTATGAGCTTAACAATCTACTTCTCGGTGACAGGGAATGGCCTCGATCTACTTAGTAAAATCCTCGGTAGTAGTGAGAATATATTTATGGCCATTAAAATATGTTGGGTTTATTTTCCAAATGAGATTGAGGCCCTATGTAGAAAATGGCCATGGTGTAGTAATTGGCTATAGTGGCAAGGAAGGTGTGCATATCAAATTACCATGTTGTTGGCAAGCAACACACTTCTTAACATAATTACAAGCATCTATCTTCATTTTAGGCTAGTAGTAACCTATTCTAAGGAGATTTTTAGCTAAGACTACACCATTAGTATGGGCCCCACACATTCCTTCACGAACCTCCTTACGCACTAACTTGGATTCTCTCGAAGATAAACAACGAAGTAACATTCCATCATATCCTTTATGATAAAGTGTATTTCCAAGGAGGCTATAATAGGCTATGCGATGAAGGAAAAGTTTTTGATAATTATTGGAACGGTCATGCAGAAAGAATTGGTCATGAAAATAATTATGTCTTGAAACCAAGGTAGTTCAGGTGGGGGATTAGGACCAATAATGACACATACCCTTTTTGAATAATGAAATACATGAGCAGGTTATAGAATATTTTCAATGAGAAACTGATACTCTTTAGCACTACTATCAATTTGTATCATGGACCCAATTATTGTCTATCGGTTATTGGCTCGTGTTACTTGTTCAAATTGTAGGGATTTGAAGTGAGTCTTGAGATTATCCATAGTATGCTTGTAGGATACAAGCTTGTCATCACAAGCTTGAAATTGATCTATGTTTTGATTGCTAATCAATTAGGAATCCCCATAGACCATTAAGTACTGGATATCCCATTGTACTGCAAGACAAAGTCCTACAATAAGTGCTTCATTATCGGCCATATTATTGATACAATAAAAATTAATACAGAATGCCTTAGGGATCATATCCCCTTGTAGTGTAAATAATAAAATGTCGGCTCCATATCCATGAGAAGTGAAGGAACCATCACAATATAACTTTCATTGTTTAGGTTCATGTAGTAATTTTGCTATTATCATAATAGAATCATCTGGAAAATCAAATCTGAGTGGTTGAGTATCTATGATAGGGGATTTTACATGTTGATTTGCAATGACCTACCCCTTGATAGCTTTTTGATTTTGATACTCAACATCAAATTCACTTAAGAGCATGACCCATTTGGCCATGTGGCATGTGAAAGCTACTTTGGTTAATAAATATTTGAGGGGGTCCACTTTAGTAATAACAATACTTTTGTTGTTCAACATATAATGTCAAAACTTTTGGGAGGCAAACACCATTGCTAAACATGCCTTCTCAATAGTGTATAATCAAGATCATAAGCCACCAATGTGTATCTTAAATAGTAAACTACATGTTCCTTTCCCTAGTCATCATGTTGGGCTAAGAGGGTCCCCAGTGTATGTTTGGTTGTTGAAATATAAAGAAGTAATGGTTGTCCAAGTGTTGGCATTCTCAAAATGGACAGGTTGGCCAAGTATGATATGAGCTTTGCAAATGCTAATTAACATTCCTTATCCCATTAAAACATGACCCCTTTATTCAAGAGATGTGTAAATGGGTGACACTTATATGTCAATTGTAAAATGAACCTGTGAATAGATTTGATCTTTCCTTGCAAGCTACAAGGCTGTTTAAGATTGAAAGGTGGAGGCATTTCTACAATGGCCTTGACCTTAGCAGGATCCACTTCAATCTCTATTTTCAAAATAATAAACCCTAGAAATTTTCTTGAAGTGATGTCAAAGACACACTTTTTGGGATTCAAATAGACCTTATACTCATGAAGTCTCTCAAAGATTCTCCATAGAACATCAGAATGTTCGACATGTATTCTTGATTTAGATGGGATGTCATCGACATAGTATTCAATAATATCATGCATCATGTCATAGAAGATGATGGTCATAGCATGCTAATAAGTGGTTCTAACATTCTTCAAGCTAAATAACATGCCTTGATAATAGAATATGTTTCCCCACGGTGTGGTGAATGTATTTTTGTGCTAGTCTTCTGAAGCTATCTTGATCTGATTGTATCTAGAAAACTCATTCATGAGGGATAACATCTTGTACCCAACAATAGAATCGATAATCATGTCGATGTTGGGTAAAGAAAAATTATCCTTGGGGCATGCCTTATTGATATATTTGAAATTAGTTTAAAGATATATACCCTATGGCATTTTTCTGATTGGGACTATATTTGATATTTATTTGGAATAGTCTAGTGATCTGATGAATCATACTCCTAATAATTTATCTAGTTTTGCTTTTACTAAAAGAGTGATGCATGGATGCATCTTCCTCAATTTTTGTTTGACTGGTTTAGCATCTCGATGGATAATAAGTCGATGCACAACCAAGTCAGGGTCTAAGCCTGGCATGTTGGAATAAGTCCGCACAAAGATATCAATGAAATCCCTTAGAATGGTGACAATGTGTGTTAGGAATATATAATGCATAAAAATATAAATGAAATAAAGATGGAAATAAAATATAGAAAACACAACACAATAGAAACATAGATTTAACGTGATTTACCCAATATGGGCTATATTCACATAGAAATAACTAGTTATTCTCTTATTCAATCCAATAAATGAAGGAAAAAACCTATAATACATCCACTATAATATCTTCTTCACTCACACACATTGTGCAGTTGTGATTATAATACCCACATATCAAATGAGGGTTACATATTATGGCAAAATTCACCAAAATAATTTCTACCATTATATCTGAGACCTAATAGTGAACGATCTAGATTTACTGTGAAAATACAATATTTTACAATGTATTTTTCACAAAATTTTATTTTGGGGGCATTGCCCCCAAATTGTCACTGCCCCCCTAGACCCCCATGGCGACCTTAGTTGGGGGCATTGCTCCCCCACACCCCCTATCAGGAACTAGGCATTATAATAAGATCAGGGTGTACCATTTAACAATGTGATTGCACTCTTCATTAGTGAGGGAGTTTCAAGATAAACAATTTTGGTATTATCATAAATCCCTAGGTTTACTTTAGTAGTATTTTCTATAAGGAGTGTAGAACCATCTTCTAGAATAGTAGGCAACATTTGATCTTGATCCTCTTCTTTTGTTGTAGTTTCTGGTTGTTCTTAACAAAGCTCTGCTTAATGAGATAAATCTAAATCTACTAGTTCAGGAAGTGGCCAACTAGAAAATATTTCTAAAAAGTTAAGAGTAAGATGCTCAAAGACTTATTGTTGTTCTTATGTGATGCTGATATTGGCTATGGATCTAGGATTTGATGGACTTTATATGTCCTTTGGAGATGAGCAAACATCCTCATCTAAGAGTGCTTGCAACAGGTTTTCACTCAAGGGTTTGTCTTTTTATTTACTATTTCCTTGACCAATGAACATCTCAAAGAGGTTTTCACTTGAAGATATCAATATTTTATCTTTTTAATGACCAAGAAAGTTTGCCTACTCTCCAAAGTAGGCAAAAGGGTCTAAAGAGAAGTCAAAGCCTTGTTTATGCTTGCCAATTGGCAATCTATCTCTGAGGCCCATGTAATCGATAATAGATTTTTCATTCTGGGATTCATCAAGGGTTATGAACAAATTGTGCTAGTCCTAATCAATGAGTTCAATATGGAAAAGGCAAAGGGAATAATAGAATGTGATAGTCATAATGGAGTTTGATTCAAATAAGTCTGAGTCAACAAGCTCATCATAACTACTATAATGGGATGCTACGTTGATGCTAGGAGTCTTGTTGTTAGTCAATCTAGAAGAATCATTATCGAAAGTCATGAGTTACCCTTAGGAGGTATAAATATGAGACCTTGATTCATGTTAGGTTTACCAGTTGATAAGGATTATAGGATTCATTGCTCTTGTGGACCAAGGCCTTTTCCTTTATAATAAATGTTATCCATATTTTGATTAGGGATATGGTATTTTGGATTCTAAAAATAATCAACAATTTTGTCATAATATAACTAGTCTCCTTCAATGAAATCTTCCTGGTCCTGATTTGGTGAAGTAGCCAATACGAATACCATCGATGGTTTCTGTGTATCTTTCTTCTTTTGCCAAATCATGTTAGGTATGCAAGGGATTTTGGAAGGTTTAGGTTTGCTAAAATATTTGGGAGACTTAGACAACCTAGAAATATGGATTTCATCTTTCAGATGGTATGTGGAAATGCCAGTGTCCTCTATAGTGACTTATTATCAAGGGTTGTAAGAAATGGATCAACCGAAGTGGAAGCAAGGTCACTTGGGTTGATATAATTGGATTTGGGTAGATGCAAAACTATTTCCTTTTTTTATGATGAATTCATAACTAGGACAATAGTTATAATTATGAAGTTCAGCCTCTAGGTGTTTGTAATACTGGTAGGGCTACAGATAGGTAGGAATGGTGACTTCAATACCATCATGGGGGAACTTAAGGTACTGATATAAAGTGGATGGGATGACCTGTAATTTATATATCTAAGGATGAACAAAAAGTATGTTAAAGGGAAACTCAATTTCCACAATATGTAACAAGGTATGATGGGACATAAACCCAATAATGATTGACAAATAGATAGTACTGAAAGATTCCCTTTCGACATTGTCATATGCCTTGAAGGTAATTGTCTCTGGTTGGATGTCCTTTACAATATAACCTAGTATTATACTAGCTTAAGGGACATTATGTTTAGCCCTCAACCATTGTCTATAAGAACCTGATTGATTTTATGGTTTTCAATAATGACCTCAATAATGACATGTCTCTTTGATCAAATGTAACCTATCAAAATAGAGACAAATGCCCTATACGTATTTGGAATTGTTCAAGGTTAATGTCTTAGGGAATAGTGGATTATTTAAGGAAGTCATTCAAAATAATTCTATGGACTTTATACATACGTAAAAGATCTAAAATATAAATTTGTGTAGGGGTTTTACTTAATTGGTCTAAGATACTATACAATTTTTCAACAATAGCATGAGAAGGTTTAGCCTTGGTTGGTACAATGTTCAAATTTGGATCTGAAGGCATAATGTTTATGTTGAGTCCAGTATTGGAAGAGGGCAAAGGGACTTGAAGGGTGAATCATGAGCATCTAGTTGTAATTATGTAATATAGAGTTGACAAGGAGCCATTATAATTAGAAGACAGAGGCAAAGGGCCTTGGATGGTGACTCATGGGTGCCTAGTTGCATTTGTGCAATTTTGAGGTGGCAAGGAGCCATTGTAATTTGAAGGGGGTCCAGAGATAGTAACTCATAGAAATCAAGGTGTAATAGAATTTCTTGTACCCAATGTGATGTTATTTGAAGTCAAGGGTGTTGACCCTATAATGAGGGGTCCAATACTTCGAGAAGCATATGATAGTTCATGAGCTTTAACCATGATGGTGGTAACATAGTTTGTAGAAATATGCCCCATAGTGTTATTGTAATCATAAGGCATGTTTGTAACCCAGGTTATTAGTATGGGTATTATGATCTTGATTATGATCATGCTAACTATGATTTTGGCCTTGGGCTTGTTTCCACTAATTTTGTCCTTGGTTATGATTGTTTCTTGTTAGTTGTTGATTGTGCCTAGGAAATGGATCTTTATAAATGCCCATATCTTGATTAGTGTTTTGTGAGGCAAGTTTGATTTCAACTTTACTAATTTCAATAAAATATTCAATGAGATGTCACAATTGAACACATTGATAAACACCATGCCCTATAACATGATGGAAGTTACAAAACTCATCTGCCTGATACCAATCGAGTTTGGGTTGATCTTCAAGAAATGGCCTTGGTATAGGCCACATAATTAAATTAACTGCTACGAGATTTTGAAATATAACCTCAAAAATCTCTTCTAGTTTGCTAAAGACTATGTATTTATTGAATGCCCTTTGTGGAGGGACCCTTTGCAAAGTAGTTAGTGGATTAGGTGGAGCTAATTGCACGTTTGGAGTTGGCAAAGCTTGCACCATTTATACATGTCTAGATTCAGTCACTCCATTCCCTACCATGTTCTTGTTTTTATTAAACTCCTTAGGTTTCTCTATTATAACAATTTGAACAGGTGATTGGGTCTGATTAGATGTTTGACCCTGAGAATAAATTTTGACATGGCCTTTGGTAATAAGCGACTTCTTAATCTGCATACCCTTGTCTATAATTTCCTCGAATGTGTTTGTATAAGCGAGTCATAGATTATGCACCACCTTAGGGTGTAGATTTACATGCAAAAATATTGGCCAACTATTTATCTATAAAATTATGTTGAAAGCATCCAACTAATGCTCTCCATCATTGTAGATATGCTGTGAAGCTTTCCCCATCTCATCGTTTGGATTTGCATAAGTCGACCACAATTAAGTCATGCTCAATATTATAAGAGAAATGGTTGATAATTTTTTTAGATAAATCATTCCAATCTGCCACTGATCCCTTACGTAAATTGAAGATCTAGTCTAAAGCTTGTCTCACTAAACTTCATGGAAACAAGTGAAGCAAATAAACACTGCTATAAGCTATCTCTTGGCACAATACCAAAAATGATTGGATATGTTCATGAGGGTCACCCTTCCATTTGTATTTGTCAAATTTGGGTGCCTCAAAATGAGGTGGAAAGGGGACTTAGAGAATACTTAAGTCGAATGGATATGGACATATCTCATCAAACTTGTATTTTTTGACTCGATTTCTTATCTCCAATCTTAACATGATTTCTTTCATTTAATTCCACTCCTGCATGTTTGGTGTATTGGTATGTGGAATATAATTATGTTGGGGTGGTATGTGCCCCTATTACATTATTTTGTTAGGGATATAAATCCTATGATCTGAAAATTTATCTTGGTTTACTCCTTATGTTAAGTAAGTGAGCTGTTGATTCTTAGATTGATAAACATTCCCTGAAGTCTGCCACTATGAATTATAAGTGTTTTATTGATTTTGAGGAATCTGTGGTCGATTCACCAAATACGCACTGGTTGAGTAGAACTTGCCAAAGTGTTTTGAACAATACCCTCAATATGCATTGTATTTTTCATCCCTTGGTTCTATGAGGGAATAAGAGTCTCTTGGTGATTGAAAAATGTATGCTCCATGTCTGGTGAAGCATTTTGAAAAACCTCTTATGTTTTGTTTTATTCAATTGAGATGCCATGATCTATCATAGATGTGTTCTCAACTAGAGTATGTTGTGTTTGTTCTACTACATTCTCTTATTCTTTGGAAGCGTTGTTGTGTATTGAAGTGGCAGCCAAAAAGTTAGTCAAGTTCATGATAAGTGGGTCTATGTATCGTTGACTTATTTTCTTGATCTTGGTATCAAGGTCTTGATCATTGGGTGCTAACTCTATGAGTGCTTCCTTTTCTTTGCTATAAGAAACAACATTGAATTTTTCAATATGAGGGAGGGATTGTTTTTGCTATTGTTCTTCTACCTTAACCAATGTATGCAATTGTTACATAGGAAAATATGATGGCAATCTAGTGCCTTATTTAATCAACCATAGGAGGGCTTCATCTTTATATTCGAAGGATTGATACTCAAATTAGTCTTCTTCAGATCCTAGGTTTGTTGGGATATATTTAAACACCATCTAGTTATCTTATCCATCATAAAAATGCTCTTCCTTGTAACTAGGGCCATAAGAGACCCCACTACAAGTATACCTTTGCATCATGTTTATAAGATTGTTCCCTACATTTGCTAAGATGTGAAATGTGTTTTAAAAATGTTAAAAGATGTGTTTTAGATTTATTCAAATAAGTGACAAGGTAAGATGAGACTATAATAAAAGAAGTATCATAGTACCACATAATTAGAAGAAATGGTTAAAAAATTACTCAACTTTGTTGGGTTGAAATTGTGAAATTAGAAGAGGGTATGATAACTTTGAAACCTAAAGTTTAAGCTAACACCATAAACTTAGGTCAAAGATACATCAATACTGTAAAAGCTAGGTACAACTACGACAATTTGTGACTAGAAAATTATAAGAGGGGTTTTCTGATTAGGAAGATATCAATGCAAACTAAGAAGCTCAAAACATGAATTAACATAAGAAATCCTAAGTATAAAGCTAAAACCAAATGAGCAACATAATCTCACCACATTGTAATAGGATGTAGAATGGTCCAAGAACTTAGAGCTTGAGTGAATGCAATATAACCTAAGTCCATAATGATAATAAAAAGATGATGATTCTAGGTAATGGCCTTCAATCCAAATGGGAAATTGTACCCAAGTTAGCTCAAACCAAGTGCAAATGGTGAACTAATAACACCTTGGCCTAGAACCTAGAAAGGTGAGATTTCAAATTTAGATTAAAAATGAAGGACATTGAGATTTTGCAAAAATGGGCAAATGGTCTACACTCTATTGGGTAACATAACAACATTGTTTAGAAAAAATAAACACAATGTTCCAAATGATGACTTGAACAAGGCAAAAATTGATTTTGATTTGGTCAATGTAATGTTAGGGTGTGGAGCTAAAAGCTTCAACTATTGTAGACATGGAGGAGGTTGTTGAGTTCTAGGGAGATTGACGTCGGCAGATTATAGTGTAGAGGGAAATCGACATCGATAGGTGTGAACTGAAGACAACCAGCATCGGCAGGAGGTCGGTCGACGTCGATTACCTCTAGGCAGATAGGGACCGACGTCGGTCGCCTGTGTGTTCTAAAACTGTTCATTGCACAAACAGTTAGTTAGTTGAACTAAGTGTTTGTATGTAAAAGGCTAATTATAGTCTTGAGTTGCGTGTCTAATTATTGTAATTAAAAAAGTCTAATTATTGTATGCATGAGATCTATATAATAGACTCATGGGCTGTATTGTAAATGTGTGCTAGAAAGCCATTGAGCTTGTAGAGATAGCTAGAGTAGCTCCTCCTAGTTCCAAAGGGGTGATGAGTGTGTATGATCAGGGAGAGTTGCAGGTTGTACAAGTTCTACTAGGAGATCCACCGAGGTACTAGTTGAAGAATCATAAGGACTTGGTGAGGCAAGAACAAGGGTTCTTCAGGGTGTAGAGATATCTACATGGTGAGTATGGTCTGTTAGTGATTGCAGGTTGATTGCAGGAGTAGGGAGATCTACTTGGAGTATGATTATGTACTTGGTGTACTGGCAGCATTGTTACTGACTGGTTGGAGAGGTGAACACCAATTCTATTTGTGAGTTGTGTGTTGGGACCGAGAGAGAGAGAGGGAAGAAGTCCTTGAGGTGTGGCAAACCTTTGAGGTGGAAGAAAAAGTGGCATCTTCTTTATTGTATTTTCTTCTGAGTGATTATTAATACAATTGTGTATTGTCTCTCATATCTTGTGTTGTTTCATATTTCTAGTTACTTATCATTCTGGTATAATTCCATGTTTAGTTGCTAATACAAGAGGTAATCATATATATACTCTTATTGGGGAGAGTAGGATCCTGACAGTTGGTATCAGAGCAGGTTGAGCAGGTAGACCAGGTTGATACCAATCTTGACAGTTGGTGTCAGAGTCAGGTTGGGTTACTAACATGTGGTTTCAGATCTGGTTAGTGTTTGTTGATTACAGGGCACTCTCAGGGGTTTTAGATTGAGTGGGAGTATAGCAATGGCAGAAGAAAGTAAGATACGAATGGAGAAATTGAATAGCATGAATGGTCTGATTGATGAAAAGAAACAGCAGGGAAAAGAAGATTGTTGGTCGGTAGAAGATCAACGTGTAGAAGTAGATGTTGCAGGTGTTGTTTTACAGGATGCTCGTGATAAAGTAGAATCTTGGTTTACAGATCCTTTTGCCTCTTTCCATGTAGCCTGAAATAGAGCATCTTTTCATGGGTATGTCTTTGGAGACTTTGGAGAGATTTATTCAGGAGCTGGTGAGCCTTGTCAGATTGTTGGCAAAGGGGAAGTGAAGCTGAAATTGCAGACGGATAACACACAGGTGTTGAATGAGGTTATGCAGGTACCAGTCTTGGAGATGAGTCTAATTTCTTCAGAAAAGTTAGGTGATGAGAAATGCACAGTAACTCTCACATCGGATGCACTTAAATTAGACGGTGGTAAGAAAGTAGGTATTCTTTATCTATCTACTTATATTACTAATTTACCTTCTGTTGCAGAGATGTGGCTTTGTAGGCTTGGTTACATATGTAAGAAGGGAATACATGTTCTGAAGCGGAAGACAGATGTCTTTGATAAACTTAAGAACTGAAAAGCCTTGGTGTTCATGGAGGAGATGACGGACAGAGATCAGCTGTGGGGACTGAATTATTCTGAGCAGGGCTGTGTTGATATGAAGAAGGGTTTGACCTAAAAAGAGCTTGCGGGTAAAAAGTCATCACTCACAGGCGAACACAGGTACCAGCGTCGGTCAGGAGGAATCGACGTTGAATAGATAGGCACCGACATTGGTCATGTGTAGATCAACAGAGTCGGTGGTGTCAAGAAGCAGGAGCTAACGTCGGTCATACAAGAACTAACATCGACAGAGGGTACACCGGCGTCGGTCAGGAAACTGACGTCGGTAGAAAGGGTCAGTCGCAGGGAATTGACGTCGGTCAGGTGTAGATTGGGAGATGGCCGAGATTGGTCACTGAAACGGATATTAGGCGGACAACGAGCTGTCAAGGAGTCTCAAATGCCCATATGGAGGACTGAAAGGGTAAGTGGACCTTATATTCGTTGTTCACCTTCTTACTTGTTGCTTACTGATGGTCAAGAACCAGGAAGATGTGAAGAGGCAATGCAGGTAGAATCCAAAAACAGTGGGAGCTTGGCATGGATGAAGAGTGTGAGTCCTTGGAGAAAAAGCAAACAAGAGTTTGTTGGTGGAGTTGTCAGCTAGAAGAAAGCACTGAGAGACGGATGGATTCCCAAGTTAAAGAAGAGAGTGGATGGATACATGAGATAGAAGGCCAAGGTATATGGTCTTGAGGAAGCTGTAGGACAGTAGTACAGGTTTTGACAGGTGGATGACAAAGCAGGGCTTTAGTCAATGTCAGTGTAACTATTGTGTTTGTCTTTACCAGGTTGGATGATGATTGCAACATTATCTTGTTACTGTATGTGGATGGTATACTAGTTATAGGTTCAGACATACAGGGTTTCTTTCTGAGCTAAAGGTAAAGTTAGTTCAGAGGTATGTCATGGAGAATTTGGGAGCGGCGAAATTCTTTGGCATGAGAGACATGGAGATTTTTTGTCTCCAGTGGGAGCTGATGTGAAGAAGGTGTTGGCGGGGTTCAATATGCAGAATCAAAAAGCACACCAAGGGCTGGATAGTTCAAGCTTTGCTTAGAGCAGTGTTTGAAATCACATGAGGTCTGGTGTAGGGCCTGAGTTTTCCCAAGCAGTGGGAGTTGTCAGAGAGTTTGGAGCCAATTCAGGGAAGGTAGATTCTTAGGTATTTTTGAGAGGGACCAACAGCAGGTTAACATGTTATGCAGGGTCAAGGTCTTCACTACATGGGTTTGTAGGTTCGGATGTGGCAGGTTACTTGGATGACAGGAAAGGCATCATAGGGTGTGTGGTGGGTGGTCTTCAAGATGGAGCTTGAAGAGGGATACAAGCCAAAAAACAAATTAGATGGTGTATAGATATAGGTACAGTTGCAACTATTTATCTCCAAGTGAGAGATTGTTAGGGTGTGGAGCTAAAAGCTTCAACTGTTGCAGACTTGGAGGAGGTTGCTGAGTTCCAGGGAGACCGATGTCAGCAGATTATAGTGTAGAGGGAAACCGACATCGTTAGGTGTGAACTGAAGACAACCGGCATCAGCAGGAGGTCGGCCGACGTCAGTCACCTCCAGGCAGACAGGGACCGACATCGATCGCTTGTGTGTTCCAGAACTGTTCATTGCACGAATAGTTAGTTAGTTGAACTGAGTGTTTGCATGTAAAAAGCTAATTATAGTCTTGAGTTGCGTGTCTAATTATTGTAATTAAAAAAGTCTAATTATTGTATGCATGAGATCTATATAATAGACTCATGGGCTGTATTGTAAATGTGTGCTAGAAAGCCATTGAGCTTGTAGAGATAGAGCTAGAGTAGCTCCTCCTAGTTCCAAAGGGGTGCTGAGTGTGTATGATCAAGGAGAGTTGCAAGTTGTGAAAGTTATACTAGAAGATCCACCAGGGTACTGGTTGAAGAATCATAAGGACTTGGTGAGGTAAGGACAAGGGTTCTTCAGGGTGTAGAGATATCTACATGGTGAGTATGGTCTGTTAGTGATTGCAGGTTGATTGCAGGAGCAGGGAGATCTACTTGGAGTACGGTTGTGTACTTGGTGTACTGCCAGCGGTGTTACTGACTAGTTGGAGAGGTGAACATCAATTCTATTTGTGAGTTGTGTGTTGGGACGGAGAGAGAGAGGGAAGAAGTCCTTGAGGTGTGGCAAACCTTTGAGGTGGAAGAAGAAGTGGCATCTTCTTTATTGTATTTTCTTCTGAGTGATTATTAATACAATTGTGTATTGTCTCTCATATCTTGTGTTGTTTCATATTTCTAGTTACTTATCATTCTGGTATAATTCTGTGTTTAGTTGCTAATACAAGAGGTAATCATATATATACTCTTATTGGGGAGAGTAGGATCCTGACATGTAATGCCTCCTTATTCAAATAGAATGGTGTATTAAAAAAATGTTTGGTGTTTATGACATGTTTTAGTTTTCAAATAGTTTTAGACTTAAAAAAAACAAATAAGTAAAGGAAAAAATGACAAAATACACCTAAGTGTAACATTCAAAGTCTTAAAACTAATAAGGTTGCATGATACTGTCGAATTCCATCTATATACATGCTCTTGAGAGGATTTTAAGTGTTAATCCAAAAACAAAAGCACAAGAATAAGTAGGATTTTTACAACCCCCCTTTTCTCAAGAGATTATATAATGACATGAAACTTTGAGCTACTCGCCCTGCATCAATAATATGTTCGTGATAAGTGGGGTTATTCTAAAACTAAAATTTTATGCATTTTTAAATGGTCCCAAGTGTGGATAACACAAGATATGCTCATGTCATTTAGATATGCATCAACCAACTTGTTGTGAAAAGGTCTTATCCTTTTCATAACCATTACATTCATTACTTTCTCAGTGTAGTACGATGTCCTAGTTGCCCCTATAGTTTGAGGTAATGTCTTATTAATGAAGTTTGTTTAACCACTCAAAAAAATATCCCAATAAGTTAACCTCAATTTATAACCCCACCATGGAGTGGGGTTGAAATGATACCAAGAGATGAATTCCTAGGTCAATGCTTCCCTAAAAAACCTATGAGAAGGATATGAACTCTCACTCACAAGCCCAATTACATAAAAATAAAAGCCAAGTGAAAAGACTTTAAGGTCACGTTTGGATCACCTAATTTATACGGATTTAGGAAGGGCCTCAACAACATTATTTTCAAGATTTTTGAATGAAAATAAACCAAGACAAATAAAGAGCACTTTTGGTCACCCACTTTCCGTAAAGGGGATGGAGGGAGAGCATACACACATCAATCATTTTGTAAAAGTAAACAACTTTGAAAGATCAATCATGAAATAAATACTCTTAAGAGTATGTAGTCTAAGTGTGAGTGTTTATTTCAATGCACCAAAGTGAGATGTTTATGAAATTTGGCCCCTTGTCCTTATTTGAAAAACTTTACAAAAACTTTCACAAACAACCAAACATAAAAAACAACTAAACTCTTTTTAGGCACCAAATAAAATGTTCAAGATTTCAACCACTTTCAAACTTGTGCCTTTTTACAACTTGTGACATGACAATTTTTAGAGGGTTTATGCCTACTTAGAAACCCAATTATAAACTAGAAAATAAGATTTCAAAAGCAATATCTTGAATCTCTGTTTGTTTGTCTCAAAAACCGACGTTGGTACACACAAGGACCGATATTGGTTCACAAAAATTGGTGTCGATTGGTTCACTGACGGGTCGATGTCAATCGACATAAATCAACATTAGTTTTTGCAAAAACATAGGAAATAAAACATAATTTTTCACAAAAAAGTTTTTTAGCAAAATAAACATGAACACCCAAACATCCTGTGAATCATTAAAAAAAATTCAAATAGAGAACACACAAGTTTCAAAACACATAATACAAACTCAAAACATTCAAGAAAAACCCATTAATCATGTTTTATTTCATGTTCTTCCCTTCACATAGGAATCAATTCCAATTTTAGGGGATCAAGATTTGTTAAATAGAATCGACATCAGTCTCTATGTAAATTATGTGTCACTTAAAAACTAAACTATGTGAAAAGTGAAGACAAAAATCGATTTTTAAAGACTTTTAAGCATTCATTAGAAGATCTAAGAGTTTCATATTAGTCTCCTTGCTTGTATAGGATGCATGGTTCCACTGAGCATGCAAAAATGTAGATTAAGAATCCAAAGCAAGTTAGTTTATGCATTAGTAGAGAAAAACTCAAATAAGCATAAAGGACATAACGTACTAAGCCTACTCCCTCATAAGGTTTTGCAAATGAATTATAAGAGCTATTGAAAGAAGGAATACTACCATCAAACCTTCCCAAGAGTGTCCCTCCTCCAAGAGTGGCTAATTAGCATGATTTTCCCCTAATTTGGTGTTCTAAGTCTTTATCAATGATAAGTGGCTTGATCTTCTATCATCCCTCAATCCACCAATGGCTTAGGCTCATGAATTTGATCAATGTGTGCAAATAATTGAAGCTTTTCTATTGAAATTTTTGCATAATAAGTTTACATGAATGGAGCTTAAAAATGGTGGTCTTGGTCCTCTTATTTATAGATTTTTGGAAATGATCAGAATCAACCATGACCATCCATCTTGAGATCAAGATGTGTGGTCATGAATCAATTTAATTTTAGAGGCTCAATCCATAAATATTCCTACTAATATTTGGAAGAATGGGGCATTACTGAGGCATAGGAGGGCTTAACCCTGACATTTGTTCCATTAATGATTTATGGATACCACCCCATTGATTATGTCATAGGGTGATGTAGAATTGAACAATGAATTTCCAATTAATAGATTTTCAATAACTTCCATGGATTTTTCACTTAAGTTATTGATTTGGTTTAATTTGCTTAAGTCGGTTTAATTAATTTTTTGTAATTCTTTGGAAATTGGTTGGTCACTTAATCAAATTGGTTAAAATGTCAATTTATTGAGTCATAATTTTATCAGAGGATAATTAGAAGAAGGTGTGAGTTGTGTATGAAATAATTCTTCATTTAGAGCATTGTGAACACAAAATAATACATGCACATAGTGTGTGCTTCCAAATTAGAAGAATTCAATGGTCCAAAGCATCATTTTGTGTGATTGTAATTTGACTCAAAGTGATTTGAGAAAAGATAATTATCACATAAATACATTACCTCATTCAGGGATACATTAGCCTAAATCGGCACTTGGATGTGATGAGCTCAAACCATTTAATGTATTTTATTGATTTTGGCCCAGATTGTGTGTTGTTACATAATGTTGCTTATATTGACAATTTTAGTATAACAGTGATAGGAATTGGATGTCTAAACAATCTACTATCAACTTGGCCTATAAATTTGAACTCTACAACCTCAATACATTCCTCCAAAATAACTAAAACTTCATGGCAGTCTTAAAATAGATATTGGTTTTCCAATCCACTTTGAGGAAACCTTGACTTTTCCTCTAAGGCATTATTCAGCTAAACCAATGACAAAACCATAAAACAAATCCATTGGTTTTGGGTCTCAAGTTATTTATTTTGATGTCTTTGATTTGTTTTTTAGTTTTGTGAGCTTGTGGTATTATTTTTTAAAACCAGTTTTAGATTTTAATATTTATTTTATATTGCTTTAGTTGTAGTTTTTAAGTTTTTTAATGTCCCATGGGTTTATGGCTCAATTCTTGGTTTTAGATCATTTACTAGCAGTTGCCTCAAAGGTGTAAAGAGAGCCATATGAGTCATATACTTTTTTTTGCAATTATATCTGGAATGTATTGATATATAATATATCAAATATATATAAATATTATCTTATATAATACATATAAATATTATGAATCGTAATCACACCACAATTGTTGAGTTATTCACGCAACACCTATTGACTTTTTTCACCTGACCTGGCACTAACTTTGCCATCCACAATTGCTATGATGTCAACCCCACAACTTTGCTAATCAAAAACCTGTGTAATTAGACAAGGTTCAAATCAACAATCAAAGAAAAGTAATGTAATAAATAGCTATTGAGCTGCCACACAAATAGTTATTGAGTTGTTTTCACCTACCGAGCAATAGAAAGAAACTCAATGATTGCCTTTACATGCTTTGCTCTATAGTCCCAAAAATATATTATAATATCAATCAATGAATTTTCTAGAACCTCTTGACTTATGATTCTCTTTTTAGGTTCTAGTAATTTCTAGGAAGCCTAATTTTGAGACCCATGTAAAGTCATACCTACCACTTGTCATCCTGGATGATAAGAAGTAACTGTTTCTTCTTCAAGAGAAATTTTCACCTTGTATATATAATATCTCTTCGACAACTCGAGATATTGTCAATCTAGTGATCCTTCTACAAAAGTAGTTATGGTTGTAGTAAGGTTAATTGACTAGTAGTATAAGGTAAAAAATATATTAATTAAAACCCTAACATTTGAAATTTTATTGTTTGTCTCTTTCTAATGTGATTTTTATTATCCTTTCATGGATACTTGATGATGAAGTCAAGAATGTTTTGAACTCCATGTTTCTCATAAGTATATTTTATTGAGATATTGTTGATTTAGTGATCCTTCTCTAGAAATAGTTATGGTTATAGTAAGGTTAGTTGACTAGTAGTAGGAAGTCAAAAATATATTCATCGAAACCTTAATATTTTAAATTTTATTGATTGTCTCTTTATAATGTGATTTTTATTATCCTTGCTTGGTTTCTTAATGATGAAGTCAAGCATTTTTTGAACTCCCTATTTCTCATATGTATATTTTACTCATTGGATGCATGTTTTACTTTTATTATATTTTTGTATAGGTAGAAAATAAATTGTCTTATATAGTTGAAGTCTAAATGGTATAAAATGTTCAGAGTTGGATCTCAAGACAAAGACAATTTCAATGATGTGTTTCAGGCCATATCATGATAGATAACCTATGGGACCTACTAATATTTATGCATATTCAGTTCAAAAATTTAATTTTCTACCAATTTATCGAGGTCATGATTCATTAAAAATCAAAGTTATAGAAAAACTATTCAATGGGATATCAAAGAAACCTTTGATCATATAACATAAAAATTAAACCAAGAGACTAAAAACTTGTAATTGTAAGACTGACATCCTTACAAAAATATTGCAATAAGATTAACATCAAAAGATCTAAAACTACCTAGCATAATGTGCCACCCTAGTTACACTCTACTTTGATGGTTCAAAGTTCAAACATTATGGAAAATTGAACCTGGATTTTCATTTAAGTTATTTAGTGTCTCCACACTAATTACCTGAGGCTTCTGAAATTATCTACAACTTTTCTCCCTTATCTAGTTTATACTTTGGTTAAGGAATGATCAAGCTCTATAAAGCTTTGCTCTAGCTACTTCACTCAGTCTTCAAGGGATTCAAGCTTGGTTTTCTTTATTTCCTTAATGTCCACATCTTTACATTGTGATATTTTTTGCATAGATAGATTTAATTTGCTTAGCTACCCATTGAACCCAACAAATAAATTTTCATCCCTAAATTTACTTGCTAATTTTTTTATCGTGGTCCTCCTAAATCCCACCGATCAAATAAAAAATATTAAAAATTGATGCCCAAATGCCACACAATAAATATATATTGAGTTATGCATTACATTATAGGTAATGGAGGTGGTTCTCTGAACACCTAGTGAGTTGCCTAGCCTAATACGATGGAACTAGTAAACTTACCAACTAAGAGGGTTTTTAAAAACTATCGAGGATGTCAAAACTGACAATCTGTAAAACCACAATTTGTAAAACTATCCTCTAACTCCTCATGGAAGTGTTAGAATGGGTAAAATGACATATTATTTTAGTTCATCTCATATGAGATGAATCTAAGGGCTTCACCCCACCATATAAGCCTCTGACTAATTATGCACTTAGGTAGTATTTAGGTTTAGTGGTATTAGGTTTGACTTCATTTTTATTGAATAATTTTTAGGTATAGAGTTTTGAATTAGTTTATTTTTATTTTATATTTTATATATAAAGTTTAGCTTTTTTAAAATAAAATTCAATTTTTTTAGATCTTCTATTATTTAAGGTTTGAGTCTTTTATTTGAAGTTTATTTAGGTATGCAAATTTATTATAAAGTTTAGTGTTAAGATTTATAATTTATAATTTGTGTCTAGTGTCCAGTGTCATTTTTTTAATAAGTGGTTATATATAATTTACCAAGTGTTAATTAGTAGTCTTTTGTATGTCCTTAGTCCTTAGTCATCTTTTGGTGGATGCCATCAAATAAGCCCATGATTAAAGAAAATTTCAAATAAAACATGAATGATGGTTAATATATAATGTAGTGGATGCATTATAGAGCGAACCCAACATCCATATTATGGGGAGGGGGTAAATATAGAGTTGTATAGTTCCATGTTTCGTATCCCCATGTTCACACTAAAAGGGAAATGTTAGGAATAATCTTTTAGTGCTCACATTATTAGCTTATATTAATGTGTGCAAAATAAAAAAAGTGAGTTGCATCTCATGAGTGATTGAGACAATAAAGGTTTAAATACCAACTCATGTAGATAGGATTGTGAGAGAGAATAAATGAGTGATGTTAGATAGGATAGAATGAGAGTTTTGTGGGATAAGATATAAGACTTGACTCCTACTTTATAGGATGAAGCATTTGTATAAATAGCTCTCAATTGTTTGAATAAAATTAATTGTATTATGATTGACAAAAACATTGTATTGTGCACATTTTTTGAGATTTGGTTCTTCACCATTATGGGGTAATTCCTATCAAAATATAAATTAACTTGAAGCTCAACATTAGATTCAAGGAGTGTGCAGATGATGTTATTCACCTATGAGGGTATTTTTAGATATCTTGACAAAATATAGATAATTATTTTACTTGATATTGATCACTTCATTAAGCTCATTTGTATCAAGGTGTGTTTATTTCTCATTATCATATTCCTCATCAGTACTATCATTATCATTTTCAATGTAAATTTCATTTTCAACATGACTTGCCATTGCAGAAGAAACCAAATAGAGATCCATATATTAAAAAAGAGTACCACTTAATCTATAACTACACCTTAGAGGAATATAATATGATTCAAAGTAACATAATGAATAAAGCAAAAAAAGTGAAAATAAAAAATGAAAAAATTATATGTATACGATACAACAAAATTCAACTCAAGGTCAAAAGAAAGAACCTCTGAGTCGGTATTTATCCGAGGCAACAAAACAATTTTTTTAGTGTAGGATTACTTCAAGGTCAAAAAAGTTGAATTTTTATGTTAAAGATTACATTATAGGTTAAGGCTTGTATTATTTTAGTGTCAATAATTTACATTAGTAAACTAAAACTTTAGGATACAAATTAGCAATCAACAAGTAGTGTTCAAAATGAAATGTGGGTTCATGAACATGTTTACACTAGAATTAATTTAAATAAATAATTAGATCTAATAAAAAATTTAAAATATTAAAATGTGAATTAGGAGGTTAAATAATATGAAATATAGTAAATAAAAATATATATAATTTACAAAAGTTATAAATTGCTAAAAATAGAATTAAGGTTAGGGTTAGAGAGATGTCCTTACAAACTACTTTATTTCAAGCTATGTTATCCACTCACTGACTGTGATTATATTTAATTATTTTTAAGAATATGTAAACAAAAATTTAATTAAAAACAATGAATTGTTTTATTTTGGGATAAGGATGTAGAAGGTAGATAAGGTCATAGTGTGTTGATGTCTGCTACTATGACTTTGTCTAAATAGACTGTCCACTAGATCTAAAAATTTAAGATTGTTCACCGATATTTGTATATTGTTTAATTTTGTATAAAGCCTTTTTGGATGTACATATGACATAAAAATAAAAACCCTAGCCTACACAAGTACATAAAACAAGATTAAATGCAAGAGGAAGAAAAAAGTGGAGAAGTGGGATATGGATGAACTATCCATAGAGAACCCCTTAGTAATTGACTGTTGTCTACATAGTCCAAGTGGACCTTAGGTTGATTTAGTTATCCTTTTAGGGGAGATTATATGAATGCAATTGGTAAAATTTTATTAGAATGCTTGACAAATGATGCCCTTAATCTATGTTAAAATAATGTTAGAGTTGGCTAAGGATTATTTTATTTTAACAAAACTACAATATCAATACTTACACAGAAGATATGTGGTTTTTGTTAGTGAGAGCTAATGAGAGAACCAAGGGTTTCGAGTGTGAGCCTTGATGTGATTTTATAGGTGAATAATTTGAATGTTTTTGATAACTGACTCATTGGTTTTCACAAGAGAGTCATTATGAAATGTGTCATTTATAAAAGATGACTGTTAGAGTAATGTGGATAAAGATACACTATAATATAAGGATGAAATTCATTCTTGTATTATAGTGTGCTCTTATTTATAAGGGATAAAGACTTTTGAAAAAAAAGTAACAGTGAAGTATATGTTGAATAGGGATGAATATTTATAGAACAAGGAAGTCTTAGAGATATGCATAATAATTGTGAGAATTTGAAGGCTTCCTTAGAGATTATGGGTTATTGAAATAACGGATTGACAAAGCAAGGTAAAGGTGTCGAGGACAAGCATTCTCAAGCATTTATTGATGAAAATTTAGTGTCTATAAAAATGTAAGAGAGAGATGTTAGCAAGGTATTTTCAAAAAGTATATACTCAATAATATTGGAGTTATAAAGTGGCAACCCATATAAATACTGTAACCTATAGATAAGATGCCCCCAACCTAGCATAGAAAGTGGGTAGAGGTAGATCCAACATATTAATTCATGTGAAATTATGTCTTATATAACACTCATAAATACCAATGAAATGCATATGTAATAGGAAAAGATTACACTCTCTACCAATAATGAGATAAATAACATATGCCAATTATGTTCAATATATATCTATTCATGTTCACATACTGATTTTAGTTTTTTTAAATATTTTGAATGTTTTTGTATTTTTTTAAATATTTTATTTTTTGTACTTTTTTGAATTTTATAAATTATAAAAAAAAGAGTAACAGTGGGTTCAAAAGTAGAAGAAAGGGAAGAAATTTGAAGAAATTTGTAAACTTTGTTGCTATAAAATATGTATTGAATATGCTGGCATGGCTATGTATGAGAAATATGCCTCCACTGTATATGTGAATGTAACTAAAAACCATGTGGGATATAAGATATAAATTTAGAGGAGTGATTGTACATCCTTATCTCATTGAATTTACACTCATCAAAGTGTGTGACACACATGTATGAGAAAAATGACACACAAAAAGAAATATTTCACATGAATAAGTAGTGTTATATATACTGGAACTAAGAGTAATATATAAAAAATAGATGTATTAAGGTTCTAATTGCTCAAATTTTGATTTGGATGTGTAAAAATACTATTAGATAGAATCGATTGACTAGTTTATGACAATATAGATAGTCGATCTTGATTATAATTTGTCGATACTATCTAAAATGGAAAAATGTTGTTTTTTATACCCAGATTGTGAAAAAAATAAGATAAATGCAAAAAGTTGGTAAAGTAGGTCATTGTGTTGGATTATTCAAATATGGAAAGTGAAAAGAAGAGCCAAGATGCTAGAAATTCATGAAGATCCAAGAATTAGAAGATTGATCAAATCAATCGCATGTGTAAGAAGTGGAAGAATAACATGTTGAAGTAATCAGGAAGTAAGTACAATCAATTTTTATTTTTTTCAATTATTTAAATAACTTTTAATTTTTATAATTTTCACTTGTAATCAAGGGTAATTTAGTAACTCATCCTCATCAAGGTTAAAATGCTTAAAGTTATACAAGTACATATAATATTCTTATTTGCCTTCAGAATGTGCATATTCGATTATATCTATGATATTTGAAGAGATTACATCAACATGTTCATTACTACCATCATGTGGTATGTGAATTATTCATCCTTCATGTGAAAAAATGATGCACTATTTATCAGTATCCATGGTAGCTTGGATTCGATGTAACCACAACTATCCCAATGTAAATGGAACTTGTTATGCATGAGACATAACCCATATCTTTGTATTGAATTTTTTTAATCCATAAGCTATTGGGTATATGATACATCCAAGAGTTTCCTCCAAATTTACACTATGATGTAGTTCATTGATATTATAACCTATTTTATATAATCTTATAACATTACAAATAGTTTCCCATTTAGTAGCATCAATGGGATTATGTTTTTAATATTCTCCTTCCATTCATATTGTAATGGTTAAATTCTATTTTTGAGGATGGTTTTTTTATGTCATATATATAGATGATGTATTCATCTATATATGATACATCTAAGAGTTTCCTCCAAATTTACACTATGATGTAGTTCACTGATATCATAACCCATTTTCTATAATCTTATAACATTACAAATAGTTTCCCATTTAGTAGTATCAATGGGATTATGTTTTTAATATTCTCCTTCCATTCATACAGTAATGGTTAAATTCTATTTTTGAGTATGTTTTTTGAACCCCTAAAATAAGAGATATATGCTTATTCTATGTTAATTTGATAATGCCTTCATGATTTTATTTCCAAATTTTATTTTGTAGTATTATACAATAAGCATAAATTGGTTTACTTGCTTTATGAAAAAGACGTGAATCTAATCGATGTCTAGTGGTAACAAATGTAATAAGCTTGTTATCCAATAATATTTATAAAATTATTATGGGTGTATGTTGGTGTTGTATTATTTGTAAGAGTGGTGAAACATTTGCACTGGATGTTTCCACATTAATCATTGAATTTGTCAAAAATGCCATGTGATATCTACTATTATAATAATCGTTCACATTATCATCTTTAGGCATACCTAAAATATACTTGCCCTTTGAATCTGGTTGAACTTTTAGGATTAATTTCAAATCATCATAATATACCCCTTGAGTAATGGGTGTGAATAAAGTATTAGATAAATACTCATCTAAGAGGTTTAATGTATGATCCACATCCCTTCTCAGGGATACGCCTCCTCACTGAGGCGATCATCGCAAGCCACGTGTCCGATCGAGAATTGCCTTGAGTGCTTCATGGCTGGCCATATAGGGATCTAGAAGAGGACCCAGATCACTCTAGAGCTTTTGGTGTGAAGGCCAGTCCTTCTATTGGTATGAGAGCTAGGTCTCGAGGTCGAGACCCGTAGAAGCTGGTGGGCATGATCCACATCCCTTCTCAGGGATATGTCTCCCCGCTAAGGTGATCATCACACACCATGTGTCTGATTGGGAATCACCTCGAGTGCTTCGTGGCTGGCCATATAGGGATTTGGATACAAATAGAAGGACTCAACCTCGAGACCTAGCTCCCGTGAATCTTGACCTTGAGACCTAGCTCTGATACCAATAGAAGGACTGGCCATCACACCAAAAGCTCTAGAGTGATTTGGGTCCTCTTCCAAATCCCTATATGGCCAGCCACGAAGCACTCGAGGTGATTCTCAGTCAGACACGTGGCATGCAATGATTACCTTAGTAGGGAGATGTATCCTTGAGAAGGGATGTGGATCATGCCCAGTAGCTTTTGTAGGTCTCAACCTCGAGACCTCACTCTGATACCTATAGAAGGACTGGCCGTCACACCAAAAGCTTTGGAGTGGTCTGGGTCCTCTTTTAGATCCTTATATGGCTAGCCACAAAGCACTCAAGGTGATTCTCAGTCAGACACGTGGTGTGCGATGATCACCTCAGCAGGGAGACATATCCCTGAGAAGGGATGTGGATCATGCCCACCATCTTCTGTAGGTCTTGATCTCAAGACCTAACTCTGATACTAATAGAAGGACTAGCCGTCACACCAAAAACTTCAGAGTGATCTGGGTCCTCTTTTAGATCCCTATATGGCCAACCACGAAGCACTCGAGGTGATTCCCAATCAAACACGTGGTGTGCGATGATCACCTCAGTGGGGAGACATATCCCTGAGAAGGGACGTGGATCATGCCCACCAGCTTCCACAGGTCTTGACCTCAAGACCTAGCTCTGATACCAATAGAAGGATAGACCATTACACCAAAAGCTCCAGAGTGATTTGGGTCCTATTTTAGATCCCTATATGGCCATCCATGAAGCACTCAAGGTGATTCCTAGTCAGACACATGGCGTGTGATGATTGCCTCAGTGGGGAGACGTATCTTTGATAAGGGATGTGGATCATGCCCACCAGCGTCTGTGGGTCTCGACCTCAAGACCTCGCTCTGATACCAATAGAAGGACTGGCCATCAAACCAAAAGCTTCAGAGTGATTTGGGTCCTCTTCTAGATCCCTATATGGCTAGCCATGAAGCACTCGAGGTGATTCCTGGTTGGACATGTTGCATGTGATGATCACCTCAGCGTGGAGATGTATCCCTGAGAAGGGATGTGGATCAATGTAAGTTGTGGAGTTGATCATATGTTATATTAACCATTTTGTCTTTGGCATCATCGCTATCATAGTAATCTGAAACCTTCCCATCTTGTACCTCTAAATTTACTAGTAAAGTAATTTTGTTGATTCAAACTATCTTGATGTTCTTTCTGTATAGTTTTTTGTTCAACTTGTGCCTTATTTTTCTTGTTCTATTTGGTTATTTTTTTGTCCCTTTTGTAACATGTCCCTTTCAAGTTATTCCATTTGTAACATTTTAATTTTTGACTGTTTCTTTTTTAATTTTTATTTATGCAAAATTGATTATTCTTGTAATTTTTCACATTCTATTTGTACATTTGCTTGTGCTATTTTAAATTATTCAAGTTAGTTTTGTGTCTGATGTAATTCTTGTTAATTTATTTGTAAATTCTCTTGTTCTACTTGATTTTTATAAGTGCTTGACTTTATAATTTTATATGTGTAATTTTGATCCTAAGTAATGACTTAAGAAGGAGGGATGATAGATAAATCACCTAAGTTTAATTGAGATGCTTTGATTTTATAATATCTAAAAGGGTTATCATCTATAATAAATACATATGAATGTCCTTCATGCATGAACTTAAGGCACCTGTGTAATTTATATGGTATTACTGACATCATATGTATCTAAGGTCGACCCAAATGTAAATTATAATGTATATTATTGGGAATAACATGAAATAAAGTAAACACTATTTTAAGTCACAATGTTACATATAAAAATATAATTATAAGTAATTATCATGAAGAATCATCGAATAATTTGATAGTTTGATGTGTTTTTTGGATAATTTAATTATTAATACCCAATTTTTGTAAGAAAGGACTACTAAAAAATGTTTAGTCTAGAACCAACACCAATTAATACTCATTTATTCCTTTGTTTTGCATTGTAACTTGAATAAATAGTGGAAGATTTTGTGCAATTTCATGTTGTGTTGGAAATTCTTCTTCCTCAAAAGTGATAATATTTTTAGTATCCTTAAAGGTACTAATTATGGAAGCAAGAGTGGAAAGTTATGTATTACTATAAATAGCATTATCTCACAATACAACATATAAATAATATTTATAGACCGATCAACTCTTTAGTAACTCTAAACTAGAAATTTTAACATGGGTATTTTTTAGTTGATCCATGACATCATACCCTTTAGGTTGATTTAATTGCATCATGGGAGGTGGAGGGGGTTGAGGAGGAACGTGTTGTCTTCATCCATAAATTGGTTTCCTACTTCTTCAGTTATTAACAACACGTGTCATTAAATCTAATATAAGTCATGGGTGAATAATAGGAGTAGATGGTAGCTTTTACAACCTTGAGGTCTAAGAGGAGGATACATGAAAGGAATCACACATGCTATTTGTTGTCTAATAGTAATTGGTAAAATCTATGATTGAATGTTGAAACAAAATGAATTGAGTATTACTTAATGTTGTAGTGTAAGCCATATAACATCCTGAATGTATAACTTTTCTTATTCACTTGTCATACTTAACTTTAATTTTTTTACATTGATGGTGTTTGTGTCTTAGCATGTGATTTGATTCATTTTATTCTATGAGTGTTAATGATATTAATTATTAGGGGAAGATAACATGTGATGAAAAATAATAAAGCTTGAATAAAAAAATAGTCATCCGATATACCAATATATTATTTGAAAATAAAAATAAAAATAACAAAGAATTTAAATTTACATTCTAGAAAGAAAATTTTGTGTATAGATATTAGTAAATTCCCTTGAAATTAAAGGTCAAAATAAAGTGATTTCAGTATTATATATCAAATTCAAGGTCAAAATAAATTACTTTCAGTGTCAACTATTAAATCTAAGGTAAACAATAAGTTCTTTTAGTGTCAAATATTAGATATAGGGTAAAAAAATCTTTTAGTATAAGATGCTTAGTTTACATATACCCCAAGATAATTTTTTTGAATCAATGCTCGAATAAAATGTGAGGGTTCACCAATACGTTTTATCAAAATTTATAACTACTAGATGATTAATGCCAATTAAGATAAAATGAACAAAAAGATAGTGAATGTTGTAAAAGTACATATACATAGAAAAATGAAAGTAATTTACTTAAATGGATGAAACATGAATGAATAAAAGGAAGCTAACTAAGAACAACTAAGAGTAATTAGTTATTATATGCCTTATAATTATTGACCATTTTTTGCCCAACAGGCCAAAAATCGGTGCCCTTCTGTCCTTGCTATTCTAGGCCATTTTATTTTCTGATTTTGCATGAATCTGTCTAAATCTACAGACTCTGTAGAATTTCTATGAACTTTGTAGGTCTAAATCTATGAACTCTGTAGGTTTTGGATTTCTATGGACTCTGCAGGTTAGTCTTTGGCGCATGAAGGATCATTTTAGAGAGTTTTGGGTTTTACAAGGCTTCTTCGGGCTCTGGTCTGAAGAAAATGAAGAAGGTTGGCATCATTGAACCATTGAACCCAGTTCAATGCCTGGTTCAATCGGCAGTTCAATCACTCCATTTCCAAGCTTGGTTCATCGCTTCAAGTTCATCACTTCAATTTCTAGGCTTGGTTCAATGCCTTTGGTTCAAGCGGCTTTGGTTCAACACAAAGTTTATCAGAAAAGTTTAAGGCCTTGGTTCAGTGATTAAAGTTCAAAGCATTTTGGTTCATCGGTGTGCAAATTTGAACCATTGAACCGGTTCAAAGGTTGGTTCAATGGCGTTGGTTCAACCACTCAGTCCGGCAGCATCAGTTCAAGCAGCTTCCAGTTTGATTGGACGCTTCAATGCCAAAGTTCAATGGGCTTAGCGTGCTTTATTAAAATGGTTCAACGGATTGGTTCAATCTTTTGGTTCAATGCTTTGGTTCAAATGCTTCAATTCAATGAATCGGTTCAAAGGCTTGGTTTAACGAGCTCGGCACGTAGTGATTGAACCGTTGAACCGATTGAACTGTTGAACCAATTTTGGTTCAATAGGTTGGTTCAAGGGTGTGCCCTATAGCTGAAGGGCAGTTCAAGATCCAAAAGCCCTTGCAAAGGGCAGAGAGTTTTAAAGAGCCCAAAGAAAAGGACAAAGAGCAGCCAATTCCTGTAGATTTTTGTCCACGAGAAAAAAGCCCAAAACAAAAGCCTGCAAAGCAGAAAAGCCAAAAAAAAGACCCAATGACTTTTGCTGAGGACGATGATGTCTTGAAAGCTATCAAATTTAAGTAGATGAACTAGCCGTTGGGTGATGACTGTGTGAATGTCAAATTTAACACAATGAAATATCTGTTTGTTTTGAACTGTTTGAGCACCAAGCAGAAAGGAACCCAAAGAATGCAGTGACCCACCAGAAGATCACCCCCGAGGGTTGAAAGAGTAGAAATGACAAAGCTTTCAAGTGGTGAAGGGAAGGTGAGTTATTGTAGATGAGCGGCGTGACCTATTTTTCTATAGTTGGCATTGATGAGGGGACAAACTGCAGTCTATTTGCAGGAAAGAGGCACGGCCATGCTCTTGCATTAATGTTTGAATGCCAAAGTCAATTTTGGTGATTGTACAACATGGTTCCAGTAGGCCCTTTCTGAAGAATCACATTAGTAATAGTGGTTTTTTCTCCCCGATGTGTTTAGTGCACATGGGCCACTTGTAGAAATGAGCGCCAAAATCTTTCCCAAGAAGCACCAAGTTCTCTTCCTCTTCCTATATATTGTAAACTTTTCTTTTGAGAAGGGAGGACTCTCAGCCTTAAGGCAAACTCTGCCCAAAAATCTCTCGGGCTTGTAAGGTAGAGCTGCCAAAATTTTACCTTGAATCGAAACATAGCATTTTTACCTTCATTCTGAGTCTTACATCTCTAGTATGTGTCTATGCCTTGATTCTGTGTTAAGTCATTTTCTTAATGCTTTTGCAGAATGATTTTAGCATGTCTGGTGCAATTTGTGAGTTTCCTTTTACAAGTCTATCAGAAGTGTCCCTAGGAGAGCGTAGGTGAAGTGGATAGGATGCTGCAGTGTGTCGTAGAATGCCTCTAGTAGTTATTTCCTCCCTGTATCTCCATGGACCCCTGACCCACTGATGCAGAAGGTTTTCTCACTTCAGATGAAGTGTATAGGTGCTCCTTTTTGGTGAATAGTGTATGTTTGGGCTTGGTGGGTCTCATTTTTTGGTGTATCACCTTTTACTTTTTTAGGCTTAGGCTTTGTTTTTAGCATCTCTCTCTCCCTTTTCATCCCCCCTTTTTTACATTTGTTTGTTAGCAGTAGGAGAAACTAGGGCCTAAATGATACATCAGAGGGAGCTAGCCCTTATCTAGAGACTCTCCCCTCCAGCTTCGCCAGTCCCACAGGCAGAGGGGAGTTTCCATTGTTGCGTGAAGAAGGGAGGAGCTCAGCCTCCTGCCAAGGGTGCAATCTTCTGCGTCAACAATAATAATTATGTACAACTAAAAGATGACTAGAAGTGATCAACTTAGATTGATCTTGTAGGTAAAATAGGGTCAGAACCAACTAGAAGGGGAGATGATCAACTACCACTATTATCCTATATGGGCCCATTTTGTCCTGTATAAAAATTTAGGAAAATTTGGGCATAGTTGCATCCATATGCGTGAAACATACATGTGTGTAAATTAGGCCTTCAAATGCACATTGATGACCTACAAATGACTTATTTAAATTTGAAACCCTAATAAGGTTTGTAATAGCTAAAAACCTATAAAGATAAAGGGGAAGTTTAATCAGAACAACTAACTCCAATCACCCTCATGATGATTGATTCCTGCCTACGTATCCAATACTTTGAAGAGGGAAATCAAGCCCATGCATTTCTCCCACTTAGAGTGCTTCGTTTGATTGTGCTCCTTTTACTACATATATGAATATAGAGATTTATTGATTACCTCATAATGATTCATTTTGACTTAGATAAAATAGGCTCTTTACTTGGCTAAAATCTACTTCAAATAAATAGAAGCATATTTTATAAGAATAGTGAAGCTTTTACTAGTGTGTAATAGTGTAATTATGCTTCAATATTAAAATTTATAAGTGATAGAATATATGACATAGATGTGCCTTTATAGCAATCTAAAAGGGGAAAACTTCAAGCTACCTATCCTAAAAATATAGACTAACTTGTAAGGGATGGTTTAAATTTGAAAAATAAACATTATTGAGGGAAAAAGATAGGATCAACTAGTAGAACATTATCAACTAGTTGGTCCCATCCTATTTTGGTTGATTTTGTCCTAGAAGGGTTACATTTGAAATTAAGGATCTAGGATGTCCATACAGATGTTTCAAGAAGATTTTAGTGATTAAGAACATTTATGTAGGTGAAAATTCTTAACTTAGAAAGGGATAAGTATGTATAGATACTTAAGATAGAGTGAGGTGGTGAAATACATCTAAATTAAGTGTTCAATTGAATTAAAGTAAAAATGGGTGAAAAATGACATTATCAAGTATTCATGATAGAATTTAAGTGACCACAAGGAGGAACATGTTTAATACCTTCTTTTTATCATGGAGTATGAGGTATTCAACCACATATAGTAGTGATTGTATGAAAAATAGAATATAATATGAGTCATGGATGAATAATTGGAGTAGTAGGAAAAAAATGAGTCATGCATGACATTTGGAACTTATTGGTGACGAGTAGAAGCTTAGATTGGATATTAAAACAATATGAATTGAGGAAGGTATAAGATTTTATATTATTCATGTTAGCCTTTTTAGATTTTTAGATTTTCTTAATGTATATGGATAATGAACAACAACTTAAGTAAGAAAACATTTATTAATAAAATTTAAGGAATTTAAGTAAAACTCATTTATTGTTACTAAGGATTCAAATGTATCAAAATTTGTAACAAGGAGAAAGGGTGAGACTAGTCAAGGTTGTGTTTTCTTTGTAGGATCTCATATATATTGGTAGTAGTCTAAATAGTGAATATGGTTACAAGGGCACCAACTACGAAGGATTTCACCATTGTCATAGCAACACTATCCCTTCTCCAGGATATGTTAAGGTAACTTATTGGGGCTAACCGTTTATCAGTCCATCAAATGAAGAAATCAATGAAGGCTTCATTAAATGAAAAACAAAGCTTAGATATTTATGATATAACATGAGGTATGTGAAAACTAACACCAATGAATATTTTTGTCTAATGGATTCAGTATTGGGGAAATTCCCCTCACACCATGGTTTATGTAAAACTAAAGATTATTTTTCCTAGAACGACATGTCTTATGAGTTTTAAAATAACCAGAACAAAGTTTTTAAGAAAAAAAGTCAATATTAATAAATGAAATCAAAAAGCAAAGGCTTGAAAAAAAGGTTTGGGTTCACCAATATGTTTTACCTCATTTTTGATAAAAAATAATTTTTGATGTGATTATATAAGTTTAAAATTGGAAATATCAGAATGTTAAAGATATACAATGATTAACTATTTTAAATTTGACAATTTACTAAATATAGAAAGGTGCTATTTTTTGAAAACACTAACAAGATATATACTTAGATTGAAAACTTAATTTTGTTGACTGTTCTCATTATTTTCAAGGGGAAATTAGAATAGGAGGTAAATGTATAGGCTCAAGATTAGAATAGAGAACAAAAACATAATCTAGATAAGTTAAAACCTAAATAGATGGTGACACAATGCGTTTAGTTTGTTAAATGTAGACTTGTCTTATGAGAGGATCCTTCCTGAACAAGTTAGCAGAAAAGTTCAAATACATGAAATAAACTATAAAAATTAGCAATATATTAACTCAAATAAGCATAATTGAATTACAATGGTTGAATAATAGAATCGATGGCCTCTTTGAGGGGGAAAGCTCCTTTGAGCAAGCTCAATACCATAAATTTATGGATGCCTTCATTGGCCTCAAAATTACTTATATACTAAGTCTAATCTAAACAACTACTACTTTCTATGAATGTGGGATAAAACAAAATTCTCACGAGATGAGTTACAAAACATATACATCCATAAAAACTATTATACTAACAAAGTAAAGAGAAGAGGTAGTACGGGTTCCTAACATCCCCTCCCTCTAAGAAAAAAAATTTATCCTCAAAACTTTAGATGTGGGAATTGGTGCTGAATCTAAAATAATGATTCCCATGTGGCATCCTCTAATTACATTTTATGCCACTAAATTAAAACCTTTGTGATGGAGTGGGAGCAAATTTAGTGTGTGCACCTATCCAATATTACCTCTAACTCAAGAAGGATGGATCCTTCATTATAAAGCTCTAGGAAAATAGTTTTCACTCTGATGTTTGTGTCAATTTTTTTTCAGATAAGAGACATGAAATATTGGGTGAACTTAGGAAGAAGGTGGGAGCTCCAACTTATAAGAAACCAATCCAATCTTATAGAAAACTTTATAGGGCCCATAGAACTTAGGAGCCAACTTATGATGCACTTTGAGTTTTAGGGAGGATTACTTGTATGGCTGCAGGCGAAGAAAACCATATCACCTACTTGAAAAATTTGCTCAAAATGGTGTTGATCAGCTTGTTATTTCATTTGATTTTGTGCCATATGAAGATTATCCTGTACGGTACTGAAGATCTAATCTCATGTTCAGATAATTGTGTCGACCACTTGAACTAATGAACTACTAGGGGTATACGAAAGGAGTACTAGTGGTGCTTGACCATAGATTACTTCATATGGAGTCATTTTAGTTGAAGTGTGGTAGGAGGTATTAGACTACCATTTAGTGAGAGGGAACCACTTTTCCCACTAATGTTGTTACTCTGAGGTGAAGCAACGAAGAAAAATTTCCAAGTATTTATTGACAATTTTAGTCTGGCCATCCATTTGTGGATGATACCCAGAACTCATCTTATGTTGGGTGCCAATACTTCGAAATAGTTCTATCCAAAAATGGCTAGTGAAGATTGCATCATGATTTGAGATAATAAATGAAGGAATGCCATAAAGATAGAAAATCTAGTCTAAGAAAATTTGTCCAACTATGGAGGCAGTATAGGGATGGCTGAGGGCACAAAAATGACTATATTTGGAGAGGTGATCAACCACAACCAAGATCACTATTTTCCATTTAGATTTAAGGATCCCCTCAATAAAATCCATAGAAATATCTATCCAAATCCTTGTAGTGATGGGCAAGGGTTTGAGTAACCCAGGGATGAGTGTGGTTTCACCCTTATTGCAATAGTAGGTATCACATTCAACCACCATCTATTGGATTGCCTTTTTCATTCCCTTATAAAAGAAGTTGCATCATGCCCTCTCATAAGTTCTAAGAAACCCTGAGTGCCTTATGGATAGAGAAGCATGGAGTTCATAGAATATAGCATGTTGAAGATTTTAGCTCTAGGGAAGCACTAGATGACGCTTGTATCATAGATAAGCACCATCTTAAGAATAATGTGGTACAATAAAGGGGTTAGTGGCCAACTATTGAATGATTTTAAATAATGAGTTATTGACATACCCCTACTATAAAGTGTCCAATTAATTTGGAATAGGCATGAAAATAAGTAAAAAGGAAGCTTGGTTTGCAAATGTGCGACATAGAGCATTAGTCACAATATTGTTGTTAGCTTTCTTGTAAGTGATCTCATAGTCATAACCCATGAGTTTTCAGACCCATTTCTATTGTGATGGGGTAGAGACCTATTGTTCCATGAAATATTTAGACTCTGGTGATTAGTTTTGATGTAAAAATTGATTCCCCAGTAGGTATGGCTGCCACTTCTATGCTGCATGCAAAATGGCCATCATTTCCTTCTCATAAGTAGAGAGTACTAAATTATTGATAGAAAGAGATTTGCTAGTGAATGCAATAGGGAATTCTTCTTGGAGGATAACAACACCAAGTCTATTATCACAAGTATCACTCTTAATAGTGAAGGTCTTGGCAAAATCTGACATAATTAGAATAGTTGTAGTACACATAACTTATTTCAATTTTTTGAATGCACACTCAACAACTTGTATCCATGTGAAAGCATCCTTTTCAACATAGATATCATTAGAGTTGTAATATTTTCATAATCCTTGATAAACTTATGATAGTATCTATTTAGCCCCAAAAAACCATGGAGGCTTTTAAGTGTCTGAGAATGAGGCTAATTTATCATGGCAACTATTTTTTTAAGATCCACTCAAACCCCTTGGCCTGAAATAATATGCTCGAGTTACTTCACTTAATCCTATCCAAAAGCACATTTGGACTATTTTACACAAAGATGATGATCATAGAGAAGTCGCAGTAAGAGCTCCAGATGTTGGAGATTCTTAGACCATGCTTTACTATAGATGAGGATGTCATCAAAGAAGACCAAAATGAATTTTCATAGGTAGGGATAGAATATTTTACCCATTAATGCCTAGAATGTTGAAGAAGCATTAGTGAAGGCCAAAGGGCATGACCAAAAACTCATAGTGGCCATCATGCATGCAAAAAGCTATCTTAGGGATATCATCCTCATGGAGCCAGATCTAATGATATACAAAGCAAAGATCCAACTTGGAGAAAAAATGATTGCCATGAAGCTCATCAATAATAGAGATTAAGAAATTATCCTTGATTGTGATGTGATTAAGTGTGCAAAAGTAAATGCAGAGGTGCCATGACCTATTGTAGACACTAGAAAACCACACACAATGGTTCTAGATGTTGAAATGCCTCAGATGCCTTAGGACCCTTATCAGACCTTGAGTCTAATTGACCACCTAGTTAGCTAACTCATCAACCTACTAACTTAACCTTTTAACCAAACCCTTTTAACTTACTTTTATCCTTTTACCCTCAGGCACTCAACTATAAATAATTAGCTTAACTGTTGATGGTTAGCTTGACCATTGACGGTCAAGTCCTCACCTTTCTAACACATCAACCAGCTATGTACAAGATAAAAAGGCATAATTAAATATGTTCACCTTATGTGGTGCTAATGAACTCCCAAAAATCATGATTAGTAACCTTACCTACTAAGGAACCTTCTATCCTCCATCTCTCTTTTCCTATAAAAGGAGGGGAGTAGGAGGTGAAACTATAGATGTTCAAGCTATCAAATATTTTTGCACATATTTATTCAAGTCTTCCAGCATCCAACCTTCCTTTAACAACTCAATGTCAACAAAAGAGACTTGAAGCTATACCAAATTTGCTTTTGAGGTTAAAGTACTGTTACTTTGGCAAAATTACCTTAGGCTTCCACCATCAACCATCTAGCAAGCCACAAGTATATTTTACTTATTCTTTGTTTTAGTTGGATTTCTAACCTCCTTGACTTGATTAGACTTGTCTACACCTTGTTTCCTCTCTATCATATCTTTAACAAAATTTCTATCAGACCTTTGACCCAACCTGTAGCTTTTTTTTGAGTATCTTTAGAAATCCACAGACAACCATTGATGATTACCCAACTATCGATGGTCATCCCCAACCACCAATGATTACCCAACCATCGATGATTCACCCAATAACTAATGGTCACTATGGCATACAATAATATCAATTTATTTTAAGCTATTTAACCCTAACCAAACTTCACTTTTTGTGTTCCTACATGTTCATAGACCCTTTTCTGATTTTCTAAACTTGACTTCACCCCCTTTAGCAAAAATATTGATCAGATTTTTCTATATTTAGTCATTTTATTTAACAAGAATTCTACTTTATTCTTGTATTAAATTAAATTTAATTTATGTAAGTACTTTAATTTATCATCTCCAACTTGATTATTATCAATAGTGGATTGACAACCTCCTAGCAAGCTTATGTTTCTTGGATCTAGCTCATGTTAGGTAGTCCACTTAATTATCTTACTAATAACCGCATTTGTTAGTGTGTTCTTATCTATAGGATATTCCTTCTTAGCTAAAAAGGTGTTCTACATCATCATCTGGATTATGCACGCATCACAAACCATGTATTTATATGATACCCTTATTAACTAGTTTCTTATCTTCTTCTAAAATTAAGAAATGAGCAAAAATTAAGAGAAACATTTTGGCATGCCTAGTGGGACTTAACATCATCTAGGTGCCATTCTTTCTTCCTTTATTCTATGCTCATCAAATGAAATCTAAAATTTCTTTTCCCATAAAATAAACCCTTTACATACATTGATTGCTTGCTTGTTTTAGTTCATCTAGTAACTTAAAGGCAAAGTAATTAATCATAGTTTCACTCTTGTTATCACACACTCATCTAAACCACATAATCAATCAACACATTAAAACATAGTTGAGACAAGGCCTGACTAAGATTTCATCACCTAGCGGTAAACCTTACCCTTTCTCAGTAATCTTACTTGGAGGTCATTACCAAGGAGAGAACCAACTCAGCTCTCTAGTTGAGTATAAACTTTGAAATTTAGTATATTTTGGTTAAGCATATGACACTCTTAGCATTATGGTATGTGAAGTGAGGGGGTAGGCCCCAATACCAAGACACGTACTGAAGTTCAATACAAATTTCTCTCTTAAACACCTAAACACAACCTAAAACCAACCTAAAACCAAACTTATATTTCCTCTTTAGTACTTGATCTACAAGTCAAATTTATTCTTCACACTTTCTAAGGCACAAGCTAAAATCAATCTAAAAAGAATCTTAAGTTTTAAACGTATTTTAGTGTATGTTTGGATTGCCTTGAATTCTTTTATTTTTCTTGATTTTTATTTGAGGTGTGAGTTTTCATCATTTCTTTCCTATTTTCTCACGTGGTCTTTACTAGATAGTAGTTGAAAAATCAAACCAACCAAAGACCACCTTCCTCTTCCTCTTCCTCTTCCTCCTCTATGGAGTATACTTTAGATGTTGAGAGTCCTCTTCATCATTCTCCTACTCCTACCATTCCTTAGATAGTTGTTGAGGGTGATGCAGATTTTGCCACAATCCTTGACAACAACCCTACAACCCTCCAACACTATCTTAACACCTTATCTCACCGTAACTCTACTACTTCGGTTACTCTCATGGATCCACCTTATGGTATGCCTCCCACTCATATGGTTGGTGTTACCTCCACCCAACCTTTGATCACCCAAGCCTCTTCTTCGACTAATATCCCATCTGCTAACCCCACTGAAACCCAATCCAAAATTCCAACCTATAACTAAACTCCTATACCAACCAACACCTCCAATGTGCGAGCAACCTTACCTCTTGTTACCTATACCCCATCTACTATAGGGATATCTTCTACCCCTATTTCTACCATTCCCCTTATCACTACCAGTCCACCAATTTCTACCCCACTCCAAAATTTGGTACTTTTCATACCTCCTACCCTTCCACCCATTAGCATAAGAGTCACCACCCAACCTGAACCTATCACTTCAACCATACCTCCAAACCAACCCATGCCCATTCCTCAACAAATACCCATGACATCTTACCAATATGTTCCTAATCCACAAGGATACATACCACCTTCTTCCTAACCTTTTATGCCCACACACCAATATGTGGCATCATCCCAACCCTCCATGACCACATACCAATATGTGGCATCGTCCCAATCCTTCATGACCACATACCAATATGTGGCATCGTCCCAACCTTCCACCTCTTATCCATATATTGTAGCTACCCAACCTCAACCGAACCTACCACTTAATTATGGAGCTCCCCAACCTCAAATAAATTTAGTTAAGATGTTGATGGATAAAATGCCCAATATTGAATCATTTATTTATGGGGTTCATAACATTCTATCTTATGATCAAATATGTAATGAACCCACCCATCCATCCATCCATCCATTCCTATCTGACCTTATCCTCCTCAATGAGAACTACCTAAGTTTTCTATGTTCCAAAACAAGGAGGACCCCTAAATTAAAATAATTTCACCATTCTTGCTATTTGATTGCATATGATGATTCTCTTCTTATTCATACCTTTCCCATGTCCCTATCTAGACTAGCCTTGGATTGGTACAATTCTCTTACCAAGCACTCCATCTTCTCCTTCTCTCAACTTGCCCAAATCTTTTTAGATCATTTCTTAGTCAACATATCTAAAAAGGTTTCCATTACCAACCTTTACTCTATTAGGAAATTTGATGATGAATCGATTACAAATTTTGTAGCTAAATGGAGAGCTCTCATTAACCAACTTTATTTCACATTACCCCAACCTGAATTGATTGAATTCTTTTCTCAAGGTTGTGCCAAACATATTTCTCCCACTCTTCAGGTTCAGACTTTCAAAACCTTTGATGAGGCATTTATCATGGCATGAAAACTTGAAATTAGAGCCATTAATGAAGGGAAATTGAAACTGAGAAACAATAATTTCAGCTTTAAATCTAATGACCCTTCTTCAACCAAAACTACCAACCCATCCAACCATCCCAACACCAAGACAAAGGTAACCACAAACACAATTATCATAAAACTTGTTTCACATCCAATTGTAAACCAATCTAATAAAACCAATTCTTCCAACCTATCAGACCAACAAACTCACAACCTAAACTAAACCACTCTAAGGAAATATACTCCCATAAGAGAGTCATATGATTTAGTTTTGGATAAACTAGTTAAAGCTAACCTCATACAACTTCTTCATATCAAACCTCCCCAACAAATTGATGCCTCTCACCCCACACCTACTTGGTATAATGAAAATGATTTATGTGCCTTCCATCATGTTATTGGACATGACATTAGTAGGTACAATACCTTTAAAACTATTGTTAAAAATTTGATTGTCAAGGGTGAACTAGCATTAGATAATCCTAATGCACCTCCAAATCAATCATTAGACATTTTTGGGAAACTTTTTCCAAACCATGCACCTTCCACCAACCATGAAAATAACCAATCAGAATCATCTCATGCTCATGAAGTTCACACGATAAATGTTGTTATTAATGAACCTATTATTGAGGAAACCATTACCTCAACTATCTCTTCTTCCAACCCACTTATTGAAGTGGTGAAACCTTATTATATTCCTTTAGACACCCAAATAAAGGGAAAAACTTCCTCTCTTTTAATTAATGAGATCCTTGACTCACCCACCTCTCCTTTGATAGAAATACCAAAGGAAGCAACCATTGCTTCAACCACACCTTCATCCACTCCACTTATTAAAGTGATGGAGTTACCACCCCTACCTTTGGACATCCAAACAAAGGAAGCAACCACCTCCCTCCTTTCACTTAACACTATCATACCTCCCTTATCTACCATGCAACCACCCACTCCCTCTTTGGAAAGTACTCCAAAAGAAGATACCTTCTCCTCTATTCTTTTCATAGAGACACCATCTTCCCTAACAATAGAACCTTGTACCAAAGACAAAGGTGAAGAAACTACTCCCTCATCACAACATATGGGATTGATATTTGAAGCCAATGACTAAGGAATCAAACCTATCTATAAATATATTGGTCTAAAGTCTAGAGTTTACCTCCAAACCCAATCTAGATAGAGCCACCTTTTAGCACCATCTTGGGCTACCTTACCAAAATAAAAAAGAACCCTTAACCTCACTTGCATTCACCCTCAAACCTATTATTAGCTCAACCCCATCCTCAGATACTTCTTTCTCCAAAACCATAGGGAAACCATCCAACCCACTTCCATCTAAAATTGCTAAGTCACCCTATGCCTCTCTCACCAAACCTATCAAGAATCTAGGAATACTTCCTATACCTAACTTATCTCACCCATATTTGAAGTTGGACTTAATCCCATCAAGCCCACCATAGAAAACCCCAACTAAACCTATCAAAAAGGTGGAACCACCAAACCATCTATAACTAGACCCATACTACCCCCTTCTCTTTTGCCTTCAATTTTAGGACCCCATCCTTCTACTATCCCCATTACCTATTCCTCATCTAGTAAAGCTTCTCCTCTTGATGTACCTCCACCTACCTCCACCAAAACACCAAAGTCTCCATCCTTTTTAACTAATCTATCCACTTCTACCTTCCCACCTATTTCCAAACCATCAACATCTAAATCGTCTACCTCTAAATAAACCAAACAATCCCAACCTAACCAACCCACCAAAACTATTCAACAACCCACAAATTCTGTGGTAAAATCTACTCCCAAGAAAGCTCCCACTCCTATAACCAAAAACCCATCACCTACAACACCTTTGCTTGAATCCTATTCAACTATTTTATAAAGGTTGTTGCAAAAATCTTCTTTGACACTACCACACATAAAATGCTTCGACCCCTCACGTCCAAAACCATCATGGTTCAATGATAATTTGATTTACCTATACCATAGGACACCAAGACATGATACAGAGAATTGTAAAGCTCTCCAAACATTGATCCATAGCCTATGGGATGAAGATGATATGTTATTAAACAAACCTCCCTTGAGCCTATTACCAACCCAACCACCAACTCAACCATCCACTAGAAGAACCCACCTCACTTAAACACATCACCACCATCGAGGAGGATATCCCATCCCCACCAACCCCATCTCCTTCAAAGTTAGAGGATTTTAATATCATCCCATCTAAATTTTTTTTATCAATGCCATTATTTTGGGCCCCTTGACCTATCAAAAGGATGGCTAAACTAAAATTCTTCTTCTCATCCATCCTGAAATGGTAGAAAACAACTCTCTTACCATCAACACCATTTAACATCATGATGATGATTCCATTCTTACCTACCTTTGTGTAGGGAATTATTTTATCTATAAATCCCTTCCTCCTGATAGCCAAACCATGTTGAATGAATCTACCATTTATGTCAACTTTGGTACTCAAGATAACCCTTACATCATCAATATTAGTCAATATTTGAATTCAATAGAATAATAGGATTACCCTTCCTTCCTTCATGACCGAAACATATAATTTTATTGGTACTATCAAGATATGCCTAGAATTGACCCTTATATTTCTCTCCACAACATCATCACCCATCTTGATGTTAAACATGTTAGACAAAAGCTTTACAAAATGCAACCTTGCATCACGCTTCTTGTAAAAGAGGAACTTTATTGACTTTATCTAACCCATTGACTATCCTTAATGGGTTTCTAACATTGTTCCCATGACCAAATCTATAGAGGGACTTCACCTCTATATTGAATTTTGTGACCTCAACCTTGCTTGTCTAAAGGATGACTTTCCTTTGCCTGGTATCGACTAACTTGTTGATCTTACAACTGGCCATAATATGTGATCTATCATAGATGGTTTCTTAGGATATAATTAGATATTGATTGTTCCCAAAGATCAACATAAAACTTCTTTTATCACCCCATGGGGAAATTTTTATTATACAGTCATGCCATTTGGTCTAAATAATTCTGATGCAACCTACCAGTGTGTCATGACCTACATCTTCCATGATCTCATCCATAAAATCATAGAGGACTTTATGGATGATCTCCTTAGAAAATCCAAATATCACAAGGATCACCTAGATGTCCTAAAAATCATCTTCGAATGCTTTATCCATTTCTATGTCTACCTTAACCCTAAGAAATGTATTTATAGGGTCCTTTATAGAAAGCTTCTTAGCTTGGTTATCTCCCTTTGAGGAATCAAAGTAGACCTTGACAAAGTCAGAGAAACCCTTGAAATGCCACCTCCAACCCACCTTAAGCAACTTTGCAGCTTGCAAGGGAAGCTCCAATCAATCCATCATTTCATCTCTTAATTATCAGATAGATGTCAACCTTTTTGTTATCTCCTTAAAAAAGACACCTCCTTTAAGTGGACTAAGGACTACCAATAAGCCTTTGATTCACTCAAAGATTAACCTCTTTCTCCACCTATCTTGACCCCTCCTAAAAATGATCAACCTTTCTACCTTTAAATCTTTGTCACTAACCATTCCCTAGGGGTAATGCTCTCTCATCAGGATGAACCAAATAAGAACAAGCTGTCTACTACATAAGTTGAACACTTATAGAATATGAGACTCAATACTCCCATCCTGAGAAACTTTACCTCACCCTCATCTTTGTGGCTTCCAAAATTTTCCACTACCTTCTTAATCATAAAACCTACATCATCATTAACACTAACGGATTCATGTACATGCACTCCAAACCATACTACAACCAATGTATGGATAAGTGGCTCATGCTCCTAGCTGAGTTTGGTCTTGAGTTATTCTAGTAAAAGTCAATTAAAGGGCAAGTCATTGCTGATCAATTGGCCAAAGCTCCTGTACTAGATAACCAACCTCTTCCTCTTGTGTTTTCAAATAAGTCCATTACAACTCTTTCTCAAGAGGATCCCACCTACCAAATGACCATGTTATTCAATGGCTCCAAATGCCAGTGTGGTGGGGGTGCTAGAGTTATTCTTATTCCCCTTGGTGGTAAACCTCTACCCCTTTCCTTTAAACTTGACTTTGAATGCACAAACAATGTGGCTAACTATGAAGCCCTAGTCATAGGTTTCCAAACCACTCTAGCCTTAGGAGTCAAGACAATCAGTGTCTTTGGCGATTCCAAAATTATGGTCAACTAGGTTAATGGATCTTACCAATGTAAGAATGATGTATTATTAAAGTAAAAACACTTAGTATATGTACTCTTAACATCATTCAATCATTACCTTATCCAATCAATTCCATGATCTACCAGTAGGTTTGTGGATATAATGGTTCCCTTTCTTTCCAAATTCTTTCTCAACCTTCCAACTCAAAACTCTTTGTTACCATCCATCACTTTGTCATCCCATCTTATATCTATTCTAATGTTCTTACCATTTTTAGTGTGAAAGTATCTCCATCAGACATATGGTACAAATAAACTTTTGATTACCTTGACCTCGGTATCATTCCTCCCAACCTCAATGATGGGCCTTTATTTAGAGTACCTCTCATTATACCATTATAAGAGGGATCCTTTATAAACATGGATTTGATGACCTCCTTCTCCATTGCCTTCACAATCATGAAGCTTATCATGCCATTGAGGAAACTCATGACAAAATATGTGGGGGACACTTTAGTGGTTCAGCTATCGCTAAATGCAATCTTGACCCTGGCTACTATTGGCCTACTCTCAACCAAGATTGTTATGATTATGTAAATAAGTGTGTTAGATTTCAAAAACACACTAATTTACATCACTCACCTGCCCATGGCCTTCAAATATCCAAATACTTTTGTCTATTCTCACAATAGGGCCTAGATCTAATTGGGGAAATCAATCCTCATTCTTCATAATGCCACCAATCCACCATTACCACCACCAAGTATTTCACTAAGTGGGTGGAAGCCATTCCTCTCATATCAACAAAGGTCGAGAAAATTGTCAACTTCATCAACCACCATATCATCTGTCATTTTGATATTCCCTATAAGATCATCATTGATAATCATAAATATGTTAAGAACAATAAAGTCTAAGGTCTTTATGACACATTTGGCAATAAGTTAAAATTCTACTCACCTTATCATCCACAAGAAAATGGACAAGAGAAAGCCTCTAACATAATCCTTAACAAAATGTTAAACAAAGTCATCAATGCCTCAAGTTAGGATTGACACTTGCACATCTATTTTGCTTTATGGGCCTATCACACTAGCATTCAAACCTCTACGAGTGCTACCCTTTTCATTCTAGTTTTCAGAGCAGAGGCAGTCTTGCCCAGATTCCCTCTCTTCACATATCTTTTGCAAGAGATCATTTTTAAGAGTGACTATCATCAAGAATGACTAGCATAACTTGAGCTACTTGATGAACATCACCTAACTGTGCTTAATTGACGAGGCCAAGATATGCCCAATAAATGTATAATAAATAACCTCATCTTCTTCTCTCTTTCTATTAAGTTTTATTATATTTTTTAACTTTTATTTTGATCTGAGATGAGTTAGGATGTGATTATCCATATTTTGTTGATTGTGATTCTAACATTTTAAAAAACTTGTAATTCCTAACAAGTGTGTTGGAAAATTCTAATTTTTCAATAAAATAGGTCATCATTAGGCTAAAAAACAAATATGAAGTGGATTGCATGTTTTTGGAAGCATTGGACTGAATTCAGATTAGTTTTGGAACCTACAGAATCTGTTCCAGAATCATCACAGTTAGTTTTGAAACCTATAGAATCTGTTTCAAAACCATCAAAATTAGTTCTAGAACTCCACCATACTATTTCAAGTTATCGCATTTTTGGACTTAGCTCTGAAACTCTATATTTATCTCCAGTACTCCTACAAATAAGCTCCATAACTTTTACAGCTAGATATGGAACTGACGAGGATCTATTCCAAATGGCTGGCGATCTGTCAGATCAATGATCCCATTAAATTTGGAACAGATTCTTGATTTTCCAAACTAGCAGAATTAAGAGATTTATCACACAGCTGGACATCTAGCCACATCTTGATTCAACATCTATTCTGGGCATGATTCAATTCTATCATATCTATATAGCCATCATAGCATCTATATATATAGACCTGAGATAGAGATATAGAATATAGAAGATAGAGAAAATAATTGAAGAATAGAGAGATAAAGGATAGCTTAGTACATTTGTAATACAAAACATTTTATCAATGAAATAGCTATTTCTGTTTTGAAAGCAAATTGAATTGTTCAAATCTTGTTCTAGGCAGAGCAAGGGCCCACTCCTCTAAAGAACCAGGATCTTCATTTTGATTTGTATTTATATTTCTATTCAAAAAAGTAAATAGGTAACTCTGTTAAATTTATAAATGCTTCCAACTCTTTAAAGTTAAGATTTGTTGTAAATTTGTTCCTGCAGGCATTTTAGATTAAATTTTTATTTCTGCAATGTGTGCTTATTTTCAGCAATCAAATTCATTTCTACATGTGTTTGTTTCCAGAAATCAATTTCATTTTTTCAATATGTGTTTGTTTCTAGCAATCAATTTTATTTCTGCATTATGTGTTTATTTCTAGCAATCAATTTAATTTCTGCAACGTGTGTTTATTTCCAACAATCTATTTCATTTCTACAGCATGTGTTTATTTCAAGTAGATTTGCATAGTTTGATTCCAATAAAGTTTTAACCAAGAAATCCATAAGACATTAAAAACCCCCCAAAATAATAAATATACAAATACCCCCATTCAATTACTAAATCGTTATGATTCCTCTTGTTGTATATAGTTTTAGACACAACCCTGGTTAAATATGACATCAACAGAAAGTTGATTAAATAAAGGGGATAATGACACCCATCGTTTTTGGCACCGTTGCCTTGGAAGACTAGTTGGAATTTTCTAATTAGGTGTCAACAAGAGTAAAAATCATTCATTTAGTAATTAAAGAAAATTTCCCTAATTTATGAGTAGACCATGAGATTCCAAAGGTAGATTTCTCCCCAAAATATCTGAACAAGAAATTCCATCATCCTCTAGTTTAAGAAAGGATGTTGAGCAAGAATTGGAGGCACCATTATCTCCTTCAAGACAAGAAGCAAAATTGCCATCTTTGGAATTTTTGGATCAGTCACCAGAATCAAGTAAAACCTTAGGGAGGAGGATTATTTCTCAATATCCATTGAGAAAAACTTTGAATTCTTAATTGAGTAGCCAACCCCCTACTCATGACTTTTCACCATCCCCAAAACAGACCACATACCACATTGATGGGAGAAGAGATTATAAAATACCAGAGAGATGGAACGAGAAGCTAGAAGAGAACCTAAGAAAACCTTTACCTATCCCATTCATATCAAGGATGATGAAACTACTATGAAAAATATTTCACCTGCACACTTGCCCACATTTAGAGGAATGTCATCTGAAGATCCTGACCAATTTCTATTTGACTTTAAAGTATTATGTCAGACTTATGATTATAAGACAAATAATCAAAAACTGAAGTTGTTTCCATCTACCCTGAAGGATGTAGCAATGAGGTGGTTTATGGGATTAACATCTAATTCTATTACCAATTGGGAACAAATAGAAACTGTCTTCCTAGATAAATATCAAGATTATTGTAGAGGAAGAAATTGAAAGGAAGATTTTTTCAAAATCAAATAGGAAGAAGATGAAAATATGGAAGATTATTGGGACATATTCCTCTTTGTGAGTAAAAGATGTGGATTTGTACTTCAATAAGATTTAAATAAAACCATTTTTCTCAAAGGTTTGGATGATGAATCTAGGGAAACCCTTGATTTAATTGGCAGAGGAAATATTTCTCAATTAAGAATGGACGAAATCATAGAAATTTGTAGAAACTATTCAAGAACAAGAGGTGGACTTAGAAAAGGGAAAATGGTTAAAAATTTGAATCCAGATATGAACAAATTGATGGATGAATTGGCAAACTTTAAAATAGATATATTAGTTCAATTAACCTCCACCATGGATGGATTGTAAGCTAAAGAAAATGCCCAGCTTGAACCATTAGCCATGTATTGTCCTAGATGCAGGAAGAAACATGCAATAAGGGAATGTCATTTGGATAAAATGGAAGTATGTCTTGTTTGTGAATCTAAAGAATATGATACTCACGCTTGTTCTCTTCTTCCACTCATAAAAAATTAGCTCAAACAAACCAATACATCATCTACCACAGAAGAATTAAATTTTGCTCAAAGACAACCTAACCAAGGACAGTTTATGCCAAGACCAGCTCCTAATCCCTGGAGGATGCCATGGGCAGCTCAAATAGTACCACAAAGTTGGGGACAACCACCTTGAGCCCCTCAACCCACATGGCATCCTCATGATTGGGCAAGTTAATCTTGGTATACTCAAGGACATCAGAAACCTTGGGCTGGTCAAGGAAATCCTTATGCTTGGCCATAACCTAGATGGAGCCCTAGCAATTATGTGCAAGGAAAAACATATCCAAATCAGAACCAACAAGCCATAATGGGACCTCCAGCACAAAATCTATAGATTGAAAACATAGTCCAAACCCAAATGCCAGCACAACCAGTAGCAAACCCAAAAAACAAACAAATAACTCCTGTATATGAAACAAAACTAGAAAAATTAGTTGATTTAAATACAATGGATTGTAAAAACATTCAAACCAGATTTGGAAAAATAGTTAGCAGTCCACCTGTTATAATCACTGAGATGACAGAAGAAGCTAAAACCCCTAGCACAGTTACACCTAAGGAAGATGACAAAGAAAAAGATAAGGAACTAGAAAGAAATTCTACTAAGATTCCATTTCCAGAAAGACTTAAAGAAACCATAACTTAAGGAATCTGAATTGGTGCAAGAACTGAGAAGATTAAATATTGAAATACCATTGTTACAAGTAATTAAGGATATTCCAGAGTTGAACAAGTTAATCAAATTGTTATGTTTTAAAAAACTTGGAAGAAAGAAGTAGTACCCCAGGACTATTCAGGTAGATGGGAAGCTTGCTGATTTATTAGCAGGAAAACTCTTACTACCTAAATATAGAGATCCTGGAAGCCCTGTTATTTCTATTTCTATAGGGAATAATGATATACATAATGTTTTGATTGATTTGGGTGCAAATTCAATGTAATGATAGTAGAAACTTTAAAAACATTACCATTAATAGGCATACAACCTACTAATACCATATTGCAGATGGCAGATTAGTCTGTAGCAAAACCAGAAGGAGTTATTGAAGATGTAGCAATAATGGTGGAATCATAAGAATATCTAGTTGACTTCCTTATAATGCAGCCAAAAGATAAAACACTTGGTTATCCCATTATTTTGAGGCAACCATGGTTAGCTACAATTGTTACCTTAATTGATTGCAAGTTAGGTGATATGACTTTCAAATGGTAAGAATTCTAAGCAAATTTTATTATATCCATTTGCATGAACTTTTATTGATAATCAAGTGAAATTATGGGTTGATAATCCTAATATTAATGAGCAAAATCTATCTTCTTTGGTTATGATAACATTGCATAATCATGTACGAGAAATAGATGATATGGTTAATCCTTCATTAAATGAATATCAATCGTCATTGGAGTAGTCAGGATTAATTTTGAAACCTTCACAGTTAGTTCCAGAACCATCACAGTTAGTTCCAGAACCATCATAGTTCTAGAACTACACCAATTCTCTGCAAGTGAAGATAACTTCGCTCTGAAGGAATGTGATTAATCTTGGGGAGAGGAAGGATCTGTAGCATTTGCTTTATAAATATCAGGAGATGGTGAAGAATTTTTACAAAATAACAGTAATGAGGAGTTCAACCTACAACGAGATAAGTATTGTAACTCTTCCTGTTGTCCTTTGTCCAACATTATGCCTCTAAGAACTTTTAGATATGTTGCTACATATCAAATATTGTTACCACATGCCTATCCACTAAACACCTTAATGGAACCCTTTCAACAAATCAGTTCATTATATTTTGGAACCAAACATGTTGAGATTCAATTAGGAATTTTTTTAAATATTAATAACTGGTTAAAGAATGATGAAGAAGTCAAACTGTTTGATGTTCTGAAGGATCATACTAAAGAATTTGCTTGGGAATATAGAGATGTGAAGGGAATTCATCCAAGTATTTGCACCCATCACATTTATACTGAAAATATTAGACCAATTAGGCAACTTCAGAGAAGGATTAATCCAGCCTTAAGGGATATAGTCAAACAAGAAATTGAAAAACTTTTACAAGTAGGTTTTATATACCCTATCTCAGATAGCCAGTGGGTGTCTCCTCTTGTAATTGTCCCTAAAAAGAACAAAAAATAGAGAATTTGTGTTGACTATAGGGAATTGAACAAAGCCACCCTGAGAGATTATTTTCCCTTACCATTCATAGATTAAGTCTTAGACAACCTTTTAGGTAAACATTACTTTTCCTTCTTAGATGGATTTAGTGGATATAATCAAATCAAAATTACTATTGAGGATCAAGACAAAACTACATTTACTTGTCCATGGGGTACCTTTGCTTATAGGGTATTGCCATTTGGACTATGTAATGCTCCAGCAACCTTTCAAAGAGTTGTATTAGCAATTTTTGTAGACCTAACAAATGACTGTGTGGAGGTATACATGGATGACTTTACTGTGTATGGAGATACATTTAATGATGCCTTAAAAAATTTGGATAGAGTATTAACAAGATGTGAACAACATCACTTGTCTCTTAGTCATGAGAAATGTTTGATGATAGTTGATGAAGGGATCGTATTAGGGCACCATATTTCAAAAAGAAAAATTTAGGTTGACCAAAACAAAATCAAGATTATTTCAGACTTGCCTATTCCTCAAACTCCCATAGATATCAAATCATTTTTAGGACATGCTGGATATGATAGGCATTTTATCAAGGATTTTAGTAAAATTGTTGCCCCCATGTTTAAATTGCTTACCAAGGACTGTGAATTTCTTTGTGATGAATAGTGTCAACATGCTTTTGAAGAAATTAAAGAGAAATTAGTAACTTCCCCAATATTGTAAGGACCTAATTGGGAGAAACCTTTTCACATCCAAACTGATGCCTCAAATACCTTAATTGGTGCAGTTTTAGGACATAGAGATGAAGAAAGCAGAATGTATGCTATTTACTATCTTAGTAAAAATATTACTCCCACTGAAAGAAATTACACTACCACTGAAAAATAATTTTTGGCCGTGATCTATGCAATCAATAAATTTAGACATTACATTATAAGGTACAAAACATTTGTACATACAGATCACTTAGTAATTAAATATTTAATGAACAAACCAGTGGTTGGAGGTAGAATAATTAGATGGTCATTACCTATACAAGAATTTGATATTACTATTGTGGACAATCCAAGCAAATTTAATGTGGTTGTTGTCAAGATTGACCAGTACAAGGGAGCATGATCTAGTTAAGGATAATTTTCCAGATGAATAATTGTTTATTATTTCAACTAACACACCATGGTTTGCTGACATAAAAAATTATCTTGCAACAGGGAAGTTTCCTCATTTCACTAAAAAATAAATAAAAAAATTAATCAAAACCAGTGCATAGTTCAAATGGTTAAATGGAATGCTATTTAAATGTGGTCCTGATTTAGTTTTACGCAGGTGTGTAAGAGAAGATGAAATTCTTGACATTCTCTAGGCATGTCATGATGAACCAAGTGGATGACACTATTCAATGAAAAGAATAGCTCACAAGATACTTGGCACTGGTTACTATCGGCCATCTCTATACAAAGATGTGAAGAGATATATCGGGCGATGTGATCCTTGTCAAAGGATGGGACAACCAACCATTACCAATGAAATGCCTCTGCAACCACAAGTAGTGATTGAACCATTTGAGAGATGGGAATCAGATTTTGTTGGACATTTTAATCCTCCTTCACAAAGAAAAGAACATACTCTTGTGTGTATTGATTATGTAACAAAATGGACAGAAGTGCAAGCTTTAACAAATGCCATTAAAGAAGCAGTTGCTAATTTCCTTTGGCATAGAATTATGGTAAAGATTGGAGCACCAAGAAGCTTAGTTTCAGACCAAGGACCATAATTTATGTCTAATATGATCCAAGCCTTTATAATGTATTATCAGATCAATCATAGGAAGTCATCTCCCTATCACCCGCAAGTAAATGGACAAGTTGAAGTAACAAATAGAGAATTAGAAAACATCCTCACTAAAACAGTTGAAACTAAAAGAAGAGATTGGGTAAAAAGACTACCTAAAGCTGTTTGGGCTTACAATACAACTTGGAAAACTACAACAGGGTTTTCACCATATGAGTTAGTCTATGGGAAAAAGCCCTTATTGTCTATTGAGTTTGAACTACAGACATTGAGGATAGCAACTAAGGTGGAAATTAAATTGGATGTAGTTAAAAAAGAGTGAATCCTTCAACTCAATGAATTAGATAAATTTAGAATAGAATCACTTCACCAGATAGAGATAATCCAAGGTCAAAAGAAGTAATGGCATGATTCACATATCAAGGAAAGATAATTCAAAGTAGGAGACTGGGCATTGCTGTTTGATTCTAGGTATCAACAATTCAAAGGTAAATTAAGAATCAGATGGTTGGGACCTTATCAAATCAAGTAGATATTTGAAAATGATTCTATCCAGTTACTTCTCATTGATGGTAGCAGAAGAATACTCTTGGTCAATGGACACAGGCTAAAACTTTATAGGAAGCCTCCTATTGAGGATGGATTTTTGAAGCAGATTGAAGCAAACAAAGAATTTGATCATATGGAAGAACCCAGTTCTTCCAAAATGATCAAATAATTAGATGAAAGGATCTAGAATAAAGGGAAGAGAATGAAAACTAGTAAATGGCATTCTCTTCCAAAAAAAAAAATAGAAATCAATTGAAAATCAGTGATGATGGTTGATCTTCTCAAATAAATGGCTAATTCAAATAAAACTTTTTTTGAATTCTAACTATTTTCTAACTATTTTTCAGGGATGATGTGTCTGCATGACGGAGGGATTACATCATCAAGGACATTAATTATGTTTTAAACTTGTTAAAGGTTAAATAGAAAGTTTGCATGTGTGATTAGACTTGATTTAGATAGATTAGTATGATGAGTCATCTATTATACATCATGGTTAAATGTGCAAAATCATGAGAAGGATATTGATGATGGAATGAGTTGGTAGATAACCATAAAGAATCATTCTTCTGATTGAATCAACTAAATCCACCAATTTTGCAGCTGAGTACAGTAGTTCCACAGCTGAGTATAGTAATTTTGCAATCAAATTTGCCAAATCAACAACTGAATCCACTAGTTCCGCAACCAAAATCATCAGTTCCACCAATATGAGAAGCAATTTTCAGCTAACCTATGAAAGATTCAAAAAAAAAAGAAAAAAAAAATGAATCATGGGAATCAAAAAGAAGTCAGAACCAGAAAATGATACCTAACTCCTTGCAGATGAAGAAGTAGCAAATATCTTTCAACAAGTAAGATGGCTAGAGTTTCTTAGAAAATTTCCCAAATATAATGATGAACTGGTAAGAGAATTTATTATCAATTTAAAGCAAACAAAGACAAAGATTAGGAAAGTTTTCATTCTTTTTTCTATGAATATCATAAGTAAGATGTCTGGAATACCAATAATGCATGTCTCAAATCCTGTCAAAGGAACATTGAAAGACTTGGCTGAAACCCTATTGAAAGAAGGGGAAGCTGAACCCCAATATATTTATAATACAAAGAAAATCATCAAAAGAGTTAAGAGGGCCAGCTTGCCTAAACTCTTTGACAGAGTAGCATTCTAGATAGTTAAATATTTAACCTATGATGGACAATTTGGGACAGTAGGAAAAGAAGTCCTAAAAATCCTTATACACCTTAGATATGGAGCTAAAAAACTAAAATATATAGTAAACCTTCTAGGGTTTCTTTTTGACTCCATCCATACCATGGCCCAAAGGTATTCTTGGGGTGTAGGAACAATTAGACATCATGGGTTAATGCATTTAGTATGCCAGCACCATTTCCTTTCCAAGAAAAATGGGGAAGAAATGTGGGACAAATTTCTTGGCAAATTTGGACAAAACCTTGGTATTCCTAGAAGAACAATAGCAACTCCTCCTATGCCTTCAGTTCATTTGAAAACTGCTACCATTGCTGAAGAAAAGAAAATATTAGGGAAAGAGGAAATACCAAAAAGAAGAAAATATGGAAGAAATGTTAAAATTGTAGACCTTACTATACCTTCTCAAGCCATTTCTTCTTCTACTGAGGCTATAAAAGAACTGGTACCTGTCTTTGACAATGACAGTTCACCTAGGCCTGAGCAGAAGGTGAAAACCAGAAGAATTTTTAAGAGGAGACCTATGTCTGCACATTTTGAGGCTCCTCAAGAAAGAAAATGTCATAAAAAGTCTAAAGAAAGTTTAGAGGAGCTAGAAGAATAAGAAAGGCTAGAAACTAAAGCTGCTGATATTTTGGGTAGCATGGCCATGACTCCTTCTGGACCAAGCCAAGCAGAAAAGGAAAAAGAAGAAAGATTTGAGGAGCTAGTTTTACAAAAAATGGGTGAGACTGTAGCACCATCTCATGTAGAAGATGAACATGCATCTTGGAGAAGGAAAGATAAATCCCCTATGGTGGAAGAGAAATACTTAACTCCCCAAGAACTTAAAAAAAAAAAAAACCAGTAGATTAAACATGCTCTATTTTTGTCTAGAGTAGAACTCATTATCAAGGAAAAGGATGAGGAATTGAATTTTCTCAAACTCAAGTTAGAACATAAGGAAATGCTCCATGCAGAATTAATAAACTAGTTCATAGCCAAGAATGAGGAATTAACATAAATTAAAAGGTAACTAATGGAGAATGAGGAAAAATATACAATACAAAACTCTATGTCAACAGTCTTTGCACATACTGAATTGGCTTATCTGCCACTCAAGCAGTTATGAGATGACACATGCGGAGAATTTAGTGAACTCAAAGCATCCAATATAGACTTGAAAGACAAATTGGTGGAAGAAGAGAAAACAAGGAAGGAATGGGAAGACAAATTTTACAAGGAGGAAAATGATAAGTATAAATGTCTTGTGAAAATACAAATAGTTTGTATGATGAGTGAGAAGTTGATTGCATGCAGGAGACTTTCTCCTATTTATAGCATGTTTTTAGAGGAACAATTCATTTGTTGGCAGTTGGCAAGGATAGCATGTGGCCTTCCACATGAAATAAAAGATGAAGTTGATTTCTCGGTTGCCTACTCCTTAGTTAATATAGAACAGAAAAACTTTTTTTGTGAATTTTACCTCTGTAATTTTATGCTATAAAGAAATATAGGTTTTATGATCAATTTGTATGTAGGAGAAATCTATCTTAATGCATTTGTCTCTATTCTTCAAAATTAGATTGCATAGAAAGAAAGGGAGTCAGAGCATTGGTCAAAGGCTAGTTCATCTGGTCTCTGTATGAGAATTCATTACGGTAATCCACTCACCTTTGTTACATATTTCTAATCCTATGCATTCAATGATAAATTCAAGGGACCTTATCTTTTTAGTTTACAACAAAGCATGGATGTCTTCACCTCTTATGAAAGGGAAAATTTTGATAATATCTATGATGCATGTTTAAAAAGATGGGAATTTATCCTAATGGCATTGAAAAGAAGGGAAGTAATATCCCTTTCAAATTCGATCTAAAGTTTAGAAAGGGCAAAATCTTTATGCACAATAATTCGCCAGATCAATGAAACTACCCTGAGCATATAGATAGGAATGCGAACAAGGCCACCTCTACTTCTCACCCCCATATCTCCTTGGCAAAACAGAGAACCTCAACATCCCACTCAATTTGAGAAATGGAAAAGAAAAGTGGAAGCAGGAGCAGGAGCAGGGTATAGTACTTCTAATCAAAGCATTGGGATATTCATTTCCAATCATTTGATCTAAGCAATCAAATGGAATGCAGGATATACAATCTCGAATTTGAAAAGTAAAGTTTGTAAAGGGACTTACAAATAAGTAAGTATGGGGGAAGTGGTGAGGCTAGGATATTCCCAATAAATGTATATTAAATGACCTCATCTTACTCTCTCTTTCTATTAAGTTTGATTGAATTTTATAACTTTTATTTTAATCTGAGATGAGTTAGGATGTGATTATCCATCTTTTATTGATTGTGATTCTAACATTTTAAAAGACCTATAATTCCTAACAAGTGTGTTAGAAAATTCTAGTTTTGCAATAAAACAGGTCATCATTAGGCTACAAAACAAATATGAAGTGAAATTCATGTTTTTGGAAGCATTGGACTCAATTCATATTAGTTTCAGAACCTACAAAATCTGTTCCAAAATCATCACAGTTAGTTCTGAAACTTGCAAAATCTATTCTGAAACCATCACAGTTAGTTCTGAAACTCCACCATACTATTTCAAGTTGTCATATTTTTGGACTTAGCTCTGGAACTCTATATTTAGCTCTGATACTCCTACAGATAAGCTCTGGAACATTTGCAGCTAGATATGGAACTAATGAGGATCTATTCCAAACGACCGGTGATCTATCAGATCAATGATCCCATTAAATCAGGAACAAATTCCTAAATTTCTGAACTGGTAAAATCAAGACATTTATCACACAACTAGACATCCAGCCACATCTTGATTCAACATCTATTTTAGGCACGATTCAGTTCCATCGTATCTATGAAACAATTATAGCCATCAAAGCATCTATATATACAGACCTAAGATAGAGATATAGAATATAGAAGATAGAGAAAATCATTGAAGAATAGAGAGATAAAGGATAGCTTAGTACATTTGTAATACGAAACATTTTATCAATGAAATAGCCATTTCTATTTTGAAAGCAAATTGAGTTATTCAAATCCTGTTCTAGGCGAAGCAAGGGCCCACTCCTCCAAAGAACCAGGATCTTCATTTTTGTCGATATTTATATTTCTATTCTCAAAAGTAGATAGGTAACTTTGTTAAATTTATATATGCTTTTAACTCTTTAAATTTAATATTTGTTGTAAATTTGTTCCTGCAGGTGTTTTAGATTAAATTTTCATTTCTACAATGTGTGCTTATTTCCAGCAATCTAATTCATTTTTGCAACGTGTATTTGTTTCTAGCAATCAATTTCATTTTTGCAATGTGTGTTTGTTTCCAACAATTAATTTCATTTCTACAACGTGTGTTTATTTTCAGTAATCAATTTCATTTCTACAAAGTGTGTTTATTTTTAGCAATCTATTTCATTTCTGTAACATGTGTTTATTTCCAACAGATTTGCATAGTTTGATTCCAATAAGGTTTTAACCAAGAAATCCTTAAGACATTAAATCCCCCCAAAACAAAAAATATACAAATACCCCCATTCAATTACTAAATTGTTATGATTCCTCTTGTTGCATACAACTTTAGACACATCCCTGGTTAAATATGACATCACTATAAAATTGATTAAATGAAGGGGATAATGGCACCCATCATTAACCATCTTCACGTATACCAAGAGTGAATCAAGCACGCTTATAACAAACACTTAAAGGAATGAGAATTCAATATTGTAGACCTCATCGTAAAGGAAAACTAACATGTCACCAACATGGAGAAAAGCAAAAGAAGCAAATTTACTTTTAATTGGCTTGGACCTTACATCATAACATATAAGTATGGATCATGAGCTTATTGTTTGTCCTCTCTGGAAGGCAAACCAAAACTTGAGCCTCTCAATGGTTCGCATCTACGTATTTTCTTTTTTTAAAAGAGGGATTGAACTCAACTTCTTATCTAACTTAATCTCATCCCTTGATTTAGGAAATTTTCACCTTCACCTACCTATCCCTCTCCCTTTGAGGGCAATCAATTACAACATAGAACCATGTGATTAACCATCATAGTTATAACCTAATCCTAAACATTGGTATCATGGCTCTACCTATGGCATGGTTCTGATGGATACTTTTCATCCCTAATCTTATGAAATCCCATGGTCATTGTTCCTCAAACCATTTCTTTCACCCATTATTAACCTCTTTGTGCTAAAAGTTTTGCCCTTATATAGGTAGACCTATAAACTTAAAATAGATTTTTCCATGTCTAAAAATAACATCCAAAATAATTTGGGATACCAAAATATCATTTGGGTCACATATTTATAACATTATAGAATGCTCCCTTGAAGGATAGGTACCCAAAAAATCCACTAAATTTATTAAAAGATAGACTTTTTCCTTTAATGACAGCTACCAAAATAAACAAATCCAAACTTAGACCACTCCTTTGAGGGATGGTTAAGTCAAAATTGTCAAAATTAATCATTTGAAGCTTCCCACATTGATCATATTCACAAACCTATCAAAAACAAATAATACTACTAAGCATAACTTATTATCCCAAGGAAGTTGTAATCAACTTTTATATCTAGCACTAATAGACTTCTTGCATCAATCAGTCTATGCCTAGGATAAGTCATAGACTTATCTATTATGGTTCTTAGGTCACCTATAGAAGGGGAAAACTAACCCACAAAAGGTTACCCTACCTATTACCCATTTACTTCATATTCCTATTACCTACATCCCCCTTATAATATCTATAAATCAAGGGATTATGAGATTACTTGACATGATATGATCAAGACACCACCTTATCAACTTAAGCATGCTAATGCAAAGCATCGAAAAGACTTATGTTCCCTAAGATGATATAACCTTAAGTTTTATCTTGTCCTTACTAAAGAAAAGGCATCATTTTTCTTTTCTTATCCTTTAATTATTTAGTTCATATAAATATATTTCTCATTGATTCTTATCCATTTTTCCCACCTCTTAGTCTGTTATCTAACTACCTTTATGTGCCATCATCAATCATAAACCATAAACAGAACAACATACATCAAATCATCATACATCAAAATAACATATTCATACTAAACACCATAACATAATCCATGATAACCATATAAATAACCATGAACATCAAACCATCCATAAACATCATATCATATCCATGAACAAAAAAAAACAAACCATCATAACCATATTATAAACATCACATGCCTAAGTTACTGAGTAAAACATCTCACAAAGCATGTGCATAAACCATAAACCAAACCATGAACCATAACATGAACATAAAATATCTACATCTATATCCATAATCATAAAACCCATCATGAAGCATAAATCACATCACATCTATATCATCATCATATACATCCAAGTCATCAAAATAATACATGTAAAAAATGTATATAATCTCTCTCTTTCTCTCTCATGTACATCTTGCATCATTGGCATATAGGCTAGTATAAAAAATAGAAAACATGTACTTTTATCATATCATATATCATGCCCCTAGGGCACCACTACCACTGGCCCCTCTTGTTCCTCCACCTACACTACCACCAGGTGTCGATCCCCCTGAAGTACCTGCCTAACCACCCACTATAGAGATCCACTATCCTGGAGTAGCCACAATTAGACCACCTATTAAAATGGTCCTATACTCTCCATTTATCAACTCTTGTGGACACCATACCAGCACTATCACCTCATAATATCTCAACTTCTCAACTATGGCTAAGTACCATGTCATTGGGATCATATCCGGTGGTCTTCTTATTGGTGCTACCACAACTCCTACCCTCTACCTCAGTGTATCCCTCTCTTAAGTCACTAAACCTAGGGAGATATGAGATGATCACTCTCCCCTATGAAAGTGGCAACCTGACCTTGCAAAGTGACAATTTGGCCCTATCATGTGGCCGCCTATCCCTATAATCCTGTGATCTATGCTTATGTAGCTATCAATGCTACCCCTACTTGTCCATCCTAACCATCACCCTATACTTGTTCTCTAGCTATATCTACATCCATAACATGCTGACCCCCATCATTCCAACCAAAATTTGCCATTGCATATAGTGCTTAGTACCATCTTGCATAACCAACATCATTTATCCCTACTCTCATAGGTAACTCATCATGATCTAATACTACATCCACTAGCTATGGCTCATGTAACAAAAACTGCATATCCTCTCTCCTATATCTAGGAAATAGACCAAGAATCCCCTACATAAAACCAAACTGCTACTAAACTCAATAAAAGGGGATAAGCTTTGTCTCCCCCTCTCTCCTCCCATATATCTAATGCTAGCTCTATAAAGATAGAGTTTGATAACTTTACTTGGCCCACTTACGCCAGCCCACATACGGCCTCCAAATGATGTCACCCATGACCAAAACCTCCAACAAATCCCTAAATCAATTAATGTCTCTAGTACCTCCTCTAGCACCTATCAAAACATAATCTCCTCTCCATCTCAAGAAGCTAACTCTATAGTATGCTTGTGCATATCCATCCCATAACAACCCTAAAGTTATCAAAACTTGAATATGCTCATATGCCCAATAATGAAGCATAAACCCAACACTGATCCCATATCATATATGAGCTATGAGTGCCCAAAACTCCCTATACATCTAAAAAAGTAAGACTAGTGCCCACCCAAACATCATTCTCCCTAATAACATCTCTACCAATACTCCCAATAGCAGATAGGGAAAGCATCTACTACTCGAATCAAGTAATTCAAACCAAAACACCACCATCATCATCATTGTCATAAACTATCTCTCATCTAGAGCCCTCTAATACAGTGGCTCGTAACCAAAATGACTTGAATGAAACCTAGCGTGAACTTGATCCTTACCATATAATAGCCCCATCTACTCATCCCTCTCCTCACTCTCAATATAGTAAATAGGCTCCCCTCAAATAGGTAACTATGTAATCCTATAAACATCCTCTAGGAGGATGGTAATCTTTCTTGTTAGTAGTAGTAAGGTGGTAGTGACCAGATCCCATCTCTTGATAAGGGCCACTATCATCGTCGCATCTCATGACAAACATTGATAATTTCACATGTCTCCCAAGCAAACCTCCTTTATATGACTCCAATCATCTTGAGTCATCCCTCCATGGATCTTGATGAAGATCCTCAACACCTGATCCCTCATCTAGATCTGGTCTTGTGATTACAAAAATTAAAGTTAGCATGTGTCACTATTGCTCATTTTAAAATTGATCTCATTATCAACCTACGCCCACCTCCTTTAACCTGTTCCAAATTAACCCATTACTTCTACAATATTACCTATAACATTTGAACAACATCTACCCTTACCCACAAAAATTTCATTGCTCTACCCACCAAATATCATAACACCTTCCCTAAACCTATCACAACAACACCTAAATCTATCCAACCAACATCTCCACACAACATTCCTACTTGAAACTTTCCAACAACCATCAAATCCACTATCAACTCATCACATTATTCCTATTTGAACATTTTGAACATACACTTAACACTTTAATTCACCCACACCACTTTTAAAACCATTTTTTAACCCTCTTCATATACACCTTTTAAACAAACATTCCATAAAACATTCGACTGTTGATGGTTTACTTAAACCATCGATATTCTTCCTCAATATTTGACCATCGATGGTTAGGTCGACCATCGATAATCAAGTTGGAACCACTGATGGTCACTGTATGTGATTGTGAGTGGCAAAACCCCCAACCCTACTTAATTTAAAACCACACCAAAATAACCAAAACAAAAAACTAACCTACCTAAATCTTTCCCATAGCCCACCCCTAACTGCCTCAATCAATTTTAAATTTCATCTGTTACATTTTTTAATTTCACCCAAAACCTAAACAAGGGAAAATCCCCCAAAAATCACTATCAAAATAACCATAACCTCTCCAAATTCAACCTATCAACAGACCTAAATTAAATATCTACCAAATCAAAACATCACCTACCTCATTCATCGATCGTTGTCATAGTCAGAACCCACATCTTACTGCTCAACCACATCCTCATCTACCCTGCATATTTGCTCTTTGCTAGATCACCTCAAATATGTAACAGAACAATCAATATTATTGCATACGAACTTTAGATCTAGATGTGAGACCAATAGCAAAGACAATCACTATGAAATAATAAAAACAAAATTGAACACACCATAACACATATATACGTAAGAAAACCTTCAAAGAGGTAAAAAACCCACAAAGATTATTCATATTATGAGAAACTAACAAGTACTCAATATAGTCTTTCTTCCTCTCACTTTTTTTTATTACATCTTACAATATAAACTCTTTATTATATAAGCAAGGTAATCTGTCCATTATAAATGACTTTTTCTAACCACCACATTAATGGGTCCAACCTCTCTAAAGGTCATTTAATATATTTTATTATTTATTTACATGAGAATAAATTTATGATAAATAATAAAATATATTATTATTTAACCAATGTAATTTAATGTATTAAGGGTATATAAATAATACCATTTAACCATTTATTATTCTAATACTCCCCCTTAATATTAAGTGAAGATACATGGTGATTTTTAGGAGGCAACAACATAACAAACTTACACTTCATGAACCATACATGATGAGTTTTAAGAGGTAATAATTGACAAAACATCCTTCATCATGTCATAGTCACCTTTAAAGGAATTATGTTATGTAAACATAGTCACCCAAAGGTATTACACTATTAACTATAGACACTCAAAGGTATTACACTATGTAACCACAATCACATAATCACCTTTAAACAAATTACACTATACAACTATAGATACCCAAGGGTATTACACTATGTAACCACAATTACATAGTCATTTTAAAGAAAATTACACTATACATCCATAGATACCTAAAATTTTTGCACTATGTCCCCATAATCACCTTTAAAAGAATTACACTATGTTATCCTAAACTAGTTAAAGTGAGTTTAGGCTAGCATGATTGTGAGACTACATCTCACAATGAGAATACATCCCATAATTTCTCATGAATAATCAACCAAACATATTGGAATCTTTTATAACATAAAGACCTCCATGCTACTATGTGTTGGGTACAATGTAGATTTGCATATGAAGTTTCTAAAATCACATAAAGTGATATATTACAATGCTTTATAATAAGAAGTGAGAAGAAGAAAGATTGTATTGGGTACTTGTTAGTTTCTCATAATATGAATAATATTTATGGATTTTTTATCTCTTTGAAATTTTTTTCATGAATATCTGTGTTATGGTGTGTTTAACTTTACTCTCATTATTTCATGGTGAATGTCTTTGCTATTGGTCTCACATCTAGATCTGGTATTCGTATACAATCGTATTACTTGTATGTAAAATAAATATCTCATGATTATATAAAGAAAAAAAATTAAATATTTTTCTAAATCTTTTTTTGAAAAATTCAAGTCAACACACATGGACCCACCATGTGCTTGTTTGGAAAATTGGCTAATTACAACTCACTTACTAAGCACTAACTTATGTCTTATGTTTAATAATTTTTTGGTCTAATTTTTATTTTTATTTTTAAAAATAAATAAACTATAATTAAATATTTTCATAATAAAATGCAAGCATTTACTTAATTTAGAAAAAAAAGATTTAAAAAAAACTTAAGTGAGGTCCACTGCTTGAGTGGAATATAGTCAATTAAATAAATATTTTATTTTTAAAATACTTGCATTAAAACTTTAACATCCCTATTAATTCTTTTTTGTATCACATTTTATACAGAAACATGACACAGATGAAGAGTAGGGAATGATTGCAGGAGCTTTAGACATTCGTTTTCAGTGATCTAAAGCTTGAAAATACTTAAAAATTGCCATCAAAAGCTATTGGTAGACCCAGATCTATGATTTTTTGACTGTAAAATGATATTTTAATGCTCTTATTACTATTATGACATACTATGGCATCCAGATAGAAGTAAAAAAGTTTAGATTTTCTTTTGATGCTCTTCAGGGTTTGAAAATGGCTCCAATAGGGTTAAATATTGTAGAAAACATGAAATCAACCTTTAAATCTCAGAAAATGATTGAGAATACATGATTTCTATTTTTTTTCTTATTTCATGGCCATACAAACTGAAGCATGATGTTTGGGAGGAAAGGAAAAAATTAAAAAAAGTTGTAACAAACCAAATCAGACAAAGTAAATATCAAAATTACTTAGAAATGACCAAACTAAGTAAATAGAAAAAACAAAACTAAGATTTACTACCCAAAATCTGATCTTTCACTGATTTTTATTGACACATGCTAAAAAAGAACATTTGGGAGGAGGGAGAAAAATTTGAAATGAGTTACAAAAGTCCAAATCAAGTGAAATAAAAGTAAAAAAAATACTGAAAATGGTCAAACTAAGCCAATGAAATGACTAGAACAAAGATTTACTATACAATTTTAAAAAAAAGGCCATAAAGAATTTTTAAGCACTGATTCACTCACTTGTTGGCTCTCTTAATGTTTGAAATTCTTTGTAAATGTTAGATCTGGAACTAAAGAGCTTCAACTACCTTCATATAGATTATTAGTCCAAAAAATAAGAAAATCTTAAAAAAAATTAATGCTTAAAAAAATATTTTAGCCTATTTTAAGATTCTCAATTAGATCTATGACATGAAAATAGGCTTAAAATATGAAAAATTGCATAGATCTAATATTTTTAAGATTTTAAGAGAAAAAATAAAATAACTTACTTCCTATAGAAAGAGAAGCTTGAAATTTTTTATGATCATACCATGGCTTGAAAAATAGATGAATCTAGGCTTAAACACAAGATAAAAAACTTTGATCTATGATATTGACACTTGATCATGCATCAACTAGCTTTGATACCATGAAAAAATAAGTAATACAATTACATATAAACACCAGATCTAGATGTGAGACTAATAGCAAAGACAATTATCATGAAACAATGAAAGCAAAGTTGAACACACCATAACACATATATATGTGAGAAAACCTTCAAAGAGGTAAACAACCTACAAAAATTATTCATATTATGAAAAACTAACAAGTACCCAATACAGTCTTTTTTCCTCTCACTTTTTTTTTCATTACATCTTATAATATAAACTCTTTATTATATAGACAAAGTAATCTGTCCATTATAAATGACTTTTTCCAATCACCACATTAATGGGTCTAACTTCTTTAAAGGTCATTTAATATATTTATTAGTTATTTATATGAGGATAAACTCATGATAAATAATAAATATATTATTATTAAACCAATATAATTTAATGTATTAAGGGTACATAAATAATACCATTTAATCATTAATCATTTTAATAACATGCTCAACCAATCAACACTCGACACCTCAACCAACCAATCAGTCAACTCTCATAGCAAAACATCCAAGTGTCAATCACTAGAATGCATAGAAGCATGGAGTTAAATTGTCAAAAATGAAAATGAAATTTCATTTTCACTTTTTAGGGTTTCCCCTTGACTGTTGACAATCAGAGCAATCGTTGACGATCGACCTTGGGACCCCTGACTGTTGATGGTTAGGAGAGTCCATATTTAATTTTTTTTTTATTTTAGCCACCTAACCTAAGTGCCCCAACTTTGGAGATCACCTAATCTCCCCAAACCAAAATTGAACTTTTTGGAGATTAACCTTCTCTGACCCAACCATTTGACCATGTCCACCTTGACATTGGTCATTATTTGACCCAAACTATTTGCATGTTTTGTGATGACCTTGTATTGGCATTTTTGATCACAAAGACCATTTTTACCATGTTGACCTTTAAATTTGTACCACCTAGTGCATAACCAAATTATTTGTATTTTTTAAGGGAACACTTCCTACTTTGGATACTTACAAAAATATCGACTTATATAGTAACTCGATCAACTACGACTAATTATATGGACTGGTTACCCTATCATTTGTACTTCTAGAACCACCCTTATTTTTACCAACATTGGCAACCTTAGTATATGTGTGATCTTTACTATCACATATTGTCACTTTTTATGTGCATGTTTGTGTCTCAAATGATCAACGCTTTTGTCACCACCTAATGACTCATCATCAATCACTTATAAAACCTTGACTCAATTTTGGTTTCACCTCATCAATTTTGGGTTTGAGGGGGAACACCTCCTCCCATGCTTGAGGTAATCATACCTTTGACCAATAATTTATTTGTATTTTTTAGCTTATTAAATCAAAAGCTACATAAAAAAAGGTAAAATGTAGACACTAGAAAACCTCACACAATAGTTTTAGATGTCAAAATACCTTAGACACCTTAGGACCCCTATTGGACCTTGAGTTTAATTAACCACCTAGTTAGTTAACTCATCAACATACTAACAAATGTTTCTAGCTAACCCCTTTTAACTTACATTAAAATTTTTACCCTTAGACACTCAACCACTGACGATAAACTTAACCATCGACAGTTAACTTGATCATCGACAGTTAAGTCCTCACCTTTCTAACACATCAACTAGTTATGTATGAGATAACAAAACATAATTAAATATGCTCATCTTATGTGGTGCTAACAAACTCCCAAACATCATGATCAACAACCTCACCTACGAGGGAACCTTGTATCCTCTATCTCTCTTTTCTTATAAAAAGAGGGGAATAGGAGATGAAAAGATGGATGTTCAAGATATCAAATCTACTTGCACACAGGTATTCAAGTCTTCTGGCATATATCCTTCAACAAATCAACATCATCAAAAGAGACTTGAACCTCTGATGAATTTTCTTTTGAGGCCAAAGTACTGTTACTCTAGGAAAATTGTCTCAGCCTTCCACCATCAACAATCTAGCAAGCCACATGTATATTTTACTTATTCTTTTTGTTATTTAGATTTCTAACCTCTATGACCTAATTAGATCTATTTACACCTTATTTTCTCTCTATCAAATCCTTAACAAAATTTTTATTAGACCTTTGACCCAAATTGCAACTCTTTTCTGAGTATCTTCAAAAATCCACAGACAACTGTCGATGGTTACCCAATCATTGATGGTCATCCCTAATCGCTGATGGTCAGCCCAACTACCAACAGTTCACCCAACCACTGATGGTCACTGTGGTAGAAAATAATAGTAATTTATTTTTAGCTATTTAACCCTAACCAAACCTAACTTTTTATGTTCTTACCTGTTCACATTTTTTTTTTCATTTTTTGAACTTGACTTCACCCACTTTAGCACTAGTATTAACCAGATTTTGCTATATTTAGTCATTTTATTTAATAAGCATTTTAATTTCTTCTTGTATTGTATTTCATTTATTTTATGCAAGTACTTTAATTTATCATCTCCAACTTAATTATTATCAACAATAGATTGATAACCTCCTAGCAATCTTATGCTTCTTAGATCTAACACACACTAGGTATTCCACTTAACTATCTTACTAACAACCCCTTTCATTAGTGTGTTCTTATCTAAAGGCTATCCATTCCTAGCTAAAGAGGAGTTCTCCATCATCATTTGGATGCTATGAATATCACCAACTAGTTATTTATACCACACCCTTATTAACTAGTTTTTTATCTTCTTTTAAAATTAATACAAAAGCAAAAATTAAGAGAAATATCCATCTTTTTTTAAATAAGAAGAACTGGAGAAGAATATGGGCTGGTAATAGGGAGAATAATGCCTTGCTTTAGTAAGACTTGAATGAGCATCTTGATCTTAGTCTTTTTCTAAAATGGGAAATGATAGGGCTTGCTATTGGGAGGAACACTTCCAGAAAGGAAGTGAATATGATGGTCCTTTGGTCATAAAGGTGGCAATCCCACTGGTTTGACAAAGATATGTGTATACCTATGTAGAATGGTTTGTTGATTAGAAAGAGGAGTGGAGACCATTGATGGTTGCATTTGAATGGAATAGAGCTGGGCAATGACACTGTGTGAATTCTTTTTAAGAATATTTTCTAAGCAATGTGAACTGACGATGCTAAAAGACCTTGATTATAATCCTTTCAATGTGTGTTTTTTCCCATTGTCTAAAAAATTCATCTAAAGTTTAGCAAAATCCCATAAGATGGGTCTAAGTGTGCATAACCATTGGGTTACCAAAATAACATCACATCTACCTAAGAGTAAGGAAAACATGTTGGAACACAAGTTATAATCTCCAATAGAGATAAACATATTGTGACACTTCCCTTCACAAGGTAATGTGCTCTCATTGGCAATCATGACTTCAAATTTAGAGTAAAGATAGACAAAATAATCAACCTATTTGGTGATCCTTGGGTCAATAAAGTTATGAGTACTACCAAAATCAATGAGAATTATGAGAGGTAAGTTATTGAAGTAACCCCTAACTCAAATGGTTTATGGGGTGGTGACTTTTGTGAAGGCATGGATAGAGATCTCTAGTTGGTCTTCCTGATAAGTAAGTTCCATAATAGGCTAAACTTATTCTAGATCATCTATTATATTTTGAACATCTTCCCAATTTATAGTTTTGGGTAGATAGTCCATATCTAATAGGTAGAGATTTTGCTTGACACATCGATGTTTTTGAGTGAATTTATTATCACAATTATAACTTAGTCCTTTTTTCTATGGGCTCACATCTTTGTTTTAGTCAAATTATTGATAGGAGTGGTTATGACGACTAGCATTATTCGAGATCATTGTGGAGTTGTATATCTAAATGAAGCAAAATTAGATTTGAATCACTGCTGACTGTGATCTTTCCTCTACCAAATTAACCAACCCTAGGGCTTCCATCATTATGTTGGGTTGAAACATTTTGACCTTTGATCAAATTACATATTTTAGTCCACTAATAAAACAACTCTTGAAGAATTCATCAAACAATCCCTTTATGTGATTGGCTAGTTTTTCAGAATTTGTTTGATATTATCTCATGGTTCCTATTTAGTGAAGTTTAGTGGGTGCTCCTATGAAGTCATCTAAAGCACTAGGGCCAAACCATTAAAAAATGAGGGTGCAAAAATTGGTCCATCTTAGTTCATCATGAGCCTTGGTATACCAATTATATCATTGAAAAGTTTCAAGTTTCAAGTGAAAGAATGCAAGCAAAACCTTATTGGCATCAAAGGTATTATGTAGACTAAAATATTGTTCTACCATAAAATCAAGCTTTGACCCATGAAAATTACTAAAATAAGAAAATTTGGTATAGAAAGAGGACTCTAGACGTCGTCTGTTGTTCAAGATGGTATGTTGAATATTGAGGTTGAGAATTTTTTCATCAAGATCTTTGATGTTTGTCTTGAGGACAGTAATTTCATCTTCTATGTTTTTTACGCATGTTCCAGTTACTACCATGACCCACATAATTTTTTTTTTGTAATGGGTAGGAAAACTAGAGTTAAGATACATTTAGTAAAGAAAGTTTGTGATTTGGGTGAAATTAAAAGGGGTAAAGGTATTTTTAACAATTTTTTTGCATGGTGGGAGTATAATTGACAAAGACAAAGGAAATTTCATGAGTGCAAATGGAAAAACTAGAAAATTAATCAAAGAGGGACAAAGGAGCAAAAATGGAGATGAATATTATGGAAAACTTTTGAGGTAAATAGACAAAAATAGTTGTGGCAAAACCCTTAAAAAGGGAACATTGAGATTTGTGGGAATTAGGAGTGGAATCGGGATATGGGACCTTAAAGAAAAAAATGTGGAGAATGGAATTTTAGGTTTCAGAATAAAGTTTGAGGATCAACAAAGCTATAGATGGAAAGATATGGAAAAAACTTATTTTTTTATATAGTCTAGATTTAGTTTTCTATTTTATGTTTTGCTGGAAGTCCACTGAGCGCTGTTTGATACTCATATATATTTTTTTAAATTGACGGGATGAAGATTTTCCAATTTTTGGTTTCTATCTAGCTGCAAGTCCTCTAACATCCTTTCTATACTTTTTCGTTGGTTAATTTTTTTGAGCCTGCTTAAAATATTTTGAAACTAATAGAAATGGGCCCCAAGTTTCAAAAGCTACCTAAGGGCTTAAAAAAATCTCTTTGGACATCAATGTAATCTGAGTGAGTACCACTCTCTAAATTTTTTTTGGCCACATGTTTACCTCTAAACGATAACTCTTGGTTTTCCTCACAGATGGGAACTAGTCAATCAGGATGGGGTCGTTACCTATTTTGTTGGTAAGTCCTCTCAATGAGATAACTAATTTGGGGTTCCTATGGTACTCTTCACAATGACTTTTATGGATTTCACCCAAGCACTTCCCATAATTATGTAGACAAATTTTTAGCTTGGTCCAAAATTGATTATTGTGATACAAAAAAAATACTTAAATGAATTATGTAGCAGAACAAAAAAATACTTTCAAAAAAAAATTTAGTCCTGGATAATGCTCTGATACCAGATGAGAGGATCTTTCCTAAACAAGTTAGTAGATAATAATAAGTACATGAAATAAACTATGAAAATTAGAAATATATTAATTTAAATAAGTAGAATTGAATTATAATAGTTGAATTGCATAATCACTGGCCTCCTCGAGGGGACAACCTCCTTTGAAAAAGATCAATACAATAAATTCATGGATGCTTACATTAACCTCAACACTTACTTGTATACTAAGTCTAATCTAAGAAAATACCACTTTCCATGAATGTGGGATTAAAAAAATACTCGTGGGATGACTTACAAAGCATATGCATTCATAGCAACTTTTATACTAACAAAGTACATACAAGGGGTAGTACGGGTTTCTAACATTTCAATTGACTGTAATAGGCTAATGACAAAAATGATAAATAAAGTATGAATCTACAAATGATAAATAAAAGATATAAGTAGAATATGTTTGTGGAAATGAGCACAATAAGTGGAAAAAGGCACAATCTACCTAAGTCTATTGATGATAGAGCAAGCTCATTTGTCTATGCATATAAATTGATAGTTGCACTTGTAGATGATGAGGAAATTGAGATATATAAATTAGGGTTTGGTCACATAGAAAATATTTTTTGTCTTATATTATATTTAAAACCCTTAGGGTAATTTGATAGCTTGAAAAACTGTAAGAAAAATAGGGGAGTGTAAGGGACTAAGCTAACCTCAATCATCCCCTTGATGATTGATTGCTACCTATGTATCTAATACTCCATGGATGGAAATAATTCCTATGTAGTTATCCCACCTAGAGTGAATTTATAATTGTGCTCCTTTGAATATATGTATACAACTAAATGATGGCTTGAATACTTAACAATGATAACTCTTGACATGTTTTAGAGGTATCTTGGCTTGGATTATGGATACTCCTTGTGAAAGATTGAGAATTAAAATAGAAAAGAGAAATTTTATTTAATGTGTATAAGTGTATAAGATTTAACCAAGTGAATAACAAGTGTCCTTGATGAGTGACTCTTGACATTTATTTATATGTGAATATTTTGACAATTTGCATTAGTAGACGTTAAGAAATGTGTGGTAAGAACCTGAATGATGTTTTAAATTTAAAAAAATAATATTATTTAGCATGGGACATGACCATTATAAGTGGACATGGGTGTACTCTTCACCTACCTACATAATGCAAACCTATCCAGAGGGATCATATATAATTGTAGTCTATTTGAGACCGTTTAAAGTTGATTTTAGACAACTTGAGCTTTTAACATTAAAATTTATGTAAAATGGTAATGACATCAAAGGGTCAAACCCACACATATATAAATGGCTTAGAAAAATGGTGGATAAGATTCATGTAATTGTGCACAATTCACATGGTTTAGAATGTGAAGAGATTTAGCATTGTCAAGTACCTGTGACTAGATTTATGTGTCTATAATTATATATTCTTTACATGATCAACATTATATTACATGATTCTATCATTACACATGACATGATAAATATAACTCTTATTTTTAGGTGAGTGACTTACATAATACATCCCTCATCTCAAAAGGCGGATATATAGTGGCCTTATCTTAGATACATAAGCCTTCATGAGCATAAAATCAAAGAAAAAAACATGTATGAGGGCATTGGAACATTACAATGATTCATATATAATAAAATTATTATAACATTCATATAGATTATGCTTTAAAAAATTTCTTTATATCTAGAAAAGAGTTACCTGTATCATAAATGTCAAGAGGAAAGAATTATAAAACTTAAGCTTATGAGATAAGGATGCAAATATCACTAGACCTATATGAAATTAAATATGAAAGTAAATTAAATGATGATAGTATATAAATATAACAAACTAAACTAAGGGGAAGGTTTAGAATGATCATACAAGGTAAGGTGCCATGGTCAACCAAATGAGTGTCTAGAAAACCTAAAATGAAATATGGCAAGTCTAAACTATCATATAACAAGACCAAGTTATTTAGTGTGGATATAAATTATATAAGGATACACACATTGATTCACTAATAAATAAAAAAACATCTAATCTACTAAGTAAATAAATTAAAATATGTGTGGTTAGAAAATACTTACCTTTGGGTGGACGTGTCGAGCATCAATAACCCCCTTAGCTCAAGTGGATCTTTTCAAGAGATTTTGTGGGTTAAAGACTTAAAATGGTTGGATAAATACCTAAGATATCCTTATCTAGGAACTCCAAATAACTCATATTGAGGTTTAAATATACCACAAACCAAGTTTCCTCAAGATAATATTCGAGACCACAAACTCCTCCAATTATGATTTAGGGTAGAAGTACAAGTGGAGTGTATATGATATTATTATAATGAAATTTAACCCCTATGTATAATTATATAATACCAAAAACCAAACCTAAAATCTAAGTCAAGGTTATCGACTTGCCTTATATAGTTGAAATAAGTTGGATGACACATAATGGTATCGAATATGATAATATTATTATAAGTATTTTGGGTTGGTAAATATAGTAAAAATGCCAAAATATAGACTCAAAAGTGTATCAAGCTGGTTGATATAGTATAATATGGGTTAAAGCCACTAAACATATGACATTGACCATGATCATATCATATACTATGGGAAATATAACATAACTAAATAATTATAATATGGAATAGGTAGAAGGAAAGACACTATGAGGAAGCCAAACTTATAGTAGGAATGGTGTAATCATTTTTTAATTAATTGGTTAAGTACCAGGTTAAAAGGGGCCCATTATCATATAAAAAGATGGTAGAAGATAAGTGTGAAACAACAACAAAATAAAAAGGAACAAAAAAAGAACTTGATAGGAAAAACTCCTTGTTGCCTAAAAGATATTAAGTTTCAACAAAAAACCCCAAGACAGACAATAGAAAATAAAAAAGGACTAGCTAATCAAATTTGGAGTAGATGACCAATTTCTTGGCATCAAAGCTTTCCCCTTTATTTCTTGTTTTCCCTCTAATGTGGTTTTGAATAGACTGGTCTTTTTCCTTGTCCTACCTCTTATGCTTTAGACTAGTAAGCCTAGGATCCTCCTTCCCCTTCTTGGAATCCTTACTATTATCCTCTACTCTGTATCTTTGAGTGGTGTTGTTGCCTTGGGGAATGAACTCATAGATTATTGCATGTTCTTTATCAAACTTTATTTTGACTATCTTATGAACCAAAAGCCCTTTAAATTCATCGACTTCATCTACAATTTCATTGCATAATAATTTTTGGATCGATATATTGGTGAATAGATTATCGAGTGATTGCATAATTTCTTCCTTATTCTTAGGATATATAACCCTCTAGCCCCTACTAGTAATATGTGACACATCTTCAAGAATCCCCATGTCAATACCTCTCACTTTAGAATCCTCATGTGAAAATTTAACTCTAGCTCCTTTAATCTGATCCTTCCCATCTTTATTGGACTCAGATTCCATGAAGAAATCATCTTCCCTATCAGAGTCTTCCTATTCACTAGGGATGTTAATCACCTCCATAATTTTTTTTGACCATAATGGTTCCTCCTTCTTGACCAATAACAATATCATCCCTTGATAAATTATATTCATCAAGGGATTGCTCTTGAAATTCATAACCGTAACTTCTAAGGATTTCAAAAGGAAAAATGAAAGAATGATAATATGTCCCTTAAAGTTATTAAGAAAGAGAAAGTGATGAGAGAATATTATCATATGTTTACCCTCTAATGTGATATAACACATGATCTACATGCAAACATCAAGCCACTTTATCAGTAGGTTAGTTATCACAAAACCTTTTTGAGGCATAACCTTGTGTTTCTTCTTCTCTTTGCTAAAAAAAATGTTGATGAGTTTCTCTTTCCTCTTTTTATCTTAAAGGATCTGACTCCTAAACAATCCATACCCATTATCTCCCAAATGAGCTCTTCAGTTATCAAAATTCTTAAACCATGCATGCGAACCTCTCTATCCTTCCATCATTGGATGAAATCCTTGGACATCCTAGTATCATGTCTAACCAACCTCTACATGAATATCTCTATAACTTCTTTAACCATATTGTGCTAGAAATAATCATCCCCCTTGACTTCCTTAGAAGAGATGGGTTCGAATAGATCATGGTCACCACCCATAATGTGTTTTTGAAAGTTTCCAAATTCAAGCCCTTAGAAATGGAGGGCATATTGGAAATGGAGCTAAATAAATTATTGCTATGAGAGGCCAAACTGAATCAAGCATTCAATGCCTTGAGAAAGGACCAATTTATGATTTCCTTGCACGTATTGACATATAATCTCTTAAGATAGATTTTAATCATCATTGATAAGAAAATCATTTTGTTATGTAGGGTGTCCTTTATCTAATTTGATAAAAGGAGTGATGTCAACAGGGAAATTATTACCTTGTCAACCAGTGAAAGAGTTTTTATGAACCCCTAGATTAGCCATTTTATCGGTGCTCTTATTACCTTCCCTATACACATGAACTATGGACACCCCTTTAAAGTGGGAAATCAAACTTTTAACATCATTGATAATCTTGAAAATATTCTAGGATGATTGAGTTGGGCCTTTTAAATAATTTATGCTATTCATTGAATCACTCTTGATCTAGAGATACTCCATCCCAAGATTTATTACAAGATTGATACCCCACAAAGTAGCTTGGGATTTATAAATGTGATTCATTTAGATCCCTAGAGGACCTGCATAGATGTCCTTGAGGTTCCCATAGGAATCCCTGATGACTCCTCTCACTCCTATTGGGCCTAAATTACCTTTGGTAGATCCATCAAAATTCAATTTAAACCAAGTGGGAGGAGGATGAGACCACTTGACCTTGGATCTGTCAACACCCTGCTTATAGGATTTACCTAGGAGGACAAGATTAAGTTGACTGAGAATCTAGGAGAAATATGGGGAACTAGGTTGATCAAAGGAGGAAGTGAAAGACATCCAGTTTTATTTCACAAAATCCATGATTCTCTTAAAGGTAGAGGAGTGGTTAGATTTATGATTATAATAAATAACTAAGTTTATAGAAATCAAAATGCCCTAAAAAATATGGGGTAGAACCAAGTTTCACCAAAATTTTAGCAGTGGGGAATCCTAGGGTGGCTTCCATTGGGTGATTAGATCCTTGATGGTACTTGGGGTTACCTAGGAGAAGTTAGAAAGGCTAAAGAAAGATTAAAAAATGGAATAATAAAAAGGATAGGACATAAATAAATGATTAGTGGATTTAACCTCCTATTTGAAAAGCACACAACAGTTAGGGATAGGGATTTTCCTCCTCATAAGATTGTCCACCATTAGAATCTCATTTTGGACAACCATCTAGAAGAAGACATTTATCTTTGGGATGATAATTTTTATCCAAAGATCATTCTAGTTTTTCTCAAGTTCTATCCATTCTCAAAGAGAAAGATATCTTGATACATAAGTAACATATCTCATAAAGCACCACGAGCCTTGACCACCCTTTTTCAATACACCCTTCAAGGAGTGAACTTAGAGATATCGATATTTGACAAGATGATATAAGAGAAATCATATGTAAATGATAAAGTGAAAAATATTATGTGTATACATATTCCCCACCTAAAGCTCTTCACATGTCACAATAGTGTAATAGTGATTTGAAAAATATCATAACAACACAAAAATATAACTACAATGAAATGTGGAAGGAACTATAACTAAATAAGTGTAAATATAATGAAAATACATACCTTTACTTAACTTGATGATCATAGAAAATGTTAAATGTGTAGCAAGTGATAGAAGTCACCGAATATGCAAAATGAGAGGTGACCCTATAGAATAAGATAAAATTCCAAATTTATGCTAAATTTTTATATTAGCACTAAAAATTCTCTATCTCACTAGAATTCTAAGGATTCTTTCGATTCATGAAAAGTACTTATGAAAAAAAATATATGGGAAAAATATATAATCTCATGGTATGTAATGAAAGTCTACAAAATCTGAATTCTAAGTGTAATGATGTAATGTGATATATATTCTATTATTTTCTAGATAATGTGAGCAAATTTATGGTAAAAAAGAACAAAATCTAAGATGATGAAATTGACATCTTAAGGAAGTAGATAGAAAATCAACAAATAAAATACGTGAAAAAAATGTTGAATTAAATGATAAAAATGAATGTAAAAATCACCACAAAAGATGAGACATGTAAAATAAAGTAAAAAAAAATATCAATGTAAGAAAAATCAAACAAATATATGTAAATAAATAATGTTATCTCATGTAAGATAAACATGTTAAATCAAATATCAACAAAACATATAAGACTGAATATAAAATGTAATTCAAAACATAAGATGAGCATGTCAAGTCAAACATAAAGAAAAACATATATGAAAGTATGGAAAATGTTAATGTAAGATAAGTGAAGTTCACAAAAAATAAGAATATGTTATATAATTGAAAACAAAAATATCTAAGGAATGGCATCTCAAATTTAGGTCTTGTGTTAAAATGTGATGTAGGAAAACACAAGCACATAATATAGACACATAACATTAATCATTAGTTTGACATTATTTATTCTTGACATCCTTACTCTTATTTTTTATATTCATCGTTTCACTAACTCTCATTCTATAAGAAACCCTTTATTATCTAGTAAACATTTAATATATCATACAAACATCCCTATTCTAGTTGCCTTCATCACTATTTAGCCCATAGGTTCCTGTCAAACATGTTCCTATAATATCTAGTATTCTAGGACAAGTCTGCACTAGCTGAATAAGGATGCATTATGACCTTGTCCCATAATGCAGTCTTGACTCCCATGTTCCAATGATAACTTTTTAAAATTGAGATGTTACATAATGGATCTCCTGCACGTCTTGAAAATTAAATTATAAAAAATATTATAAATATTCTCCTATAAAATCACATTAAGGCAACTCATTATGCCCTCACTAAATCTCTCTGACAAAAGCACTCCAAACTAAGCAAAAGATCACCATTTTTTATTATTTCAAATCTACAACATTCCAACAATAAATATCTAAGTCTAAATATTTTTTTATTATACATGATGGTATATACTGTCAATCATTTCAATAAATCATCTAGCTAAAGTAATTCTATTTGCTTAATCATGGATCACACAATCACTCTAAGAGGAAGAACTACATCATCCTGAGGTTAATATGGGCCATGTAGGAAACACTCAGTCACAAGGGATTTTTAAGGAAATCTCAAGTATCATTTTAGATTAAGGTAAAATCAGGTTTTGAAGGGGCCCCGAAACCCTTTACAGATCAAGAAAGATAAAACATTACAAACCGCTAGGAAAGGCAAACCCACTAAAAAATAGTAACTAAACCAGGTTTTACAGGGACCTGAAACCAACAAGATGAACCAGTAAAAGCACCCCAGGGTTTACAAGGACCTGAAACCTAAATTAAAACTAGGCAAACAATCTGAAACCTCATAATATGCTCAAGGAATTCACCATCCTATTACTCCCTCTAATAAAAAAGAGTGAACATGTCTTTGGTATAATATCGTGTCCTCCACTCATGGACTAATTGAGTTCGAACCATGTTTTAAGATCATTTTTAATACTACACTTTATCACAATATCCAATTTAAAAATACTTAGGTACAAGAGAAAGCATAAATTACTAATTGCATTACACATGGAATTTTGATAGACTTTTCCTTCCTCACTTTTCACCCTATTGATGGCTGCATCATGGCTATTATTTAAAAACATAATATTCAAGAAGATAATGATGATCCAAATTGTTATAAAAAAATTCTACAATAGATTTGTGAGCATCCCAAAAAGGTTGATTCATTATTATGTGTCTAAATATGAACACAAAAAGAGCACTCAAGATAACACTTCCAATATTATTACTTATATTATTTCATCTATTCTAATTACTTATTTTATGACACCAACTCTTGATTTGGGGACATCACTTGGTATCAAAAATATATCGATGCCTATGCCTACTCATACTACTTACACTCCTTCTATTACCTCTTCCAATGCTACTTTAGTGCATCCATTCTTGTATTATAATAAGCTAAGTTGGCCCATATTAAGCAATCTATTTTTGATGGTAGCCATTCCATATAATCATTCTTTATTACATAAACATTTGAAACTTAAAATTTCATGTTATCCATTACTAGTTATATTTATAGCTCTCAAACTTCCTATCTATAAAGGCAAAGGTGATCTTGAATAATATTTGCATGCCTTCTATGTCACTTATCTAGATTATGCAAACAATGATTATTTATTTGACAATTTTTCCCTAGAAGTCTAAAAAATATGCTCTTAGATGGTTCTATGATATTTCACTTCAATCAATAAAAGCTTTCAATTCTTTTAAAAATTAATTATTTACACACTTTGCTATTAACATTGGGGAAAAGTTATCTTATGCTTAAATTACCAATCTCAAATAAGGATCTAATGAAATAATAAGTGGATATGTGATAAGGTACAAGACTATGCTTTCCAAAATGAAAAATCAAATGGTTGACAATGGAAGAAAAAATTAATCATATTGTTCCAAGCGATAAGGATCTATGGTATTACTAGAACATCACATTCATAAAAATAATAATCTAAAAGTAGTTTAACAACATAGACTTACAAATAAATATGCAAAACAAAAGAACAACAATATCATATATTATTTCTCCAAATCTTGTCCAATACAATGAATATACATTTTATATATAGGGAATGAATATTAATCCTAACTAAGATATCAAGATAAGTGATCAATTATAACTAATAAATCAAGCTAAGTGATCAATCATAACTAATAAATCAAGCTAAGTGATCAATCATAACAAATAAATCAAGCTAAAAGATCATTCTTATGGCTAAGAGATAACTATCTATAAAGGATCTAAACAACTAAAAAATATCTTTATAATATCTAAGAGATAAATATGTAATATAACAAAATATCTAAAATAAGATAAATCAAATATCCACACATAAGTGGGGGGAATAACTAAATAAATAGAAAAATAAACCACCTAGGTGAACATGATATAAGGTAAATAGCCTACTCTAACACCCCCCCTCAAGTGAATCTAGTTGCCAAAATGACATATCCATAATACGAGTCTCAAAAATAAGGCCTGATCAAGTATTCATGTAAAATAAATCTATAAATAAATAAATAAATAAGATGTCCTCACAAACACCCCCCTAAAGACAAAATTTGAAACCCCAAGCATGCCATACAACTCAAGGTAATGAGGTGATGAAAAAGGCTTTGTAAAGATGTTGATAACCTGCTACTGAGTCAAAATGTACTCTAAGTAAATAACTCCATCCTAAATATGTTGATAAATGATGTGCATGTAAATCTCAATATGTTTGGTCTGCTAGTGCTCAATAGGGTTGTGATAAATGTGAATTATAATTTGGTTATCATAACAAAGTACATTAGGTTAATCTTGTATGAAGCTAAACTCTATTAATAACTGATAAAGCCAAAAAACTTATTGACTCACTATGATTCTTGCCATGTACTCTTCCTCCATAGATGAAAGTGTAATAGCATATTACTTCTTAAAAACCTATTACTGGAGAAAAACCAAGATAAAAAAGGTAGCTATAAGTGGAATAACTATCATCAATAGAAGCTACGTAGCCTGAATTAGTATATCCAATCAACCAAGTAGAACCTCTAGTGTAATGTAATCCAAAGTGGGAAGTGCCCTGTAGATATCACAAAATCCTTTTGATAGCCTACCAATGAGTATCATGAAGAGCATGTGTAAAATGATATACAAGCCCTAATACAAAATAAATATTAGGGTGAATATGGGTCAAATATAAGAGATTACCAACCAACTGCTTATACAATATAAGATCACAAAGAGGAGTAGTGCAGAGGGAAGTAAGAGTGACCCTATAATAGAAAGGAGATTGATTTGGATTGAAATCGACCATGATAAAATTCTGAAGAAGATCAAGGGTGTACTTATAATAACTCAAATGAATACATGGATCTAATTGAGAAATCTACAAACTAAGGAAAAAATACAAAAGACTTAGATTTATCATATCAAATTGCATTGAAAGAACCTACTGAATAGCTTGAATCAGAGAATTAGAGATACATGTAAGAATTAGATCATCAACATACAAAACCAATATAATAATATCATCTCTAACATGATGGATATATACAGTATGATCTGAGTGGTAGCAAACAAGGTCAATAGATAGAAGAAAATAATCCATCTTCTCATACCAAGATCCAAGAGCCTATTTTAGACCGTAGAGAGACTTTCATAGTCAACAAACAAGAGAAGAATCATGAAAAAAATCAATAGGTTGATCTATGTTAATTTACTCATGTAAATATCCATGTAAGAAGACACTCTTTACATCCATCTCATACACCATCCAACCCTGTGATGTAGCTAGAGAAAGTATAAGGTATATAGAATCCATCTTGGAAACAAGGGAAAAAGTCTCAGAGTAATCAATACCTTTAACTTGTGATAAACTCTTTGCTATAAGATGTGACTTATACTTGTCAATGGATCCATCAGTTTCATATTTGGTGTGGTATATCCACTTGCATCTAACCAATTTTCTTCCCTTGGGAAGAGTGACTAAATCTGAAGTATGATTATTTATAAAAGAATAATACTCACCTGTCATTGCATCATCCCACTCTTATATCGCATGAGCCTATGAAAAATACTATGGATCCCTAGGAAATACCTGAAATAAAATTCCAGAACCTATAGAATGTGTATGATTATTTCTAGTGGGTGGAAGATCCTGTATAAAAGGTGCTACCTCAAAAACTATAGTACGAGCACACTTAGACATAGTGGAAACATGATTTGCATCTAAGTATACATCCATGGCTTCCTCAGTGGCCTCTTGAATTAGATATTAAAAGAAGGAATACTCAAGATGAAGTGAAGAATCATCAATGAATGGGAACAAAGAAGAATAAGAAGACATGGAAGAAGATGAAGAATCTTGAGAAGAGAAACTCTCATGAAATTAAACATGTGTTCAAATAATAACATCATGAGTATCATGATCTAAAAGTCAATAAACTCTCATGTCCTCATAATACCCTACAAAGATTAAGGGTTTGCTCTTCTTATCCAAAGATTTCCTTTTCATCTTTGGTACAAAATACCAAGCATAGCTCCCAAAATCTTGAAATAATGATACATCAGGTTTAATTTCAAACCAATCCTCCTCTAGAGTCAAATGCTCAATTTATCTAGAATGTAATTTGCATAATTAAGTGCTTTTTTCTAGTATATAAGAGGTAAATCCTAAGAATACATCATGTAGTTTTACATCTCCTTTAAAGTTCAATTCTTCCTTTCTACTAAGCCATTCTATTGTGGGGTGTAAGGAACATAGTGTTGGGGAACAATGCCATGAGCTACCACAAACTCAAAAAACTCTTTGTAGAATTACACCCCCCCAATTATTAGTGCAAAGATTCTTTATGCAACTAGAAGATTGATTCTTGTTCAAAGCCTTGAAATATTTAAAGTGTGATAAAACTTCACTCTTGTACTTGAGAAAATAAACCTAAGTACAACTCAAGAAGTTATCAATAAATGTAAGTGCATACTTATCTCGATTGAAAGAAGGAGTGGAAAAAACATTAAGTCACTATGCACTAGCTCAAGTGGTGAATATTGATCAAAAGATATATAGTGGGAAATTTGAGATGAATAGTGATTGTCTACTGGTTTGAAATTGACACTCTTTTACATGTCACCCTAATGCTTTTTGCTATCTTGGAATTGACACCCTTTTTAATGTAGTTGTTTTGTTGTGTATGGATCTGTGAAATAAACATAACCACGATGTAAAAAATGCAAAAAAAGTGTGTAGACAACACATAAAAAACATAGAATGTCACATGCAACACACCCACACCACAATAAATATAGAATTAAATGCATTATTATACAAAAATCGTGATCTTATTCCTTCCTTCCAATTCCTTGATGCAAAACTATGATCCAAAAACTACAATAAAAAATCTAGAAAATTTTCTATCAATCATCACAACAAACAATAAAACTGGATATACAAAAAAAATCTTGCAATGAATTTATAAATGAATGTCTACAACACCTTAAGCTCTATTACCATGAAATGAATGATAATCAGATTGTTCCAAGACACAAGAATCTATGGTGTTAATAGAACATCATATTCATAAAAACAATAATCTAAAAGCAATTTGAAATCATAGACTCACACACAAACACACACACACACACACACACACACACACACACACACACACACACACACACACACACATGCAAAAAAAGAGCAATAATATCATATATTATATCTCCAAAACTTGTCCAATACATTGAATATGCCTTATATATATACGCAAAGAAGATCAATCCTTACTAAGAGATTAAGATAAGTGATCAATCATAACTAAGATATCAAGCTAAGTGATCAATCATAACTAAGAGATCAAGCTAAGATATCAAACCTAAGACTAAGAGATTAATATTCTTAAAGGATAAAAACAACTAGAAAATATTTTCATAATATCTAAGATATAAATATGTAATAACTCATAATATCTAGAATAATATAAATGAAATATCCACATATAAATGGGTAGGAATAACTAAATAAATGGAAACATAAAGCATCTAGGTTTACGAGCTAAGGTAAATAACCTACTATAATATATAATGAGCTTTAAGATATTTTTACACAAAGCTTGCCCCCTTCTCTTTAAGAGTCCATTATGTTTGATAAGTTCAAATCCTTTTATGGACTATATCATATAGTCAAAGAACATGAATTCAAGATGCTCACTTTTGTTAGGAATTAGTTCTAACATGAGAAAATAAATATAATACAAATATGTAATATTTATTTAATGAGTTGGTGTAACAACCTCTCAGAGTGTTTTAAGGTGTGAAATCAGAGAATAAAGATTGTTGTACAACCTACCTAAATCTAGTGTGAGGAGTTAATGATATACTCCTCCATATAATGTAATATCTTGATTAATTAATTGTTGAATATGAATGATTGATTGATGAACACCTGAGTGTTTTTGATCCTTTGGATCTCACTGAATATGAGGCAAAATCAATATTTGGTATTATAGTAGGCACCCTAAAGACCTCTCTATAATTCAAGTCTTGTCCTTCAGAAGGGCTTTGGAGTAAATACCACATCCATTGTCCTTACCATTTTAAAGACTTTATTTTTGAATGTAATTAGTAATGTAGTACAGACCACTATAAATTTTGTTGGTATTCTGAAATATTTTTGTAAATACAAAAAAAAAAACAATTACATAAATTTATATATATGTTTTTATATTTTGTAGTGTTTGTAGTATATATATATATATATTCTGGCTATATGAGTTTGATACATTTTTGTACAAGGGTCTATGCATTCAAATCCACATTGTAATCTTCATCAATTGTTTGTGACCTATTGGAAGGATGAACAAGGTAACAAAAAAATTGTATTCAACACCATTGGATCCACCAACCTTGTTCCTTTAGCTCATCATTTATAGATTTATATATTCCATGAAAATATTGATATTCTCACATCGACAACTAAACACATCCTTTTAATCAGTTCACTCCCCTGAGATCAAAAACAACATTGGAGTGAGTATCCTCCTTACACAATAAAATTTAGGATTGAATTTCATCTTCTCTCACTCAAGTTGGCTGCCTTTAACCACTTCTGATCCATTGGCTTCCTCATGATGACCTCAAATCCACTCACCACCAAGATCTATCATACCATTTTGTATCCTAGCCTCATTCTCAATGATGCTTTGGTATCTTTGTCTCCATTCATCTCAATATATCAAAGATATAACTCATCTCAATGAGTTAGGCATAGGATTCCATAGATGTTTCACTAGATCCACCATCTTAGAACCAATAAATAGATTTGAACACTTTTATGTAGAATCATCTCTAATCCTCCATCACTTGTCATGCCCATCATTGCATATTCTACTTCTATGTTGCTACCTCCCTTTAGGTTTTAGAGTTTATATATTATTGTAGGTTTTACGTGTATTTTTGAATTGTTTTTATATTGGTTTAATATTTTGTTTTTATAATATTATATGTTTGAAATATTTTTAAACATTAATGCTCTTTATTATTTTTTGTTTTTTCAGATTGTTTATTTAGTGTACGTTAATTGTTATTAGAATTTTGTTTTTATATGCTTCAAATATTTGGTTTGTTTTATTTGTTAAATTTTAATATTAGGTTTTTGTTAGGGTTTATAAAAAGTTTTCATTTAGTATTTGGAATTATAGTCTTAAGTGTCATTTAAGTTATATCATGAATACTGATTTTATATTGTATAATGAGTCATTCATGTTTGTACTTGTTTTTAATGTTTTTGAGCATCTAATAAGTTTTGTTAAGTTGTTTTCATTTAAATATTTTAGTGGCCATAATGTTTTTATTAAATAAGTTTTTCGTGTCAATAGAAAATTAATATTGAATTGATTTTTATTTTTTCTATGTCATTTTATTTATAAATTATACATAAATTTAATAGTATGTGTCTTGAGTTGAAAATTTGCAAATAAACTTATTAATGATAGATGATCTTAAAACTCTACATTTTAATGCTATCAAATGCATTATCAGTTGAAACTGACATTTGAATCTCTTGCCGTGTGTTATAAATAAGGGGGGAATGTTAAAAATTAGTCCTAACATGAGAAAATAAATACAATATAAATATGTAATATTTATTAATGAGTTGGTGCAATAATGCTTGTAGTGTTCTTAGGTGTTAAATCAAAAAATAAAGGTTGTTGGAAAACCTACCTAAATCTAGTGTGAGGAGTTAAAGGAGTTAGAGATATACTCATATATATTGTAATGTCTTGGTTAATTAATTGTTGAATATGAATGAATAATTGATGAACATGTGAGTTTTTTTGAGCCTTTGAATCTTGCTGAACATGTGATAAAATCTATAACTTTGAATAAACTCAAATGTGTTTCAAATGTTCCTTCTACTTCAAATGTAAAGTTTCAAAGCAAGTCAAATTACAAGATAAAATCAACTGAAATCATGAATGAAATAAAATTTACAGTTAATGTTATATCACAACCACCTCAAATCCTTCAACTACAATTTCCACCAAGGAGGAAATTATCACGGTTATCATTGATACCTCCTCATGTTTTTTTGAAAAATATCCTAGAATGTAATTTAATCACTCTCCCTCCACTAATGGAAATAGATTTGTCCAGACACAAATCTATAAATTTTGATAGCAATGCATATTATGATTATCATAGTTGTATTGACATTCTTCAAATAAATGTTTCAAGATTAAGCATAAAATTCAAGATATCATTGATGAGAATATCATAGATATTGGTACACCTATTTAAGAGGCTACACCACAAGTAAATGATAATACAAAGCTCAAAATGTAAAAAATATACTTTACCAAATGATGAGGTAAATAACGAGGATAATTTTGAAGTTCATTATCCATACAATGTTCATCCTTATCCTTATACATATGGAAATCCACTTGATAACACTACTATTATAGTTACAAGCAAATAAACATCAAATACTATGAACATATTTGATGACAGTGAAGTTTTAATGATGATTTAGATAGACATAATTTTTATTTGAGCATATATTAACAAGAAATCCATCCATAGTGTCATGATAGACAATGGATCAAGTGAAAATACCATAAGACTTATTCATTATATTGGTTATACAAAAAATATTTAAAGGATACTTATAGAGTTATCAAAGCATTTTATAGGCATACAAAAGATACTCTTGGGCATAGACTTCTTCCTTTACATGTGGGCCCTCTGATAGTGCCTTCTTCATTTATAGTTCTATAAAGCACATGGGTATTTGATGTGTTATTAGGATGCCTTTGGATACAAAATATTATGTTAGTATTGTAGACATCCAGTTTCTATCACTATTATGTTAAATTGTCAATCTAAACAATATTCTATGACAATGTGCAATCTGGGCCAAAATCACTAAAATGTACTAAATGGTTTGAGCTTGTCATGTACAAGTGCTGATTTAAGATAATGTATCCTTGAAATTGGAAATATATTTTATGTGATTATTATCTTTTATCAAAACACTTTGAGTCAAATTATGACCATGCAAAATGATGATTTGGACCATTGAATTCTTCTAATTCGATAACACACCTCATATGCATGTGTTATTTCACATCCATAATGCCCTAACTAGGGTATTATTCTGTATGTAACTAACACCTTCTTCTAATTATACTCTAGTCAAATTATGACTTCTTAAAATGACATTTTTGACCAGGTTGTTTAAGCATGCAATAGATTTCCAAAGAATTGCAAAAAAGAGAAAGAAAAGCCACTTAAACAAATTAAACCAAATCAAGAGCTTAAGTGAAAAGTCCATGGAAGTTATTGAAAATATATTAATTAGAAATTCATTCCTCAAATCTGCATCACCCTATGACATCATCAATGGGGTGGCATCTATAAGCCATTAATGGAACAAATATCAGGATGAAGCCTTCCCATACCTCATTAATGCCCTATTTTTTATAAATATTTATGGCTTGTCCCTCTAAAATTGAATCAGTTCTTGGCCACACATCTTGATCTCAAGATGGAAGGTCATGATTGACCCTGAATATTTTTAGAAAGAGATAAATAAGTGAGCCAAGACCACTATTTTTAGGCTTCCATGATACAAACTTACTATGTAGAAATCGCTATAGAAGAGCTGAAATTGTGTCATGTTATAATGTAGAATTGTCTTCACAAAGCTTCACCTATTTTCAAAAATTGATCAAACTAATGAGCCTAAGGTATTGGTGCATTAAGAAATGATGGAGAAAATTGCTACTCATCAATGACACAGACTTGGAGCACCAAATTTGGGGAAAAACATGCTTCTTGGCCATACTTGGAAGGAGGGACACTATTTGGAAGGTTTGGTAGTATTCCTTCTTTATAAATCTCTTGGAATTAATTTGAAACACCCCATGAGGGAGTGGGTTTGATTTTTTATTGTCTATATGCTTATTTATAAGTGATTTTTTGACTAATGCATTTTATAATCTTAATCTACATTTTGGCACACCTAGTGGGACTCACACCTCACACAAGTATTTATACCTTATAATTTTGTATTTAGACCCTCTTTGGAGCTGTTGATCACTTCTTTTTCTCTCATTTTATGTTTCCATGGATTTTGAGACAAATAGTGGGAACAACCTATGAAATGGTAGGATCATTCTAGAAGTCGATGGGATCAACTTGAACATTAGTGAGATCAACCTGTGAAATGGTAAGAACACATCCATGAATGGTGAGGTTGATTAAATACATTTTTATCTACTTATGTGTTTTATAGGATCAATGAGATCACTCTATGAATCTACGGGAATGCTTTATAGAATATCAGGAATGCACTACGGATTAGTGAGATCACTCTATGGATTGGTAGGATCATTCTGTGAAATGACAAGATCGATTTGTACCAAAAAATAATAGGTGAATATGATTTTATTTTAATTAATTTTTGTCATTTTGGTGAGATCTCTTTGTGCTTTGGTGAGTTTACTCTACTAATTAGTGATATCACCTTGTTAAATGGTAAGATCACAAACCAATGTTATCTTTGTTCTATCTTTCAACATAATCGACCTATGGAATGGAAATAATTCTCTAGTAAATGATGAGATTGATCCATGGAATGGTGAGATCAACTTGCACAAGAAAAATAGATACTTAAATAATAAGCTAGAAGTTTGTGCTAATAATTTACACCCTCATTTCAAACTTCTAACATCTTTTTACAGGATTTAAGGCATTTAGTCTTTATTTGAATAATAAAAAAAAGGAAAAATTAATTCATACTTATTTAAAATGAACTCTCAAACTAGATAAACACTCTTAAGAGTTCTATTTTTATTGATAACTTACTAAAATTGTTTGTTTTTAAATAAAATGAGTGTTGTGCATATGCTCTCCCCCATCCCCTTTAGGGAACTTGGGTGACCAAAAGTGCTCATTATTTAAATTTGTGCCTTATCTAAAGGCATGAAAATAAAGTCACCAGGGTCTTCCTTAAATCCATATAGTTTGGATGATCCTAAAATGACCTTGAAGTCTTTTCACTTGTCCTTATTTTCATGCATTTTAACTTGTGAGTGGGAGTTCATCACCTCCTCAGGGGTTATTTAGGGAAATGTTGACCCAAGAATTCATTTCCTAACATCATTTTAACCCCACTCTATGGTGGGGTATATAGATTGAGCTGGTGAATCACCAAGAAGATAGTTTGAGTAGTTAAATTATCTTCATTAGGAATTGTTACCCTCAAAACATATGATCAACTCAATCATCACAATACATTGAGCAAGCAATGAATATAGTGGTTATGAAAAATATAAGACATTTTCACAACAAATCAATTGATGTAGATATAATTTATGTGTGCATCTCTTGTGTTAGCCACACTTCGACCATCTAGATGCACAAAAATTTAGTATTACAACAACCCCACTTATCACAGACATATTGTTGATGCCGAACAAGTAGCCCAACGTTCCATGTCACCTTAAAAACTCTTGAGAGAAGAGGGGGCCAAAAAACACTACTTTTAATGCACTTTTATTTTTGGATTAACAATTAAAATCTTCTCAAGAGCACATATATAGATAGAATTTGACACTATCATGTAACCTTGCCAGTTTTAAGACTTTGGATGTTACACTTAGGTGTTTTGTCATTTTATCCTTTATTTTCTTGGTCTTTTCAAGTCTAAAAACTATTTTGAAACCAAAACACATCATAAAAGCAAATAATTTGTCATACACCATTTGAACAAAGAGGCATTATGCTGATCAAATCAAAATCATTGTTTATCTTATTTAAAACATTATTTAGAACATTGAGTTTATATTTTCTAAAAAATGTTGTCATGTTGTCCATTTGAGTATAGACCATTTTCCCACTTTACAAAATCTCAAAGTCCTTAATTTTTATCTAAATTCAAAATCTCATCTTTCTAAGTTCTAGGCTAAGGTGCTATCAGTTTTCCATTCATACTTGGTTTGAGTAATCTTGGGTATGATTTATGGTTTGGATTGAAGTCCATTACCTAGACTCATCATAATTTTACTCTCATTATATTGAATTTACTTACACTCTATGTTCTTGAACCATTCTACATCATATTATCATGTGGAGGTGTTGTGCTTCCCATTTTGTTTTAGCTTTATACTTGAGAGTTCATATGTTAATTCACATTTTGAGCTTCTTGGTTTGCATTTTTATCTTCTTAATTAGAAATACCTTCTTATAATTTTCTAGTCATAAATCATAATATTTGTATCTAGATTTTATTGTATTGACATATCTTTAATTGAAGTTTTTTGTGCTAGCCTACACTTTAGGTTCCAAATTTATCTTACCCTCTTCTAATTTAATGATTTCAACCCACCAAAGTTGAGTAAATTCATAACCATTTCTTTCAATTGTGTGGTACTACACCACTTCAATTTATTATAGTCTCATTTTACCTTATCATTTATTTGAAGAAATCTAAAGCACCCTTATAAAATTTTCAAAACATATTTCACATCTTAGAAAATGAGGAAAAAACCTTCCAATCATGATGTAAAGGTATACTCATAGTGTAGTCTCTTACGACCCTAGTTATGAGGAAGATAATTTTTTTGATGGACAAGATAAATCCATTTCATTTTAAGATATCCCAACAACCATAGGTCTTGAAGAAGATTATTATGAATGTCAACCTTGAGAAGACAAAAATGAATCCCTCTTAAGGTTGATAGATCAAGCACTAGGTGTATGCAATCAAAAATGTATCATGTCTATAAATCAATCCTAGATCAAAAAAGATAGAGCATAACTACATTTTTGGTTGGGAATACATCTGTTAAGCAGAAGCACGACCAATATGGGGATCCACTAGACCTGATTAGTGGATATCTTATCACAAAATACTATGTTAAGGAGGGTTCCAAAGCCTCCAGTCTAACACAATAACCCTAAGGGGGTCCTAGGTTTTAATATTTTAACTATACTAATAACAAGAAATTAAATCTAATATAGTGCTTACCAAATCTTGTGGCACAAAGTGGGGGTTAGAAACAAAACAAAAAACTAAACATGCATAGAAGACATATACTCATGTTAATGTATATGAAATTCTAATGCATGGAAGAAAAGCAAAACTACATTATCTATCTACTATTACAAATGAGAAATAAAGTTAGAAATACTTAACTTGAAGATGAACTTGTTGAGCCTCAATCTCTCCCTTGGCCAAGGTGTTTCAAAAGAAATTGTTGTGGTATGTAAGGATAACAAAGACAAATCAGCTCTAGGTTACACAACCTATCAATGCATCCAAAGGACTTCTCCATAAGACAAGATCCATATCTCCAAAGAATGTATAGAACCCTAAGCTTTAATTCTCAATTAGAATTGTCAATAAGCAATGTTCATTCACACTTACTTCTTATTCACTTATTTCTTATCAAATGGTGGGAAATGAACTTGTATAATAGGTGGATCTTACCCTAAATCCTTTTGAAAATGTTATTGATAGGGTCGACCTAGTGGACCTTGTACAATTCTGGATAATAATTCACTAAGTCCTGAGCTATATCAACCAAAGGTCAAAATAGATCCTAAGTGAAAATAACTTGAAACTATATAGGTTGACCCAGTTGAACCTATACAATCAACTAAAAAAATGGAATCAAGGTAAGGGAAAAGATGATAAAATGTATCAAAATTATAAAATGGGTACAATAGAGAAGAACAAGCTTAGGGTAAATGGTGTTAGGAGATAAGTGTGTAAATATCATGTGGAAAAAGGGACAACAATCTTATGAAGCACTAATAGTCTACCCACCCCTTTCCTGATGCACCATTTAAGGCATACACTTAGAGAGATTGAGACTCGATGGGTTCCTACAAGATACAAAGTGTCAGTAATTGATAAAAGTTTGAAAATATTATATGTATACATATACCCTACTTGAAGCTTCTCACGTGTCATATGAGTGTAACATGGGATGGTGCTTCAAGAAAATGATAACACATAATATTAATGCTAAGTAAAGTATAGTAAGAAAAAAATAAGATAAATGAAATAGACTGTAAGAGAAATGAAGGCATCCAATGTGAAGAACACTAGGTGAAACTATAAAAGTTAGTGCCAAAAATAGCCAAAAATCAAAATTTTTAGAATATAGGCATATGATAGTGGAAAATATTATCTCCATCATCTTGAATCCAAAGATTTTATGATTTAAAAAATGGATGAGTAAAAACAAAGATAGAGGCAAAACAAGGAATTTGTAGGAAAATAATTGAAAGATTTTGATTTTGAAAAGTGATTATAAATAGGGTGAAATGAAAGTCATTTGTTATTTTTGACTTATGAAGGAGAGAAAAAGAGTTCTAAGAGACCAAATAATCTAGGATGGTGAAAATATGATAGGCTAGGTGAGAGGGACTCCCAGAGGTAGTAACGACTATAAGACATGTAGGCTAATAAGAATCTTAAGTTTGAATATTTTAGTGTTTTAAGTGTATTTATATAAATTTGTAATTTTAAGCATTTCTAGATGTCAAAATGAAACTAAATCAGATGCTATGGGTAGGAAAAATTGATTAGAGAAATGGGTTTGAAGGGTGTGGGAAAATAACTACTAGAAGGCACTTTGTCCATAAAATGTAAGGGGTCAGTAGTGAAAAACAACTAGGTCGACCCAGTCAACCTAGTAAGCTAAAAATTGATAAAATCCACACTGCTAACCCAGTAGGTATGTGCCAACCCTGTACATTTTTCAATCTACCAAACTAGTATAGTCTCCCAATTGATCTAAAATATCTAGAATGACAACACAATACTAGGGGGAAAATAAGAAGGTTGACTTATATTTAAAAATCAACCAAGCTAAAAAATAGGGAAATTTTGGTCAAATTAGGTTGATCAAAGAATCAAAATAGTACAAAAGGCATGTAAGTGGCCGAAAGAGTGCTAGAATGACCTAGAATAACCAACTGAGGGGAAAAAAGGGTGAGTAGCCTAAAAATAGGTTAAAATGAATAAATTAAAATGGTTTGGTCTTGTTTTGGATTAAAATTGTAAAAATAATGTATTTTGACTATACATGACATGGAGGATCTAATACATCTTTTATTTTTTCCTGATTGTAAGGATGACCTAGATTATCACAATTGGTAGATGCATTATGGCTACCAAATTTACTAGAGTTTATCATTATAAGAGATGGGACAAGATTAATCTTTGTAGGCCTAGGTGGCATAATAGAGATGTGTAAGATACCTTTGAGCTCAGATCTATTAGTCATGTTGCTGGTATGCTAGGAATGATTAACTAACACCTTCAAGTAGGAGGTGGAGGGGGATACAATAGAGGTGGCTATCAATTTAGAGGATATACATGCCATCCTAAGATTATCAATAGTAGGGACACCTGTTATGACTAGGTTACCAAAATATGATGAGGAAAGGAAAGCCTTAGCCATATGGGATACATGATCAGAGATGATATGTGTAGGCTAGAGAGTGAGTATGTTTGACATATATACCTTTTAAGTTTTAAATATCTAAAATGTTGTGATAGGACTTGTGATAACATGAGTGATGTGCCATAAGTCAGATGATAAGTTACCACTATTCATAATAGCCTTAAACTAAATGATAATGAAGGAGAGATTAGTATATGATATAGGCTCTATTATCTAGGTTTAGCTTATACATGACATGTATGGGATGCTCATTAGAAGGTAAAAGTTTATTAGACTAATTATATTATTGATAACATGGATCTATGAGAGGTTTCCCATGTATCAATTAATTGGGTTACCCCATGCGATCGATGATAGGTTGCCTTGAGTACTAAGATGGAGATAGGACCAGGTAACATAGACCATGCCCCACGTGTGAGTGCTACAGATAATGAGATGGATAGACATAGTATCATTGATTTATGGGCACATTATAACTACATGACCTAGTTGGGACATAGTTACACCAACTTTAACATGGACAAAGGTGATAAGACATTATACTTGGTGGATAGAGTCACATCTAGTGGCATGAGTGCCAAGATAGATAGGCTTGCCTTATCTAATGACAATGATAGTGGTGCTCATGGTTTGGGCTTGACATGTTAGAGAGCCATAAGGGAGGGGAGGGATAGGGCCACTAATGGTGAGGTTGACACTTAGGCCACATCATGAGAGACCATAGGCTGGTGGAGCATGATAGGTAGTGGAGTAGGAGGAGATGGGTGTGGCAGTGGGAACACCAGAGGTACCACCACCAGCTCCATAACATGATGAGTAATAACCACCAAGAACATAGTGTTGATGAAGGTAGGAGTAGGAGATAACATAAAATATTGATATCTTAGATGATCCAATAAGTGGGCCAAGATAGAGTTATACTATAAAGAGGCCACTCAGACGTAGGTTGAGATGAAATCAAGCTATGACTGTAGGATTTATGTTTAGGAGATAATTGATAGAAGAGGTTTTTAAAGGTCACGTAGATGGGGAGACTATGCTTGGTGTTCATGTGGATGGCAAGACATTAGTGAATAATACATAGATAGGTAAGAAAAGATGATTAAAATATTTCTTTAATTTTTTACTTGAGATATACTAGAGATAAATAGATTTTGAGATATAATAATGATCTAATATCTATTTGGTGTGGTTTTGTAGGTGTATCAGAGGATGATGAGATCAGATGGGAGTCCCTTATGAGGGGGGAGCACTCCATGATGTATTAGATGAGGCACTAATACCATATGACCCTATCACATTAGAGGACCCCAGGACACCATCTGCCCCAACTTAGGTGAGCTGGTTTAAACTAGCTAGAAAGTTAGTGAAATAGATACGAGCATAGAGAGAGAGGGTGAAACCACCACTAGAGATAGGTGTAAGTGAGATCAGATGGGAGTCACTTGTGAGGGGAGAATTACATGATGTATTAGACGAGGCACTAATTTCATATGACCTCACTACATTGGAGGACCCCAAGGTACTATCTACCCTAGCTTAGGCGAGCTAGTTTAAACTAGATGGAGAGGCAATGAGATAGATATGAGCATACAGAGAGAGGGTGAAACCACCACTAGAGATAGGTGTAGGTGAGACATGATCATGACAATCCTTAGATGAGGATAGGGTTTCACATTTATCTATAGTGACATAGATGTTAAAGGCACATACCCAAGATAGAGTGAAATAAGAGTAGGAGAGAGCAATACATCTAACAACCCTAAATTAGTTGGCATAAGTGTAGGATCATGTAGCTCATCTATAGGAGTAGGTTTCAAGACTAATATCTTAGATGGCCTCATTATAACATTATATTTAGAGGGGTCAAATTGAGGCATCTACAGGTAACGTGGCTAGGCCATGAGATAGGTAGGATGTGGTCCAACCATAGAGTTAGAGCAATATATATGATTGGATTTGTTGTATCAAACTCATTATATATATATATATATATATATATATATATATATATATATATATATATGGATTATTTTAGAATTTTTGATATTGGTTATATGTGTTGTTATTATGGTTATGGTTGTTGATGCTTTAGATATATTTATTTCTAGCACATGTATTTATCTGTTTGTTGTATATGCTAGAGGAAATATATGAGGTGTCATTTTGTTTCTAGAATTATGTAGAACACATGCATGGTTCAAAAAAAAAAGGCAAAAAGGACTTGGTAAAATATAACCAATCAAAGAAAATGTACTACACACTATTTCAAGTTTGGAAATTGTGTAATAACAAGAAAATGACTAAGTATAAAGAACCAAAGGGGTGGTAAACAAGATGGTAAAAATGAATTGATTTTAAACCAAACAAAATATTAGAACCAAATTAAAACAAGTAAGATCACAAAAAACCATGTTGAGAAGTATGAAGACAATGTAATAAAAATGGAAGTCACGTAAAAGGAATAAATGGTACAAAAAAAAATCAATTAAGCAATCAATCATACTAAATCACGTAAGGAAGTATAAGAGAAAAACAAAATTGGAAAAATTTGGTCTTAAATTTATCACATTAATTCAGGATGGGAAGTATGAAAATTTGAGAAATTTTTGTATTCTTAGATGCACTCAAAAAATAAGAAGATAAAAGAGAAATAAAAATGAAGTATAAAACATACTAAATCAAGCTAGGAAACATGTCAATGATTGTAACTTCATAATCAATTGCATCTTATCTCATATTTTACACATGTAATTTTGATTGTGACTTGTATTATTGGAAAATTTTGTGAGGAGGGCTAGTTCCTATCCATGGTATTACACTCCAACTCACAAAGGGAACACCATTGAGGTGGAATAAATGTGAAAATTGGGTAAATAAAATATGTGGGTAATAGGAAGGTATAATTTTGTAATTTATGAGGATGGCCAGGTCTTATCTATGGTCTTACAATGTAACTCACAAATGGAGTCCTAAGGGTAGTGATCAGTGAAAAAAATAATATTTATCAAAAGGAAATATAAAAAATGTAGGGCATGAAAAAGGGAGTGTAAAAAGCATATTGTAGGTCTCTTATGAGAAGACCATAGGAGATAAGAGGTATACTAAGGACATGAGAAGACACTAAGTGACTAGTGACCATCAATATACAAAGGTAACATGTTCACTATAAACACTAATCTATGTGGGAAAATAAACATGCTACTAAGATCAACTCATGAAGGTAGATTGTTAGAGAAAAATTAAAATGGACCTACCTTCCCATGATGTGTTCCCTATTCCTTAGGACCCCTTATAGATCCATTGGTATACTATGAAGATTGGATACTTGCATGAGAAAGTAGGTAGCACTAAAAGGTTTTTTAATTCTCCTTTTCTAATCTACTAGCCTACCGCACCCCAAACGACCTTGAATCTACCTTGAGGCCAACTATAGAATTTGAGCTTTGACTAGAAGAAGGAGATGTGCTTTGAATCATGTCTTTTAGTGTGATTTGACTTTTAAGAATATTTTTTTGCCTTTTGTATCATTGCATTTTGTTTATTAATTTGGATTTTGAATGTTTGTATGGCTTTCATGATTCCTCCTCCATATGGACTTGGAATGACCAAGCATGAGAGATAGAGTGATACACATGAATGAGATATAGGCTTAGGCTAAAGAAAGCTAAGTAACCAAAGATAAAACTAACTAGGACACTTAGACTTAACAATGAACTACCATGTAATCTCAAGTCTCAACCATGTATATGCTTAGTTTGCAAAAAAGGGGGAAGAAAGGGAATAAGGAGATCCAAAGTGGACTGGTCTAAGGAGAGTATAATGAGACAAATTATTTGATAACTGATCACATGGTAATAGGAAATGACTAAAGGGAACTAGGTTTGTATAACCAAGTCACAATGATAATTAGCTATGAAAAATAGAGATAAGAAAGCAAAAAATCATGAAGAAACAAGAAGGTAACTTTTAAGAAAGAAAACTTAATAAAGAAAAATAAAGCAATGAGAAAGAAAAATATCCATAAGAAAACATAAATGATAGTATAAGTAGTATAGAATGTAAAAGTAGAATCACCATGTAATAAAAATAAAAATTTGATACAATGTTAGATGATATAACATATATATATATAAATAAACTTAGAGCATACATCCAATCCAAATGTAAATGTAAAATCACCATGCATGTTCTCATAACTAATGATATATCTACCCACACACATTATCCAAAACATTAGATAGATCTCTATGAAGCTGAATGTGAACTGCTGCTAATGTCTCATCTTTCTTGAGTGAGAATTGGGAAAATACCTCTTGTCTAATCTCCTCCATAGAAAAAGTTAGAATGCTGGATGGATCATGCTAAGGAGATAAATCAAGCAAGGGATTCTTGGGAGAATGCATGAGAGTAAGTTCTATGGAGATGCAGGAATCACTGATAGAGAAGGATCCACAGGTCAGGGAAGATCCATGGGTGAAGGAAGATCTATAGGTGGAGGCACAAAAGGTGATCAAGGGACCATAAGAAGGGATGGAACCATAAAAGGTGGAACTATGGGAGAAGGAGGTACCTTCTTATGGGAATGACCTGAGGGAAGAGTGGTAGAAGGTCTAAGGATATCTATAAGGTGATCATTAAGGTGTTGTTGAAGGATGTGGTAATGATCAATGTGATGGGTACCACATTAGTTCCATAGACAATACACCTCACCATACATAGGTAATAATTCAAGTATAACCTTTGGGGGAGGCATGGTTTTCTCTAAGGACTGAGGGGAAGAAAGATGTAAAGTATCAATATATTGTCACAGCTTGTGACAATGGGTAGATGAATGATTATCTATTCTATGGAAGCAATATATATGCTTGTGAGTAGTCTTAATAGAATTACTCATAGGAGGAGGTGTAATAGGAGTGAAAGGAGTTGGAGAAGACTCATCAACCCATTTGGTGGGCAATAGAATCATCTTAGGTAAAATAAGAAAACCATCACCAAGGGAGGGTGGTGGTGGGGAAGGAATGTAATTAGGCTCAATGGAAGGAGTAATGAGATCAGAAGTAAGGGTAGACTCAACAACAGTGGAAGCAAGAACAAAATCAACTATAGGAGGAACAAGAATGGGATTAAATATAACAAGAACATGAATGGGTTCTGAAGTAGGTTCTATTATGGGAGGGGTGGGATCTACAGAAGGCCTAAGAAGGGTCGCACTTATCTCAAGGGTAAACCAAATATGATGGTTAGGGTACTTAGAAAAGTGGTAAGGCCCAGTCATAGCATGATTCATGAGCATAATCCTATGAGGCTCCTCAAAAATTGGAGGTGTCAATTTCATCTTTACCATATGATAAAAGGAAAAATATTAAAATTAGGAACTAAAAATGAGGGAAGATGTACGAAAAGACTCAAATAAATAATAATAATAATAATAATAATAATAATCAATAATCTCAACATTACAAGCCTAAACAAGACCACTTAAGAATGGAACACATAAATAATAACCATCATCTTAATCTGGTTTGTGAAGGTCAATAACACAAGTAGGAATGACCTTGTCATTTAATGAAGTGTGGTAAATAGAATGCCATGTCTTAGTTAAGATAATGGGAATGTCATCACAAGGTGGTCTATGAGAATGAGGTTGTAAAACAATAAAAATATATAAGATGAGATGAGGCAAGAGATCAAAAGTTTCAATCTTTAGGTTGATATCATCAAGCTCATCATCATCAAAATCTAAGAGGTTAGGAGGAATGTTCCCAATGAGTTTGGGATACCTCATGTAACCTCAAGTTGAATTAATAGAGAAATTGAAGTGTTGAGAGTCATGGAATGGAACACTAGGTAAAGGTTCAAGAGTAGAAATTTTGAAAAGACCTTGGTCTTTGAATTGTTTGAAAATACAAGGGTTAGTGTCACCTTGAATCCTATAAATGGCTCCATTATGAGGGAATTTAATGCATTGGCAAGTAGAAGAAGCAAATGATCTCATACGGTGAGTCTATAACCTTCCAAGCAAGATGTTATAAGAGAGAGGAAAATTAAAGATCATCACCTTCACATGGACAATGATAGGTGGGATGGTAATGGGAAGCCATGCAAAACCTAACAGAAGTATTTTCCTTCTATCATATCCTTGGCATGTGCTTCATGTGGACTTGAGATTGCATTTTGAATATCTAAGGGGCTTAGTAAAATTGAGATAGGCAACATAGGTGCTATAAATTTTTTCAATCAATGCATACTTGACTTGGATATCACCGATTTAGATACTAATGAACAAAGGAAGATAATTCACATGAATCAGAATCTCATTGGGAATCATAGAGGTTATAGGTAATTTTAAAGAAAGATAAGTATCCATAGTTTCATCAATGTTGATAGACATCTCTTCACATTATTGTAATATGCTATCCTCAGATCTAGTTAAGGTTGCTTTATATTCTATTAGGGGAGGATGAGGGACGTTCATTTTGAAAAATAGTTACATAAGATGATTTCTATGATGTGGAGAGGTCCTCATAAGCTCAAGAATAGAATTTGGGATGAGAGATTAGTGAGCTCCATAATTGGATTCCCCTCATCATAACCCATAAAAAGGTTGTTAGATATAGGTTCATAATGATTAAGAAGGTCCTTGAAAGGAGGAGATGAAGTGTATTGTAATTTTTATTTATAAGAAGGGGAAGGTTTAGAGTAAGTTTGTAAATTGTGTTGTGAAGATGAAATAATTAGTTTAGGTTGATTTTGAGAATTGGTAGAAGTGTTAGTAAAATCTTGATTATCATTAGTGTTAGAAGATGGAAGAATAGAATAAATAGAATGGGAAGTGATATCCAAAGGATAATTAGGAATTAGATCATCAAAGGTTATAAGGTCATTTTGTCCCAACTCATTTAAATGAGTTAGAGAAGAATCTTGGATAACACGATATGTTTAAGATAATGGAGGAGTGTAGATAGGTTGAGTGTCAATAAAAGAAACCACCCTTCACATATTAGTCTTGTTAACCACATTCTATTTGGAAGTAGGGTCAACAAGACTTTATACATTATTGGTCGAAGTGGTGGTCTTGTCTTGGGTGTCTTGATTAGGTTGGTGATTGGGAAGAGGGTCTTTGTAGATAGCCAAATAAGCATTAGCTTGATTTAAGATTTGAGATTTAGTATGTGATTCATGAGCCTTAAAAGCAATGCCATAGGCTTATTGATGCTTTTGAATGATTGAATTGTGATAAAAATTAAGACCAAGAAGAAATCCATAGCTAAATTATGGAGCTACCTATAGGTCTCATGAGAGTTTCCCTAACTAGTATGAAACCAACAAAACTTATTAGGATCATACCAATATTTCATAGGATGATTAGGGTCAAGTTCTCATAGAAGAGGCCTAGGTAGATGCTTGAGTAATTCAGTCGAGGATAGAGGTTTGTGAACATTAATGATATTTGGTGAAGATAAATGAGGATTGGTATATTGTTGAGAAGGGGGATCTAGTTTTGAAGATTGGTTAAGAATGATAGCTTGAATAACATGAATGGTGTCATAAAATTTTGTGACACCATCATTGGTAACATTACAATTTTTGTTCTTAAGTAAGAGACAAGGACCTGCAGAAGGTTGGGGTGGCTTGAATTAACTCATAAAGAAATCTTGACATTTATCTTGGTTAATAGCCTCCTCCAAAGTACATGGAGAGAGAGTGTGGACCAGATAATGTAACTTGGGAAAAAGAGAATTATTGAAGAGATGGAAAATGTTATCATTGGCCATGTTATGTTCACACTCATTTGACAAAGTTTTCCATATTTTAACAAAAGCTTGTGCATTTTCATTTTCAAGCTGTTTATAATTTATGAATTGGGCCAAAGTGTTTTTGAAAAGAATATTAGTTTGAAATTCTTGAACTAAAGCATTTACTAAATCCTCCAAATTAGCAATGGAAGGAGTTCTAAGTTGATTGTACCATTCTAAAGCATCACCCATGAGGGTTTTGGATAAGAGTTTCATTGCATAAAAGGTGTTCAATTTGACCCAATCCTTATAAAGATTTGCAAATGTTTTAAGATGAAGGGTAGGATCAGTTGATCCATTATAAGAAATAATAGGGGTGATACCTCCTATATCAATATTATAAATCTGAGTGGTAAGAGGCTCATTTTGAATATGTTTAATGGTTTTGTTTACCAAAGGAGGTTGAGGAATGAGATTGCCTTAGGAATCTCAAAGAGGAGGTGGTAAATTTTGGTTGTAGTGCCCCAAGTCATTGGTTGAGGATGAGTTTGAAGATGCAAAAAGTGATTTTTCATTCTCATCATTTGATTTGTGTTATGAGCTTGAAATGTATTCATTTGATTGAGTGTTTGTAACAAAAGTTGGTGGGTTAAATAGGCATTGTTAACATTAGTTGAAACATTAGAATCAGTATGAGTGGATTGGGTACCACTATTGGTGTTGATAAGGGCTTGAGAGGAACCATGAGAATGAGAGGCACTATTGGCAAAGTTTTCTTGTGAAGCAAAAGATGGACTATTAAATGGATGAGAAGAGGAAGCACTAGAAGCATAATTACCTTGGGTAGAAAATGATGCACTAGTAGAAGGATTAAGGATATTAGATCTCATAAGAGGCCCACTATATGTAGAACCTACCATGTTAGTGGAGACACTAGGCATGGAGGTAGATGAAGTTAGAGAAGAAGAGGTCATGGTATGATAAGGGGTCATAATCAAGGGAAGAGGCTAAGAATAAAAAAAAGTGTTACCTCTAAATCCATTTGAGAATGTGGGAATAAGTGAATGAGGATATTTGGATTGACCACTAATCGTAAGATGGTAAATGGTAGAGGGATATTTTCCTTTATGTTCCATAAATTTATAGATAAAGTAGAGCATTTTGGGGTATACTCTAATTCAAATTAGTCTTTTAAGGAGAGAATATGATTACACTATAAAGAGGTATGAGGAGGGGCTCTATAGTTCATTGTGCGAGCAACTATGTGAACATTACTCTCATCTAAGAGAGGATCCCTACTCTACATATGGGAAACCTATGAGGGTTGGTAAAACTCATCATGTTTGTCGAATTCAACTCAATGTTGTATTTAAACATAAAATTAATGATGAAAGAAATGGACTAAAATTAGGTAAGAGAAATGCAAGATCAAGGAAACAAGAAGTGGTAGAAATAGTACAAGGTTGACTAGGTCAACCTAGCATGAAAAACAGGGTTTAAAAATAGTATAGGGTCAACTGGATCAATCTAGTACAATAGACAGAGGCTAAAAAAGTGTACAAGGTTGACTGGGTTGACCTAGTATAGAAGATAGAGAAAATTAGAAAGCCTAAAGCAAACTATGTCAACTAAAATGACCATGTACTAAGAATAATTTTGGAAGTAATTTGAAAATTTAGAACTAAAGGGAAAAAAATAAATTGGATAAATAAATTTAATCTAATTGAGGTACACAACACAAATCCTTATACCAATGCTAGCTAATACAAGTTTTTGAAATACAAAATAAAATTGAGCAAAGAGTAAGCAATCAACTTAGAAAGTACAAGCTAACTAGTTGGTTAACCTAAATGTTATTTATATTATTATAATATAATTTTAAATGTGATGGTAAGTTGGCTGTAATCAAGGAACTATAAATCAATCTAAAGATGGTTTTAGGACATTTGGGCTAAAAGGGATTTGTATTGGTAATGGTACAAGATTGGTATTGGGGCCTACTCCCTCAATTCACACACTGAAATGATAAGGGTGTTGGGTGATTATCCATAATTTAATATTAACCAAGTTGGGTTCCACCTTGGTGATGAAATCCAAGTAGGTTGGCCTTAGGTAGACAATTATTAAAGTGATTGTTAATATTTTGTGATTTGGTCATGCGTGAATAAAATAGAAAATAGTGAAACTAAATGGTAAACTGAAAAATACATAATTAGACCATGTTATATATTATAAGCATGTAATAAACAAGAAATAAAAGTGTGAGCTAATTACTACCATATAAGGGTTAAATCTAATTTTGAAACATAATACAATGTCAATGCAGTTGACATTATATGCAAAAGATATAGAAAAGGGTTGAAAGTGTCACCTATATACTATAAAAGCAAGGTCTGAGAATAAATAGGGTCAGTAGAGTTTACCCAATTATCTAGACATCACACAAAATATAGAATTGGGTCGATAAGGTTGATCTAGTTGAGTATACAAGGGTAGTTTTGAAGACTAAAAACTATGAAAGAAAAAACTGTAAGGAAAGATAAATAGGATAGAAAGGAACCTTGGTTATTTTGAAGATGCAAAGAAGTGAGATTTTTATCAAATAACCTTGAGAAATGTTTGAAATTTATACTAATAGGGTCAATTGGGTCGATCTAGCTTTGTAAGATCTTGTTGTTGGGTGCCTGAACTATACAATGTCAACTAGGTTGACCTAGTATGCTGAACCATATGCCTAGAAATGTATAGGGTCAACTAGGTTGACTTAGTATGCTAAACTTGATATCTAAAAATCTATAAAACTATATTGAGTCAACTGAGTCGATCAAGTAGCCTGTACCTAAAAACTAGAATTGGGTTGATGCAGTCGACCTAGTATGGCAAATATATGATAAAAATAATGATAAAAAAATGAAATAAGTGAATGAAACCTATAAGGGTTAGTTCACATTTATTTCACCATAATTTATATAATCAAAAATGCATCATGTCTATAAATCAATCCTGGCTCAAAAAACATAAATCATACCTACACTTACAATTGGGAATACATTTATTAAGTGAGAGTATGACCAATATGGGGATCCAATAGACTCAATTAGTCAATCTATTATCACAATACACTAGGATAAGGGGGTTTCAAAGCCTCCCATCTAACACAATCATGTAATAACCCTAAAGGGGTCCTAGGTTTCAATATTTCATCTATGCTAATAATAAGAAAGTAAATCTAATCTAGTGCTCACCAAAGCTTATGGCATAAAGTGGGAGTTAGAAAAAAAATAAAAAACTAAACATGCATATAATATATATACTCATGTTAATGTATAAAAAATTCTAATACATGGAAGAGAAGCACAACTGCATTATCTATCTACTCTTAGAAAGGAGAAATAAAGTTTTGAATATTTACCTTGAAGATGAACCTGTCGAGCCTCAATCTCTCCCTTGGCCAAGGTACTTCACAATAAATTATTGTGGTATGTAAGGATATCAAATAAAAATAAGCTTTTTTTTGCTACACAACCTATCAATTCATCCAAAGGACTTCTCCATAGGACAAGATCTGTATCTCCAAAGAAAGTATGGAACCCTAAGCTTTACTTTTCAAATAGAATGGTCAATAAGTAGATGTTCATTTACACTTACTTATTATTTGCTTAATTATTATCAAATGGTGGGAAATAAACTTATATATATAGGTGGATCTTACCCTAAGTCTTTCCAAAAATGTCGACTGACAGGGTCAACCCAGTCGACCCTATACAATTCTGGATAATAATTCACTAGGTCCTGAGCTAAGGCGACCAAAGGTCAAAACCTAAAAATATATAGGGTCAACCCAGTTGACCCTATATAGCTGACTGATAAAATGGGATCAAGGTAAGGAAAAGGAGGATAAAATGTATCAAAAGTATGGAATGGGTATAAGAGATAAGAACAAGCTTAGGGTAAATGGTTTTAAGAGACAAGTGTGTAGATAATTTGTGGCTAAAGGGACAACAATATTATGAAGCACTACTAGTCTTCCCATCCCTTTCTCGATACACCCCTTTAAGCATACACTTAGAGAGATTGAGACTTAATGGGTTCTTGCAAGATAAAAAGTGTCAATAATTAATAAAAGTTTGAAAATATTATATGTATACACTAGGTTACCATCATATTTCTCCATGGAATAATTGCACACACTTGTTAGGGTAGAAGAGCAATAGTGGGATTTATCTCTCACTCATATTACAAAATACAACATTGCTTATTATATCAAAGGAAAATAAACACTCAGATTCTATGCCTAATGATCAAGATATTGATACCAAGATCAAGAAAATAAGTCAAAGATATGCAAACCAACTTATCATAGACTTAAATGACTCTTTGGCTGCAACTTTGATAAAAAATAATGATCCTAAAATATAAGAGAATGTGATATAATAAATGTAGCATGCCCTTGTTAAGAACACATCTATAATAGATCTTGGCATAGTAAAATAAGAGAAGCTTCACAACATGTTTTTCTATACATAGCGCATACATTTTTCAATCACCAAGAGGCTCTTGTCCCTTCACAGAACTAAGGGATGAAAAAATCAACACATATTGAGTGTCTAATTCAAAACACTTTGGCAAGTTCTTCCCAAGCAATGCGTCCTTTGGTGAACTGACCATAGACACCTCAAAACTAATAGTCTACTTACATTTCATGATGAGAGATTTTAGGGAATGTTTATCAACATAATAATCAATGGTTGACCTACTCGAATCAAGGAGTAAACCAAAATAAAGTTATCAATCGTAAAGTTTATATCCCTAAAAAAATAATATAATAGGGGCACATATCACCCCATAAAAATTATATTCCACTAATAAATACACCAAACATGCAGGGGTGGAATTCAATGAAGGAAATCATCTCAAGATTAGAGATGGGAAATTAAATCAATAAATATATGTTTGATGAGATATGTCCATATCCATTTGAATTAAGTATTCTCCAAGTCCCATTTATACCTCACTTTGAAGCACCCTAATTTGAAAAATACAAAGGGAAGGGTAATCCTCAAGAACATATTCAGGTAATTTTTGTATTGTGCCAAGAGGTAGCTTATAGAAATGTTTATCTTCTTTGCTTATTTCCACATAGTTTGGTTGGACAAGCTTTAGACTAGATCCAAAATTTATCCAAGGGATTGATGGTAGATTGGAATGATTTATCTAAAAAAAATTTCAACCATTTTTATTACAACATTGAACATGAGTTGACTATGGTTAACTTATGCAAAGCCAAACAATGAGATGACAAAGTCTTTGTAGCATATCTATAATGATGGAGAGCATTAACTAGACACTTTCAACATAATTTGATAGATAAACAATTGGATGATATTTTTACATAGAACCTACACCCCGAGGTGGCTCATAATTTGTGACTCACTTTTACAAATACATTTGAGGAAATCATAGATAAGGTTGTACATATTGAGAAGGCACTTATAACTAAAGGCCTTGTCAAGGTTTATTCATAGGGTCAAATGTATAATCAAACCCAATCACTTATTAAAATTTCTATAGTAGAAAAACTTAAAGGGTTTAACAAGAACAAGAACATGATAGGGAATGGGGTGACTAAATCGAGACACATACAAATGGTGTAGGCTCTATCTAAATGTGCAACTGGCCCCACCTAATCCACCAACTACTTTACAATGGGATCCTCCATGAAAGGCATTTAATAAATAAAAAGTATTCAATAAATTGGAGAGCCTATTGAGGCTATGTTTCAAAAGCTCACAATAACTAATTTTATTGTGTGGCCTATACCAAGGCCATTCCTTGAATATCAACGCAAACCTAATTTATATTGGGCAGATGAGTTTTATAAATTCCATTGTGTTGTTGGACATGGTGTTTATCGATGTGTTCAATTGAGGCATCTCATTTAAGACTTGATAAAAAATGGTAAAGTTGAAATAAAACACATGTAAAACACTAATAAGTATATGGGCATTTACAAACACCCATTTTCTAAATATAATCAATAGCCAATAAAAAACAATTAGAATCAAGGGAAAAACTAGCGTCAATCAACACAAGGGCAAGATCATAATCAACATGACCATAATTAGGATCATAATACCCATGCTAATAACTTGCATTACAATAACATGCCTTATGACACAATAATACTATGGGACATATTTATACAAACCATGTTACCACCATCACTATCAAACCTCATAAACCATCCCATGCTTCTCAAAGCAGTAAACACCCCATTATAGGGTCAACACCCTCTTCTTTAAGTAATACTATTTCAAGTTCAAGCAATTCTATTGCACCTTAGTTTCCATGAGTTTCTATCTTTGGACCCCCTTCTTCTAATTATAATGGCTCTTTGCTGAATCTAGATTGTATAAATTCAACTTGACACTTGCGAGTCAACATCCAAGGCCCTTTGCCTTAGTATTCTAATTATAATGGTTCCTTAACAACTATAGATTATGTAATCACAACTGAGTTCTCGTGAGTCACCCTTTAAGGCTATTTGCCCTCTTTCAACCCTATACCCAATGTGAACATTATGCCTTCAGATCTAAAGCTGAATACTTCACCAATCAAGGGTAAACTATCTCATGATACTATTGAAAAGACATATAGTATCTCAGACCAACTAAGTAGAACCCCTGCACAAATTTTTATTCTAGATATTTTGTGTACATCTAAAATCCACAAGATGATTTTGAATGATTTCCTTCAACAATACACTATTCTTAAGACATTAAATCTAAAAAATTCCAAACACTTATAAGGTATTTTCCCCCTTTCCAACAAGTTACATTTGATCAAAGAGACATGCCTACTCTTGGTCCTAGCCATAACAACCCCTTGTATATTGAGGTCATCATTGAAAACCATAAAATCAAGTGGGTTTTTATAGAGAATGGTTTGAGACTAAACATAATGTCCCTAAAGCTAGTACAAGGATTGGGTTATACTATAAAAGACATATAACCAAAAACAATCATGATCAAGGAATATGATAACACTAATAGGGAATCTTCTAGAACTATCTGTTTGCCAATCATAGTTGGGTCTATATCTCATAATACTCTATGCCATATTATGGATATTGAATTGCCTTATAACATAATTCTTGGTCATCCTTAGATTCATGAAGTACAGGTCATCCCATCCACTTTACACTAGTGTTTCAAGTTCCCCTAAGATGGGATCAAAGTCACCATTCTTGCCGATCTCTAGCCCTATCAATATTACAAACACCTAAAGGATAAATTTTGTGATTATAAGTATTGTCCTAGTTCTATATTTGTCACAAAGAATAATAAATAAATAGTTTTTCATCCACCTATATCTAATTATATCAACCCAAGTGACTTTGCTTCCACTTCAGATGGTCCATTTCTCACAACCCTTGTACAACAAGTCACTATTGAGGATGTAGGAGTTTCTATGTACCATCTAAAAGATGCTTTCTATATTTCTAGGTTGATCAAACCTCCTAAATATTTTAGCAAGTCCAAACCTTCTCAACATGATTTGGTAGAAGAAGAAAGACATGCAGAAATCACCAATGGTATTTTTACCTGCTACTTCACCAAATCAGGATTGGGAAGCCTTTATTGAAAGAGACTGGTTATATTATGATAACATTACTAATTATTTTCAGAATCCTAAATATCCTATCCCTAATCAGATTATGGATAATTTTAATTATACAAGAAAAGACCTTGGGCCACGAGAGCAAGAAACCTTGGAACTATTATCAGTAGGTAGGCCTAACATGAGCCAATGCCTTAGATTTATACTATCTTGGGGTGATCTCATTTATTTTGATTATGATTCTTCTAAATCAACTAGCAATGAGACTCTAAGAAATGATGCAACATCCTATTATAGTATTTATGATGAGCTTGCTGACACAAACCTATTTGACTCAAACTCCATTATGACTATCACATCCTATTATCCCTTTTTCCTTTACCATCCCAAAGTCATTTATTGGGACCATCAAAATTCTATTATACCACTTGATAAATTTTAGAATGAATAATCTATTGTCAAGTACATGGGCCCTAGAGATGGATTACCAATTAGTGATCATAAGCAAGGATTTGACTTCTTCCTTGACCCTTCTATCTACTTTAGAGAGCAGACAAACTTTATTGGTCATGAAGAAGATAAAAAATTGATATCCTCAAGTAAAAACCTCTTTGAGATGCTAGTTTATTATGGAAATAGTAAATAAAAAGACAAGCCCTTGAGTGAAAACCTATTTTAGGCATTCTTGGATGGGAAAGTTCACTCATGTCTAAAGGATGCACAAGATTCTTCAAGTCCTAGTTCCATAGCCAGTGTCAGTATCATACCTGAATAATAAAAATTCTTTGAGCATCTTGCTCTTAACTTTCCTAAGATATTTGCTTATTGGCCAATACTTGAACTGATAGATTCAAATTCATCTCATTATCTTGAGATTTAGGAAGAATAACTAGAGGCTGAAGTAGAATAAGAGGATCAGGATCAAACTTTACTTACTATTATAGAAGATGGTTCTACACTCCTTGTATAAAACACTACTGAAGTGAACGTAGGGACTTATGATACTCCCAAAATTGTCTATCTTTGAGCCTCCCTTGCTAATGAAAAGCATGACCACATTATCACCATCCTAAGGGATTTCATTGATATCTTTGTGTGGGCTTAATCCAATATGATAGGCTTAGACAGTGATTTGGTTGTGCATCAACTTATTGTCCATATAGATGTGAAGATAGTCAATTTTTTTTTGAGAAAGATGCATCCATGCATCACTCTTTTGGTAAAATCAAAACTGGAGAAATTATTAGGCACATGTTTCATCTGACCACTAGACTATTCTAAATGGATATCAAATATAGTCTTAATTAGTATAAAGCCATAGGGTATGCACATTTATACTGATTTTAGAGATATCAATAAGGTGTGTCCTGAAGATGATTTTATTATACCTAATATCAATATGATTATCAATTCTACATGTTGTCCCTCATAGATGGATTTTTAGGATACAATCAAATCAAGATAGCTCCAAAGGACCAACATAAAACTGCCTTCACCACTTTATGGGGAATATTTTGTTATCAATTCATGCCATTTGGCTTGAATAATGTTGGGGAAACCTATCAATGTGTTATGGCTATCATCTTCCATGACACGATGCATGATATCATTAAGGACTATGTTAATGACATCCTAGCTAAATCAAGAACATGTGCCAGACATCCTCATGTTCTATGAAGGATCTTTGAGAGACTTTATGAGTACAAGGTTCATTTAAATCCTAAGAAGTGTGTCTTTGGCATAACTTTGTTGAAATTTCTAGGATTTATTGTGTCGTAAAGATGGATAGAGGTGGATCTAGCTAAGGTAAAATTCATTGTAGAAATGCTTCCACCTTATAACCTCAAACAAATTTGCATCCTGTAAGAAAATATTCAATCTATTCATAAGTTTACTTCAAAATTGGTAGACAAGTGCCACCTATTTACACACCTATTGAATAAAGGGGTCATGTTTTAATGGGATAATGAGTGTTAATTATCATTTGCAAATCTCACAACATACTTGGCCAACCCACCAGTTTTGCGATCGATAACAACTAGACAACCATTGCTTGTTTATATTTTAATGACCAAACATGCATTAGGGACACTCTTAACCCAACATGATGATCAAGAAAAGGGACATGAAATTTACTATTTGAATCACACACTTGTGGCTTATGAGCATAATTATACTCCTATTAAGAAGGCATGTTTAGCAATGGTGTTCATCTCCCAAAAGTTGTGACACTATACATTGAATAAAAAAACTATTATTATTTCTAAAGTGGACCCCCTCAAACATTTATTATCCTAAGCAACTCTTATAGGCCACATGGCTAAATGGGTGATGATCTTGAGTGACTTTGATGTTGGGTACCAGAATTAAAAATCTATCAAGGGGTAGGTCATTATAGATCAACTTGTAGAAGCTACTATTATAAACACTCAACCACTTAGATTTGATTTTTTAGATGATTCTATTATGACAATAAAATAAATACTATAAGACCTTGCACAATGGAAATTATACTTTGATGGATCCTTTACATATCATGGATTTGGGGTTGACATTTTATTGATTACACCATAAGGGAATCTAATTCCCAAGGTGTTTCATATTAATTTTCACTGTACCAACATTATGGCTGAATATGAATCCCTTATTGCAAGACTTTGTCTTGTAGTATAGTGAGATATCCAACACTTAATATTTTATGGGGATTGTCAATTGATTATAAATCAAACTATAGATCAATATCAGAGTAGAGATGACAAACTTGTACCTTATAAGCATATCATGGATAATCTCAAGACCCACTTCAAATCTCTATAATTTGAACATGTTATGTGGGATAATAATAGATCAATTGATGCCATGGTGATGATTGAGTCCATGATACAAATTACTAACAACGCTAAAAAGTATCAGTTTCTCATTGAAAACCTTCTACAACTTGCTCATGTCTTACCAGATTCATAGAGGGTATACACCATTACTGGTCCCAATCCCCCACTTAAACTGCCTTGGTTTTAAGACATTTATAGTTATTTTCATGACCAAGTTTTTCCACTTGAACTTTCCCATAAATGATAGAATATTTTTCTTCATCGCATAGCCCATTATATCCTCCTTAGAAACATGCTTTATTGTAAAGGATATGATAGAATGTTTCTTTGTTGTTTATCCTTGGGTGAATCCACATTAGTACTTAAGGAGGTTCATTAAGGAATGAGTGGGGCCCATACCAATAATGTAGTCTTAGCAAAACTCTCCTTAGAACAGGTTACGATTGGTCCAATATGGAAATAGATGCTTGTTAATTATGTTAGGAAGTGTGTTACTTATCAATAGTATGGTAATTTGATACACACATCTTCCTTACCACTATAGCTGATCAATACACCATGGTCATTCTCTACATGGGGTCTCGATCTCATTGATAAAATTAACCCAACAACTTATGATGGCCATAAACATATCCTCACTACTACTGAGTATTTTACTAAGTGAATCAAGGTCATTCCTCTCCCTTTCATTACCAAAAAGTAGATTTCCATGTTCATACATTACTATATTATCTGTAGATATGGTATCCCAACCCATATTATATCTGATAATGGTAGATTATTTGTAAACTGAGATTTAAGGCTCCTTGTGTGCATTTCATTATCAAGCACAAGAAATCCACACCATATAAATTGCAAGGCAATGGTCATGCCGAGGCATCAAAGAAAACCATTATTGTAATCCTAAAGAAGATTATCAATGAAGCAGGAGATAATTGGCACTTGCAAATTTTTCTTGCCATTTAGACTTATCACACTAGTCATCGAACCCCCATAGGAGCTACTCCATACTCCTTTGTTTATGACACATAAGCTATTATCCTAATTGATATTGCATTGACTTCACTACAAGTATCCTTGGAGAATATTGAAGATGAAAAATATTATAGAGTTTCTAAGTTACAAGATCTATAACTCTTTGATGGAAAGCATTTCGTTGCCCTAGATAACTTGCAAGCTTATCAGAACATATTACGTAAAGATATAAGACGTGCATTCTCGTTAGGGAAAATGAAATTGGTAATTTGGTCGTAAAAAAGAATCAAAAGAACACTCATGCTGAATGTAAAAAGAAGGGTAAATTTCAACCCAATTGGCTAGGTCCATATGTCATTACAATAGATTATGGATTGGGGGCATACCGACTGGCTATTCTAATTGGCAAAGAACTCTTAGAGCCCATGAATATTATATAACTCAATTAGTTCGATGCTTGATAGACTTTTGATCCATTGTCTATATGAACCCTTACTTGGGGGAAACTTATGCTGAAGTCATTTTATCCCATTATTATAACCTGAACCATCCTATCCTGGACCATTTTTATTCTATTTTGACATACCTTGGACCATTCTAATCTGAAAAATATTATTTTACTACTTTGGACCATTGTAACCCTAGAATATTAGTACTTTATATCATTTATATTCCACTAGACTCTTTTTATCCCACTATGTATGATCTACTTCTGGACCACATTTATCTTGTCTCATTCTACCTTGGACCGTTCTACTTGAAACAATATTCATTTCATAATCTGGACCGTTGTAATCTAGATAGTTTTCTCTAACTAATTATGATCCTGATTATGGATCATAGGCATTTTAGACACACTCAGCTCCAAATTCTACAATTAGTTTAGCTTGAACAATATTTTGTAGCTTCCTCTTATAGACAAATGAACAAGGATGTATCAGTACATGGTTTTTGCCTATTGAATGATTATTTATATTTATCCAACACTACACATTATTCTATTATTATTTTGTTATTGTTTGGTAGGCATAGCTTCCTTAACAAGATCACAAATATCATTGTAGCTAGTTTAGCTATTTTACTTACCTATGGATGTGTAACTCCTCAGCTAGGTAGTTTTTCTATGCCATTATTTATAATCATGATCCCCATTACAGCTAGTGTAGCTATTATTTGAACTCTTACCTATAAAAATTCATATCTTTGGTTAGGTAGTTCCCTAGGCCTTTTATAAATATTTCATTTCTATTTTTTATCCCAAAAACACAAAAACATAGAAACAGTTTGACAAAACAAACAAAAATATTGTCTTGCACTTTTATTCGGATCCCACGCTCTTACCATTTTGAAAGTAATCATTTGAATACACTTACCATTTTGTGAGCCCATTTTGTTATTCTTCCACACTATAATCATGTTTTATTATCATCACTTTTATTATATCTCATTTCCTGGGAGAACTACATTTGGCTTAAAGTTAATATTGGACCTTGCATCCATGGAACTATGTATGCAACACCCACCTACCTCATGTATCTAGAGTCAGCTCAACCACACATTCCTTTTATTATATTTTACCCCTTTTTGTTTTGTCTTGTTATTTCCCTATCACTTGGAGGCAACTTTATCATTATTTTTCTTGTCTTATTATGCTAAATGCCAGCATTTCTTCGATTTGGGGTCACCCTATCATAGAGAGTAATGCCTCTATTACACGTACACAAATAATTATTTTTTGATTTCACTAACATTATGATTAGCCTTTATTTTTGTGTGTTTATTTGATTTTTTATTATTGTGATTTGATATTTTTCCATTTCATTTTATTAGTGTTTTATTGTTCATTTGTTATTGCATTGCATTGTGTTGTGTTTTTATTTTGTTTATTGGTTTTTTGTTGTGTTTTCATTATCATCTTATTGATTTGTTATTTTATTTATTGTTGTTTTGTTATTTTTTCATTTTATATTAGTAATTTTTTCTTTGTTTCTTCGTGTTTTGTTGTGCCTCTCTTTTTATCTCTTGTTTTACTATTTGGTTTGTTATTTGTTTTGTTTTAATATTTTGTGATGGAATGCATTCTATAAACATTTTTTTAGTCTAGTTTTCATTAGGCTTAATTTGTTTAGAGTTGTGTTGGAATTGTTTTATTTATTTTTTATTTTTCTAAATACATTTTGTTAATATATGTGGCTCTTAATTATTCATATACTGACTTCAAATTATTAATCAATTTTTTCTTGCTTTGCTTTTATACATTCTTGTTCCTATTTAAATCTTGATTTTCAATTAGGTTACATTTTTGTATTGTTATTTTACTTGTTTTTTGTTTGTTTGGTTTTTGTTTAAATGTAAATAGTTATAACTCTGATGTTGCTAATTTTTATCATTATTCTTAGTTATAAGTATTTACATTTGAACTGGCCATTTGTAATAGAAATATAATGTTATTATAAGTTACTCATACTTATGATGCACACTTTAAATTTGCTATAGTAAAAACCAAGTGCTCTAAATCCAAAATTCAATGAAGCTCTGAAGATCATTTATGAATGCACCATTCCTAATATGAGACTCTATGCAAGACATACATATCTTGACATACACTACCTATTTATATAAGTAGTTTAGGATGTGCATCTCGTAAATTATTTTATATCATCTAGTCATACATACATGTAAAAAACAAATACATCAACATCCATATGCCTACTAATGACGTGCATCTCCTAAAACTAGCATATCAACACATATCATAACAAAAGCAATATCAATGAACATATCATGAGACAATCAAAGAATATTAACAATCCATGTACAAGTAGCAGTACACCAAAAATGAGTGTCACATATATACATATATATATATATATATATATATATATATATATATATATATATACCTCAAAACATGTTTTTATACATTGCAAGAGTATATATACATCTCATACATACATAAAAAGGTAGAGCTAGTTTAATCAACTCTCATCCTACTCATCCTTGGGAGGACTCTGATGAAAGTCCTAACCTATCCCAGATGTAATAGATATTGGTGGATGTGGTGGTGGAGGCCCAATGTAACCTACTGTGTAACTAGCTATATCATTAACCATTCTAACTTTGTCTCATACCTAAAACTAGCAGTCTAGCTATTCTGCTATGACCTTGTATACTCCCTATAGGAAGACACTCTCTACTATGAAGGAACTACTACCTCATAGGCCCACCTCTAGTAGGATATCTCATCCTTGGTGCATAGGACATCATACTTCATGTGTAAGGAATCATCCTTGGACACAATCATGTTTTCCAAGTCTCTCACTGACCTACTCCTATATCTTCCCTAGTGTTATGTGCCTCATCTCTCTCCTAAGTCAGCCTCTAAATCTCCATCTCAGAAAAGTCCTAGTTACCAGCCATAGTCACATACTCCAAATCTCATGTGGATAATTAGGCATTAACCTATATTATTTATGACACCTATCTCCTAAAACCTACAATCTCTACATCTTTGGCTATAATCAAACCCTATATCCTCATGGCCTATCCTTGTGTAGTAGCTAATTGCACCTGTAACCTAGCCATAGTGCTCTGTAAACCTATTATATTTATAAGGCATGTATATATCTCCATTTGGAGCCTATAAATTAATTCCTAGTCCTTTTTATACCTCTTTATTCCAGAGGGCCTACCCATGTTGATCTTGTCCCTATAACTATCTTGGAGGGCCTTACCTCTCTAAATCTTATCCCTATACTTGAGGCATCCCCTATCTCCACATCTTGGACATCTAACTCAACCATCTCCACATCCTTTACTCGATCCTACTACCTCTAAGTCTATACAACCTATAGTGGAATGGAAAATGGGATGGTTGGCCATACTATCACTTGACCTTGCTACTGTATTGGGGCCTATCCCCAATACCTCCTCATCTTCACCCATCATTGTCTCAAAATTGATTATTGGAACAATGGCTTGGTCAATCGAATGGGACCTACTCCTAACCACCATTGGGATATGTGATTATCACCGATACATCTATAACTCCATTGATGTATTCCCACAACACATGTACTACCCTCTCATAATTAGTCACCACTTTTGCTCTGGGCACTAGTGGCCCCCACTCCCTAATCTCCCTGATCATATGGGTGAAGTAATGTAGACTCTCAAGAATGTACTTTTGCATCCTAAATTTCCATTAGACATGATCTAGCGTATACCTTTCCATGGTATAATAATGTTACCCTATAGTATAGTATGGGGTGATCATGTATTTGATCACAAACTGTCCTTCACCCGTGCAAACTATGTCCCTATATAAGGGTGCCAAATGAAATCACCATCCTCTATCTCATCAATGGCATACCTATAATAGGGTAATTCCCCTAAATTTACTTGCATCCTTGGTCTTATCAGATACCATACTAAAGAAATGGTATCCTTTGGTCTTGTCTGATACCTCATCCCCACTAGCTGTGTAATCATAATATGTTTCCAAGCACACACCTATAGCAGTGTGCTATAGCCTATGCTCTACCCTCCCATTTACATGATCATATGTAAATCCCTAAAAAAATATGTCAAAATCATAGGTCCCCAAGTGAACCACATCATATGGTCAAACATATACTATACTACATCAATCAACCCTAAGGGAAAGTACTGCTCACTCTTGTCAAGCAACAAAAGGCTACTGATAAGAGATATCAAAACCACTACCTCAAGAGGGACTATATCCTATGCTACTCCACCCTTTAAGGGCCAAACCAAGTCCTCTAGTGCATCTATGTCAATATACTCATCTACTATCTCTTACTCCACTACCCCAAGCATGTCATCTAGTACCACCTATCTCCCTAACCCCATTCATATAATCTTAGGTCATCGCATGGGTACCTACAAAATCTGATGCACATCCTCTGATGTCATCATCACTTCTCTAGTTGATAGATGAATGGTATAAGTCTTGAAGTGCCATCTCTCTACCAGTGTTGACAAATAAGCTTTAACTACACAGATAATTGGAAAGTATGCTAGGTGGTATAGGTCCATGCCAACTAAGATGCCCATGAGCTTATTTGCTATGAGCCCCTATCACTATAGAACTTAGGAGCGTTGCTTATACAATGTGATAACTACTAATTTTTCCTACAAATTAAAAGGTGGGGATCATATCAATTATATTTCTAAATTATATTATTCTAATTTTGAGGACTAACTTAAAACTCTATGTGCCTCTACCTCTCTTCTTCTAATTTTGGGCCTGGTCTAAGCCCCAAATGGTCCCCATCCTACTATATTTTAGTATTCCCGCTATTTAGTAGGATTTTATTAATGTTTAATAAGATGTTCCTACTATTTAGCATGATGTTCCCATTATTTTGTAGGATGTTCCTACTATTTCATAGGGTGATCTGCTATTTTACATGACCTCATTGATCAGTAAGTCATTCTTGCTATTTGGTAGGGCAATCCTACTAATCCTAGTGAACTCATTGTTTAATAGGGTGAAATCCACCAAAAAATGTGAGATCATCATTATCTTGGTGATCTCATCATTTTGACCCACAATCCCATTGAAGGATTGACAAGATCACTGATGTCTTGGCATTCCTACCATTTTCATGGGAAAACTCACCATTTTCCAAATTGGGAAAATGATGGGATCACCCCAATTACCCCACCCTACATGAAATAAATGTGTTAAATGATAAATTCAAAAATTCAAAAAGATATCTACTAATGCCTTACTCCCTGGGGGTCATTCATACTCTCCCATGCACTCCCCAAGATGTTGGTGGTGTGGGATATTAGGTATTTAGCTTATCTCACTCTCATACAAATATCAGAGCTCCAAATTTAATATAGCTACAGTGAAAAATGACTTATTGTTCACCCCAAGGGTCAAAATATAGTAAAATTTTCACCCCTTAGGCCTATAGTTACTACATTTTATCTCTCTTGGGCTACTATTTTAGCCCCATTGATCAATTTTTCCTTCTACTTTCTTTTAATTGTTCCATTTTTAGCCAATTTTTCTAAAATTAATGAGATTATCATTTCTTTTGATTGATGACCCACTTGTTAAATAATTTAAAATTTTCTCTTTGCCCCTTAAGGGGGCATCATGGGCCACCCAAATGATGTTTGGGACATTTTTGTAAACCTGTTTCTTTGTAATTCATGAAAATTATAAAAATGGAAAATGGAAATGAAATTTATTCCTTCTGATTATAGTGACCTTTTTTTATTCTTTGAAAAGATGTCGCTTTGACTGAGTGTCTCACCATGCCTTCTCAAATAGATGTGAAATATAGACATCCAATTCCTATCACTATTATGCTGAATTATCAATCTAAACAATATTTTATGACAACACACAATCTGGGCCAAAATCACTAAAGTGTTCTAAATGGTTCAAACTTGTCATGTATAAGTGCTGATTTAAGCTAATGTATTCCTAAATAGAGCAATGCATTTAATATGATTATTATATTTTATCAAAACACTTTGAGTCAAATTACAACCATGAAAAATGATGCTCTGGACCATTGAATTATTCTAATTTGGTAGCACATGTCACATGCATGTGTTATTTCACATCCATAATGCCCTAACTGGAGTATTATTCTATACATAACAAACACCTTCTTTTAATTATACTCCAATCAAATAATGACTTTGTAAAATGACATGTTTGACCAAGTTGATTAAACATTTATTAGATCTCTAAAGAATTACAAAAAATTAAGAAAAAAAATTTAAGCAAATTAAACCAAATCAAGAGTTTAAGTGAAAAATCCATAGAATTTATTGGAAATTTATTAATTGGAAATTAATTCCTTAAATTTGCATCACCCTATGACATCATCAATGGGGTGGCATCCATAATCCATTAATGGAAAAAATATCAAGATTAGGTCTTCTCATGCCTCATTAATGTCCCATTTATCTAAATATTTATGGCTTGTCCCTCTAAAATTGAATCATTTCTTGGCCACACATCTTGATCTCAAGATGGATGGTCATAGTTGATCCTAAACATTTTTGGAAAGAAAGAAATAAGTGAGCCAAGACCACCATTTTTAAGCTTCCATTATACAAACTTACTATGCAAAAATTTCTATAGAAGAGCTTAAATTATGTAATGTTATATTGTAGAATTGTCTTCATAAAGCTTCACTTATTTGCACAAATTGATCAAAATCATGAGCCTAAGCCATTGGTACATTAAGAAATGATGGAGAAGCTTGATATTTATCATTGACATAAACTTGGAGTACCAAATCTGAGGGAAAACATGCTTCTTGGCTGTACTTAGAAGGATGGACACAATTAATAAGGTTTGCTAGAATTCCTTCTTTAAATAGCTCTTAGAATTCATTTACAACACCCCATGAGGGAGTGGGCTTGATGTTTTATTGACTATATGCTTTTTTATAAGATATTTCTTGACTAATGTAATCCTACTCTACAAGTACCTTCTATAGTGCATAAATGTCTCAAATCTATTCATGATAATTAAGTGGTTAAAATTCAAGGAATACAATATGAATATCCTTTAGAGAAAATGATCTTTACTTCTATGGAACAATTAATAGATATCATTATTAAGAAATATGGTAATAAACTAGTTTTAAAAACTATTCAAGAGTATTTTACAAACCATATTATAATTTTTGATGAGAATGAACATAATTACATAATTAGATTCTCCTTCTTCTTATGAGTATGATATAGTTACACACGAGAATATTTAGTTTGTTTCACAAAACATGGTATATCTTCATATGTAAAAAATGGAACATATAAAGAGGCCTCCATATCTTAAGGCTATACAGGTTATTTAAATATACTCACTATAGGTACATGTACAACTTGTTACATCTTCTCCTACACATGAGGATACATGTTTACATGAACATATGAGTAAAAATTTAGACTATTATATTACAACATGTAATGAAATTTATTAGATGTTCACACATGATGATTTTATATCACACATAATAAGAAAATATGAGATATCACACAATGATAATTGACAGTAGAGCAGAATACTGGATAATATAACAAAGCCACTTTGAGGGGGAAACCTCCACAATAATATACTACTAGTAGAATACTTAACATAATCCATAAAGACTAACCACTACCTCCTATATATAGTCTACTTAGACAAGGTTATTCCATAGGCTGACCTATCTAAGAACATAGATAAATGTAACAAGTATATAAAAGAGGTGTGTAAGCCACAAGTCATCCACACATATCCCTAGACACACTAATGGTTAAGGGTGTAGCAAGATCCTCCCCTTAAAAACAACATTATCCTTAATGTTTTGGTGACCATGGATGTTGTTGCACAAATGCTGCATCCTCCCAAGTGGCATCCTCACATGGTAGATTCTTCCATTTCATCAGGTAATCTATAATTGCTATAGAATGTAGCTGCTTAGTACGTATGTGAAAGATCACCTTAGGATCAAGAATAACTCTACCTTCCTCATCCAATTTTGGTAATTCTATTTAAATGGAAACTTTGTGTTGAATGACTTTCTTCAGTCATGATACATGAAATACTAGATGTATGCAAGTGGATGAAGGAAACTCTAACTTGTAGGCCACACTACCAATTTTTTATAGGATCTGATAAGGCCCATAATACTTAGGGGATAGATTGTTATCCTTTTTTTTGCTTCAATGACATCTAATTATATGGTTGCAAGCAAACAAAGACCTAATCACCAATGTTAAAATGCCTCTCACTTCTATGTTGATATGTCTATTATTTCATGTGATTCTGGGCCATAGTTAAATTTTCACATAGACTTGCAAGGACCTCTTATTGATGGTGAATATGTTATTCAACTGCACAAACCTTAGGATAGACCTTCAAGGTTGAAGTGATGGATGGAGGGTGGTATCCATATAGTGACACAAAGGGAGACATTTTGGAAGAACCATGAATAGAATTATTATACCACCATTCAACAAGTGGCAACCATTGAACTCATTTATCCTATTTATTAGAAACAAAACAATGGTGATATCTTTCTAGACATTTTTTGACTACCTCAATTTATCCATTAGATTAAGGATGATAGGATGAACTATGAGCCAACTAGGTGCCCAAACATGTAAATAACTTAGTCCAAAAATTACTAGTGAAAAAGGGATCTCTATCATTGACAATGATCTTAGGGCTCCTATGCAGTTTCTAATCTATATCGAGAAAGGTAACAACTACTGTACTAACAAGAAATGGATATGATAGAGAACAAAAATGAGCATACTTATTGAGATGATCCATAATAACCATGATAACATTTTGACCATCAGATCTTGGTAACCTTGTAATGAAATCCATAGATACCTCTTCGTAATGCTAGCTAAGGATGGATAAATGTTGTAAAATACCAAGGGTTTTGATGGTTTCACCTTTGTTTTATTGATACATCATACATTCAACCACATATTTTTGGACATCCCCCTTGAGTCCTTCCCAAAAAAAATCCTGCTTGATTATGTGATAGGCTTCAAAAACCTTGAATGACCCCTAATTGGAGTTGCATGAAGTTCTTGAAGGGTTTTTTGTTTAAGAAGAGAATTATTACATAGGTATAATCTATCTTTATACCATAATGTGTTAACCTTCCATGCGAATTTTTCAAATCCACCTAAACCTTGCTAAAGATTTTGAATCAAAGTATGGGTAACACTATCATGTTCCCATTTTGATCATGCTTTATCTAGCCAATTTACCTATAAATTAATTATGACACATAGCAATGCCTCAACTAATTCATCCTTTCTAGATAGTGTATCTGCCACCACATTATCCTTGCCTTTTTTGTAGACTATTTCAAAATCATAGCCTAACATCTTAGTTACCCATTTTTGTTGTTTGTCAAATGATAACCATTGTTCCAAAAAATATTTGAGACTATCATGATCAGTCTTTACCTGGAAGAGATGACCCATCAAATAAGGTCTCTATTATTTTACTTCATGCAAAATGGCCATCATTTCCTTCTCATAGATGGGCTTATGTTGATTTTTACCCTTTAGTTGATGACTTTAAAAGACAAGTGGTCTACCTTCTTGCATGATTACAATGTCCATACCATACCCAAATGCATCACATTCAACCATAAAAGTCATGGAAAAATTAGGAGTGGCCAATACTAGAGTAGTGCACATAGCCAATTTCAATTGTTTAAATGCCCTGGTAGCTGGATCAGTCTAATGAAAGGAGTCATTTTTCAACAAAGAGGTGAGTGGGGATGTAATAGTACCATAATTTTTGACAAACATATGATAGTAACTAGTTAGCCCCAAAAATAACCATAGTTGGTTGAGTGTCTTAGGAAGTGGCCAGTCCACCATTGCTTGGATTTTTTTAGGATCCACTTTCACTCCTTCATAAGAAACTAGATGACCCAAATATTCAACCTCTTAAGCCCTAACAGTAAATTTGGAAGGTTTGGCATATAATTGATGTTGTTCCAAAATGGAGAGTACCTATTTCACATTTTAGAAATGGTCTTCCTAATTTTTACTATAAATGATGATATCATCAAAGAATACCAGAACAAATTTTCTCAAAAATGGCTAAAAAATAGTATTCATCAAACTTTGAAAAGTAGATTGTGCATTTGTTAGACCAAAAGGCATAACTAGAAACTCATAATGGCCCTCACGAGTCTTGAAAGCTATTTTGGATATGTCTTCATCATGGATCTAGATTTGATGATACCCATAACGTAAATCTAACTTGGTAAAATAAAAAGCACCATTCAATTCATCTAGCAAATAAATAATGATATGAATATGAGACTTATATTTGATAGTGTACTTATTGAGTTCTCTATAGTTAGGGCACATCCTCTAGGTGTCATCTTTCTTTCTCACCATGACAACTGGTGAAAAATATTCATTTTAGCTTTGGCGAATGATTCCTACATCCAACATCTTCTATACCATATTTTCAATTTATATTTTTTAGGCATAGGGATACTTGTATAGCTTGATGTTGGGTGGTGTACTACCACAAATAAGTTTGATAGCATGATCATGTGTGTGACTAGGTGGAAGTCCTTTTGGCATGTCACCAAAAACCATATAATGGGCATCAATCACTTATTGTAGATCAAGGGGTGGAGATGGTTGAGTTAGCTATAATTCCATGGAAAACAAGTGAGTTATAAATCTTTATCACCCTTACAAAGAATCTTTATTTATTTTATGGGAGCTAACAAGTTGTGGAGATATATCCCTTAATCCTTTTAACTCAAATGCTCTTTATTTAGAATGAAAATGCATGAATAATTCTTGGAAATTCATCTCAATAGTTTTCAAAGTGGTGAGCCACTATACTCTCAGAACAATATCAGTTTCACCCTTGGGAATAGCAAACATAAGAGAATCCAACAAGTAGTCTCCCATGGCCAGCATAATACTATGTCATTTTCCTAAATGACTGATTGTACCACCATTTTTAATCATAACCTAAAATTTTCGAGCTAGATGAATGAAACAATTCAAATGAGCATCCAACTTACTATTGATGAAGTTATGTGTGATCCTAGAATCAATCAAGATAATGACCTTCTATTTATTAAAGAAACCTATCACCTAAAGGGTTTAGGGAGTACTAATACCTGAAAGGATATGATAAGAAATAGTATGCTGAGAGTCTTCAGATTCCTCCTCAAGACCTTCTGCATCCTCACCATATACTTCATCATTTTCATCATTATTGGCACCTTCAATGTAAAACAACTTCTTTTTAGCACAATAATGGTCTTTGCTGTATTTGATGTCACAACCATAACACAACCCTTTGGATCACTTCTCCTCAATTTGTCATTGTGTTAATCTAGTTGGATGTGGAAATGATGGTGCTAGAAAGGAGTGATCATGACTAGTAGTAAAAGTTTTCCTTTTGACCATCTCTTTTTCTTTTTCCATACGTGCCTTAGGGATAGCTTTTGATACAGATGTTGGGTTAAACATTTAACCCTCTAATTGGATGCTATCTTTGGGGCCACCCAAAAATAGATTAGTCAAATTTTCCTCAGTGATATCCTCCACCCATAAAGAGAGAATCTAAAACTGATGAATATAATCCTTCAAAGATCTTATTTGCCACAGTTTGGTTAATTAGATGAAATAGTTATTAGAGACATTATTCTTATAATGAGCCAAAAACTCCTCATTGAAAATAGACCATGTAATAAGGTTACCTTTATTTTTATTTTAATCACGTAACCAACAATACTAAATGAATTGCTCAAGTTCCAGATATAGAGATGCCACTATCACCTTATGAGAACTAGGGGTTTGATTCCACTGAAATAAATTCTCAATTTGGGTAATCCAGGTGAGAGGATCATTACCATCAAATTTACGTATGTCCACTTTTGGAAACATTAGTTTCATACCGGCATGGGAGTTGGTTTTATTGTTGAGAAGAAGATTTAAATGCTGAAGTGGAGGGTTGTTGGGTTGAAACTAAGATGTAAAGGTAACCAATTGCATAGTTATATGATGCAATAAATTATGAACCCCATTAATCTCTCTGTACATCCCTAAAACATCATCTTGGATTACAACAAAATCATCATGCCTCACCAAGTTTTTTATATTTGCCTAAAGCTGAGAAATCACTAGATTTGAAGTTCTAGATTCCATGTCATTGATAGGAGTATGAGGATATTCTTACCCCCCTTTTCTTCCCTAAGTACTAGGACCTACCATTTATAAGCCCTAAGAGGGTTTTTACCCAAAAAAAAGTCTACTAAGAGATGGTACCATTGTGTTCGCCTTGCCAAGATGAATCTAATGACTACCTTTGTGCACTAGGGTAAAAATTTTAGCACTAAAAAAGTGTACTAATAGAATATACCATTGTGATCATCTCATCGAGATGAATCCAATGACTAAAATTATGCAAAGGGAAATTTTTTTATAATTTTTATAATTTTTTTTCAAAAAAACATTTCAAGCAATACTGCACTGATGGAAAAAACTAATTCTTCTTGAATTGCAAGTTATGCTTTTTCATTCCCACTACTCCCAAAAGCCATACCTTACTAGATCTAAAAAAAATGCCATAATAAACTTGCCCAAATCGAAGCTCTGTTACCAATTGTAATGAAATTACTTAGATTTTTACATAGAATGATTTTATATCACATACAATAAGTAAATATGAGATATCACACAATGATAATTGATAACAAAGTAGAATACTGGATAATATAGAAAAGCCACTTCAAGGGGGAAACCTCCATAATAATGCACTAATAGTATAATACTTAACATAATCCATAAAGATTAACCACTATCTCCTATATATAGTCTACTTAGCCAAGATTATTCCATAGGATGACCTATCTATGAACATAGAGAAATGTATCAAGTATATAAAAGAGGTATGTAAGCCACAAGTCGGCCACACATATCCCTAGACACACCAATGGTTAAGTGCATAACATAACATATGGCTCCTATTCAAATTTAGAGGCATTTATAGTTGGCACTTATTCATCATAATAAGTCACTTCATAGCATGCCATGTGTTATACATACATGCCTATTAATGATATCATATGTTATCTACTTACATTTTTTACTTGTACATAGATTCTTTTCTTTCTTGTTAATTTTTCTATCCCTTATCTAACCATTATTCTAAATGCTTGGTTTTATTTTTCAATTTGGGTAATTATCCTCATAATTTTCAAATTGATTCGAATAATCTACAAAACTTATCTATGTATAACACTCCACTTGCTTACTATTACATGTATTACACCCTATGGTACTTACATTATCTCATATTGCTACTTTTTACATGAGTAAAATTAGCCTCTTCCCCATTTGAGGAGTATGTACATTCCTATATATTTCACATATTCACATTACATTTCTATGAATAAAATTTACATATATATTGGGGAACATTTCTTGCCTTCTTTCTTATCATGCTATGATTTTTTACCTTTGTTGTGGATTGTTAAAATCTGTCCCACTTCCTATATTCTAAAGCTTTGATTCTTAGCACTTTATTTTCAAATATCTTTTAGCATTCAAATATTCCATTTAAAAAAAAATTCATATATTTTCAAAACTTCTAAACAAAAATGCATATATTTCAAAAATTCAAAATTAGGACTAAAAGCATTTTCAAACATTATTAACTTAATATTTTTATATGTTGTTAATTCTAATTTAAATAGATAATATAACTAATATTTTAATACACAATGCTTCTTAGAAGGTACATGAGTGTGATATAGGACATATTTACACATGATTCTTTGATGTTGGGCTTTTCTTATTACCCAATAACCTTGCTAAGTTGGGGGAATAATAACTTCTATGCGAACACTTTACAAGTTATATTTATCCACAACCACTCTACCATGTTGAGCTAAATATCATAAAAATGTACATATAAGCCACTCATTATTTTCACATGTATTACATGAAATATATAACCTTATTCACAATTATACTCATACATCTATTTGAAATAACTACTCTCATTTATTACATGCTTTGATTTACATTCTTATTTTACTACATGCTAGAATATACTTACTTGCTTATCATTTGTGTGGTGATTTTCTTTGTATGTTCAAAATTGTTACTTAAATGGCATTATTATGCCATTTTCATGTGGACCTTAGCCTTGTGTGTTATGAAGCATTTTACATGTCTCGTGTATGTGGCTTCCTGAGCCTTGTGAGTGACATATTATGAAAAATACATGAAATTATGTGACATTACTTCAATGATTGTTTATTATTAGTATGATGCCACAAATCATGTCATTCATCACTTATATACTATATTTATACTCTCGATCCATGATGTATATCATGCATACATTGATTATATGAATTAATGATACATATTTATAACACATAATTCATATGATATTTCAATTATATATTAGAATACTATGAATTCAATAAAATTAAAAAATTCAAAGTTCCATATCTTTTATATATGCTTTATTTTTAGATAAGTGAATATTAGGCTATGTCTATGATCTTAAAAGTGAGGCATCAAAATGGGCTTGATTGAAACATTAAAGCCTCACGAGTAAAATTTTAGATTAATGGCAATATATAGCTTTCAAATGGAAATATGACTCAAATTACAAAAATGTGGTGACATGTGGCATGCATGTACATTAATAACTATAGTTTCAAATTACAAGTTTCAAAATTTTCGAAGTTACAAAAATTTCAAAAGGTTTTAAAAGTGGAAAAATTCAAAAGTTTCATAGTGAAATGTTTCAATTATAGGTTTGAATAACATTTCAACATAGTATAGATATAAGGGGCATGATATTAATTCATGTTCACATTTATACTATGCCACTATCAATAGTATCAAGTTTAAAAATTTAAAATTTACCAAAGTTATAGATAAAATTTAGATTTATCTACATCGGTATGATTCATCTTAGTGGAAAGTGGAACACATTAGAGTTTAATGACACTCAACATCTATGGTTTCACTTTTTTTATATGTAGTGTGCTATAGTTCATGGTTCCACTCATTCAAATAGTTTATAGATTACTCCATACACTCAAATGAGAGTTGGATCATACAATGTTTCCAAATCAAGGGAATTCAATGGTTTTAAAATTGAGACCTGATCACTCTCAATTCTCCATAGTTAAACACTTCTCCAAATGTCCCAACAAGGGGGAATGAACTTTTTCATCTTCAAAGATTTAGGAAAAATTTATCTCCTTACTCTTATTTCAAATTATAAATATAAAATTTAAATTCTAAATTTTGAATATGAGCAAATATTACTTTTAATGGCATTGTTGCAGGTTTCTTACATTAAGGTAACTTGCATAATCAAGCGTTGCATCTAAAAATAAATTATTTATAGACAATTAAGTTCATGTCTACTTTAATTTAGTATTTTCACTTTGTGCATCACTAGAATAAAGTGGGAAAAATGTAATAAAATAAAATTAATCATTAAGTGCTTAATAAAGTTTATTCTTAACATCCTTACCCTTACTTGGTTTATTTACTATTTCACTAAATTACAACCTATAAGAGAGCCTTCACTATCTTGAAAACATTAAAAATATCATATAAACATATCTATTTTAGTTTCATTAATCCCTATTCAACCCATAGGATATTTTTAGACATGTTTCCCCTATTTCTAGCCTTCTAAGAGAAGTCTACACTTGTTAGAAAGGGATACACTTCAACCTTATATCGTAGTGTGGCCTTGTCTCTTACACATCTTATCAAGTTGGTTAGGGAAATTATTCTAAATATTATCATATAAAATCACATCAAGTCTACTCATTTTATTCCAATTGAATCTCTCTAGAAAAAAAACATTGCACACCAAGGAAAAGGGCCCTAGTTATTCCTATTTAAACTATGCATAATTCTAATAGTCAATAACTAAGTTTGAACATTGTTTATTATAGGTTAAGGGCATAAATTTTCAACCATTTCAATCAATAATATATCTAAATTAATTCTAGTTGTATAATCATAGATCACACAATAACTCTAGGAGGGAGAACTACATTAGCTTGAGGCCCATTTGGTATATATAGGTAGTGCTCATACACAAGGTGTTTCGAAGGCTAGTCCAACTATCCTTACTAACTCATTGTTACTCCCTTTCATTATATAATTATCATCTAGTGCATATGCAAGAAGAGGGTTTGATATTTGTAGGTTTTCTATGTGAAAAAATGACACACAAAGCTCAATAGTCAACCTTCATAAAATACAAGCCTAGATCAATACATTAAGAATTTAGTCAACCAATACATGGCCACATTAGTTATATAAGGCCATAATGCATCCCTATCTCCTCTCAGTTACTTGTCCCAATAGACCGTGAATTACTATTTTCTAATATGTTGGGTTTACAAGTCATTTCATACAGTTTTCACTTCCAATTTTTTTTCATAGTTAGAACTACTTTTTGTTTTAAAAGACACTTTATAACCCTAATCGAATTTATTATTTTTATCAAGTTCCTAATTTTTATAAATTCTATATTTTAATATCATATTAGTACATATCATAATTTCTATTTCAATAGTTTAACTACGTATTAAATTCAAAGGTTTAAATTCCTAAAAACATGAAAACGATGATGATGAGATGGTGTGGAAAGAAAAGGTGATGGGTGTTTATGAGGAAGATCTAATTAGATTCCATAGGTATTATAATACAACTCATAAATTGAAAGCCAAGTCATGTAAGTAGGATCATGATGTGATATAGATGTGATCAACTAAAAGTGATACCCATTAAGGGAATATCAAGGAAAATAATATGTAAATAAGTAATGCAAAGAACATCATAGGTGATGTGGAAATTTTTATCTAAAAAGGAACACTCTAGACAAGTGAGCAAGGATATGAAATATTGACAACAAGGACCTAAGACACTCCAACTAGTGAACATAAAGCTTGGGATAACAAGTGATGTACATAGATCATCCCTTGAAGGCTATATACCTAGAGGTAGAATTATATTATCTTTTCACAACATTTTCCCCAATCTTTAAAACCCTTTATAGAGCTTTCAACTTAATGTGAAAATTGGGTAGTTATGTGAGAAGAAAGGTGGCACTAAAATATAAGAAGATATAATGATGTAATGATGGAAAACCTTGTACCACACCCTAATAAAGATCAAATCTACCATGAGGCTAATTATTGAGTTAGAGCTTTAATTAATATAAGATATGTACTAAAAAAATATCACATCTTTTGGTGTTATCTAATTTTTTTGATATAATTTCCCTTTTGATTTTATTTTGGTAGTATTTATTTTATATTTTTATGTTCCTCCTTGATACGGATTCAAAAAAACAAACATGGATGAAATAAATAGCTAACATAAGAGAGTTAACACTTAGCTATTATAAGGGAGAACCTAAAGACCATGGTGCCTAAATACTCCTAGATTTGCCCCACTTGTAAGTGTATAATATCAAAACTGACCTACAGGTGCCTCAAGTGAAAGGAAATAAAAATAAAAATGGGGATTATCAAATATCCTTCCATATAATAAAAATGAACAATGAGGAATATGCTTATAGTCGATCATAAGGAGAGGAAACAATGATTATAAAGGTGTGGGGCTATGTTATGATATTCATGTCACTAGGAAACCCATACTTACCTACAAGGGATCTATCACAAGCAATGGTGAAAGTATTAAACATCCCAAAAGAGGGGGAAAGTAATAAGGGCCAAATAATAAAAATGTGATAGCAATAAAACCCAAAGGTGATACCTAACAACCACAAGATAAGTAAAGGCTAAAAGTTAAAATATGAAAAAAAATGAATCAATGGTATAATTAAAATGATACAAAACCTGAAGGTGATACCTAAGTTTCTCAGGTGAATCTAAAGTCAAAATTAAAATATAAAAATAGCCAAAAAGGAAATAATGGTGCAATAAATCATCCTAAAAGAGGGGAAAATTAAATAGTAATCTAAAAATATGGTGAAAGTAAGTAATAATTATAAACTTAAAGAATCACAAGATAAATTAATAAGAAAAATATGTGTTAATCACTGTATCGAGTAAGAGTAAGTGAAATGCGAGTGTATGTGTCTCAAAAAGTTTATTGAAGATACATCTATTTGTTTATAATATGCAAAAGGTTCTTTATTTCTACCTCATGATATGAATGAGAGATAAATAACCTAATAGAAATATGATGGGCAACATAAGATGCCCCAAAACATGTATAAGAATAAATATGGGCATAAAAAAATTCCTTAAAATTTGAAATGTGGTTAACACAAGGGGCCCCAATGTGTGTAGTAAGAAAAGGACGGGCATTTAAAAATGCCTCAACATGTGAGAAAATAAGAGGATGGATAACATAATATTCCCTAACCTATGGGATATAGATGGATTAGAGTTAACTTCAAGATTGGCATGCCTAGAAATGATGTCTAAATCTATGTAAATCTATGTTATAGTAGGGAATGTGGCATTTGAGGTAATGTTAAGATATTTGGGAGGTGATAGAAAATTATGATGTATGGTATTAAACAAGATGATAAAATATGGATACATATGACTAAAATGGATTTTATTATGATAAAATTAGATGAACTAGACTGTATCAACCAAGTTTATATAGTTTGATAAAACTATATTAAAATTGAAAGTCTCAACTAGGTCGATGCAGTCTAAGGAAATAACACTAAAATGGATTATATTGGTCAGTTGACATAGTAAGATACAAATAAATTGAATTAGGATATATCATCTAGGTCCATATAGCCTGATGAAGCATGATTGAAATGGACCATATCAACTAGGTTGATAAAATATTGTGAGAGAAATTAAATTGTATGAACATATTCTGGGTCATGGTTGATGCAATTGGGTGAAAAGAGATAACTATATCAACACATTATGTGTCATGTATAGTTCATTTAATTGGAGGAAAAATAACTATATTAACACATTCTAGGTCATGGTTGATGTAGTTGACTAGAGGAAAATGAACTATATCAACACATTTTGGGTTATGGATGATGAAGTTGATAGTAGGTGGGTGAAATTGAATAGTATTGGGTTGGTTGATGTTGTTTGAAAAAGGTGATTTTCATGGTTACTTTGGATAATTTGAAATATGATAGTTTTGAATATTCATATAGGCTTGAGGATCAAAATCACCTATAGTGCAAAATGTGGTAGGATTTTATATTAGGTTTTCTTCATAAACTAAAGAATTAAAAAAAAATGGTCGAATATGAGTTTAGGTTTGATGAATCATCCTTGTACACAATTTCAAGGGAGGGTTAGAGTGTGGGTATACATCAAGGAAAACATGTTCACTATTAATTTATTTATAGTTGGTAAATATGTGAAAATTATAATTGGGATCATCAATGGGAAGATCCACTATCATGCTAAGGTCATCATAATAGATATGGAAATATTGATATTTATTTTCAATTGTGAAAAGTGATGAAGGTGGGATAAATAGGATCCTCATAGGGATCACCAAAAATTGGAGGACCATATTGTGAATCTTCACCCTCACTATAAGTATCATCATAAGTGGGAAGAGTATCGTTAAGATTCTTAGCCATAAGAAAATGTATGGGATAATTTTAAAATTAGGAGTTTACTTTGATGGTGGACATGAAAATTTGATGTGAAATTTTTTGGAAATGGGAAACTAATAGCATCGAACTTACTGATATAGTTAGTTACTAAGTCTAGAAACATATACTATATCCACTACACTGATGCAATTAACTATAAAAAATAGACTATATATTTTTGGCCAATATATTTTGGAAAAAAGGTGTCAATGATGGCTAAGTAGAAGTGAATTTAAATTTATAGGCTAATTTAATTGGAAAGACATAGAATTGTATCATGTTGGATGATATAATTTGAAAACACATAAAATTGCTTCAAGTTAGTCGATACCATTCATAGGCTAATAGATAAAGGTATCATGTTGGTTGTTACAATCAGACTAAAGAAATATGTTATTTTTATTTTTTTTCGAAGTTATAAGAAAGCATGAATTTAATCCAACTAATTGTGGGATAAAATTCACCTCATGTTCACCAAAATGTATGCATGAGCTAGGATTAACCTATAACTATCTTATCTCAATAAACTTAGACTAAAATAATATGATTATAATTACCAGTGAATTTTGTAGATATAGTAGAGGGTTGTATATGTTTAAAATATAAATAATAAATGGTTCCAAAGACTTATCTTATGACACAAGGATATAGCTCTCACTAGACCTCTATTAAAGTAAATGTGTAAGTAAATTAATAAATAATAAGTATGAAAATAAAGTAAATTAAACTAAGAGGAAGGTTTAGAATGATCATAAAAGGTAAGGTATCATGGTCAACAAAATGGGGGTCTAGGAAACCTAAAATAAAACATGGAAAGTCTAATCAATCCTATAACCACACAACCTTGTTCTATGTGGAGATAATCTAGATAAGGGTACACACACATTATTTCAAGAAGCAACAATCAACATCTAATCTACTAAGTAAATAAAGAAAAGAGCATAGGTTTATAAATATATATTGAACATAAATCCCCCTCTTAGATCAAGTGGATATTTTAAAGATATGTTATGGGTTAAAGGCTTAAAATGGTTGTATAAATACCAAATCTTTCCTTATCTAATAATTCCCATTGACTCCTCCTATTGAGCTTGAAAGACACCATAAGACAAAATTATTTAAGATTAGGTTCTATACCACAAACTCTTCTAAATATGAATATGATAGAAGTGAAAGTGAAATTAGAGTGAATAGAGTATATATGGTATGATTTTAATGAAATATGACCCATATATTGATCTAATACCCAAAACCAACACTAGACTCTAAGCTAATAGTATCAACTTGAATGATATAATTGAAATAAGTTAGCTCATACATAATGATACTAGACATGATAATAAAATTAGAACTATATAATCTAGATGATATAGTATAAATGTCAAAAGATAGGATCAAAACTATATCAAGATAGCCGATACATTATAATAAGTGTAAAAGGCACTAAAAATATGGTATCGACCATGATGATGTCATATAATATAGTAAAGCTGGCACAAATAAATAAGGAAAAGATGGAATACATAGATGGAAATATGCTATGAGGAAGTTACATAGATAGTAGGAATGGTGTAATCATGATATAATATAAACATCTCTCATAAATCACCATGAGCCTTGCCAATTACTTTCTTGGTGAACCCTTTAATGCATACACTCAAGGAGATTGATGCTCAAAACGTTGTTATAAGATAAAACATTAGTAAATGATAGATAGATAAATATTATGTATAAACATAAGATATCAAAAATGGTTTATTAATTTTTTAGCAAACCTTGCATGATCAGTTCTCTCATTTTTCTATGTAGTGATCTCTTTGAGTTGAAGCTAGATGCATGGTTCTCTCTATCTTTTTCCTACATAGTTGTTTAGGTTAGTACATTAATTAGGGTTGGGGAATGTTCTTTTCCCAACTTAGTATCTTGTATAGTTACACAATTTTTTAGTACGATCACCCCAACTCTCAAATGCTTTAATAAAGAATCAATTTCTCCAAGAAGTTGCAAGGGTAACTTATCTTTCACCAACACATATGTGTATTATAACCCTTGTTATTTCCATTTTAAAAGTCAAATTTATAATTTCACATATATACATTGACTACTTAAATCTCATTATAGGATTTCAAGGATAAAAACTATACATTTGAGTTATCTCCCAAAAGGAAAAATGTGTTTAGCACACTCAAGTAAATTTTATCCTTTTACTCTAGCAATTATCTATAATGAAATGGGGAAATTTATAGATACTAAAATATGGTATTTAATACTTGAAAATGAAAAGATTAACACACATTTACTAGGCATGACTTGAACATATAAATAAGGTCCTAAATCACTACCCTCTCACATTTGCAAGCTATCTTATGAGTCAACCCTTCCATTCTGCTATTATGTGTTGACTAAATTTGACCCTACAGGTCAAATTAGGGTACCCCTAGATTAAAAATTGACTTTTGGGTATTTTGGGGGTATAATATAGATGTAAAAATGTGGTTTATAGGTTAATTTATGTCATTTAATGTTATACTAGCCTTGGTCTTTAGTCCTTTTAGTCATTTTGAGGTAAAAAAGGGGCATTTATTAACTTGTATAATTTTATTGGGAAGTGTGAATATTACAAAATGTGATGTAACATACCATGTGTCCCAAGAGGTCTTAATCAATTGACATAAATAAAGGGTGGTAGGTTCTTCAAAAGAAAGGGTAGTTTTTTTAAGAAAAATGAAAATTTGGCACTTATAAGACTCATGGGGAAGTGTGTCATGTGGGAGAATATCATATAATATACCTTAAGATTCATAAAAATCATTGAAATTTTTAAAATTCTCTATAAGTTCCATTTTTGGCCCAAAACCATTCTCCTCATTTTTCACTCGTATTGGCAAACAAAAGTAGTCTTCAAGTTCATGCGTAGTATAGAAAACTGAAGAGGTTTTTGGATAACTAATTTTTAGAGGTGGTATTATAATTATATACCTTAATTTATATTACAATATTTTTAATAATGGTATCTTTAACTTTATGAACCATTCCTAAGAAGTTAACCTTTCAAATCTGCTTGCTAATCTGTGTACCCTATAGGTTTTGCCTTTTTTTGAGTAGGCCTATAAAATATAGCTAATGTAATTGATTACATAGGTATTTTAATATTCTATCAAATTTTATCCATTCTATTTTTCAAGTTTTTATTTTATTTTAAGAGCTAATCACCTCAAGTTTGCAGTCTGGTCCCATTCTGTGTTGTTGGTAGGTTTCTACTATTTCTAGTACCTTCATGCTTTTGTAATGGTTTTAAAAGGTGGGGATAGGTTAATTTTAATGTTATAAATGTATTTTTAATTCCATAACCTTTAAATTTTATCCTATAAAGCAAAATTTTCAAAGGTGGGGATAGGTTAATTATAACGTTATAAATGTATTTTTAATCCCCTAACCTTTCTATATGGATATTTCAATGTTGAAAAAGAAGTATAAAATATTTTTTTGAGTTTTAATATCCTTATAATCCATTTTAACATACATTTAGGAGAGAATATTTGATTGAGAAGGTACATTCCTTCAATACATAGACCAATTCATCCTCATTGCCTATATGCAACCCACAATGCATCTACAAATTCTTAGGATGATGTCATGCTGAGATTAAAGGTTGGATAAATGTTTCAATATTCCAATAATGTTATTATTCCATTTTAATACATTTTTAATTCTATAATTGATCATGAATATTATATCTTACATACTGTTTAGATTTGGTCATTGGCTGTAGACATGGAAATGGCCACCTATAGGTGTCAACAGAGGACTAAGGTTCTTGATAGAGGAATTTGGTCAAATAAGAACCATTTTTGGAGTCATAAGGTGATAAAAATATCCTATCATGAATATTTTCAGTGATATATGTCTAGGAAAGTTAAATATCACCTTTAAAACATGAGAAGAGAGGTTTAGGCCCATTTCCCCTAAACTATGAAAATAGAGGTCTTAACAGTTTTGTCAAAAGAAAAAAAAATGTTGCTAAGAATATGGATGCATATAAGTATGTTTAATTATATTATAATCATAGGATGAGTACTATACAAATTTTTTACAGAAGGTGATCAGTGGAGAGTAGTTTTTGGATGGGCTAACGTTGCATATTTATGCACTATTTTCAGTCAGTGTTATCTACATGATATGAGTTACAAAGGGACCTTTTTCACCCAAGGTTGAAAATAGACCTTGAAAGTTTTTATGAATGTTTAAAAATGTTTTAAAATAACAATTATGACCTATAGATAATATAAAGTCTATAGTATATTGTGTTTGGTCTTCATGAAACACCTACAAGGGTCCTTCTAGCAAGGAATGTGCACCTATAGCTGGGGATATAGATAGGGGCTGGTATAGGTGTTTAGATGTTGTTTTAGGACACTAAAATAGAATTCAGGTATAGATAAATGTTATGTGATCTTCTAGAATTAAAAGCTAAGTATTCAAACATCATGTTTAGGGTCTAAATAAGTAAATTCTCACCTACAGTAGTCTAAAGGCATAGTTCACAGTCAAAAGGCATGGTGACTTAGTTTAGGAGCACAAAATGAATATGAAGGGTTAAAAGGAGATTTTAACTATGATCAAGGCATGATAACACCTATATAAAGACCATGATAAACTTCATAAGATACAAACAATGTAAAGCAAACCTACATAGACCTCCCAAAGGCCTTGTATACACCTATAGCCAACTATGTTTGACTGTGTTAATAATGAGTAGGATTAAGGTCCAAAGTGATGGTATAAAGACTATTAAATATTAATTAGTAAGTAAATATAAATTTTATATGGTCATGGTAACTTTAAATTTTTTTCTAAACATGATTTCAATGCCTAATAGTTACAGTATGCACCTATAGTCAACTATGTTTGACTACCTAAGATAGTGAGCTAGAGAGAGAGGTTCCTTGGTGATTGGTATTCTAAAAACATGAGTGGAAAGGTAAAACACATAAAAAATTATCTAAAAATGTTTTTAGAGGTTTTATGTATATATCCAAATCCAAATTCAAGCTAATAATACCTATAGGCACCCTCCAAAACAAGAAGTGCAGTCTGCAGTCTAAGACAATGAATATAAGGTTGAGCAGTATGAGGTAGGTATGGAAAGTTGAAATGATGAACTATAAATATAACAAATAAATATTTATATTTATGGCATAATGGATCATCCATGACATGGAAGGAGAGCAGATAAGGATCCCAAATCAGGGATACATAGTCCACTCTTGAAAACTCTTTCATAGTCTATCATAAAATGAAGTCTATCTTAGAACTTGAGGCCTTTGGAGGGCCAAATGACCTATTAGAGAGTTGAAATTTTGTGTATAATACATTTATAAATTTTATAATATCTTATAATAGTCATATTTTTTTTTGGAAATATGGGAGTGCTTTTTGTTTTATCTCAGACAAAAGGCACTCCCTTATGAACACAAACTGGCATATTTGAGAGGCAATGACAAAAGGTGAGACCAAGATTTGAGTAAATAATTAAATAAGGTGTCGAGTGTTATAAAAATTCAAGATAATTATGGTATAACATGAAAAAATTTACGGAAATCAATAGGGTACCCTACACTCTTAGAGTTGCAGTCAGGCCTAAAGGCAAGTTTTGGGCCTAGTGATAAATGAGGAGGTCATTTTCACTTATAGTTATATATATGATTTATAGTATATTTTAGAATGGTTATGGGATCATGATATAATATCATAATCCATTAATATGTAGATTAACCATCAAAAAACTCATGTTTGGCTTTAAGGTGTAAACATACCTACTAAGCATGACTAGGCCTGACATCCAAAAATGTGATCAAATTCATATTTAGATTTAGATGATCACTAAAACCTATTGTATAATTAATATAGGGGTAAATTATATGTTTTAAATATTTTTAAAGTAAAATAAACCCTTGAGGAATCCATTTTTGGCTCAAAAGCAAGATCAAGCCTATAAAAGTTGGAGAAAAGAGCTCGATAGGTCAAGTTTTGATACTCATATCTTCTTGGAGGTAGTAAATTGATGACAAAGGAGTTTAGATGTGTTATAAGGTCCTTAAAAATCACCCTTGTGGATTTTTTTTGCAATTTAGACATCAAATCTCTATGAACAAAGCTTGAGAGTTAAAACAAGCCTAAAAACCTTTCAAACCCTCAGTCAAGACTCAATTGGAGAAATGAAGTTGGAGATGAATTATAATGGAATAGTTTTCCAAATTTTATGATTTTAAATTTTATAGGACTCTTTAAGTCTCCCTCTCATACTTTTGAGTTGTATGGACTTGTATAGACAAGGTACTTTTGACTATTTTATGTGATTTGTAAGCTATAAGAGGTTTCAAGAGATGAAATAAAGTTTGGGTGGAATATTAGGAATTTTAATAAATCCATATGGAAATTTCATGCCATATAAAAACTTTTAAGTATGAAAAAAATATCTCTCATCTTAGCTAGTCAAAATTGGCATAGTGAACATAAGGGTGAGAAGAGTGAAAACTTCAAGTGGATGTCCTTTTAATGTGTGCCTAATGATTCTAAGGCCATTAAGGGTCTTAAAAAATGTTATCCACTCCATACCATGGATTTTAATTGAAAATTAAAGAAAAATTTGAGGCCAAGTGTGCAGGGTGCATGGAGGAGTTTTTTGGACTATAGATGATGATGACTCATTCTAAGATGATTCCAAATGAGTAGGAATATAAAAAATGCATGGATAAGATTGAATAAAAACCTTCCCCTTAATTTTAATAACTATAAATATTACTATTTAGTTATGAGGTGTTTTAGAAACTCAAATCATGAAGGTAATTTTTTTGAGCCAGTTAAGGGAATTTCATGTCACTTTGCAATAATGTGATGACTTGGATGGACACTTGGGATTTTTTTACCTTGAATGGTTAATATAATATCCTATTATCATATAAAATTAACTAATTCTCTTAGCTTTACAAGTTTATTTGTAACCCTTGGACTTCTCTCTCCTCTTCCTCTCTCTTAAGTTCTATAAGAACTAGCCATTTTGGCCATTGTAACTCATGATCCACCTAAGTATGGTGAAGCCCTACTCATTTTCATACAATTTTATCAATAAGACTAATAATATTTACCTATTCATGACTATTCATAGTGTGTTCTACTTGAATGTTGGATCTTGCTTAGTGAAGGCTATGGATTATTTAACATGTTGTCTCATTCATTCATCCTATTTTCAGTTGGAAAGCTTCTTCTTGCAAGGCATGTGAAGTTTTATAGGAAATGTTAAGGATTAAGTGAGTTAGTATATTCACTAGTGCCATTCAAGGCCTCTTATCTAGTCCTCCTTGCTTTGCACATTCATCCATAACCTCATAATGTAACATTTATGTGAGAAGATGAAGATTGAAGGAGTGTATGTTTAGTTAGTCCTTTGTTCTCATGTGTAAGATGCTGATGTGTGGAATTAATCATATTATTTGGTGTATCACCTCTATTAGAATATTTTTATTTTAGTTATCTCTGTTTGTTCCCCTTGCAATGTTTAGGTGTAGTTACAATCCAATGTGGTACATTAAAGGAGCTAGCCTTACCTAGAGATTCACCTCATCCTTAGGCTACCCACAAGGCTAGAGGTGTTTCTATTGTGCCACTTGGATATGGAGAGCTTAGAAATATCTTAAAAGGGTGAAAATCCAAGTGAAAATAATTTTTGTCATTTCTGGTGGGACTCTTGGTCCAAGAAGTTAAGAGATTTTTGGTGTTATGTCTCAATAATCAGTCTTTAAAGGCATCCATCCAAGCATCAATAGTGACTTCAAAGATATATCAACTAGTTAAGTAGCCCAAGTTTTCCTTTGAATATTTTTGGTAACATTTTTCTTTGTGTTCTCACTTTCAATGAAGTTGCATGGCTAATTTTGGTGTTAGATACTATTTTACACAAGTTAGGGAGACATATCCATATTATGGCACTCCCTATCAGCGTTGGTGTGATCCTTACCAATATTTTTATCATCCCTATCAATGACCTCATGGCCATTATCAACCTTCTCATGATTCTCACTAGTCTTATATCCAACCTCCTCAATTTCCTTCTCCCCTAGTCAACCTAAACACTTCTCAACTCAATCCATTTCCACCTTCAAGAAAACACTCTTGGGCTATGAGAAGTACATGTTAGAGCTTGATACACTAAGGGGACATGGTCAAGATGTTCCTAGAAATTTAATTCACAAGGCAAGAGATGCATTAGAGTTGGCTAAAAAAGAGTGGATAAATATTGAGAGAGCCAATTGGTAAAGGCCCATAAGTGAGATGCTAGATGTGAGTGGCTTGATTGCATCCTCAGAAGATAAACTAAGAGTTCATGAGGATCAACCTCATCAAGTATATTAGCCTTAATTTCTATTTCCCTAAGTTTTCTATCAGCCATATTTGATCCTTACTCCTGAACCTAATTAAAATTACCAAAGTTATCCTTTTCTAAATCAATTAGAAGAGAGACTTGAAAAGACTAGCCTTGTGTTTAAAGCAAACCTTGATAGGCAAATTGAGTTAGCAAATATGCAGATGAAATAGTCCATGTTAGTAGAAAATGAAGTGGAATTTAATCCCGTATTTCCCTCTCCCATTACATCCCCACCTCAAAAAGAGACCTCTAGATATGCCATTCCAAGTTGTAGACAAGGTGGAGATTCCAAGCCTAATGAGAGCCCATGTTTATTAAACACTTAATCCAATACTCAAAGTGAATTACTACCTAAATAAAACACTCTTAATACCAATATCATAAGATGGAGTAAGATAATGGATTCATGGGGAAATAAGGAGGAGAAAATCCTAGATAAAGAGTGTGAAGTTGAAGAAAAACTTGATCCTATGCAAGTCCCTCCCACCCTTACTTAGGAGACATCTTGTTCTCCATGTTAGCCTTATTTTACTCCTCCTAATCATGATGATGCATATGAACTTCAAGAGAGACTTGTCTAAGAGAATCTAGCCAAGCAGATTGAAGAGTTAGAGGCAAGAATGAAGTTGCTAAGTCAAGGTGTGATGGAAGGTTTAGACCCAAAAGAAGGTCCTATACCTAAACTCACCCTATATAACCTCCATCAAGAGAATGATCAAGATAAATAAAATGTGAATGAAGTTATTTTAAAGTGGAAGGAAGATAACCAAGATATTTTATCCCAAGGTCCACCTCCCCTTCCTCAAGAGCTTCCAAAAGAATTCCCTACATTTCACTCTCAATTTGATTTTGAGTTCTATGTGTCACCTCCACCAACTAGTTCACCTTGTCCTCACCCCATCATAGTTTGCCTTGGTGGAACTATGGTATGGAAATATAAAGAGGAGCAATTGGTTGATAAAAAATTAAAACTCTTGCTTGAAGAAATCCTAGCTCCTTGGAAACCTCATTGGATTAAGTCACATGACTTCAAAATGCCTAATATTGGAATCACAAACAAGGATATGGAAGATATTGTAGCCCTTGAGAATAAAAGTCATGTTGTGGTAGATTTAATGTAACTTGAGATCCCTCAAGATTTTATAAATGATAAATAAGAGGTGGTCTCTTGTGTTAAATATTTAGATTGGGTTGACGAGGAAGGATGTTTTCCTTTTGAAAAAGAGGGAGAAGTGGTCATTAATTCTTCCAACACTATGAAAGATATCATGGATGGGTAGGAAAAATATCCTAATCAGCCTTGGGATGATTTTTTTTGCAATCATTGGAGTAGGTTATACTCCTATTCAAGGAGGCTATAATCTAGTCAAAGATGGAGATGGCAACCTTGGAACTCAAGTAACTATGTAAAGGAAAAGTAACCTTTCAAATTTGTCCTTTCAAGAAGCATGTACATTTCATGATGATATGTTTGAAATAATCAAGATGGGATATCATCCTCTAAATCAATTGGGAGAAAAACATAAAATATTGAAGGATGGAGCAAGATCTTATTGGCCTTAATCTTCTAAGGAACATGAAACTACTCCTCTTGACGTCATGCTTACTAAGGAGATACAAGTTAACCATGTGATGTAGAGTAGGTAGTAGAATGAGGTAAGTGTACAAGTTTAAGAGGAATATACCTACATTAGAGACTTATTATAATATTATCTAGCTGAGGGTAGATCAAATGAAGTGCCAAAGAATAGGTTTAATCTACAAGACATCTAATTCAAGGAGAAACATGCTTGGCAATATTACTCATCTCAGGAAGAAGAAGATTAAATAAAATTTCATTTAAATAATAGAAATGAGGTATTATTAATTTATCTTTGTGCATAAAATTTTGTTTTTAGATTCTCCTAAGTGCCTTGTGCACATGTGTGTGTGTCTTGTTAGTATGTTTGCTTTATTGGTGTGTGTCCTTTGTTTTATGTGTTAGAGGTAATTAGTTATCTTATCTTGATCAAAACCTATGATAAAAGTCCTTTTTGTTATTTCTCAGACTTCAAATGACTCCCTAAGCCCAATAGACTGATAAGGCTATTAGTCTAGTTAGCATATCAGACATGCTACCCCTATGAGTCACCAATTTGTTGATCAAATTTCACCTTGTAGGTCAAATTAGGGCACCCCTAGGTAAAAATTTAACTTTTAGGTGTTTTAAGGGTCTAATATATATGTCAAAAGGTGTTTTATAGGCTAATTTATGTCATTTAATGCTATAAAAGCCTTGGTCCTTACACATTTTAGTCCTTTTAGTCATTTTGAGTCATTTTAAGGTCAAGAAAAGGTATTTAATGACTTGTATGGATTTATTGAGAAGTGTGAAAATAAAAAAATGTGATGTCACATCCCATGTGTCCCAAGATGTCTTAATCAACTAGCGTAACTAAAGGGTGGTAGGTTCAAAAGAAAGGGTAGTTTTCTTGAGAAAAAGGAGAATTTGGCACTTGTACAACTCATGGGGAAGTATGCCACATGGGATAAGATCATAAAATGTCCCTTCAGCTTCTTCAAGCTTAGTTTCATGTTTAAAATGCTTTGAAAGTGCCATTTTTGGCCCAAAACTATTCTCCTCTTTTTTCACTCTTCTTAGCAAGTATAAGTAGTCTTCAAGTTCATGCTTAGTACAGACAACTGAAAATGTTTCAATACAAATGATTTTGGGAGGTGGTATTATAATTAAATACCTTAATTTATATTAAAATATTTTTAATAATGTTAGCATGAGCTTTATGAACTATTCCTAAGAAGTTGACCTTTCAAATCTTTTTGCTAATTTGTGTACCATATAGATTTTGCCTTGGTTTGAGTAGGTCTGTATAATATAAATATTGTTATTTATTATAGAGGTATTATAATATCATATCACATGTTCCCCATATTTTTTTTCAAGTTTTGAGTTGATTTGAAGAGCCAATCACCTCAAGTTTGCAGACTGGTTCCATTCTATATTGTTGGTAGGTTTTTACTATTTGTAGTACCTTCATGATTTGGTAATGGTTTTAGAAGGTGGGGATAGGTTAATTATCATGTTATAAAAGTATTATAAATAACCTCACCCTTTTATTTTATACTCCAAAGCAACATTCTCCTTGAATTTGCAATCACAACCACACATACTCACAGTCTGCCTTCTACAACTCAATGTGCACCTATAGGGAATCTCTATGGAGAGTTGAACATTGAAAGGGAACTATAACAACTTATTTTGAGTTTTAAAATAATTATGATCCATTTAAACATAAATTTAGGAGATAATAGTTGATTGATAAGGAAAATTCCTTCAAAACATATACCAATTCATCCTCATTACCCATATGCAACCCACAATGCATCTACAGCCTCCCAAGATGACATCATCTTGAGATGGAAGGTTGTATAAATGTTTCAATATTAAAAAAATGTTAGGAATAAATTTTGATACATTGTGAATTATTGAATTTATCATGAACCTTATATATTTCATATTATTTATATTTACTCATTGGCTATAGACATGGAAATGGCCACCTATAGGTGTCAACAGAGGACTGAGGTTCTTGATGGAGGAATTTGGACAAGTAAGAACCATGTTTGTATTCCTAGGGTGATATATATATATATATATATCATAAAATGCATTTTTTAAGTTTTATATGGATAGGAAAATTGAATATCACCTTCAAAACATGAGAAGATAGGTTTAGGCCCACTTTCCCTAAACTATGAAAATAGAGGTCCTAACACTTTTGTCAAAAACAAAAAACAAATTTGATACAAATTTGGATGCATATAAGTATGTTTTCCTTGTATTATCATGATATTAGGATTACCATACAAAATTTGGAGAGAAGGTGATCAATGGAGAGTAGTTTTTGGATGGGCCAAAGTTGCATATTTATGCACTATTTTTAGTCAGTGTTATCTACAGGATATGAGTTACAAAGAGACCTTTTTCACCCAAGGTTAAAATTAGACCTTAAAACTTATATGAGTGTTTGAAAATAGTTGAAAAGATAAATTATGACCTATATATCATATAAAGGGAATAGTATATTGTGTTTGGTCTTCATGAAACACCTACATGGGTCCTTCTAGTAAGGAATGTGCACCTACATCTGGGGATATAGATAGGGGGTTGGTATGGGTGTATAAATGTTGTTTTAAGACAATAAAATTGAATTAAAGTATAGAGGAATGTTATGTGATCTTAGGGGATTCAAATTGAAGTCTTCAAACATCATGTCTAGGGTCTAAATAAGCAAATTCTCACCTAAAACAGTCTAAAGGTAGAGTTCATAGTTAAAAGGTAGGGAAGACTCAGTTTAGGAGCACAAAATGTATATAAAGGGTTAAAATGATATTGTAATGATGATTAAAGCATGATATCACATATATAAAGACCATGATAAACTTCGTAAGCTAAAAATAATGTAAAGTAAACCTACCCAAACCTCTCAAAGGCCCTTTATACACCTACAACCAACTATGTTTGACTGTGTTAACAATGAGCAGGATTAAGGTCCAAAGTGATGGTATAAAAAATTATAAAGGTGAAATAATGAGTCAATATAAATTTTATATGGTCATGGAGACTTAAAAAAGTGTTATAAACATGCTTACAAGGCCTAATACCTACTATATGCACCTACAATCAATTGTGTTTGACTGTCTAGGATAGTGAGCTAGAGAGAGGTTTCTTGGTGATTGATATTCTCCAGACATGAGTGGAAAGGTAAAAAAACATAAAAAATTATATAATAGTGAATTTTGAGGTTTTATGTATATATTAAAATCCAAATTCAAGCTAAGAATACCTATAGGCACCCTCTAAAATAAGAAGTACATTCTGCAGTCTAAGACAATGCATATAAGGTTAAGTAGTATGAGTTGAATATGGAAATTTAAGATGGTGAAATAGACATATAGCACCTAAATATTGATAATGATGGCCTGATGTATCCTCCATGATATGGAAAGTAAGCAGATAAGGATCCCAAATTAGGCATACATAGTTCACTCTTGAAAAATCTTGCACAGTCTGTCATAAAAAGAAGTCTATCTTGGAACTTGAGGTGTTTGGAGGGTCAAATGACCTATTAGAGAGTTGAAATTTTTGTAGATAAAATTTATGAATTGGATAAGTTCTTCTAATAGTCACATTTATATGGAGAAATAGGGTAGTTTCCTCTTTTTTATCTCAGGCAAAGAGAACTCCCTTATGAGCACAAACTGGTAAATTTGAGAGGCAATGACAAAAGGTGAGACCAAGAGTTGAGTAAAAACTTTAGGAAGGTGTGGAGAGTTAGAAATAATTAAGATAATTATGGTATAACATGAAAAAGGGATAAAAATCAATAGGGTAACCTAGTCTCTTAGAGTTGCAGTCAGGCCTAAAGGCTAGGTTTAGGCCTAGTGACAAATGAGGAGGTCATTTTCACTTCTAGTTCTATATATGCTTTATAGTATATTGGAGAATGATTATGGGATCATGATATAAGTGTATAATCCATTGGTATGTAGATAAACCATAAAAAAACTCATGTTGGGATTTAAGGTGTTAACAAGCCTACTAAGCATGATTATGCCTAGCATCCAAAAAGGGGATCAACTTCATATTTAGCTTTAAATGATCACTAAAACATATTGGATCATTATTATCAAGGTACATCAGATGTGTTTAATAAATTTTAAGGAAAAGAAACCCTTGAGGAATCCATTTTTGGCTCAGAAGCAACATCAAGCCTATACAAGTTGGAAATATGAGCTCAATAGGTTAAGTTTTGATACTCATATGTTCTTAGAGGCTATGAATGAATTCCAAAGGAGTTTAGAGGTTTTATCAGGGTCCTTGAACATCATCCTTGTGGAATTAATTTTCAAGTTGGATGTCAAATATTTATGAACAAAGATTAAGAGTCAAAACAAGCCTAAAACCCTTACAAACCCTTAATCAAGACCCAATTGGGGAAATGAAGATGGAGATGAATTATAATGGAATAGTTTGCCCAAGATGGTGATTGGAAATTGTAGAGGACTCTTTAAGGCTCCATTTCATACTTTTGAGTTGTATAGAATTATATGGATAAGGTACAAAACATGGTACTTTTGACTATTTTATAGGCTACAAGAGGTTTCAAGAGATAAAATCAAGCTTAGGACTTTTAATAACTCACTATGGCCATTTAATGCCATAAAAAAACTTCTAAGTATGTAAATAGTAGCTCTAATCTCAGCTAGTCTAAACTAGCATAGTAAACATAATGGTGAGAAGTGTGAAAACCTTAAGTGGATGTCCTTCTAATGTCTACGTAATGCTTCCAAGGCCATAGAGAGTTTTGACACTTGTCATCCACTCCTTCATATGGATTTTTATGTAAAATTGAAGCCAAATTTGAGACCAATTGTGCAAGGTGCATGAAGGAGGAGTTTTTTGGACTATATATGATGATGGATCATTTTGAGATGATTTTAGATGCCTAGACCTACAACAAATGCATAGAGAGGCATGTATGAAAACTTTCCCCTTCATTCCAATCATTAAAACTATTCCTAGTCAGTTATGAGGTTTTCTAAAAGCTCAAAATGAAGGTAATTTTTATAAGCTAGTTAAGATAATTTCATGCCACTTTGTAAGAATTTGATGACTTGGATGGACACTTGGGCTTTCTGACCATACATGGTTCATCTCATATCATCTTCTCCTCCACAATTAACTAATTCTCTCAGCTTGACAAGTGTCCTTGTGACCCTTGTATTTCTCTCTTCTCCTCTCTCTCTCAAATTATATAAGAAATAACCATTTTGGCCATTATGACTCATGATCCACTTGACTATGGTGAAGCCCTACTCATTTGCATACCATTTGATCAATAAGACTACTAATATTTACCTCTTCATGACTATTCATAGTGTGTTCTACTTGAATTTTGGATCTTGCTTAGTGAAGGTTATGGATTCCTTAGCATGTTGTCTCATTCTTTCATCCTATTTACAATTGAAAAGATTCTTCTTGTAGGGCATGTGAAGTGTTCTGATAAATTTCAAGGATTGAGTGAGTTATTCTATTCACTAGTACCATTTAAGCCCTCTTGTCTAGTTCTCCTAGATTTGCACATTCATCCATAACCTCGTAATGTAACATTGATATGAGAAGATGCAGATTAAATGAGTGTATGTTTGGTTAGTCCTTTTTCCTCATGTGTAACATGCTAGTGGTTGGAAGTCATCATTTTATTTAGTGCATCACCTCCCTTAGAATATTTTTCTTTCAATTATCTCTCTCCCTCCCCCCCAAAAAAAGTTTAGGTGTAGTTGTAATCCAAAGTGGTACATCAAGGGAGCTAGCCCTACCTAGAGATTCACCTCATCCTTAGGTTACCCATAAGGCTATAGGTGTTTTCATTATGCCATTTAGATGAGGAGACATTAGGAATCTCCTTAATGGGTGCAAATCCAAGTGAAAACCATATGTGATCAAGGAATTTGACTCAAGAGAGGAGGTTAGTATAGTTGTGTTATTATTTTAATAAAATATGTGTTTAATTCCTCAGTAATAAAGGTCTAGAACATGGGGAGAATTCTAGTTTTATGTAGTAAAATACAAGTTTATGCTAATTTGATTAACTTAAATTACATAATAAAGAGAAGATAAAGAAAGATTAACTTAGTTTTATGTTGAAACTAATGATTTTAAATTTGGAATTGGAGGAGCAGGACTGGGATAGTGTCTTAATTCTATATTTGGTCTCTATTTTATGATTAAATAGGAGCACTAGAAATAGGACATCCTGGTGTCTAATGTTATATTACTTTCCAAACACTATTATCTTGAGGCTAGAGATTTTTGGTTTTATTCATCTACTCAGTATGACCTTGTGTACTAAATGTTAGGTCCTGAAAGTTAATGGATCTGACTGTAGGTCTATTTCAATCTTTAATACCTATATTAGTTTACATGCATGGAAACAACAAATAGAATCAAAAAAAAAGGGGGAAAAATTGGGTTATGGGAATAATGATCACATAATCAATAACCCTTACTATTTTGAGTGTTGCTTGTATTAACCCTCAAACTAGGGTCTCAAATCTAATGTAGTTTTTCCTTAGGGAACATGCATAATCAACATGCATGATTGATGCAAGAATAAATTTTGCCTAGGATATTCCTTGATCAAGCATGAAAATACATGTGTGATACAAATAAATTGAGCTATAATATTGATTTTATTGTGTCTAATGTGCCAAAATAGTAAGTGCTAGATATAAAATGCCTTGTGAAGTCCTTTATATAATAGACTCTTTATTTTGAATTTGGGAGATTTATTTGCATTTGGATAATATGTGAAAACTTAAATATGAATCTAATAAAAGGGGTAATAGTCAACTAGGGAAAAAAACTAATCGTTAGAACCAAAATTTTACTTGGATAATAGCATTAGAAACTAGACACCCTAGGTTTCAGTGCTGTAATCCTATTTGGGTGTTATTGTCTAGTGGGTGTGGGACCTAAGGGGATGGTCTAGGTATAAAATAGGTGAATGTACCTAAAAAGGTTAAGTCCAAAAAGATATTGATGATTGGGAATAAGCAAAGAGTTGTTTAGGGAATGTAGTAAGACCAAGACAAGTTAGATAAAAGGACCTGGCTGAATGTGAATAAAAACTCATATCCTCCAAGTAGAGTCTCTTGTGAAAGGACTGTGAAAAGACATAATATTTGTGTTTTCTTGACCAATTTAGGGTGTATACATTTTCCCCCTTTTAATCTAACGATGCAATGAAATGATGTACCAGAGTAAAAAAAGTAATAAGATGTGTACCTAAACTTACCTATTTGAAGATAAGTGTGCTAAAAAGGGTCCAACTTCTTAGCTAGGGAAGTTGATGAAAAACTAAAATAATGCTTGGAAAAATAAGGAATCCATATAATAGATTCCCCTATACTAAATATGAATAGTGCCTAGAGAAAGAAGGAATTTGTGTAATAGATGTCCCCTATACTAAATCTAAATAATCTAATCTGGATTTGAAAAGTGCTTAGAGGCCAAAACCAATGTTTGTCTTCTATCCCATATAAAATCCTAGGTCTAAGTATGAGTAATATAATGGATGAATCATTATCGATGATCATACTATCCAACCTGGTGACAACCTAAGTAATGCCTAGGTGTAAACCAAAAATACTAGTAAAATGTGTAAGAAGAAGATGGTGTGTCCTACCATCCTAATCTATATTATCCTAGAAGATGGAGGATATGAAAATATGATGTCATGCCCCCAAATCTAATATGTGAGTGACACATCTAGAAAATATTGAAATATATATAAACACATGTGATATAATCTTTCATGTCATGTCCCATGTGCAAAACTAGAGATCAAAAACAATGTGCTCTACAATATGCTTATAATCTACTATCTAGTCTATAACTATGTCATGTTATATGATGCTGTATGTGTGAGATGTGTAGTAATGTACATGCCCTTGACTTTGGTATTTGGATAGTCTATATCTATAAACTGAAGGTGTATCCCTCTAAATATCCTAAACAATGTTGGTTAACCCAATGTAATCTAAATCACTATATAATCTTGACCAAATTGAATAGAGTGATGCTAAATGATCCATATAGTCTGAAACACTATTTAATCTTGACTAATTTTAGCTGAGTAATGCTAATAATCTAGATATTAGAGGTGTAAAAACCATGCTGAATGACCCATGTAGTTTGAATCATTATATGTTTTGAATCTAAGTTGAATTTGATAATTTGACTACTAGAGGTGTAAGAACCATGGTGTATCCATCTATGAGAGTGGATAAGTGTGTTGGATAAGTGTAGGAATAGGAATAGTATGAATGATGCCCCCCTTTTGGGGAGAGGGATGAAATCTATGATAGAGGAGGTTGAGCCAAAAGTGAATACAAGTGGTGGATTGAATAGGAACTTGGTTGGCATTTATTGAATAGATTTTGAAATGTTGATTGATTTGATTTTGACTAAGAAGGGGATTACTTAGGAGTGAAATGTGTCTTTGAATAGTTAGGATTGAATCTTGTATCTAAGCATAGTAGAGATATAAAGACATTCATGCTATGGTAGGCAAATGAGATATTAATTGATTAAATGGAGTGAAAGTTTTATTGATTAAATAGGTTGGGTTGTTTGAATGTTTTAAACAAATATTTGATTAGTGAGGACCAAGTTGTATGAAAGTTGAAATAAATGTTTGATTGGTGAGGACCAATTTGTTTATCTAGGTATAAGATAGGTGTAGAGATATGTGTGCCATGGTAGGTAAATGATGTAGTAAGAGAGTAGGGGTTACATAATGTCTAAGGTATCATTGTCATGATTTCAAAGAACAAAATGGTTTGTAAAATGGAGCTAGGGAGCTCAAGTTATGGGCAACATGGTATTTTTCTTTGAATGAGAAAATAGTTTGATATAGGAAAATTTGATTGAATCTTGATTCATTTGTGCATTAACTAGTTTGAGAGTTAGAGCTTTGGAGTGGAAGACATGTTGAGGATATGAGCACTTATCACGACCTGGTTTGAGCTTTTGGCAACTTAGATTGAGGCTGGTGGCCTAGTACCTAAGTAAACACATGTTTTAGGCTTGTTTGGGAACCTATTTTTCATGATTTTGCATTATTTTAAAACCTTTTAGGAAAGTTTCACTAGCTTCAACACTCCTATCCTACATCCAACATTGTTGTCTAGGATCCAACACTACTATCTAGGTTTCAATGCTCCTATCTAGTGTTGCTATCTTGTACCCAACGTTATTATTATGGAGGCTAGCTTTTTAGGGCTAAAGCTTGGTTTAGATGCTGTACTATTGTTTGGCATGGTGAAATGATGTAATTTCTATTTTTTAAGATTTTTGACTTATAATCTATTATTGTTTAGCTTATATTTTTAATTGGACTAATTGATTGATACATGTGTTCTATTATTATATAAGGAAAAGTATAGATGAGAGAGTTTCATAAAGGCCAATTAATGGAGACTTTGAGGTTGTTGCCTTTATCAATTGATGAGCATGTTGTTATGGATAGGGTTGGGTTGGGTGATCTTGGTATAGTGTAGTGGGGTACATATTTAATCACTACCCTATGTAAGAGGTGAAATACTAATACATGTACATTTTGACCTTCTACATGGGATATTACTATGATCTTGGAAGATGTGTATTGGATTCTACATTTTTTGATTAGTGGGTGATGAGTGTCTTTACAAGATGACATGGGTGTAGATGCCATTGATCATGCATCTAGATACTTTACAGGGGTGCCCACAAGAGTACATTAGAGAGGTAGTGCTAGTGATATATTACTATCAATTATCATGCAATCAAGTGTTTCATGTTTGTGGAAGTGGTTGGCTATATTATTGTCTTCATTTGTTATTGTGGATGGTAGTGGAGTATCTATCACTTATAAGATGCATAGAGTGGTTTAGAGAATTAAGATATATGGTACTATGTTTTCATGGGGGAGGACTATGCTTACCCATTTATACAGAGACTTATATAAGTTCACATAGGAGTCATTCAGAGGTGGTGTGGGTGCAACCACTTTGTTGCATTATTAGGCTTATGAGCACATAATAGTTATGCATCTGAATAGATTGTTGAAGGTGAGTTGGGAATATCGATAGCCATTTTTTAAATGATGGATGAGTGATTTGGCTATCTGATCTCTCAGGATAGATCATTATAAGAAATTGCTAAAAATATTGGTGGTCGATGATGTTAGATAGAGGCCCTATAGATTATTTCTTAGATGGCCAGAGGATGGAGAGCATCTAATGTACATGAGGGTGAGTTGTTGGTTACATGATCATTGGTCAAGAGTTTATGAGCACTTTTAGTATGAGCACATGACCAGGCAATTTGGATTTTAGTAGGATGTTCCTCCTATAACCTGGGTGTGATTGAGGAGTGCATGGGTACTAGTGAGAGAAAGGGCTCATGGGAGACTTACCAAGGTTGAGATGTCACCATTACCTATGGATGCATGAGATGTGGTGATAGACATTATTGATGTAGATGACATGGGATGTGCTGAGGGGTATACTACATGATGGGCTAGGTATCAGTGGGCTGCATTATATCTTGCAGATAGAGTGGATGTTCTTGTATGTGAGGATCTTGAGCTGATCTAGATGATGAGAGGTAATCAATGATTTAGATTTTGCATTGTACCTATGTTTGTGCTTTACCTTAGATTTGAAAATATATATCTAATGTAATGTTGTATATCTTATATGTGCAGGTAGGGTGGGAAGTGTATAGGGTGAGGCACCTGCTAGGGTTAATGGTAGAGATGATGAGGTCTAGGAGACTATCATTAAGTCTACACCATGAAAGCTTCCATGGCATGTTACTAATGATTCTATAGAGGAGGGTTTGATAGAGAGAGTGATTGTTATGATTTGTGTCTATGCTCATTTGTTTGATCAGGCTTCTATAGCTATAGATACTTATGTTAAAGCAACAAGAGAGAGAGATGAGCTAAGGGTTGAGTGAGATAGGTATATGATGCTTCCTCTTGATTATGGATCAATGAGTTCAAATATTGTGGATGATTATATGGATATTCAATGATGACATGCAAAATTGTATGAGGCATATGGTCATTTATTGGAGTGAGATAATTGATGCAAGAGGCATTCAATAACTCAAGGAAGCACATAGTCATCAAGTGCTAGACAAGATTATGGGACTAGTACTAGAGGAGAGAGTGAGATCAAGAGTGAGGGCATGACCCATATTTATGATTGAAAATATCTTGATATGCTCTGTACTTGAAAACTTGGTTATATATATGGATGTTGGTTTGATTTTGAACTTATGTGCATTTGTGTTATGGATTCTAGAATATACTGATATTGTAATATTTTGATTTTGAAATAGTTGATTGATGTTGATGTTGAATTCACATATGCTTGGAAAATGGTATATGGGATATGTGACATGATTAGTTTGATATGTTTGGAAAGATAACATTATTTAGGTTTGATTTGTGATTATATGTAAGCAAAAAATTATTGGTTTTTATAATTGGTAAAATTGTTTAGAGAAGTTGATTTGAGATTGGTAGAAGGGTTTAGATAAGTTTGATTTGGTAATATATATATTGGATAGTCTATTTTTGATTAGGGATGGTTATCTGGAATCAAGACTATTAGTTGTTAGTAAGTGGGGATGTAATATAGCATGATGTGCATATTAGTGGCTCAAAAATACAAAGGTTAGCTAGACCTTTGGCTCCATCACTACCCTACTAAGTGAAGCTATAAACTAATGATAAAATGAATGTATGTTATATGAAACTATGCTATATAAATATTTGAACCTTGTCAGCCAAGTGAAGAAGTGCCTATACTGCTCATGCTTTATAAGAATTTGCTCTATAGTTGATACTATCTACTATGAAGAATGCTCATCTGTCTATAACCAAATACATTGTGGCCTCTGCTATGATGTATATGAATGTGCAATATGTTGAGATGGAGCTAAAACCTATGCTAAGGGCTCATTTAATATTAATAATAGTGGGTTTTTACTTGAGATAGGACCCTAAAGCCTTAGTTGTAATGAATATCTCTTTGAAGTATCACTCTGTAATGTGGGTTCAACTAGTCTTAATCATAACGGATTGCTATGTGAGATAGGACCCTAAAAACTTGATTTTAATGAATATTTCTATGGAATATTACTTTGTTTTGGTATCTGTGATTCTACTAGATATGTATATGGAACTACACTATTCATACCATAGACTACACTGCTATATGTGGACTGATTGTGCTATACTAGTTTCCAAACTTTCTAAATAGTTAAAATATGAGATCTCCTATGACATTTTGTCCTAAAACCTGAATTGCACTTACAATGAGTGATCAATGATTCTTATAAAGGAATGACTTAGGATGACTCAATCGTGGAGGAATGAGGTCTAGGTTTCCATAATAGAGGAGATCTCCGTGCCCCCTGTGTGAATGCTATAAAACCATCATCAACACATCTAGAAATGTAGTCTTAGAGTCCAAAATAGTTATCATCATTGTGTCTACGGATATGATGATAATTATAAAAGGGATGATGTGGCTATTTATGTAATAGATGCATATCTTGTTGATGAATAAAATGTAATGTTATTAACCTCTTATCTAGCAGTGTTGATAAAATGATAGATGGGATATCCAACTCTAAATCAGACTATAGTGGTGCTTTTCAATAGTTTTTTATAGTTAACACTATAGGTTATGTTATGAAAAATTTATCTTTGTTTATTGTCTAGTTGCTTTTCTAGTTGTGGGCTCCTATCTTGTCTAAGACATGGTGGATGTTGAGTAGTGGGAGCTATATCTGAAGATCCTACTGTGAAGTCTAGAGTGATCTGATCAATTGAATCTACCTCAATTAATCCTAATTTCTTTTTCAAAGGTAGAACTGTGTAACACAAATGTCTAAAATAAGGCTATATCTGATATAGTTTATGTTTGAGGAGACGTTGGTGAAGGCCCTTGATGAAGATATGCTGAATCTCTAGATTTTCTAGTTTGTATATCAACCTTAACAAATGAGCCTTGAATTTTAAGATATACTCATTGACTGGTTCTAAAAAATTTTGATGTAGTGTAGCAAGTTTCTCATATGTAACATGACGGCCCATGTTGATGATGTAGTTTCTAAGAAATGCCTCCTCTAAGTTATCATATGTGTGTAATGAACCAATGGGGAGTAGATGAAATAACCAATTCTATACTTCCCCCACTAATGTTTTCTAAAATAACTTGATTATAATTAAAGGGCTTGTATGAGGTGGTAAAGCCTTCTGAAAGGTTTGAAGATGTGCGAATGGATCTTCAGTTCCATCAAAGTGAGGTAATGATGGTGTCTGGAAATGCTTAGGCAATGCAACTTTTATAAATGTATTTGAAATAGGGTTACCATGTAGATCTTTGGCATCCATCCAAGATTTATAAGCTTTGTTTTCCAAGGTAAGGAGATGTACTTGGTGTTGTAGTTCACCCATTGCATGCATAAAAGAGATGATCTCCTAGGATGGTACATTAGCATCTTGAAGTGGTTCATTTAATTGTTGAATTTGATTATTAATTTTAACCATGGGAATGCTAAATTTAACAAGTGGATCATAAAGAGGGGGTGTACTCACTTGAACCTTTGGATTAATGGTAACTTAGACCTTATTAGAGGGATGTGGGCTACCATTCTCTTTAGGTGAGGAGTGAGAATTGGGTTCTACTGTAGTGAGGGGTGGCTTGGGAGATTCATTGGTATCTTTATGTTTTAGTGAATCACATTCTAATTTAGTATAAGATGTGTTATTAACATTAACATGTGCATTATCAAAAATAAAAACCTTCATAGAAGTAGAAGAAATATTTTGACATACATGAGATTTGAGAGGAGTGAGAGAAGGGTTAGAAGTATGAGATGCATTTTCTTCTTCACTATATGCATAGTAGTCATCATTATTGCATTCATTGTCAAAATCTAAATTTTATTCATTTAAAATAGTAGAATTTGAAGTATCATTTTTGTATTCACTTTCATTCTCATATTCATTTGCATGTTCACTATTATATTCATTATCACTTGCATCAATGCTAGGGACAGGTGTAATAGAAAGAGTTAATTTCTTTCTAATATGCAATAAGTTATTATTGGCATTTGGAGTATCATGTGTATCTATGATATCCATGAATGGAGTATATGCATTTTATTTATTTTCAACATGAGGAGGAAGAGTAGAAGATTTATCATTTGAACATTCTTCTGAGAGAGTAGAGTTAGGAACACATAATGCATCATTTGAACTACGCTTTGGTAATTTGAATCAATTGCATTTATGTTGTTGTATTTTGAACATAGAAGTAGAAAAAGGGAGAGAGAGATTAGGTTCACATAGAAGCAAATCATCACCACTAAGAGGTTCACTTGGAAGTGCATGACTAATTTATGCATTGTGTCTTGGAGAATGAGATGAGAAGTATCTTTCCCATTTATCAAAATTATTTTTATTAGAAGAAGGAATAAAAGAGATGAGTTTAACAGAAAAAGATTCATCTATTTGTGATTCATCCTCATCATTACATACATCATCATATCCTTCATTACTATAATAGTCATTATCTTCACTATAAATGAAATCATTTTCTATAGTTTTAGCTAATGAGAAATTTTAAAAATTTGTTTAATCATTGTAATAATTGTAATAAACTTTGAGAAATTTATCTAAGGGATGAGAAGAAGGAATTTCCTTTGTGGCCATTTTATCACCAAAGAGAATTTTGTAAAGTACTATGAAGAAAATAAATACACAAAGAACTGCTAACATTGAATTTTGAAAATTACTTTTGATAACCTAAACAATTTACAATAAATTCAAATTATTTTTCTAAAAATTGTAAGGGAGGAAAATTTGAGGTTGGAGGACCTAGTTTGGAAGTCTAGGGTTTTAGAATTTTTGAAATTTATGCAATAATTTTAAATTATAAAAATTGTTAGAAATAGGATAAAATCACTAAAATTTATGTAAAATTTAGAATTTTGGAATTTAAATTTTTGCACAAGAAACTACTAATTTTGAAATATTTTTTGACAAGGTAATTGATTTGTAAAAAATCCAAAATAGTTTTCTAAAATTAGCAAGGAGGCAAAGCTTGTTGTTTGATGACCTAGTTTTGAAATCTAGGGTTTTGAATGGATTTTTTCAAAATTAGTGCAATAATTTGAGAATTTTAGACAAAATTTATAGAATTTTACTTAATTTTTTTTGGAAAAATTAGAAAATATTTCTAAAATTAGCAATGCATTTTTCTTAGTGTTTGAAAAGTGTTTGTATGCAAAAAGGACCTAGTATGTGTAAACTAGGGTTTGAATAAAATATGTGATATTTTTGAAATTAATTGGTAGATTTTTTATTTTTAAATTCAATAAAAATTAATAAATTATGGTAAAAAATTATAAATAATTATCCCTAGGGTTTTTAGGGTTTTTGTGCAAAAATTTGAAGTAAGTCAGTTTCACCAAATGTCTTATTATTTTAGGAAATTAAGTGTTTAATTCCTAAGTAATAAAGGTCTAAAATATGGGGATAATTCTAGTTTTATGAAGTAAAATATAGGTTTATGCTAATTTGATCAACTTATCTTACATAGGAAAGAGAAGACAAAGAAATATTAACTTAGTTGGTTTTATACTGAAATTGATGATTCTAAATTTAAAATTAGAAGAGCAAGACTGGGATAGTGTCTGAATTCTAGATCTGGTCTCTATTTTTTGATTAGATAAGATCACAAAAAATTAGACAACCTGGTATCTGACACTATAGTCCTTTCCCAGTGTTTTTGTCCTGAGGCTAAAAGCTTTCTAGGTTTTGTTCATCTGCTTAATATGACCTTGCATATAAAATTTTATGTCTTAAAAGTCACTAGAGCTCATTATAAGTCTATTTAAATATTTAGTACCTGTATTAGTCTGTACACATGGGAAAAAAAATAGAATCAAAGAAAGAGGGTGGAAAATTAGGTTGTGGGAAGAATGATCACACAATTAAGAACCCTTATTGTTATGGTTATTGTCTATGTTAACCCTCAAACTAGGGTCTTATATATGATGTAGGTCTTCCTTAAGGAACATGCATAATCAACATGCATGATTGATACGAGAATAAATCTTTCCTAAGCTCTTCCTTGATCAAGCATGCAAATCTATGTGTGATGTAGAGACGCTGAGCTATACTATTGATTAATTTTATTATGTCTATTGTGCCAAAATAGTAAGTGCTAGATATAAAATGCCTCGTGAAGTAATTTATATAGTAGAGTCTTTATTATAAATTTGGGAGCTTTATTTGTATTTGACCAACATGGGAAAACTTAAGGATGAAGCTAATAAAAGGGGTAAGACTCAACTAACAAAATAAACTGACCATTAGAACCAAAATTGTGCTTGGACAACAACACGAAAAATTGGACATGGTGTATAAAACTAGGTAGATATTAACAAATATACAAATTCTATATACTAGTGAGTATCAATAAAGTAATATGTATGAGCTAGTAAGTAATGTACATCAACATGATAAATAGAGTGTGTGGTATAGAAATGACATAACCTAGATGGTGTAGTCATGTAGAATATGCCCCTAGTGGGTAGATATGTCAATGTATGTCTTAAATGTAAAAATAAGATGCCCCCTTAATGGGTAGAGTGAAGCAATCAAGGATCTGGATGTCACTGCACACACTAAAAGATGATCAAGTGAAGCATGGTAATGTAGATAAATTGATAAAAAAACTAGCATATAATAGCAAAATGTAAGTCTATCATGGTAGTATAAATTTAAAACATGGATGATGCATATATTTGAAATATTTTATTATTTTTTGTATTTTTGAAATAAGCTATGTACAAGAAATCATAAGGAAATTATGTATAAGAAATTGAAAAGAAGTTATGTATAAGATAGACTAAGAAGAAATGATGCTAACCAATGAGTCTCATGAGAGACTCCTTATCATGGTGTCCTATATCAAGGAGAGAGATCATGCATGATCATGAAGCATGATGGAAGGGTTGAGATTGTGATTCTAAAATCTATGTATGTTGTAAGTGCTCTAAAATGTCTATAGTGAAAATTGATTGTGGGGTCCCCCTATAGCTCTAAGAAGTGGATGAAACTATGGGGCTCTTAGAGACCCATTTGGTAGTAGAAGAATCTCTCTAAAAGTGCTCTCTATGTTTAGAGGCATGAAATTTTAATGATACTACCCTGGGTGTGAATATTGTAGCTAGAAATTGTCTAAAGTCCTAAAACTATCACTAATGTAGTGGTTTCTCTAAAAGAGACCTCTATGGAAGTGTATGAACTCTTTGTGATAGAGAGGGAGGCCTCAAATATGTTTAAATCTTAACTGGAGCAAGAATAACTATAACTAGTGGAGGAGCTAAAAATGGTGACTGTAGAGTAGTATATGGCTCTGAAGTGGGGAGTGGTAACTCATAGAGAACTCCATCAACTGTAACAACCTAATTAACATGAACAAATTTCACATATTTATGAACTATAGAGGGTACTTCATAAATTTTTTGGATCCATGATTGACCAAGCAACATGTCAAATACTCCTACACTAGGAAATATAGTAAATGGTGTGGCTACATGTGTAGGTTTGACTTGTAGAGGAATTACAATCTCACCCAATGAACTCTATATGTGTCTATTAAATCTACTAATAACTATGTCTATCAGGTTAATATCCTACTCTAAATATCCTAAATGTTAAAGTAATGTCATAGTTCACATGTTCACTATGGATCCATTGTCTATGAGAACACTATGAATTCAATGATAATTAATGTAAGCTCTGGAAAAAGTGCATGGTAATTTGAATCATCCTCAACTATCTCCTACTCTAATAAGTAGATCAAAGGTATATCTATAACTCTAGAATTATACACACCAATCATGTTGCTCAAAGGATGTGACTCAATTGAAGGTGCTTGGTATGTAGATGGCAGAGGGTGTACATGATATGCATGGTGAACACCTAATGTGTCCCCTGCCTCTTGTTTATAATGTTGTGGGAAAGGATTTGAGAAAAAATTTAGAGGCTTGTCTTGTGTTTGCTTTGCCTAAGGAGGCTCAACTAGAGTACCAACCTCAATAAGTTTGTCATCTATCAAGTCCTATATCTTATGTCACAAACTAATGCATATGTTCATTATGTGGCTTGGTACCCTATGAAAAATGCAAAATGCATTCTGATCATATCCACGTGGAAGAGGATTTATCATATCAACTTCTCAAATAGGAAGGAGATATAGGACATTACATTCTAGTAGCTACTGTAAGACTCTGGCTAGATATATTGGTAGATTGGTAAATGCTCACCAAAGAGGTGCTAATAAAACCACTGACTGAGGGGGATCTGAAGCAAATTAATTGTAGGTTGATTTTGACTTTTGTTAGCATTAACCTTTACTTTGTATGGGACTTTTTTGTTACACTTGTTTGTTGTTTTTGATATGCTTGTGTACTTAAGTTTTCCCATTAAAATTAATTTGTCTTCCCTTTCCTTTCATGTATGACATAACTTAGTGAAGGAAGAGAACATTTTAAAAATTATTGACTCATGCAAAGCTGGCAAAAGATGTTGTTTGAAGAGATCTTATAATTATTGATCAGCCATGGGGCTAGTCATTTTAGCCAAGATAGTCTTAAATCAAAGAACATAATCTATGAGATGCTCATTTGACCTTTTTTTCTATTATGCAACTTGGTCATAATAAACCTTGTCACTTATGTTAATGTTGAAATGATCTAGGAACATGTTAGCTAAAGGATTGAATGTATTTACCGACTGATTCAGTAGACTATAGAGCCATTATAGAGTATAATATTTTATACTCTATGGAAATAGCTTGGTTAATAAGCAGTCATTTGAAATATAGTCAAAGCATATTATGTAAAAATATGACCCTTACCATCATATAGATTTAGCTTGGATTGAATAAAACCTAGTGGTAAGGGTGTAGAAGTAATATGACATGCCAATGCTGTATGAAATAGATCAAAAAATTCCAAAGCCTATGTTTTTATAGAGGCACCTTGCTCAAGATTTATCACCTTGGATTGAATATTTTTTATCTCTTGTACAAGGGTAGCCACATAAAGAGACAAGGATGTACTAGCCCTAACTAGTAGTGCCACATAGAAAGGTTGGGATGCTATAGGGGATTGTTGAGACATAGTTGCCCCGTAGTGTCATTTGTAATTGGTTTTTTTGAAGGAATGGAAGACTCAACTTGCTTAGTATTTTTAATTTCCATTATAGATTATAAAATAAGGGCATGATTATAGGTTTGTTCCCTAAGTCTCTCTCTAAAACTTTGTAGAATCAAATCTTTGTTGATGAAAACATTATTATCAATAATAGGTGGAAGTGGATCAAGAGCACAATGTGGTGGGTCATAAACATTAGTGTCTGTATCATCATTGTTATTCACATATTGTTCATTATTGAAATTATCCTCATGTAAATTAGTGTAATCTAGATGTGTAGGATATATAGTAGGAAACTGAGCTGGTTGTTTATCCATGGTATATGGACAAGGTAGAGGAATCTGGGTGAATTCAAGAAGGTTGTCACTAAGTCTTACAGTTCATCTCAAAGGAAGAGATGCAAGGAGATTAGGTGGCATAAGGAAAACAAATTGAAAAATGAAAGAGAAGATTAAATAAATGTAATCTAAGATTTGAAAAATAGTGAACTGGAATATGTTAAAAAGGATACGAAGCTTACAAACATGTAAGGTGATACCTCAAGAAGCAAAGGGACTTAGTAATTTCAACTAGGGTTTTGAAAGAAATGAATTTTAATATTACTTTGGTGAATTTTTAAAATTACTATGGTCAATTTTAAAAATTAAATATGAAATTCTGATTTAAATATGCAAGAAAAATTAGAAAAAATATTTAAAAAAATAGCAAGGAATTTTCCCCAAGGTTTTTAGGGTTTTTGTGCACAAATGAAGTAAGTCGGGTACACCAAGTGATTTAACATTTTGGAGAATAATGGATTTTTATTCCTATTTTAATTAAGGGTTTGGATTAATAAATTAATGTAGAATATATAAATAATTATAGTCCTAATTTATATAATTTATTTATCTTTTTTACCTTTCTAAAAATAGCAATAAATAAGGAGAAATATAACTTAGCTTGAAACCAGACTGAGATGATTGATACAAAAGTTGAAATGGTTATGCAAGATTAGGAAAGTGTCGAGAACGTAGATCTAGATTTTATTTGGTAAAAGGATAGGAGCACCCAAAATAGGACACCTTATGGTCTGATGTTGTTGTCCACTCCTACTGTTATTGTCCAAACTAGTCATAGAGACTTACAAATTTTGGGGTGTTTACGTTATACCTATGTAAGCCTACCTATGATATATTGAGTGTTGATTGTCAATCAAACTCATTATAGAGCTAATTTTGTCTTCAAAATCTAACCCTCCATTATGATTACTAAAATGATATTTGAATCACTTGATAAATAGGGGGGTTAGTGTTTAAGATGCACTAAACATGTAATCCACACCCCTTATGTGGGCACACTGCCTACATACCAATACTCCAAAGAGGGATCAAGCCATATGTAGTTCTCCCACATAGTGTGCTTTGTGCAATAGTATGATGCAGATGCCAAATGTCAATTTTGATAGTGTTTGAGGTGGATATGGATTGATATGAGAGTTTGAGTATGTTTGTAGCTGTGTTGGGTGATTTTATGTAGAGAATAGGGAAGTTTGCCTTAATTATTTTGTTTATATTCTTGCTTGATTTATAATATTTATCACCTCCTTTATAAATTATATTTGAGTGGGATTTTACAGGGAACAACTGGTCATGGGTCAAATGTATTCACATTAAGCCAACATGGTTAAGGGTAAGGACCAGATGAAATGACCATTGCGGCTTAAAGAATAGATGGGTAGGAGAGCCAAAAATGGGACACCTTAGGGTCTGACACTATAGTCCAAATATAGAACTCCTATCCTATAGGCTCAAGACTTGGGGGAATAGGATTGGCCTAGGAAATAATGTTTGGTTGAGGTGGAATGATCATTATAAAGGTTTGAGATGACTATAAATGAGTAATAAGGTTTTTAGAAGGGTCATAAGAGCATGAAAAAAAGAGTTGTAGATAGGGTGTCACAATCCACACTCAAACTATCAATTTGGACATTTTATATGACTAGATAAGGTCATAAAACATGTTTGGTATTTGTCACAATTATTCACTTTGTCTTAATGTCATTTTAGGCCACTTTTGGTCATGTTAAAGAGTTGTATGTAAATTACACAAATAAAAAGTGTGTAAATACTCTATCTAATTTTTTTCATGTCATATAATGTTAGATGGAAATTTTGAAACTAAAAAAAATCTAGGTTCAACATACAAAAAAGGATATCAACTATAAAAAGGGCAGTTTTAGGTAGTTGTATGAACTGTATGAATCCTCTGGCATGTGTGAAAGATTATATAAAGTGTATTGATATCCCCATAGTTATTTTCCAAGTTTAATAAGCTTTGAAAGATCTAAATTTGAGTAAAACTAATATCTCTCTCCTATCACTCTCTTGGGTAGGTCAACAAGGTCAAACAATTTTCCTTCAGTACGGATAGGGTAAGGAGAGTTAAAGTAAATGCACTTGGTGAAAGTTAGTAATATTTATTTCATTCCATTTCATGGTCATGGTTTTTAGATTAGTGGTCTATGTTTCATGAATAATCACTGATATTGTTAGCACCTCCAAGCTGCTTGCACATTCCCAACACTTTAGTTTTTTCATCTATTTGCATTGGTTTATGTGAACTAAATGTTGTATGTGGACTTGTAGATCATGTTCATTCATTTAACTTGAATTTAAAACTAATTTTCACATGTGTATATGAAAGTATAGGTAGAATTATCTCCTTGTGTTAGGAGTGAGTACTATTGAGAGCTATAAATAGTGTTTTTAGAGTTATAATGTTGATCTTTTATGAATGGATTCAAGTTAAGTTAATACATTGGATTTCACCCCCTCAAAGTATGGGTTTTTCATATTCTTCATTGAAATATCTAAATGTTTATTAAAATAGGTGCCTAAGATAGTAAGGACTAATCAGAGTCCTAATGTACATAGTCACTTATAGGTATGTATGAAGAATTGTAAGACTATTTAAAACCCAAGAGATAGGCTATGTACAATCTCAAGACTTGAATAGAGTTCTAAATTGATTCAAGGTTCTTAGTGTTTATCCTATATTCAATTCAAGACATGTAGTAAGTCAAGAGTTAGAAACTTGATTAATAGCATGAATTACCTTAACTTCTAAAAAAAGACTTTGCTCTATATAGTATCATCTTATGGTGAAAGACTATGAGGTCTAGGTAGGTCTAATATTTTCATTCTTATAGCTTAAGCTTAAAGATCACATAGGGGAGATTATTTTGTCAAGAGATATTATGGTTCAATGGATTAAAACTTAGTTAAGTTTCTACTTGAAACACTCAGTGACTTACAATGCCATTTGAGCCAAAATGAACTTGGAGCAACTTGCAAACCTATAGTGCACTAGTGGTAGGGTGATTATATGGTCTCAAGGAAAAAATGAATGAATTAAAGTGTGTAATGGTATTATTTATCTAAAATTAACTATTTATATTAATTATAGTGTTTAAATATCTATCACCACCTATAAGAATCCCTTATATTCCTTAATGAGTACTTATAGTTTGGAATCAAGAAACATAGACAAGTCTAGGCTAATAAGAGATACAAGGTTATTTGATAGGCAATAGTGAAAGATAGATGGAAATAATAACCCAATGTCATAGTGGTAATATCACATTCCCATGTGATTTCAATAAGAAATAACCTTAGAGATAGTCATAACTTAGGATTCTTATGCCTAAACCAAAAACACTGCATACGGTCATAGTTTCAAGAAGCTATTTTTGGGAGTTTGATATGTTTTAAGGCTCTATAGGTATGAAAAATATTTGAAACTTGATACAGAGTGTCTTCATGATTTTTAAAATCCCTTCACAATCTCCTTCACATCAAGTAAACATGGGAATTGTTCTTTATTTTGGCACAGACACGAGGCACTTCACAGTCATGCAATCTGCAGTCCTATTATGCATGAATGGTAAAGAGGATGAAATGAGGAGTCTTTAAAACATATTAAGATGATTTTTATACTGTATTTGAAGGTAAGAAAGTGTTTAAAATGCCCTATAGTCAAGAGAAACACTTAGAAGGGTCAAATAATTATAATACATAGTTTATGCCTATTATGCCTAATACTAGGCATAAAACATAATGCACCTAAGTATCATTAATATGAATATATTATACTTAAAATAAAATTAATATAATTCATGTGAGAGTTTAGATTCAATGAGACTTAGTGTTTTGTAGAAGACAACCTAAAATTGGTCATTTTGGCCTAATTTCCTCTCAACGGTATCTAGAATGCAAGGTAGGAGCTTGAGAGCCAGCTTATTTTGCTCATATTTGTAAAAAAAATATGAATGGAACCTTAATAATGTAGGGATGTTTGAGTGAGGTATTTAACTCAAACTTTGTGTAATTGGTTTGAAATTTAATTTTCTAACCTTTATGAATCATCACTAAGAAATTAAATGACCTAAAACCCTCTTAAGAACCCAATGAAGAATATATGAATGGAAATGAATAAAAAAGGGATAAATTGGTTTGGAAGATTATTTTAAACTATTTTTAATTATCTCAAGCTCCCTATCACATAATTATTCTTTACTATCACTTGTATGGATAGGCCTAATTCTATGTTTTTTGTAGGTTTTAGGTTGAATTGAAGATGTAGAAGGGAAATGATGAATGAAGGATATTATTAAAGGTGTTTTGAGACTTTTTGTAACTCATCATACCCAATTATCATCTCATTTATGCATTAAAATACCTCTAATAATTTGGTCACTGTAGGAAGTCTTGAACAAAACAGTGATAAAGAGGGTGATTCTCAAAATTGAAAGTGAGAAGTGTGATGTTGAATTATTTTGAGGCCTATATGATAGAATAGAGGAAAAATAGGTCTTTATGTGGTGCCTTACACCTCTAAAAAAAATATCCTTGAACATATACAAGCCATTTAAGTGACAAGTGTAACCTTTGAGGCTTGGAAGGCTAATGAGTGACTACATAGAAGTGAGTGAAAATTTCCAAAGAGAAGGCTATTAGTTGAGAGGTATATGATGAATGTCACAATAAATTTTCCACATTACAAAGTAAAAATATATGTGTCAATGGTTACTATAATAGTTTCAAGCAATTAAGTGAAATCATCATTAAAAAGTTAATTTCAATAAGGACATGAAGATCTCGATGCCATCTTAAGGAAGATGCCATGCTTCAGATGAACACTTAATCAAGACAACTTCATGACATATTACCTAACTCTATTTTATTGAATTATAAATATATTTCAAGCCTTAAAACTTGGCCTTATGACTATTCAACTTCATTTCTTCTCTCTCATCTCTTATGTTATATATTCAAGCCATTGTGGCCTTGAAAAGCATCCACAATTGGTATGGTGAAGCTTTGTTGGTTTTGACATCTTGTTTTTCGTTTGAATAAAGTTATGAATTTGATTTATCCTCTAAAACTCTTGCCCAATTATTTAAATTATTCTATTTTTATGAAAATTGATGAATGGTTTATCCTTTATTCCATTCTACTCTTGTATGGATTGTGTGATTAGCAGCATTCTTCTAACAGGTCTCATGAAGTGTAACTATTTGTTAAGGTGTATTTTAAGTGTGAGAGAGATTAATAATGTCTAAGATTAGACCTAATTTTCACCCACATTTGGATATGCATAGAAATCTAACTCCATGTAGAAATACTTATGCTAGAAGAACATTGAGTTGAGGTGAATTTTAACAGTCTTATTTCTTAGTGCAAATACAAGTATGTTTGTATAGTTATATTTTTTGTATCACCTTCATTATTATAGTTTTATTTATGTTTCTTTATTCCCTTTTCACCCCCAATAGTGATTAGTCTAGTGTAGTGTCTGAGCCTAAAAGATAGATCAAGGGAATTAGCCCTTTCAAATATAGAGATTTATCTTTTGTAGTAGCTTATCTATAGGCAGAGATAGTTCCATGTTATCCTAAATTTGAGAAGGTCTACTTGAATTATCTAGGGTGAAAATTTGAGATATAATAGTATAAATACATGAACCAATATCATGCCCCTAAATCTATATTTTAAATTTGAGAATCTTTATCCTAAATGTATGTGAATTTGAAAATCTAAAATTATGTTCTTGTAAACTATTATGCATATGTCCATGAATATTCCCTTGTACTCTATATCAATGTGCCAATGTATGCCATATATATAATAATATAATATATAGACCCTAAATTTTTGAAACATGTGAAACCTGTAAATTACATTGATTTTATACTCATAAAGGCTTATATCTATAAGACAATCCCACCATAATTCCCCCCTTTTGAGATAAGGTATGCATTTTGTAAGTCACTAGTCTATAAATAATAAATAATTGCACCATGTCATGTGTAAAGGTAGTATCATGGAATATCATTTGACCATGTAGATAATATGTCAACATAGTAATGTAGACATTAATTAAGGCATGTATGTAACATATAGAATTCAGGGCATGTAAATTTCATGTCTAGATACATATATCAATGAAGAATTTAGTATAAGTATCTATAAATAAAAATACATAGTAACAATGTATGATAAAGATCACATCACCCTTCAATGTCAGTAAGCTATGTAAAATCAAGAGTTTATTTTCACACATGGGAAAAAATGGTCACATACAAGGGACATAAGATATCATAATGATCAAGGCTACATGACATGATACACCCTTAACCTATAGTGTGTCTAGGGATTTATGGTTGAATTATGGCTTACATAGCTACATATTATCTTATTGCATTTCTTTATACTCTTATTATGGTCAGCCTATAGAATAACCATGGCTAAGTAGAGTATATATAGGAGTTAGTGGTTAGTATTTTATCATCACTTTGTGAATTATTCTCTTATTTAATTATTTTATAGGTTACCCCCTTCAATAAATTCAATCATCATTATCAAGTATTTTTCTCTCTTATCAATTATTATTGTGGATATAATTATTCTACTCTTAATTCTTTCATATGTTTCATTATTACAAGCATTTAAGTAATTTCATTACAAGTGGTATCATAGCATCAATTTGGTCTAGTTTTTATGATGTTTTTTAGATCTAATATTTTTTTCATTTGAATAGGTAAGGATAAAAAAAACGTAAGTTACGATCCAGGAAGAAATTAATTTTTTTGCCACTATAGTATTATTTGAAGTCTTTTTTTAATGTCTATAATTTTTTTTCGCACCCTTGTTCAAATTAGTAATCATTGGATTCATCTTGGTGAGATGATTTTAATGGTATAGTCTATTAGTACACCTTTTTGGACTCAAACCTCTCCATCCTAGGGTTTGTGTATGGCTAGTCTGAACACTCATGGGCATGGGAAAGGTTAATACACCCCAAAAACTCCTCACAAAAACAATATGGAGTTTTTTACTTTAGATCTATCAGTTTATGAGGTGTTTCAACAAATGTAGTTAGATATCCAAAGTGTTAGAAAATTTAATGGCTAAGTGGGCTATATTAAACCCTTAGTATATTTAAGTAGTTAAATAATAAATGACTAATTATTTATTAAACACATGTTGAAAAAATATGTAAATAAATAACAAAACATAAGTTATTTATTACTTACTATTCATTTAAAAATAATTTATTGAGTAAGGATGGACCTATTGGTTACAATGGTCACCTCCCCTCAATCCCATTATAAATAGGGTTTCACCCCTATTGTAAATCATCACAAACACTCAGTGAATTTTATATTTTCATGTGGAAAATATTTTCAAATATTATTTGAAGATGTGAAGAAGGGAGAAGTTGAATGGTATTTATTGGGGTTAATTATTTCTCAATCATATTAATATCATCATTTGTCAATTTTTTACCTTTCAAAGTTTTCCCACATAATTTTCTGTGTCATGAGTTCATTGATCTATGTGATTGAATGATTTTCTAATCATTTACATTATAGATCTTACATATTTCTTATTAATTCATAAATTTTAACACAAATCATGTTGAGTAAGGATGATATTGATCTAGTAAAAGGGAAATAGATTATCTAAAGAATAAGTTTCTAATGATGATTACTCAATTGATCTTTATTATATATAATATTTTGTAAGATAGTCTTCCACCATTCCAATAGAGTTAACTCACTCAAAACAATCACAAATATAAGATTGGTTCAAATCAAGTGATACTAAAATTGGAACTACGCAAGTTTGATAGTAAGGATTGACTTGAAATTAGATCAATCAAATAAAAAAAATATTTAATATACATTAGAACCCATGTGCACAAAAGGTGATCATGTCATATCTCTATTTGTAACTTGAGTAGTTCATTTGGTATAGGTGGTAGTGTGCTCAAAACAAAAATAAAAAAGGGATCTCATGTTACTTGGTCAATGTTTACTAAGGAAATAAAAATACTCTATCACAACATCTACAAAAACTACTTCAGTGACTTATCAAAGTTATAATAGACATATACTATTTAGGATTATATTCAATAATTATAGAATTTATCCTTATGGGTGGATGACTTCACTGAGAAAAAATTGACTAACCTATTCTTGGGGGGGTCAAGGATAAAATCTAACTTTATGTTTATTTGTTCAAGCCATTAACTATTTCTGAATCCATACCATTTGTGCGCTAGGAAAAGAAAACATAATTGTTCAAAAGAAGGGATTTCACTCATGGTCAAGAACATAATTTCACAATACCACCATTTCCAAAACATATAAAATTTACCTCTCAACAAATTGAATAAAATTTTCCAAAGGGTTATGTTTTGGTTGTGACAAAAAGTGGAGCAAGGAAATAAATGTGCTGAAAATAATTTATTTTACATTGAAGGTGACAATGAATATGAAAATGATGATGAGACCACATGTGAGGGTATGGAATAAATGGAGGAGAAATTTAAATATTCTCACCTTATTATCTATTGTCATGCCCTTTTATGTATAAGTACTCAAATTATTTATAGGTGATGGGCTTACTCAAGAAACAAAAGGTAGCAATGTCAATTCATTAAGAAATTACACATGATTTCATCAATAGTAAGGTGGCCACTCATTTGACTTGTTTTATTTGTTGATACTTATAATTTCAAGTTATGATTTTAGAGTGTGACACTGTCAACTTTTCTAGAGAATGTAATAGTATTAATATTTACATGGGGGACTACTTACGTAATTATCTTATGTTTTTTATTCCCATGGGTGGGGATAAAATTATTTTTAGAGTATAATGACTCATGACTTTGGGAATAGTAGATATTAATTTCTAGGAACTACTCATGCACTTTCATTCTAAAGGTAGGATATTTAAACTATGGGGATTATGGATAAAGTCTCCCTAGTTGGTTAGTTCACATTATATGATAAATATTATTAGAAAAAGGGTGGAAGGATTTGTAGCACAATAATTTTCTTTAGAAGTTTAGCCAACACATGTGTCTACACAACCTAATTTACAAATGATTCTTGATTCCCATTGAATATTTTTTGGTGTAATGCCAAAAGGCCTTTGACCCTACAAAGAACATGATCATGTCATAAGACTAATTTTAGGTAGCACACCATTGAACATTAGACCATATACGTATCCATGTGCTCAGAAAAGTGAAATTAAAAAAATGCCACATGAGATGTTAGAGGTAGGTATTATCTAACATAGCCAAAGTGAATACTATTCCCCAATGTATTATGGTGTAGAAAAAAGATAACACTTTGAAGATGTGACCTAACTAAAGATAACACAATAAGTACACCATCAAAGATAAGATCCCTATTCTATTCATTGATGATTTGTTATATGAATTACATGGTGTTGTTTATTTTACCAAACTAAATCTTCATTCCGAGTATCATCAAATATATATCCATAAAATAGCTTTCAGAACCCATAAAGGTCATTATGAGTTTATGTTCATGCTTTTGGTCTCACAAATGCACCATCTATATTTCAAAATTTTATGAAATTTTTTTAGGTAGTCTTTAAGGAGGTTTGTGTTGGTGTTTTTTTATGACATCCTAATCTACAGTAAAATTTGGGAAAAAAATTTGACATATGTGACATAGGTACTATTAGTTGAGTAACATCACCTTTATGCAAAATATTTTAAATGTTATTTTTGCATCCATGAGGTGGATTAACTGGGTCATATTATTTCACATGAAGGATTTAAATTCAACCTTGAGAAGATCAAATATATGATGGATTGGCAAGTCCCAAAGACCCTCAAGAACCTTTGTGGATTTTTAGGACTAATAGAGTAATATCACATATTTATAAAAACATTATAGTAGCATATCGGCTCCACTCATATCCTTATTGAATAAATATTCCTTCCATTGGATTGAACCAGATACTAAGGCATTTTAGCAAATGAAAGAAGATATGTGCACCACTCCAGTTTTGGTAACCCATGATCTTTACAAAATGTTTATTGTTGAATGTGATGCATTGGAATATGGCATAAGAGTAGTACTCATGAAATAAGAAAGACCCATTACATTTGAGAGACAACAAATCAAGGGAAAAAACAAGATTAATCCTATCTATGAGAAAGATATGATGGTTATTCTTTATGAATTTAAGCAATGGAGAACTTATCTAATGGATAGACACTTTTAATTAAATATTGATCATGATAGTCTAAAATAGTTATTGGAATAACATTTATGATTTAAATAACAACAAATATTGGTTATTAATTTTTTTCGTTATGACTTTTAAATAGTATATAATAAAGGCAAAGAGAATTTGGTAGCATATGCACTTTTCAAGAGGGATGAATTAGTTGAAGAACTTTATGTGCAATGACCATTTGGAAATCAATTAATTAGAAGAATCAAGATAAAAATGGGAAAATGATATGGATACACAAGTCCTAATTTAGAATCCTAGAATGGTTTGGGTGTTTCTAAAAAAATTGTGTGGAAAGGAAATGCATTATAGTATAAATATAGATTGTACCTATATAAGGATTATGTCCTCAATCATAAGATCATTCTTGAGCTTCATGCATCTCTAATAGGGGGCATTCAGGATTTTTGAAAACATAACATCACATCAATAAATATTTATTTTTGGAATGACTCAAGGGGTATATAAAAAAATTTGTGGTTGAATGCATCATTTTTTAATAAAATAAAGGGGAAACGATTAATACATTGGGTCTTTTTTAACCATTCTCCATCCCTAGATAGCAGTGAGAGGATATTTACATGAATTTAATTATAGGGTCGTTAAGATATGAAGGTAAAAACTTTCATCATGTTTTTTATGGATAGGCTCACAAAATATGCTCATTTTTGTTCTTTATCACAACCATATGTATCTATTATAGTAGTTTTTTATTTTCTCAGTATAGTTCAAAAGCAGCATGGTAACCCAAAAATCATTGTAAGTGATCATGATCCTATCTTCACTAGTAAATTTTGGACTATGTTATTTTCATGTTTGGGTACCCAATTAGATCATATCTCATATTATCATACTCAATATGATGGGAAAATATAGGTTTTCAACAAATTCCTAGAAGGGTGTCTTCATTGTTTTGTATCAGATAAAGAATAATGTTGGGTCCATTAGTTACCACTAGAAAAATGGGGGTATAACACTTCCTTTCATACATATTATAAAATTTATCCCTTTATAGAACTTTATTTATATCACCCCCCATCCATCACTTCACCTTTAAGGGTGTAATATAAGGTTTGACCTATTGAGGAACACATTCAACATCAACATGAGGTACTAGCTAGTTTAAGGGAGAAATTATCAATAATACAAAATAGAATGAAGCAGCAAGTTGATGAGCACCATAGTCAAAGGTATTTTGATATCAGTGATTGGGTATTTGTGAACTTATATCCATATAATTATATGTTTTTAAAGAAACATAAAAATGATAATAAACATTCTCCTAAGTATTATGGCCCTTATCAGATCCTACATAGAAATGGTAGTGTGGCATACAATATGTAGCTATTCCAATCCACTCACATACATATTATATTTCATGTATCTTTCTTAAATAAGGTCATTGGATAGAGAGTTTCAAACCATATTAAGTTACTTGAATTGTATTAATAAGGAAGAGTCATTTTGAAACCTGAGGAGATCCTTCACACATGCACAAAAAGGCTATGAACAAAAGAGCTTGAATATTATTTGATCAAGTGGAATATTATGAATCATGAATATTTAACATGGGAGGAGGAAGCTTTCATATAGCAACATCCATAGTTGATTAAATGTTGAGGGCAATGTTTTTTTAATGGGTGGGCCATGTTATGCCCTTATCCTATAGTGCATCTAGGGATATGTATGGTCAACTTGTGGATTACATATCTTTCATATTATCTTATTGAATTTCCCTATTTTATTAGTATGTTTAGCATATGGAATAACCATGGATATGTAGAGTATATATAGGAGTAGTGGTTAGTATTTTATCATCATATTTTTAATTATGATCTTATTTAATTATTTTGTATGTGGATCCCTCAAAGTAGCTCAGTCATTATTATCAATTATTATGCTCTCTTATCAATTATTGTTGTGGATATGATTATTCTACTCTTAATTCTTTAATATATTCTCTTATTGTGAACATATAAATAATTTAATTATAGACCACCAATAGGATGACATAAAAAATGTCATAAATAAGGTACACAAATATATGCCCCATTAATCAATCCTAAGGACCACACATAAATTAACTTATCATGTAAAAGATTAATTTTATTACTGGAACATAAAACAGGGGACTTTGTCATGTCCCCTTTTTCGTGGACATTGACAGACTTGATGATTAGCCTATTATATGACCTTCGTAGGCTAATAGGATGGATAGAGGGTCATAATGGAGCTGGGCTTGACTTTGATTCATAGAATTTCTACATTTGGTTTTCATTCAGGTTCTTTTAGACATGTTTGCTTGATGCTCCTATTATTTAGGGATATTAGACATGCAGCGGAGCACCATTATTTTGGTATGGTCATGTGTAGAATCATTCCCTGATTCACCAGCTTCGATCGGTTCGAGGATCCGACGTATATTGAGGGAGATATTAATATTTGATTGATTTAATCAAATATTAATTATTTAGCCTATTTTTAATTAGAAACCCTAATTCTAGTTTAAGAAACCCTAATTAGGGCAAGCACATCTTTTTGGAGGGTATAAGGGTTTCACATGGAGGCCATTATTGATTATGTATGAATTGATTATTGAAATTAGAGAAATTCTTCTGTGAAGACTGAGCCAAGGGTTCCAGGATTCCATTGCAGTGGAGAACGTCAACTCTTCATTGTGTGTGATTTAGAGGCTGTGAGATATCAGCTGATTTTTTGCCAAATTGAGAAATAGCTTCATCCAGAAGTTATCACAGAGGTACAGATTTGAGAGATAGCTTCATCCAGAAGTTATCACAGAATTTTAGGGTTGAGAGATAACTTCACATAGAAGTTATTATAGATATTTTAGGTATTTATCTTTATTTAGTTTTTGATCCAATAAATTATACAGATAGAGATATTCTGTATTAGAATAGTGTATCTTTAGATCAGATGGTTCAACAATCAAGGGTTAAGAACAGACAGGTTGGCGGCCGTACTAAGTCTGTACAGGTCTGTACAGATCCACGTAGATACCAACACCGGCAGACAGAGATCCCCAGTGACCGACATCGGCCGTCTGAGGATCGACGTCGGCAGATAAGGACCTACAGAGACTGACGTCGGCAGTATATCGACTGACGCCGGTGACTGTGTGTTTGACATAGCAGGCTGAGACTTCCAGAATTGCAAGTTTATTCCCAGTTTGCATAATTTTAGGGTTTTAAGACCATATCTATAATATTCTTTGGTTTGCATAAGAAAGGACATCTATTGTAATCAGCTAGATGAATGATAAGATCTGTGATTTGTTTATGCATGTTTGAATCTATTCTACAAATTGTATCTTGTTCAGAGCTTTATATGTTTCTATATTCCCTGATTAAAGGGGATATTATAGTTGTTCAGAGTTTTTGTGCAGATAAAAAGAGCCCCTAAGTAAGGGACATCACAGTGGTATCAGAGCCAAATTCCTGCCATCCTATTGGGCACATCAGAGCTAATGTCTTGCCATCCTGTTGGGTAGTTTGGGTAGATTGAATCAGCAAGTATCATAATGACTTCATATACTCAGAGACAGTGGGACAATGATATGAAGAAGCTGGAACAAAGTTTGAACCAGTTGGTTGAAACCCAGAGGAGGATGAATGAAACTCTTTCAGATCCTACATTTGAAGACAAATTAGTACGGTATATGGCATCCACTCGTAAAAGGTCCACATCACATGAATCTCTTTCATATCCTACATCAAAAAACAAACCCACACGGTATATGACAACAAAGGATGAGTGGGAGTTATTAACTCCACAAGCTCAGGGGAGGTTGTCTTTTGATTTCTTTGTTAAGCTGAGGAGAGAGCACTATAGATCACTTAGACGAGAGAGCATCATGTCCCATAATTATTATGAGATAGGAGATAGTGAAGATGAGGATGAGTTAGATGCTTGCACTCAGAGTGTAGAGGTGTGCTCAGATGTTAGTGCACTGAGGGTTGATAATCTCTCAGCTATGGCAGAGATCGTAGAAGAGTCCCAAGATCCAATTATTGCAGATGACACCCAGGAGAATGCAGTGGATAGTTTTGAGGACTTAGTTTCACCAGTTATTTCTTTCTATATGGAAGAGTTAGACAGTGATGCTACAGTTGTTGATACTCCGTCTGTTGATATGAGCTTTGGAGTTGATTTGCAGAGTATGGATGATCATTTGTATATTGAGGTGGTTGGTGGTGAGTACATTCTTGTAGTTGTTGCTGATGAGCATGTTGCTGATGCTGACACACATATTCAGGATTTGGGAGTACTTGATTCTGATGAGTTTGAGATACCAGTGGAGTCATGTCTCCAGATTGATTATTCTCACACGGATGACAATGTGGTACAGTTGGTTGTGCCACCTTTACAGAGTGATCAGTTGGGGTGTGTGGGGGAGTATGTTGATGCTTCCACATATAATTTTTACTGCACTAAACCATTCATGGAGTATTTGCTAGATAGTGCAGGTGTTCATCTGGACTCACATAAGATGATAGAAGGTGTTCTTGTCCGAGGTACTAGTGCTATTAGCAGATTGGGTGAGGAGATTTTACGAACCCTTTCTACTATGTTACCTTACAGGGATGTTGAGGTGATGATTGTTGAGCCGAGATTGGAGCCATCCATTGAGTCCCAATTTGGCAATAGTGAGCCAGTAACAGAGTTTGGGGGTTCTTACTAGCATCATATGGTGAGGTATGCTCCTTATTTTTCTTTGCATCTAGAGATTAGTTTTGGTGTCAGTGACTCAGGGACCAATGATTGTCATATCCACGGTCTAGTTGGGTGTGGGTATCAGTTAGACAGGGACTTGAATTTTGATAGAGTGGATGTGTTAGTTGGCTTGAGTTCCACAGAGTGGGTTCTTCTACCGGCATCTACAGTTGGTCTTCAGATGGTTGTTTGGGTGTCGAGTGCAGTTTTTCAATTGCTGATTTTGATACTGTTGATGTTGATGATTTATTCACAGGTGTTGATTGGTGACATGATGGATGTTACACAACTTTTTCCTTGGGATCCAGGTGGATCGAGTGGTTCATTGTTTCGAGATTGCTTGGGGACAAGCAATTTTCGGAGGGGCGGATTGTCATGTCCCCTTTTTCATGGACATTGATAGACTTGATGATTAGCCTATTATATGACCTTCGTAGGCTAATAGGATGGATAGAGGGTCATAATGGAGCTGGGCTTGACTTTGATTCATAGAATTTATACATTTGGTTTTCATTCAGGTTCTTTCAAACATGTTTGCTTGATGCTCCTATTATTTAGGGATATTGGACATGCAACGGAGCACCATTATTTTGGTATGGTCATGTGCAGAATCATTCCCTGATTCACTAGCTTTGATCGGTTCGAGGATCCGACGTATATTGAGGGAGATATTAATATTTGATTGATTTAATCAAATATTAATTATTTAGCCTATTTTTAATTAAAACCCCTAATTCTAATTTAAGAAACCCTAATTAGGGCAAGCACATCTTTTTGGAGGGTATAAGGGTTTCACATGGAGGCCATTATTGATTATGTATGAATTGATTATTGAAATTGGAGAAATTCTTTTGTGAAGACTGAGCCAAGGGTTCCAGGATTCCATTGCAGTGGAGAACGTCAACTCTTCATTGTGTGTGATTTAGAGGCTGTGAGATATCAGCTGATTTATTGCCAAATTGAGAAATAGCTTCATCCAGAAGTTATCACAGAGGTACAAATTTGAGAGATAGCTTCATCCAGAAGTTATCACAGAATTTCAGGGTTGAGAGATAACTTCACACAAAAGTTATTACATATATTTCAGGTATTTATCTTTATTTAGTTTTTGATCCAATAAATTATACAGACAGAGATATTCTGTATTAGAATAGTATATCTTCAGATTAAGTGGTTCAGCAATCAAGGGTTAAGAACAGACAGGTTGGCAGCTGTACTAAGTCCGTACAGGTCTATACAAATCCACGCAGATATCGACACCGATAGACAGAGATCCCCAGTGACTGACATCGGCCGTCTGAGGACCGACGTCGGCAGATAAGGACCTACAGAGACCGACGTTGGTAGTATATCGACCGACGCCAGCGACTGTGTGTTCGACACAGCAGGTCGCGACTTCTAGAATTGCAAGTTTATTCCCAATTTGCATAATTTTAGGGTTTTAAGACCATATCTAGAATATTCTTTGGTTTGCATAAGAAAGGACATCTATTGTAATCAGCTGGATGAATGATAAGATCTATGATTTGTTTATGCATGTTTGAATCTATTCTACAAATTGTATCTTGTTCAGAGCTTTATATGTTTCTATATTCCCTGATTGAAGGGGATATTACAGTTGTTCAGAGCTTTTGTAGGAGAAAAAAGAGCCCCTAAGTAAGGGACATCACAGACTATTCTATACCATCCACATGTATCAATCTCCTATTATAGTAAAATGGCATATCATTTGTCACTATGTAATAAATGAGTAACTAATAAGGAATATGTAAGAAATATGTGTGGCTTAACATGGTACAAAGGTCATATAAATGTATAACCTTTAATAGTGAGACTAGTAAAACAATATTCACCCAAAGTGGCCACCAGGTAGAGAAAAAATTGACATCTATATGTCCATGTGTGCCCTATATGTCATACATAGGACTCATATATCATGAAACTCATTTTTATGTAGATAATATCCCATCTACCAAAACATGTGGTAAATAACATATGTAAAAATGTAAACTATCCATCATGCCATGATCATGTCTTAATTTTGGAATTTTTTAATATTTGAATGTTTTTGAATTTTCTAATTATTTTATATTTTCTATTTTTAGAATATTTGAAATTTGTAAAAAATAATAAATGATGCACTTAATGGGAAGCCCAGGGGATGTGCATATATTAGGTGATTTAAGGATATTCTATTTGCATGGGATGTATCAACTAGGGATGGGTTGGAATATAATATAGATTTATGATTAATATAATGTATATCATATTCAATGCTTATGAAGTCATGGTAAGAGAATGTCAAGGACTCTGTGGTATCCATTGTGCAATAAAATGGTGTCTTGTTGCTTGTGTTTATTATGGAACATAATTAACTATTTGTGGTGTTAACTGAGTATGTTTTATATAATATGATTCCCTATATGGTCTATGAGTAACTCTATAATTAACTATATGTGGAATAACTAGTTTAATATATGGATCTTGTATAAGTGTAACAATTGAACCCATATATTGATCCTGAATATGTGTGTCATCTATATTTGATAAATACTCATAAATATGTGTATCATCCATTTCTAAATAATGATCATGTATATGTTTACCATTTATCTCTAAATAATTATATTGAATATGTGTCTCAACCAATCATGGTAGTGGTGGGTTTGAATGAGGATATATCTCTAAATTAAGGGGATACTCATATCATACTAGTAAAATTATAACTACTTTATTCTAATAGATGTATTTGAGACACCAATGTACTATGGATGGAACTACATGAAGTCTTCAAATACAAGGGTAACAACATGTTTAATAACCCATTAATATATAGTACAATAAATGGTATTGCTAATATGGTTTATTATGCTTGAAAAGGTAATATTTTGCATCTCAATGTACCTTGTCTCTGTCCATAGAATCTTTTAGTTGATTTCACATTATATTCAAAATCATGTCATGTGTATCCAAAATATTTGAGAAATTACATTGTGAAAACATTATCACTTGAGCTGTATCATATATAGGTTGTTCCTCAATTTAGGTGCATATGAATTACACATGGAAAAATGAATCATTGTCAACTATTTTACTATTGTCAAATGCAATCACAAGCCACTAAGGTAGAGTATAATTGATTTTACTAATTATAGTATGTATTAAATAACCATATTTTACTAGTGGAGGATGAATGTTATATGCATGATGTAACTTTAGATTATCTTGTGTTTACGTTGACTTGTATTTAGAGAATGGATCACTAAAAATATTCAAAATTTTATATACATTATGTTGAAGTTCAAATTATTATATAGGGGTGCCTATATTGATAATTTTTTCAATAATTAGATCCTATATCTTTTGTCTTAGATTTAAACATTTATTCATTTAATGCCCTATAATATAATGATACTCATAATATGTATTTGCATCATAGTTTATTGGTGTAACTCTACTTAGATTGAGCTCTTGAGGAGGAAATAGTGTGATAAGGTCAAACTCAAGCAATTTTTTGAGAAGCACATGGGGAGATGATGGTAATCGTGAAAACAACCTCTTTGGTGGAGTTTTAAATTTTAATTTTTCATAGGTTGTGATAATGAATTTAATTTATTACAGTCAACAAGAGTTTGTAGAAACCTATGGGTTTTATATTACATTGTATTTGAAATCACAAAGTGTGTAGATTTGAAATTGCAAAGTCCGTAGATTTGAAATTGCAAAGTCCGTAGAAACTATCTGATTTCATATTGCAATGTATTTGCAAGTCCATAGAAATCCCACAAAAAGAGGGATAATTATTTTTAAAAAATAAAAAAAAATTGTAATTATTCCTTGGTAATATTTTAAAATTACCAAGTGAGCCCCAGCCACATGGGAGTAACCAACTTGCCACATAAGCTATGATAAATGCCAAGTCATAGGAGCTCGAGATAATGCTAAGTTTGGGATACCAAAGTGTTTGCCACATCCACCTACCTCATGGACCGTGAGAAGGGGACACCACACTTACCCATAATAGTTTGGCAAAACACCCAATAACCCATGCTAAGATTTGGCACCTTGATCCCACCAAAAGGGGTGTTGGCATTATCTATGCTGGCCGCCAACCTTTTTAAAGTCTTGAAATCTGATCCCACTACCCAATGTGGGACAAATGGATAAGCAAAGTGCCCACAAAGGAGGCCGATGGGATTGGAACCCCTGACCTACTGTGCAAAAGGATAAGAGCCTGACCAAATCACCTATGGGAGCCAAGATAAGATTAAACCCATGAATTTGTATTTAAAGGTAAGCATTCAGCCGATTGTGTATGAGAAATATAGACCAATTTGCTGTATTTGGTCATTTTGGAGCCCCTAGAGGCCGAACTAGAGCTCAGAGTAAACTACAAAATTATTTATAATTTCAATACACTCTGTGCAGTATATTCATTTGCCTATTTTGGAGAATTAGTGACATCATTTTAAGCTATATAAGTTGATGATTTTGATTTGGAGAAGCCTTTGCTTATGATTCGGGAAGGTGAAGGACATGCTAAGTTAGCCAAGGTATTTCAAAGGTCTGATCACTATTATTGTAGAGAGATATGATCTTTTTTTATTTGTAAGTATTATTTTGGCTTGCAAATTTAGCAACAATTAATGGATCGGTTCAATATGAACCCGGGGACGTAGGAATTCCAAACCCCATAAACAATTTTTGTGTTTTGATCTTTGGATTCAATTTTTCATTTTAGTTTTAGTTAATTTGTAGATTATAAATCAGATTTTAATTAGAATGAAAAACTTAATCATTTGATCATTTACGGGAAATTAGATAAAATCAAGAATTTGATAAATTTGATAGTTTCAATGGATAATTGATGTGATCTATCAATTCACCTTTATTTTAGTTTTGAAACTTGATTTGGATCAGATTTTCATTAGTTTTTAATCATTCCAACATCTTAAAAGTTGAGAAATTTTCCGCTTCCAATTTAGTTTAATTTTTGGAATTGAGAATTTAAAAGATCTGTTTGAATGATTTAAAAAGTAGTGAAGTTCTTATTGGTGTTTATGGATCAAATTTTGGTATCAGAGCAACTAGAAAGTTGGGTTAGCTTCTGATTGTGATTTGACAGGGGCTTTCAATTTATTCATTTTCAATATCACTTGATTAGATTACAGTGTGTAGTTGTGGAATCAGTGTGTTTGCAGGAAACCATGGGCAAGTTGTCACATAAAGCCAAGATGGAAGAGCTTGAAAGCATCAATAGCCAGATTCAAGATGAGAATGCATTCTTGAGATGAAAGCTCTATTCCCTTGAAGAGAAAATTGCAAGTTTGAAATCTGAGCTTGAATCTAAAGATGAGCTCTTGATCAAATTACAGTGTGGTGAACCAAAGAAGGCCATGCCTTCTACTTCAGATGCAGAGACCATGACTAAATTCACTATAAGTTATTCACCACGTAATTCATCTACTTCTTTCCATTCAGATTTAGATTCAAGTAATGATGCTTTTGGTAGTTTTGAACAACACACTAAGGGTATAAGATCCAAATTGTTGAAGAAAATGGGATTTAATGGAAGAGGTCTTGGTCGAGATGGCCAAGGAATTACTAACCCAATACAAGTAGAGCATATATCTCTTCATACAGGTTTGGGTTACACTAGTGAGCAGGTGGAAATTGAAAAAACTTCCTCCATGGCTAAAGGAAGACAAGATTCTAATAGCAAAGGATTGAGGCCACTAGTAGAGCATGTACGGTGTAAGAAGGAAGGTAGAAGAGGTATTGAGATTCCACCTCCTAGTTCCTACACTAGAGTTAGCACTAAATCTTCTGATTCACTTTTTATGTTTAAGTAATTTGAATTTAACATTTATAAGATAATGCAATCATTTCCATGCACTTTTTATGGAATGCATAACCATAGTGTTGAATTTTGTTGGAAGAGGCATGCTTTGTATAAGTAAATTGTAGGGGTTAAAGACCATTCTCATCATGGCAAAGTGAGAAGAGATAAAAGGGAGACCTCACCTAAGAAGGTTGTTTGCACTCATTACAATATGAGTGGACATCGAATTGATCATTGTTTTAAACTTCAATCATCTTCTCATTCTAGAAATGGTAAAGCTAAGATGATTTATCAACCTATTACTAAGGTCAATGAAGTTAAATCAATCCATAATGATGTTAAGGAATTCACTAAGGAAATCAAGTTAACTAGGCCAATTTTTTTTGATTAAGTGAATTAATAATGCACTTGTTTGTCAAAGCATTGTTAATAATTCTGTTAAGGGAAAGAACAAGCTTTGATGATGCATTAGTAGAGTTTTTGAGAACACTTTGAGATAGGTTCATCATTTTAAGTATTTTAATTCTCATGTTTAAAAGCTCTATGTTTTGGAATCTCCTATTTATGCTGTGTGAGTTATCTAGAAGACTTGAACTCATTTGATTAGTTGGAGATAATAGCAGATTGCATGTTGTAGGTAGAGTTAATTCCTTATAACACTTGTCTCAAATTTGACTATTATTTTTAGAATGTATCTATTTTTGGCACATGGATGTATAGATGCATTGTAAGACCCTATGGGCATGTTTGAATGCTAGGCAATATACACTTTGTGTTGTTTGCATTTGCTTAGCATATAAGTCCCATACTAGGGCATTGTATTGCAACATGTATACAACATTCATTTTATGTTGTCAGCATTAACAAACTTGTTTTGTAGTTACATTGGGGATTGTTTTAGTTATTGACAGTTCACCGCTTTACAAGATGTGACATGGACATAATTTTTTTAATGTTGTGATCAAGTTATTGGCAGTTACATATTCCTTTACTCATGCCATGTGTAGGCATATTCAGTTGAGTTATGAATCATTTATTTTTCCAATGTTTATCTCTTGCTATAATTGGGTTTTATCTGATGTGATGCAGTAGACTAGTGATAAGATTTTAGGTGATAGTCGACTTTTGGAGACCAAAAGCCTCTTTTGTATGGAGGTGTGATCTAGAGTTTAGTTTGGAAAAAGTTTCCAAGTCATGATGAAACCAATTTCATAGTGTAGAGCTCGTTGAGATCTTTTCATATCTTTTCTCGGTCTGCAAAATAGACACCGTATGCTTAAGTTATAGGTCGTTGAAGTTCTAATGTGACAGGGAAAAATGTGGTGTCGCAAGATGACGTGGCACAATGAGGGCATGTCAAGTGGACCAATCTAGTGGTGACACATGGAAGTCAATAGGAGTTCATAGAAACCTATGGGTTTTATATTACATTGTATTTGAAATCACAAAGTCCATAGATTTGAAATTGTAAAGTCCATAGATTTGAAATTGCAAAGTCTGTAGAAACTATCTGAATTCATATTGCAATGTATTTGTAAGTCACAAAGTCTGTAGAAACTATCTGAATTCATATTGCAATCTATTTGTAAGTCCATAGAAATCCCACAAAAAGAGGGATAATTATTTTTAAAAAATAAAAAAAATTGTAATTATTCCTTGGTAATATTTTAAAATTACCAAGTGAGCCCCAACCACATGGGAGAAACCAACTTGCCACATAAGCTGTGAGAAATGCCGAGTCATAGGAGCTCGAGATAATGCTAAGTTTGGGATACCAAAATGTTTGCCACGTCCACCTACCTCATGGAACTGAGAAGGGTACATCACACTTACCCATACTAGTTTGGTGTAACACCCAACAACCCATGCTAAGCTTGGTGCCTTGATCCCACCAAAAGGGGCGTTGGCATTATCTATGCTGGCCACCAACCTTTTTAAAGTCTTGAAATCTGATCCCACTACCTAATTTGGGACAAATGGATAAGCAAAGAGCCCATAAAGGAGGCTGATGGGATTGGAATCCCTGACCTTTCATGAAAAATGATAAGAGCCCATCCAACTCACTCATGGGAGCCAAGATAAGATTAAAACCATGAATTTGTATTTAAAGGTAAGCATTCAGCCAACTATGTATGAGAAATATATACCAGTTTGTTGTATTTGGTCATTTTGGAGCCCTTAGAAGCCAAACCAGAGCTCAGAGTAAACTATAAAGTTATTTAGAATTCTGATATGCTCTATGTAGTATATTCATTTTCCCATTTTTTAGAATTAGTGACATCATTTTAAGCTAAGGAAGTTTCCAATTTTGATTTGGAGAAGCCTTTGCTTGTGATTCAGGAAGGTGAAGGACATGTTGAGTCAGCCAAAGTCTTTTGAAGGTCTGATCACTATTATTGTAGAGAGATATGATTTTTTTGTTTGTAAGTATTATTTTGGCTTGCAAATTTAGCAACAATTAATGGATCAGTTCGATACAAACCCAAAGACGTAAGAATTCTGAACCCCGTAAACAATTTCTATGTTTTGATCTTTGGATTCATTTTTGCATTTTAGTTTTAGTTAATTTGTGGATTATAAATCATATTTTAATTAGAACGTAAAACTTAATCATTTGATCATTTATGAGAAATTGGATAAAATTGAGAATTTGATAAATTTGATGGTTTCAATGGATAATTGATGTGATTTATCAATTCACCTTTATTTTAGTTTTGAAACTTGATTTGGATCAGATTTTCATTAGTTTTTAATCATTCTAACATCTTAAAAGTTGATAAATTTTTTGCTTCCAATTCAGTTTAATTTCTGGAATTGAGAATTTAAAAGATCCATTTGAATGATTTCAAAAGTAGTGAAGTTCCTACTGGTGTTTACTGATCATTAGTTGGCCAAGAGGTTGAATTATCTTATGTATTGAAGAGGGTGATCATAAAACCATCACAATGCATAGTCTTTTACACTTATTGGAAATTACTTGGTATCTTATCATTGTATGCATGGTGAAATATAAATACATGGAATGATATAAGATGTTTATTAGGGTCACCTTTACCTTTATATAATGGGATATTTGGAGCTAAAAATACTATATATAAATTATAGATTCATATCTCGCAAGCTAATGTGTTATGGATCAAGGTGTGTGAATCCATGGTATGAGTAGCTTTTGATGCACCTTGCACTAACTAAAACACCTTGGTATGTAAATTTGTAGCAAATCTATCAAGGGAATGCACATTAGGTGAGGCTGGTAACATAATTTCCATAGCCATCCTTGATTTGATGAAGGTTACCAGTTTAGGAGTGGGCATCAAAACACCATGAATTCCTTGTGATTCCACCAAATTTTTGGTGGATTCACATTGTTCATGGAATGTGTACATATGGGATTGTTATTAGTAGTAGTGGTTAGAATTCTTGATATGGAGGTTTGAGATAACTTTTTTACTCATATATTACTATATATAACATAACATCAATATGATGTGGATTCATATTAAGATATTTAATGAAATTTTCATCTTTCAAGGCATTTTATTGGTCTATAGTAATTGCATCATCAGTCTCAACATTCATGATGAGTTCATCAATAGGGTGAATAAAATATGTTGTGAAATACATAGTAGGAAGAGAAAATGGATTCATGCAAGATCTTTGGAATCTATTGTTAACAATAGTTATCTCAAATTGGATATTACAATAATAGGAATTGGAGGAAGGTTTGGGATTTTTCATTGGTAAGCTTATCCTTATTAGTGAATTTGGATTTGATCTATTTGTTACCCATTTGTCTAAATACATGATCCAAAGAAGATATATTATCCATGTAGAACAAAATGAAAAGAGAAATTTCATTAATTATGTCAATAGATAATGTTCATTTAACATGGTCATGATTAATGTGTATTATTAAATAAAATTTAGAAAACTTAAATTTGAAATATAAAAACCTACGAAGATAAAACTCTAAGCGAATATATAGGGTTTTGCATTGTTTAATATGTGTATGGGTTTATCAATATTCTTGACACTAATTTAAATTAATGTGTTAGATTAATATATTTAATATTGAAATAGAACTTTTATCAATAGATATGGAATTCAAGCATAAATGCAAATGTAAATGATTTATAAGATTTGATAATGGAATATGTTAAATATTGAAATTACCAAAGAGATCACAATACTTATATTTTATAGTTATTTTATATTTGTGAGTTTATTTTTAAAGTGAAAATTAGGGATAAGCATTTTTATGGTTATTTTAGTTTAATAATTAATCTACTACCAGCAATGGGTCAATTCTATAGGATTGGGTTAGTATCATTGGCTTATATTGACCTACTCATTATTATTGACCTATGTATAATTGTATAATAGTGAGTGTATAGTCACTTGAGACTATCTTTACTTTCTCTATGCTTGTGATCTCAAACTCTAATGACCCACACAAATCTTGAAATTTACCTCCTTTTCCATAAAACCATAGATGTGCTTATGAGGATGATAAACCTACAAAAATTTGGGAAACATAATGGATTTTTCTTACCCAAATCAGCCTAGTTTTATTAATGGATATTTCCTATGTATCTTATACTCCAAGGATGTAAATTAATACATGCATATTTCTCCCACCTAATGCGATTGTAAAAATTTTCTCCTCCACTATGTGTATGCAGCTAAATGTTAGTGTTTATACTCTAAAATGTTTGTTATGACCTAGGTTTTTAATTCTTATTTATGCTCCCAGTGATAATCATGATGTTGGGAAGAATAGGGATAATTTTATTAGTGTGTAATAATGTGTGGATGTATCACATATATCGGCTAGATCATTTTTGAATGAGACCTAGATTTATTTATATACATACATACATACATACATATACATACATACATACATACATACATACATACATACATATATATATATATATATATATATATATATATATATATATATATATATATATATATATATATATATATATATATCCATTTGAATAATTCATCATGCCACTAACATTATAGGATTATAGACCAACCCTAAGGAATGGTTTGATTTAAAAAAATATTTATTACTAGGATCAAGATGGTTCAAACTAGTGTAGGTTATTATTGGCTAGTGATGATAACCATAACTATTAGAATTAAATCATGTATATGTAGACTAATTTGAGAGTGTAGATATATGTATAGGATATTTAGTAGTTTTAAATTAAAAATTATGTTACTTCAAGTGTATAATATCATAACAAAAGGGTATACTCATAGGATAGCATGAAAGTGTGAAAGGATGGAGAATTGGGATCTTGTTTGGGTTCTCAAATCATATGTGGTAAATGTTATCAATATTTTCATCATCAAGTATTGAAAAATTGATTTTAGTATCTAAGTTAGTTTTTTTAAATGTATAATGTAATTCATAATCAAAAGATAATGGACCAGGTCCATTCCCCCATTATGATCATATATCTTATAAGTATGAAGTGGAATAAAAATTAATTTCCATTTCAACTGTAACTATGTTTTTTTTGTATATGTGCATGAACTAGTATCATGCCCCATGAATATTTATGTCAAATTTTAGTACCCATATCCCAAATTTATGCATTTTTGAAAATATGATTATGTAATTTTTTATGCATACGCACCCAAGTGTGTATGAATATATACTCAAATATATGTAAAATGAATTAATATGCATGGATTATTTCCCTTTATTATGTATCAATATGTTAATAAATATAATTTATGAAAATAAGTCTATCCTAACCACCTGAATCTCTAAATTTTTTGAAACATGTATTCTGATATGATTTTCTGCTTGTGGAGGATTATGTCTCTAAGACAATCCCACTATAATTCCCATGCCCCTTTTGAGATGAGAAATTCATCATGTAAGCTATTCATCTCAAAGGAAGATTTATCTATGCCATGTCACGTGTAACAATAGGATCATGTAATATCCTTTGATCATGTGGACAATATGTCATCATAGTAACATATGTATCAGTCAAGGAATGTATGTAACATAAGGAATTTAGGGAATGCAAGTATCATGTATAGATAGGTGTATCAATGAAACATGAAGTATAAGTATCTCTAGATAGGAATGCATATAAATAGTGCATTATATAAATCATGGCATCCCTCAATGTCAAAAAACTCAGTAAATAAAATTGTTAGTGTCATACATGGGCTAAGGGCCACATAAAAGGGACATAAGATGTCACGAAAAACAAGGCCAAGGGCCTCATGCATGAGGAGATAAAAAATGGTTAAAACAAGGGACATCAAGGATGTTTCATAAAATAAGTCTAAATTCCACACATCTAAAACATAACATAGAACAATAGACTATTTTACATCATCCATATGTATTAATGTCCCATCAAAATATAATGGTATATCATGTATCACTATGTAATAAATAAGTAACTATCAAGGCATGTATATGAAATACAGGTGGTTCAACATGGTATAAGATAATAAAAAGATATAGAATGTGATATTAAAACCTATGGAATAAGATGCCTCTAGTATTAGCATGGCCACTGGGTATAGGGAAAAACCAATTTCTATATGTCCATGTGTAACCTATATGTATTTCATATCACTCAGATCTCATGAATTAAATGTGTGTATGTAAGGAATATTCCATATACCAAGCATGTAATAAATAACCTAGGTAAATATTTGGATTTATTTGTATTTCCTAGTTATTTGATTATTTTGTATCTATTGAATATTTGAAATTTGAAATCATTTATTTGAAATTTGGTCATTTTCATCAGGATTGAAGTCAATATTTATTATCTTATCCTTAAAGTTATATAATAATATTACTTTATCTTGTCTTGGTTATGATTGATCCACTGATGTGAATTCAAACATTTATATAGATTTTTATTCTCGATCATAAACATCACCATCATGTTAAATCTTAATCACTCTTTCTTCATGTGGTAAAGATAGATTTTGGATGGTAAAATATGTTTTAGCTTACATATGTTATAACTAGTGTTATCCTAATATTACAGACACTCTATATTTAGGGGGCATGACCCATATGGGTGTATTGACCACTTATTTCCCATAAGATATAGATATAAATATATGTCCAAGGGGTCTTGACCATTGTGTGTTATGTTGTAACTATGGAATGTCATGTCCCAACTATTATAGACTTCTAACACTACATCTGGCATTTTTTTTGTTATCATCAATTTGAACATTTCTTTAGTATTCACCTTCCATAAAAATAATAATAGTCATTGGTTCTTATTGTGGACTCTTTATTTTCATTATTTTAGATGTCACATTTATTTTACTTGATGTTGGTTGCTCCTATTTTTATTACAAGATCTTGATAATAACTTTATCCTCTTATTTTTAAATCTATTTTTGTAATTCTTCATAGTGATTTGTATTATGCCATGTGATTTTTTGATAGCCATAATATTTCATGTTTTACTAATTTAATAGATGCCCCATAGATCGATGTTGAGTAGATGGTAATGTGATAATATTATGATCAAGTAAAAAATATATTATTGTAATTAGTATATCCTAAAGATTTGTTATTTTTAATGGTATTGGGGTCTTAGAATCTACCATCTCCACATTATTCACTGCATTAAATGGTTCCCTCTTTATCTAAGACACGTTGATATTTATTATTGGTTTGTCTTGGTGTGTGATGATATTGTAACTATTATTCACATTTATAATATACTTTTGGTGGGTCATTATTATCTTTCCTTTATCCATAAAAGATTATGTGTCTGTAGTAGTTTTTAATTTTTCATTATTTGTTATGCATAAATTATCTCAATATGTTCTAACTCCAACAAATGTGAATAGGGAATGAGATAAGTAATATTCCAAGGGATTAAAGTTTAAATTTTGTATTTGCATATATCAAATCTTTCATGTTGATATATTCATCATCACTATCATAATAATCTAAGCTATGCCATATTTATTTTATTAGTTTACTAGTAAAGGAAGATCAAGAATAGGTTGTGTTTATTCTAGATTAACTTGTGATTTTTATTGTGGAGTGTTGTTGTGTTATAATTATTTCATTTTATTTTTGGTATTTGATTCACCTACATTATATGTGTGCAATTGAGTTATTGTAATGATATGTGATGGATCAATAATGGTATGATCTTTCAACTATAAGTGTGATTGATCCTGGTTAATAATTTGATTAAATTTACAATATTTGAATGGATCTTCATCTGTTAGTTATGCATATGAATATATTTCATACATATATTTGATACATCTATGAGATTTCAATGGTATTTATCCCATGAAATGTATCCATGGTCATCCTAAAATTAAGTTATAATGTAACTAATTAGGCATGGCATAGAAAATGGTAGGTACTAATTTGGGGCCTAATATCACATCCAATTATATGGTTTCAATTACTTGACATGGATTTTTATCCAATCCTTTCATGTTCTAATCTAATTTCTGAATGGTAACCATGTTGATCCCCAATAATTTAAATAAGGTAGTGTTATGAATGTTCAATAAATATCCATTATCTACCAATACACACTTGACCAAACTATGGCTCACTTTAACTTGAATGAATAATGGGAAAAAATCTCTATTACACGTTGTGTGGGTGAATCTTCTTTGTCTAAAGTGATAGATTTGGTGTTTCCCTTGAATGTATTCATAATGACTAGAAATGATGTAGGTTAAATATCATTAGGTGAATTTGTTTCTTGAAATACCTTATATAATATATCTTTATAACCATTAAGATTTTAAGTAACTCCAACATATAAATATTAACACGAGTATTATTTAGTTGATCACTGATGTCAAAACATTTAGGTTTGTTGGCCTATATTGCAAGATATGGAGGGAGATGAATTAGAACATGTTGACTACCTTCATTCTATCACACATGGTGGGGCACCCTACCTCATTTAGTAATAATAATATGGACTACATAATACATAATAATTAAAGGGTGAATAATTTGAGTGGGATGGTAGCTCTTATAACCTTTAGGTATTGGAGAAGGAGGAACAAAGGGATTATTGTACACACTTTGGTGTATATTGGTAAAAATAGGTATCTCAAATTAGATATTACAACAATAGGATTGGAGGAAGGATTGAAATTATTTATTGGTAATGTTATCCGTATTAGCAAATTTGGATTTGATAATTATTACTCATTTCCTTACATAATTAATCCAAAGAAGATACAGTATCCATGTAGAGAATTATGAAAAGAGTAATTTAATTAGTTGTGTTAACCAATGTTTTATTCAACTTAGGTATGATTAATGTGTATTTTTTAGGTAAAATATAAATTAGGTTTGAAAATAAAACACTAAATCTAAAATCTAAAAACTTACAAGGATGAAACCTTAATAGAAAACCTAGGGCTTTATATTTTTTGATGTGTACGATTTACCAATATGTTTCACCTTAATTTGGAATGATGAATTAGATTAATATAATTAATATATAATTTTGAGATTGAATTAAAATCAATATATTTAGAATTCAATCATATATATGAATTTAGATACCTAAATTATGTCATGAATACTCGATTATGTTAGTTTTGGCCCTATTTTAATTTATTAACTTGTGCACTTAATCTATACCTATGTTTCCACTTCACCCTATCCTAAGCACATGTATAGACATAATTATTTCCAAAATTGCTATTCGAACTTAAATAAATGCTTTAACAACTAATAACACCCCTAGATATCTATTTGTATAGATCCAAACCCAAAATTCACACATTTATCTAACAGACAAAAATATTCAATAAGAGATAATAATGGCAGGCATTCTTGTTCCCTATGGGATTTTTTAATCCTTAGTCCTCAAATGATCATATTTTAAAATTAAACCTCTTTACATAGTGATACATTATTTTATGATTTTTAGTGTGAGGTTTTCCTTTTTGGATTTACATGAGGCATAATTAAGTTGCATATTCTACCACTTGGAATTTTCAAAATAAAAACATACTTACATTTTTTCACATTGATAAAAGCTTCCCTATTATTCCCAATTCTAATTATAACCTCTTGAATTAGTCCTCATCAAATTCCAAATTTGTTTTTATTAGATTCAAATTAAAGTATGATCAAGTATTTCAATCCATATCTAAATGCATTCATATAGTCAAAAGAACACAATTACACAAATCACTCTAAGTGGGATAATTATGAGGGCTTTAATTCCCTCCTTAGAGTGTTTGATATATAGGAAATATATATTCATCGTGGAGGTGATTGACATCAACTTAACTAATTATACTCCCCTATTTTTTTATTTGTATATTTTCAACCATTTCAAGCCCTATTGGGGTCTCAACCTTACAAAAAATATTTGTAGGTATTTTTCACACTCTCAAAGGTAAAATATATGCATATATACTTGATTAAATATTTTATAGATGATTTTTACCTAATTTTTCTAATTTTAAATAAGGGTTCAAGAAAACCAATTCAAGTTAGAAGTGGTAGTCAATCTTGACCAAAATTGGATAGTATCGACCTTCTTCACTTTTAGTCACAACTTCTAGGCACTTACATAGTTCAATCTTGTTTTCCTAATTTAGTTTTCTATCAGTCAAAAAAATCATATATAGGACTTAAACAACTAAGTATTTTCATTTCATTTCAGTCTTATTTTAGTCTATTATAATTTGTTAAATTCAATCTTGTACATTCATTCTAATTGTCTCAAGTCAAATTTTAGCATTATGTTACATTCTATTCAATTTATATTAATTGTATTTAGTTCACATAATTAATTATAAATTTTGATAAAACATATTGGTGAACCCAAGTTAGTCATGCACCTTTTGTTTTAAGAAAATTATCCTAAGATTTAGATAAATTAAAAGAATCTTCTTTTGACTTTAGATCTAAATATAATAATAAAAGAACTTGAATTAAACTTTAGATATAATTGTTAACATTATACTCACTTTATTTTTCCCTCAAATCTAATATCTAACACTAAAAGTATCTTATTTTGACTTTGGATTTTATAATAATGTACTAACCTCCATACACAAAAATACTCTTTCTAGTTTTAACATTTTATTTTCACTTAAAGTTTGTAATATTCCTTCCATGTAATTTTTTTATACCATCTAAAAAACTTACCTCCATTATTTATCTAAGGCAAAATGATAGGTTAAATAGAACTCATATAGGGATAAGGGCCATACACAATAGATAAATAATATATGACATATTGTGTAGAAGTGATAAAATCAATGGAATATATACTTTAAAATGTAATCTACATCATGTATATGTAATGTGGTCATATCCTATCAAACAACATATCCATGTACACAATGTAAGATATAAATGTTAACAAGACATTTGTAAATTTTGCATAGCTCAATATTATATGAGTCATATAATGATAACATTGTATAATATTGTAACATGTGTATAATATTACCCCACTTAAGCAAGGTTACTTGGTAGAGGCAAGTCTAAATCCTTAATCCATGTAAAATGTATTTGTCTTGCATAACACTCATGAATACTAGTGAAATGAATGTATGAAATAAAGAGAATATGTTATCTAATGATAATGAGAAAAATAAAATATTAAAAATATGTAAACTATATGTCTAATCATGCTCAAGTTATGATTTTATATTTTTAAAAATATTTTGAATGTTTTCAAATTTTTGCATATTTGATTTTTTTAATATTTTTTTAATTTTAAAACTAGAAACAATATAAACTAATAAAATTCAAGGGTTATAAAGTATAATAAATGATAGGGATATAATCAATCCTTAATGTGTTTCAATGTGAAATATTACACTAGAAATGATATAATGTTCAAGTAATGACAAGATGCCCCCACTGATACATATAATTGTGATTTAATAGTTTTGGGAATATTAGAGTCTTATTCCTAACTTATTTAAGGTTATGGAATACATAAATCAATGAATAATATTTAAATAATTAAAGTACTAATTTGTATAATTTATTGTGCCTTTTAAGCCTTTCTAAAAATAGCAATAAATAAGAAGAAATGCAACCTAGCTTAAAACTAGACTGAGATGACTAAGATAAAGGTTGAAACTAGTTGTGTAGGACTGGGATAGTGTCATGAACCTAGATCTAGTTTTTGTTTAGTAAAAGGATAGGTGTGCCAAAAATAAGACACTTCAGGGTCTAGTGTTATAGTCTAGGTCCTATCGCTATTGCCTAAAATGGTCACAAAGATCTAATTTTTTTGAGTTTTGTCTAATATCCCTATGTGAGCCTACCTATGAAATTTTGACTCCTAAATGTTGATGGAGATCTTTATAGAGTTGATTTAATCTTGAACTCTATACCTTCATTATTCTTGAATAAAACTTAAGAAAGAGGGGGGTTAGTGTGTGTAAGATGCACTGAACATGTATCCACACACCTTGTGTGGGCACGTTGCCTACATACCTATACTATGAAGAAGAATCAAGCCATATGTAGTTCTCTCACATGATGTGATTTATGAAATAGTGTTATGTAGATGAAAAATTTCCAAATTGAGAGTGTTTGAGGTGGTTAGGGATAGGTGTGAGGGTTTGAATATGCTATTATTTGTATTAGATAGTTGTATGTAGAGAACAGGGAAATTTACCTCAATGGTTTTGCTTGTATTCTTTCTTGTTTTTGCAATATTTTCCAACCCCTTCTAAATGAACTTTGAATGGAATTTTATAGAGATATATTAGTCATGAGTTAAATGTATTCATGCTAGGTTGACATAATGAAGAATAGGAATCAGAAAGAAATGGTCATTGGGCTCAAAATGTGATTGGACAAGAGCATTGAAATAAGACACCCTAGGGTATGATGTTATAATCCAAGTTGGGTGCTCCTGTCCTATAGGTGTGGGACCTAGAGGGATGGAATTAATATAGGAAATACAACCTAGCTGAGATAGAATTAGGTTTTATAAGTTTATAGATGACTAAGAATAATCAAAAATGTGTCTGTAAGGGTCATGAGAGCATGCAAGAGGGACCTATGGGTTGGTGTCATAATCCACACTCAATATATCGATTTTGAGATTTTATATGGCTACATTTTCCCCTCCTTTATTCTAGTGACGTAGTAAAGTGAAATACTAGGATGAAAGAAAAGTAGAAAGTGTACCTAAACTTACCTATAAAGATGAAGCTTATGAAGCTGTGTGATGTTGGGTGTGCGTAGAGAGAACATTTAATGAAGTGTAAATATGCAAAATAAAATTAGGAGTAGATTAGTTCTTATTAGACACATTATGTCTAAAGTAAAAATATACAAGAGCTGGGTAAGAGAGAGAGAGAGAGGAAGAGAGAGGAATGAATACACCTCACCAGGTTTGTGAACCAATACAAAACCTATTATGATGTTGAGTAATACTAAGTATGTGTTGAATGATTTTGTACCAATAGTAATATCAAAAATTTAACTAAGTGCTTAATTCTTTGAGAGTGGCTCAAGAATGCAAAGGCTAGCCCTTTGGCTCCATCATCACCCACTAAGTAAATATATGTGATCATGCATGTGTTAATCTATGTTTAAACTATGTGTCTAATCCTTATGAGTAGGTGGATCAAGAATACAAAGGCTAACTAGTCCTTTGGTTTCATCATTTCCCTATGATTTGAAGCTATAAACTGATGCCAGTATGAATGTGTTTCATATTAGATAGATCCTAAAGCCCATGAATATTTTATAATATGAAAATGTGGTTTGGATATCTAAATGTGTGTTAGAAACTAGGCCACTCTTGGCCACTTAAAAAAAGGTGGAGATTAGGTTTGTATGAAAGCCAATCCAAAATTGGGCAATAAGCTTATGTGGAATCCACTCAAGAATGATTCCACCCATTTGTAGATGGAATAAGGCATGCAACTACTAATAATATCTGGGTAATGCCATAAACTACAAATAAGAGAAGCCAAATGTGTCATGTAATTTTCCCCCAATCACTAGTGTTTGTAACATGGATTTTGATCTGGAAGTTATACCAACTACCCAATCTTAAACAGGAAACAAAGCCATCATGTTGTGCATGATGCCCATATATCTAGATTCTCTAAGAAAAACTATACTAAAATTGCTAAATTTGAATTGATCTATATGTGACAAAACCATAACTGAGCTGACCTTTATACGTATTTTTGGAAAATATAGGTTTTTTGTTTGGATAGAGTGTCAAAAATAGGACACACTATTGTCTAGTGTTATTGTCCATGTTTGATGCTATTGTCCTTTGCTAAATTTGATGACTGTTCTATAATAATAATTATTTTTCTAGTCTATTATTCCTATTTTGACCTCTGATTATTGTTTTGAGTATTTTTAAAACTAATGTTTTGATCGATAGGAGCTATGATTTCTATGACAAAACCCCTATTTGTTTCCCCCTCTTCTAAGAGTAAGAATGAATACCCTGTAATGACTTACCTCAAAATAAGGAGCCCTACAAGTGTGTTATGTTGTAAAATACATGATATAACAATGATAATCAAAATAATGTCTCAAGATATAGCATAGTTTGTATTGGATATTGTTAAATCAAGAGGGATACGCCTAGATAGATATAAAAATGTAATAGCATGTGTAATATACTAAATTGAAACTAAAAATGTTGGTTATTAATTTTCAAGTAGGGATGGAGCATGATGTCCATCATGGAATCCAATTTATCAAGAAAATACATGATGTGGATCATGGCATTGTAAACAGTGAGAAGTAAACAAGCAATAAACACACAAAGCAAGAAGCATACAAGAGTGTCTAAGGGGCCAATAAAATAAGGGACATGGTCATATGTCACTCAAACTAGAAAGTAGGCATACAAAGCATGTTAAAATTCCACATACACATATAATTGAAAATAAGCAAGGTTAGTATGAGGGACATAAACACATAGAAGAATACAGGAAAAGGACATTGGCAAATGTCTTAAGGCACACACAAGAGACAAAATAGGAAATGAGAAATACAATCACATTGAGATATGTAAACCAATAAAGGAAATCATGTAATATGATATAAATACAATCACATCTAACTAATTAAATCAAGAAGTGAAACTATCCAAGACATGTAGTACAAGACTAGGTAGATTCTAAGAAATACATAAGTTCTATATACTAGTGAGTGTCGATAGAGTAATCTATGTAAGCTAGTAAGTAATGTACATCATCATTATAAGTAAAGTGTGTGGTGTAGTAATGATATAACTTGAATGGTGTAGTCATATATAAGTTTCCCCTGGTGGGTAGATATATCGATGTATGTTTCGAATGTAGAAGTAGGAGCCCCTTCAATGGGTATAATGAAGAAATAAATGATCTAGATGTCATTGTGCACACTCAAAGAAGATCAAGTGAAGCATGGTAATGTATATAAATTAAAAAAATAGCATATAACAACAAATTTAATTCTATCATGGTAGTAGAAATGTAAAACATCGATAATGCATACAATTGAAATGTTTTTGGTAATTTGAATGTTTTAGATTTTTGATATATTTGATTTTTTTTGGATTTTTGTTGTATTTAAATGTCTTTATATTTTGATATATTTGAATGTTTTTGGTGTTTTTGATATAAACTTGTACAATCAAGTATTAGGAAACTACATATAAGAAATACTGAGAAACTATGTACAAGTGATTGAAAGAAAGTTATATATAAGTAATTTTGAAAAATTATGTACAATACAATGTGTGAGACTAAGTACTAGACATAGAATCTATGTAGATGCATAATATTCATTGTATTTTTGAGTTTATTTCCTTCAAGTGAGGCTAGATGATACACTTTAGTGCTAAGCTTTTTGGTATTAATGTATGGACCTAGCCAATTTAGTTTGAATTTTCCTTTGATTTCTTCTTTGGCATTGAAATTGCAAAGATTTTCTTTGAGAATGAGATCATTAATTTTGAATTATCTAGTGTGAACTCATTTATTTTAGGATCATTGTATATGTTTCTAGTATATTTTGAGATGTTCTGCTCTTGAATGCATGTATGGTCTAACTACTCAAGCTAGTGTAGATGCTTTTCACGATATTGGTCATCAGTGAGAATACCTTTAAGGGAGACATGAAGTGATGGGATTTATAATTCCAATGGTAAAACTACTTTTGTGCCTAAAATAAGTGAATAAAGAGTGGATCATGTGGGAATATGAATACTTGTGAAATAGGCCCATAATGCAAATACTAGTTGATAATGTCAATCATCTCCAAATTTGGTCACTATTTTGCTCAAATTATTATTGATGGTTTTATTGGTAGCCTTTGCTTGATCATTTCCTTGTGGTTAGTATGGAGTTGGGAACATGTGTTTAATCTTATATTTTGTGAAAAATTTCTTGATAGTTTTTTTCTTGAATGAAGTTCCATTATCAAAAATAATAGCTATAGGTAAGCTAAAGTGTGAAATAATGTGATTCATAAGGAAGCTACAAATGTCATCCCCTATGGTAGATTTAAGTGGAATTGCTTCCACCCACTTGGTAAAGTATTTTTAGTTGTGATGATGAATTTATGCCCATTGGTTGATTTAGGGTTAATTTTTCCAATAAGATCAAATCCCCATAGCATAAATGGCCATGGAGAGACAATAGGTTGAAACTATTATGATGGTTCATGCTATAGGCTACTATGTCATTAACATTTATAGCATAGATTTGAATATTATGAACATTCATCTTCTATGGTGGGCCAGTAGTACCCTTGTCAAAGCAATTTGTGTGACATGGCCTTTCCACTAAAGTGACCACCACACTCACTATCATGTATCTATGTAAGTGTAATTTTTGCTTCTACTAAAGTCAAGCATAAAAGTAATTATATATTAAAGGATCACTTTAAAAGGTCTCTACCAATGATTAAATAATAGAGTGCTTATTTTTGTAACTTGCATTTATCATTTCATGAAATTTTTTTTGATGTAATGGATTTGTTTAGAGTTATAGATATCAAAGAACCACTCTAGAGTTGTAGAACTACATGTAGTGGCTAAGATGAAAAGTGCAATCAAATTTACACTATAAATTGAGGGTGATTGTAGTTATTTAATTATGAAAATTTCTTGATCATCATTGATGTCTATAGGAATAGAGGATGTGGTGTTTGCCATTGCGTCTATGTGTTGGTTCTCTTTTCTTGGTATACTTTCTATAGAAAAGTAGTCAAACTAAAATGATAAACAATGTACCATGTTTTAGTATGCGATAAGATGTTCTTATTTTGTCTGATAGACATCATTGACTTGATTGACCATAAGTTTGGAATCACCAAATACTTGAATAGATCTAATTTGGAGAGATTGGGTGGAAAATAGACCTAAAATAAGTGCTTCATATTTTATGGTGTTATTGGTGTAGGCAAAGCTTAATTGATATGTAGTAGGTACTATGTGACTAGTAGGGTCGATAAAGATAATGCTTTCCCCTGCATCAGATGCACATTGAAAACCTTTGAAGAACATGTTCCAAGTGTTAGAATGAGTAGAATAGGTAGTAAAATCATCTCTAAATGTGTCACTAATAGGTTTAGTGTCTCAGAGTGATGTGTCTACCAAATGGTTTGTAATGATTTGGCCCTTTATTAATTTTTGAAGAATTATCTTTAAGTCAAACTTTGTTAATAGCATGACCAATTTTTCTATGTGACCAAAGAGATTTGGTTTTGCCATTAGAAACTTCAAGGGATATACTTTTGTGATAAATTAGGTCTCATTATTAACCATGTAATGTCAAAGTTTTTGTGTGGTAGAAAATAATGCTAGACATAGTTTTTCTATTGTGGAATGTTATTTTATAATCAACCAATGTGTGACTGATGTAATAAAATACTCACTCAATATGTTGATCATCATGTTGTGATAAGAGTGTTCTTAATGCATGATTTGTTGTTGAAATATAAATTAGGAAAGGCTTGTCAGGTATAGGTGGTATTAAAATGTGCAAATTAAGAAGATATTGCTTTATAGTATCAAAGTTTTCTTGACAAGCTAGGTCCCAAACAAACTTTATTTATTTATTTAATAATTGAGTGAATGACTGAAGTTTATCATCAAGTTGAGCTAAAAAATGGTGGATTTCTTGGATCTTCCCTTGTAAGGATCAAAGTTGTTTTAAGTTCATGGGAGATGGTATGTCGATAATTGATTTGAATTTCTTAGGGTTAACCTCTATAACCACATTGAGAAATAATGAAACCTAAGAATTTGCCTAATGTAACTCCAAACACGCATTTATTTGGGTTTAATTAGATATTGTATTACTTGAGTCTTTGAAATGTCTTTCATAAATTAATAGCATGATGTTGTCATTATTTGGATTTAGCTTATCTATCATCAACATAATCCTCAATATTATCATGAATCAAGTCATGAAAAGTATGCTCATAGTACGTTGATATGTGACTCCAACATTTTTTAATCCAAAAGGCATGACAATGTAACAAAATGTACCCCAATGTTTTGTAAAAGATGTTTTCTCTTGATCTTCTTTAGTTATTTTGATTTGGTTGTATCCTACAAAGCCATCCATAAATGATAAAATTTCATACTTGATTATGTAATCTATGATCATGTCAATGTTAGGCAAAGGAAAATCATCTTTTGGGTATGCTTTATATAAATCATGAGAATCAGAATAACACTAAATTTATCAATTAGGTTTTATCATGGGGACTATATTGGAAACCCATTTAGGGTGTGTTATTGGTTAAATGAAGCCAGGATCTAAGAGGCATTGGATCTCATCTTTAACTAAGAGAGCCACCTTAGGATGTATTTTGAGAATTTTTGGTTTAATAGATTTAGCATTAGGTAGAAGGGAATCTGATGAACTGTTATCGATGTATCAATTTTTGGCATATCTAAGTAAGACCAAGCAAAGAGTTCTAGAAAATCTATTAAATTTTGATGAATTTTTGTATCCTCTTCACTTCATAGGGAAGTAGATAACAAGACAATGTAGGGATCCTGATTAGTTCTAAAATTGAAATTAATTGTTTCCTCATTAAGTAATGTGGAATGATCTAGTGTGTATGGAGTTATAAGAATATCATCATCTGAATCAATTGATATGTCTTGGGGAGAACCTATATTTTATATGATGTATGCATGGGCATTTATGTGATGAGTAAATCTATTTTTATGATAGCAATATGGGAGGTCCTCATATTTTTTAATAAATTGTAAAAGGGATTCATCATTAGAGAATTCATACAATGTGAACATTTTTGGTGAAATTGTATCATCAATGAGGACAGGATAGATTAATGATAATGTTAAATTATGATTAATGGTGTTGTATACTAGTGTAATGGGTAGATAAAACTTTATATGCTTTAAATCAATAGAAGAAGGTTTATCATGAAGAAGGGTAAGCTGATATCCTATCCCTTGATTTTCATATTATGTTAATGCCTAGACACGATTGACAATTCTTTGTTCATGCTTTCTAAGACCTTTACTATGATATCCCATCTTATTAAAACATTTAAGTTCAAAAGTAGATGTGAACTGGTGATTTGATATTGATGTTGGTATAGAACTTGGAATATTTTGATGTGTTTTATGGTCTGAGGGTACCCTATGAGTAGTGGGTTGTGTAGGTATATTACCGAGATTAAAGTGTGGAATATAATTCTATGGAGATTCATTAACTTGGTAGTATTTAAAAGGTTCATTATCTATTGGGAATGTGTAGATGTAACCTTTGTGACTAAATTTTATACAAGCATGGAGTGTAGAAGGGACTACATGCATATCATGAATCCAAGGTTGACCAAGTAATAAATTATAATTAAGGTCATTGGCATGACTTGGCAAGTATTTGGAAATGTTTTAGGCCCCAAAGTAAGATTGAGTGTTATTTGATGTATGACATTTTGTTAAAATCTCTGATGTTCATATCATAATGGTCTAGATCTTGAGGTTGTATATTAATACGTTTAAGAAAAGAAATGTTACAAATGTTGATTCCTAAACCGTTATCAACTAACACTCTTTTTTCCCCTATATCATTAATTATTAATTGAATATATAGAGGTATATGTTGTTTAATGATGTGTTATGGGGGTAATCCTCATTTTCAAATTAAATATGATTTTCAATCCTTTACATTATGTTGAGGATAGAAGAAACGTAAGCTAGTTCAGTATAAATAAGAACTTGGTATTGTGAAGGGCTACATACATCACATCTTTGTAAACATCTAATCATTTAAGGAGCTTAATAACTAAAACTATATTAAAATGGGTACTAACCTGAGTGATAAAACTATAGCCATGGGTGTACAAAACCTTCCTATATTCATAAAATTGGGTGATAGCATGTACTTCATGATCTACTATAGGTAGAAAGCTAGTAGTAAGTGCAGCATAAGAGATAGCTGTAGTTCTCCCACTTGATGTGCTTTGTGAAATATTTTTATGTAGATGAAAAATTTCCAAATTGAGAGTGCTTGAGGTGGCTAGGGACTAGTGTGAGGGTTTGAATATGTTGGCATCTATATTATATGGTTGTATGCAGAGAATAGGGAAATTTGCCTTAGTGGTTTCACTTTTATTCTTGCTTGCTTTAGTAATATTTACCAACCCCTTCTAAATGAACTTTAAATGGGATTTTATAGAGATCTATTGGTCATGGGTTAAATGTATTCACACTAGGTCAACATAATGAAGAATATAAATCAAAAGGAAATGTTCATTCAAGCTTAAAATGTGATTAGATAGGATCATCGAAATAGGACACCCTAGGTTGTGATGCTATAGTCCAATTTGGGCACTCCTATCCTATAGGTACGAGACCTAAGGGGATGGAATTAACTTGGGAAATGTAACCTAGTTGAGCTAAAATCAGGTTTCAAAAGTCTATAGATGACTAGGAATAAGTAAAAAGGTGTCTAAAAAGGTCATTATAACATGTAAGAGGTACCTATGGGTTGGGTGTCACAAGCCACACTCAAGCTACCAATTTTGACATTTTATATGACTAAAAATTGTAGATTTGAAAAACATGTAAGGGAACTAAAAAATATGAAAAGGACTAATTTTACATATTCATTTCATTGAATTTACACTTGTCTAAGTATGTGGAATGATATAAATGATATAACATAGGATTTTTTTTTTTTCATGAATAGGTAGTGGTTTGCATACTAAAACTAAGTAAAATATTTGAAAATGGGAAGTTAATGTTTTATGTGATCATTCTTTGAATTATGGATGAAATTTTTCACAAGATAGGATCCTATAATGGAGTAAATTAGTGTAAGTCATTTCTATCCCTAACTAGTCAATTCTATCCATGACTAAAATGGCATTTTGTCAATGAAGACTGTGAAATAGAGAGAGTGGCATAATATGTAAAAATTGATCACTATTTTAGACTATTCAAATTTAAAAAGGTGAAAAAAAATATCCAAGAGGATAAAAAGTTAGTAATAGCTAAGGGATTAGAATAATTGATTAAATTTATTACATGTGCAAGTAATAGAAGAAAAACCTGATCCAACAATTGAGAATTTATGTGCAGTAAGTGATGTTGCAAAAATCCAAATATCACATCAAGGGGATTCCTTTATGTAGGTCATGTATCATGTGTGTTATAACTATAAATTATATTATTATACTCATCATACATAGTGTTAATGTCATTATAACTATCTAATACATAATCATAATCATTATCTTGAATCTAAAATTGTTATATACCACTCTTGTCTTATTTTATCTATGTATATGTAAAACCAACTACTTCATCTTGTGGTATTGAATTTTTTGATTTGTTTTATTTTATCATATGTACTATATCATGTGCCTCTAATTTTATGCTATTAGATGTCATTATTTGATTATTAGTAGAATATATGTTTTTCTTTTTTTAGTTCTTGATCTAAAGATTCATCTTTTATTTAAATTATAATAATTTCATTTTCATGCTCAAATGTGACATGGTTATCTTTACCCAATGTTACTCCAATTGATATCATACATAATCTTCATAGAATTACATTTCATTGACCTAAGATAGGGTCAATATGAAATATAATATAATATGTTTTTTATTCAAGTGTGACTAGTACATCAATGGATCCAATGTAACATTGAGGCCCTCTAATATTATCCAAGTGTTTTTTGTTATACCCAAGATATTGGATAAGTGTCATGCTACATATATTGGCTTTCTAAAAGGATGAAATCTCAACATTAGTACATTTTTTCCATATATTATTGGGTTAAGAAATAAAGGCTCTATATATGATAAATGATTTTTAATTAATTCCTTTGAGACCTCATGTGTAACATTAGATTTTGTAGGTATATCTTGATTTTGATCCTCTTTTTTCAGAAACTCTTTCTTAAATATAGTATTTTGTTTATCTTGAGTTTGTTTTTACAACTTATCTTTTAATAATTTATCTTTTTTAAAATTCTCTTGTTGTAGCTTTTGTAACCCTTTTGTTCTTTTTTTTATTTTTCCACATATTTTTTGTAAAATTTTTCTTTTAATAAATTGTCATTTTCCAATTGTTCCCTTTGTAACCTTTACTTTTAAAAATGTTATTTTTATAATATTTTTTTCATTATGTTCTTTTTATTATCTTGTTTTCTCTAATTTTTGCTTGTGAATATTTTCATGTTCTTGATTTGTCATTTTTTCTACTTGTTCTTATTCTTTAAGATGTGTTATCATAGTGAGAGTATGTTTCTTCATTGATTTATCTATTATAGGATTCACCACTATCAATTATATTTTTTATTTTATCCTTTGAATCTCAAAAACTATCTAAATGATCCCCATGCATTCTATGATTTACATAATAATATTTCAATCTTCTTTGAGGAGGCATATAAGGTAATGTGATCAAACTATTCTAAGCATTTTTATTATAGTCTCACTTAAAATTATATTAGCCTTTTATGTACTTTTTCAATTACTAGTTGTAGATGTATATTAATTTTGAGACATAATATAACCAGATGAAGATGTAGATATGTGATTAATACTAACATGATTTGGATTATTTATGTATGTGTCATTATTTTACCATGATGTGATATTTGAACTAAAATATTTATATTTATTTTTCAATTCTTCTATTGGTTTTTTGAAAGTGATGATTTGATATTTAAAGGATTCACAAAAAAAAAAAAAAAAAAGTAATTATAACTGAATATGAATACAAACACCATCAAGAGGATATGCACAAGGTAGATGGGATTGAGGAAGGATATGTTAGTTATTATCGACCAAATTTAGACAATGAAGGGTTTACACCAACTTGAGGGAGATGCTTTGTTTGAGATTGAAATATGTTCATATCAATTTCATGACTTATTTTCCACTCCATTCCATGGATTTTTAATTGGTTATCATAGATTGACACCTGGTTTTGTGTCCTTTGATCTTCACTTCTTCTCTCTCTTATTCTATGTTTTATAAATTCAAGCCTTTTTGGCTTTGTATTGGATCCACAATTGTTATGGCAAAGCCCTATTGGTTTTGACACCTTATTACCTTTGAATAAAATTTCCTAAGTTTAATTAATTCTATACAATATCTTAATTGAATGTGTTAAGTGGTTTATGTGTTGACATGTGATGAAAATGCTCTCCTTACTTTCATGTCTAATTTTGCATGTTTGTGTGAATGAGATCCCTTCTAACAAGTTTCATAAAGTGTATTTTTTGTCAAGTTTGTATTCAAGTGTGAGATGGAATAAAAGTGTATTATATCTAACCTTATTTTCACCCACTTAAATATAGGAATGTTAATCTACCTTTATGAGAAATACTTATGCTAGAAGGCTATAGGGTTGAGTTTAGTTTGAGTTATCTTCTTCCTTAAGTATAGATGCAAGTGTGTTGTGTGGAGTTGTCTTGGTGTATCAATTCATTATCATAGGGTATTTTATGTCCATTTCTTCCCTTTTCACCCAAAATAGTGATTATCTTAGTGTATCATGATCCTAAGAGACAAATCAAGGCAACTAGCCCTTTTAATCCTAGAGGTCTATCTCTTATAGTGGCTTGTCTATAAAGGGAGATAATTTCATGTTATTCTAAAATTGAGAAGGTATAATTTAATTATCTCAGGTGAAATTTTAGACTACAATAGTTTTGGTACACCTAGTGGTACATGAATTCCATGAAGGTTGTTCAAGGTAAAAGTTAGCTTTGATAAAAAGGAGTTATAATACTCCACTTGTAAAATTTGGTGAATCTAAAGTTTCAATATTTTTTGCAAATTAGTACACACTTTTCATGCCTAAGGTAAACACAATGTCTCTCACCAAAGGCATACCTTTTGAATTTCAATAGCTTCCTCCTTATTCCTAAAAAGTAAGTAGATTTGAGCATACCCATCCCTATCCAAAGATATCTTATCTTGCTCACAAGCTAATAAAAAATTTCTCTATTCATACATTCTTCCAAAGTTCTAAAGCCACCATGGTAAGGAACCATCCTTTTATTTCCTTCAATCACCATATCCATCTAAATACTACTCACTATGATGACATCTCATATCTACCCTCAAAAGTGTTCCATCATACACTGGGGAGTCTTCCATCACACCCATTGATCATATAAGGAATATTGATAACTTCTACAATATCCATCACATCATAGAGGATAACATTGAAATAAATATATTAGTTATTTCCTTCAAAGGAAAATCTCTTGACTGGTATGGAACATTTGAACCTGGATCAATCACAACTTGGAATGAACTAGAAGATGCATTGAGAGGAAGGTTTGAGGCAAGAGTGACAACTTGTCACTAATGGAGTAGTTGACCACCATTATAAGAGCACCTCAATAATTCATTCAAGACTTCAATACAATATTTTAGAAGACATGGGATACAATCCCAATCTTGGTAAGGCCAACATCTCACCATGCCTTCCTTATTTCCTTAAACCATTTGATAGTGACATTTTAATGATGATACAATCTATGAGAGGTGACAGTTTACCCAATGCCTATGAGGTGGACATTAGGGTAGAGAATTATTTGATTCAATTTGGGAAGACCCAAGACCCCCCATTCCTCTTTTTCCTAACTTGAAAAATACTAAAACTATTGTTACTCCCATTCCTATACCTAAAAACAAGTATGTTGCCCCTAGTCCACCAAGCAAATCTAATGAGGCAAAAAGAATGAGAGACATGGAATAGGAGATCCTAGTTCTAAAAAGGATAATTAAATATTAACAAGTTAATCCTTTTCAAATTTGCTATCAGCCTTATCAATCCTACCCCAACATTCTTACCTTAAGGACATTAGTTCCTACTCAAAAAAATATTTTCCAAGAGAACAATAGTCAACCTTCATTAGATTAACCTTATAACCCATTTCCCTATGTCAATGAAGCCTTCAACCAAGCCTTCATGGTAAACTTGGTAACTATACTAGCTATGACTCAAAATTAAGCATTAAATGGAGGAGTGACTGATAGTCAAGGTACTCAAATGGGGGATGTATAAGAAATTGGTTGCAATATGACTTATGTCTAGTCAATCATCAAGGGTAGTCAAGCATTGATACAAGTTATATATTTACAAACATAAGGAGTAAGAGGAAGGATATTAAAGAAGTTCAAGGGATTGCTAATGGTTCCCTAATAAATGTTCAAACAAGTACAAGACTAGGTATGTCTAGTGTTGTTCCAAATTCAAAAATAACTCAAAGGAATTAGAATGGTAGGAATATTTTCATGCCTCATAATTTTCAAGGTATAGGCAACATGATTGTTTCTAGTGGTCAAGCAAGAGTTAGTGGTCCTTTAACTAACACTATGGAGCAAATGAAGAGGTCTCAAGTGAATGTATGCATGTGGGATACCTTGAATATACCTGGATAATTAGACCTAATTCAAGACGAGCTATCTAAGCTTAGTTTGACATCTAAACAGCCTAACCAAAGAGAGGCAACATTTAAAAGCACCAATAATACAAGTTAAGGGTAATAAAGTAAGGTTGAAAAGGTATATATACCTCCTAAATTCTATCTATTAATCATTATTGGAGATTATTTGGTGCATAATTGTCTCATTGATAGTGTATCTAACACTTATGTCATGCTACCCAAGATCATAGTTGATAAACTAAACTTGAAGTATGAACTCCATGAAAAAGGAGTGCTTCAATTAGATGGGTCATATCCAAGACCATTGGTATAATCAAAGGTTTAAAAATCATTGTCCATGCTTGTCTTACCTTCACCATTTTTCAAGAATTTGTAGTAGTAGATGTGCCTCCCTATTTTTCACTTTGTCTATCTAGAGAGTTTACTAATAAAATTAGAGGTTATCTTACTATAGATTGGTCATACATGGGTTTTAGGATGACATATGGTGAAAAAGTGATAATTAAATCAAATCCTCTTTCTATTTTTCATGTTGAGCCCTATGTGCCTTACAATTTTAACATGAATTGAAATGTGATTGAAGAGGATGATCACCCTAGTGATGAATAAAATATAACTTTCCTAGATGGCATATCTAATTTTTATCTTGATGAGTGGGGAGATGAGAAAGGTGGTTTTGAAAAAACTAGTCTTGGAGCTTACAAACTTCATGAGGACATTGATGGAATCCTTGAGGTAGGTCATGACAAAATCCTAGAGAAATTTTTATTTGGAAAATAACTTGTACATGTAGATGGTGATGTGAGTATCCCAAATTTTTAAAGATACGATAGTCCTAATGACCAGTCCATTCTACCTACTAAAGAAGAAAATAATATTGAACCTAAACCTCAAGAAGAAATAGATGAGATGTGGAATTAGTTTAATGTCATTATTAAAGAGTTTGATGAGATTATAAATCTTGTAAATATTCAAAAGGAGTTTAAACTTGATAAGGAAGACACTCATGTTATCAATGAGTACAAGGAGGAGTTTGATATCTCAATCAAGCAAAAAGCAACCTTGGCAGTCCAAGACGTGTTTAATGAACATAAATCAAAATTGAAGGTCTTAGTTGAGAATGAAACATCATTAAAAGAATATTAATTATTCAATTAAAATAAGGAGGATAGTCTTGATGATTTACAATAATAATTATGTCATGCTTCAAAGATACTTGAAGTTGAGGAGTCTTTGATGACTCACAAGATACAGATTGAAGACTGTCAAGTAAGTATGATAGATGTTAAGATAGCTATAAAGATAAACAATTCCATTAGTGAGTTGGATGGAGTGTTCTTAAGATCTCAATGTGACATGCCTATAGTTAGCAAAATCCATAAACATGGTAAGTCTCATGATTACCTCCATAAATAAGTGTTCATTAACAATCATGCACCATATGAGGATCTCTTTTCTTGGATTAACAAAGATGCAATGAACATTTATTTGTTTCTATTTAAAAAAATGTAAATGATTTTTCTTTACCTCAACTATTTAGGTATTGTACATATTAGGATAGGTGTTTTCATTTTAGTTGATTTGTATTTTCCCTAAGTGTTATTGAGAACACAAGTGTGTTTGCTTTAGTGCTTTGTCTTGTTATTTATTTCCTTATTTTGTGTGGTTTGTTTGGTGTATTTTTAAAGGCCTTACATTGTCAACAACAATGTATAGGTGACCCCATATCCCAATGGATAGGAGAAGGCTACTGCTCTTTGGCATAGTAAGCTTGCCACCCCTAGGAAATCTCTAAAATGTTGACCAAATTGGTCAAATTTAGTCAACCCCTATATATTCAAACTTCCTAAAAGGTATTTCTTAAGTCATAGATATGTTAGTCATGTTTAGTAGGGTCAATCAATGTGTTTCACCTTAGTCATTTTGGTCATTTATGATAATATTTCTTTATGCTACCTTTTTGGCCTTTCTAATTAATTATACAATTTCTACAAGGATCCAAGTATGTCAAACTATTTCCCAATATCTAAGACATCATTTGAGTGTTAGGAGTCAGTTTGGTAACTGACAAATATAGGTTTAATATCCAAAGGAGGAGATAGAAGTAGTTTCAAATAGTTTAAAGGTAGTTTTATTGTCAAGTATAGTTTATTTGGCATGTGGGAGGCTTTATAAGGATCTAATAGTCTATTTTCATGCTTAATAAGTCATAACATGCTCAAAAATGGTAAAAAATTATTCATATTCTCCATCACTCTCATAGATAAGCTAAAAAGGTCAACCAATCTTCCTTTGGTATGGATAGTATAGGAGGAGTTCAGATGAATGCACTTTCCAAGTGATAATAGACTTCATTAGCTTCCTTTTCATGGTAGGATTTGAAATTTTGATGTACTATGCTCTATGAATCATTACTAGTAAGGTTGATGACTCAAAATTGCCTACTCATACACATGGCCTCTAGTTTTATTCTTTATTTGGATTGGTCTATATATATCAAGTGTTTTACATTATTTTCATGCCCATAATATATCTCACAAAGTTTTCAGCCTTTTTAACAAATGTGGATGTGAATAAGTTATCAATACTACCTCATTTTTTTCATAGGAGACACCATTGAGGTCTGTAGATAGTATTTCATCATTTACAGAGTTTCATCATTCATCAAATGGTTTCAAAACAAGGTGATATATGTGTTCAATACCTCATTTCATGATAATAAATTTATGATTTGAATTTTGAGACACAAAAGTCATCTCTTGGTGAAGTGAGAGTTCTAATAAATGCACATAGATAACTTTCCTTGTGACTATCACCTACAGTCAGATGAAACTAGTCCTTAGCCAGTCATGGTGATGATGATAAGGAGATTTAAATTTTGTAGAGAGGTTTCTTAGGTGAAATCAATAAGGTTGATATTTTTAAATGGTCACATATTAGTGGTGAAGGCCAATTCAATGCAAATAGTCATATATCTAGTCATCACCTATAGGCAATAACACAATAGTGATCTGAGTTCAGTCTAGAGAAGTTGAAGAATGTGAACATAAAGGTGTTGAACTCCTTGAAAAATTCATTCAAGTCTAAGAGTATTAAAAATACCAATGTGATAATTATGAATTAATTATATTAAAATAAACTTGAATCATTATTCATAATTTTAAAAAAATTCTTGAGATACTCGTTACCTTAAAATCTCTAAAAAGGGATTTGCCCTGTATATTGCATTCTTGTGATGAGAAGCTATGAGATCTAAGTGAGTCTTGTGTCTCCATCCTTATATCCTGGGCATGGTAGTAACATTTTAACATGAAATTATGTGGTTTTTTTCAATATAAAATAATGTAAAGGTGGTTAAAATCCCATCAAATTATCCATTGTAATCACTCGATGAAAACTACAGTGTTATGAGGCTAGAGTTGGTAAGTGCAATTGTGGCCTTATGATGCAATTGATAAGGAGAGATGGTTCTTAGTTATAAAGTGTAAAATTAACTTATACAAGGTATTATTGGATATTTATGAATTCATATTAAGTTAATAATGTGATCAAAATGTTTAAAAACATCTCCACCTATAGGAAACCTCCAACTTCTATCCCAAAAGGCACCTACAATCTGACTGCATTCACAAGTTAGCCCATGCTAGTGGAAGATGTAAGTGAGAACATGGTAAAAAACATGAAATGAATGAATATGTATAGTTAATTTTATACTATTTTACACTTTTATATATCCCTTAGACAATCATATACACCTACAGGAACTTTGGGGTTTCTGAATATACACCTATAGTGACTCAGTCTGCAAACTAGCTTAGGCTAGTGGAGAGAGATAGTTGGGAGGCAACCAAAAAGTTTTGACGTAGATTAACCTAATAAATAAAAATCATAGTGATATATCACATTATATTTTATATTCATACATGATAAAAATAGATAAATTATTAGTTTTTGGATCTTCACCTACAGGTAATCAAAACCCTACATAGTCAAGTCTTAAGAGCTAGTCTTGAGAATCATAGATGTTAAAGGCTCTAGGAGTGGAATATAATGATAAAAATTTGTGTATATGATCCTAAAAAACTAATAAATATATGAATTTAATCAATTTTTAAATTAATATAGGGTATATTCCCTCTATTCTATATCAGATAGAGGGCACTCCTAGCTAAGGCACAACTTGTAGATCTAGTATGAGAAAGTGAGAAAGATGAAAGATATAATGTTGAGGGACTATGTAATGTTTTATAAGATTGTAATAAATTTGAATATAGATATAAAAATCATTAAATCCATTGGAAACCATCATATGGGTCAAACACATAAGAGACATAGTCAGGCTTATTATGCCTAAAACTAGGCCTAAGCCCTACAGTTGTCTCACTTGATCTATATGAATATGAGAGTTTTACAAACATTTTAAGGACCATAAATGGAAATTAAAAAATTTATTATATCTATTGGTTTGTATTAAATTATCCCAAGTTGGCTATTTTTATGTAAAATCATCTTAGGGGTTCATAGAATGCATGAGAGGTCTCGAGAGGCAAAGTTTAAGCACTCACAACTATATGGAAACCAATCATGAGGCCTAAATAAAATTTTAAGAG